>JAFJYI010000174.1:0-1200000 GCA_019022655.1 Acacia acuminata
TGCCCATTTCACAGGCTCATACAGACCATATGATTTGGAATAGTCAAGAAAGTCAGAATCTGAGCCAATCATTTGTTTATAAAATTTTCAAATGTGTAGTTGTTCATTTTTCATAACAGCCAATTATAGTATGTAGAGAAAAGCATACATGGAAGAAAAACACCTAGCCTGCCTTTGTCACTGCTTCATCTCTCATCGCCTCAATTCCTGGGCCCAGATCTTGATCCAAGGGCCGGAATAGTTTTTTGAAAAACGATAACCTCCCAAAAGCGGTGGAGCCGCTACTCGTGATGGGGGTGGCAGCAACGAACTGAAAAATATGTTACTATAATTGATATGTAACATAAGCAACCGAAGAAAAACAAGGGGCCACCTAACAACCAAAGGTCGATCGACGTTCACGATCGAGGATTTAATCACTAACATAGCAACAAAACACATCAAACCACCCAAAAGGGTGACGCTACTCATGACCTCGAATATAATATAGCAAAATATTTAAAAACTTTAAAGTCATCAAAAATACCGTGATTAATTCATAAGAACCAAAGGACACAAGAACATTTAGTAATATGTTAAAAATTGATTTGCAAGGATGTGATCAATGTACCGTAATTAATGATGCCAATTGCTTTAAAGAGATTCCAAATGAGGTAGAATAGCCACAATAATCGAGAATGGCTATTCCAACACTAAATTCAACAGACTCGCTATCCCCAATGGGAACATCAATTATATCATACAAACAAGCGTCCATAAGGGCAAAAGAATTTGACACCAACATGAAGTTGCTTATTGAAATCAAAGTACACCATATTCTATGTTCTAAAAAGCACTTCTGATTTCTATAAAACTCTGAAAAGGAGCATACTGTACAAATTTTGTTGTATGCAGTAATGTAGAATAGGAAGGGACCGGGAGAGAGGAGGGAGGATAGCAGGATGAAAATTGAGATCTCAATCCAAATAAAATCTCAAAGATAATCCTATTAAAAACAAAATCCTAAATCTAACTATCCCATTATGCAGCCTTTTTTTGGTTCACTAGAGAGAAACCACTTCGATGCCATTACTGATATTTAGTTTGTATACAACCATATTCAGCTTCACAAATGATTTATCATCAATTCCACATTCTTATAAACTCTTCATTCACAGATTACATGATTAAGGGTATTTATTAAAACTTAATGTGAACTACTTCAAAAGATATCAAAAAGGAAAGTCATATCATCAATTTCTAATTTCTAATTAAATGAAGTCTTACAATCCATATGGCATATACTCTCTATCATCAATTTCTATGATACAGCCTCATCTTTCTTTCTTTTCAAATTCAAAAGCTCTATCATGCTTTCAGCTAGCTGAGTATACTAATTTACATGGGTGCTAGACTTAAAATAACTATATATGCTAATGAAGACAAAAGAAATATGAAAGAACCAAGGTTTTTTAAATGTGGTGGCAAGTCATATAAACAAAAATCAAATCGAGATGAACAAAAACGATAAGGGGGTAAATAACAAATACACACAAGTTCATCATTCAACAAAGGAGAATGGCATGCAACACCAAAAGAAGCGCATTGACAAAACCCTACGAAACTAAGAAAGTCAATGGATGCAAAAAAAAAAAAAATAGCTTCTCATCTTGATAATTTATAGCATATAGCCATATAACAAGGGGCACTAAGCACACATGGTTGAGGGCTAAAAACATGAGATATGGGAGTATGATGAAAAGAATCCGTGCTTACGCTGAAAAATATATAGTATTTTATTGATTAATGCGTGGGAATCCTTCTTCAACCAGGTAACCCACAATACATCTTCCGCGTTCTAATTTTTCATCGCTAATTGTCGAAATCCCTCGCATCTAACCCACAATATTCTTATATTTATGTATATGTGTTTTTCATATTCGCGTGTTTTTCATAGTCACAAATGAAACAATGAAAAAAGGATCGAACGGCAAAGATACACGCATTCACGAATGCATCGATAACCAAGAAACCTAATGTTACTATAAAGAAAACCTCACAAGAAAAGATTTGCCGAAATGACATTTGCATCACCTGGATTGTTTCAATCGGGATTTATATGATGAATAATTTTAATATGGGTCAGGATGAGAGATACTCACCTTAAAGAATTAACAACTCGATCGTGTTTCCGTCGAAATCGTCTCCGCCTTCGATAGTAGTCGAGAGTGAGATCGACGAGTCAGAGCCCGAGACGTGAGACGGTGAGAGATTGACTTGAGAGTGACGAGCTGGAGCGAGAGTGAAATTATATTGAAGATTTAAAGTGAGCGAAAAAAAAAGGGTAAAGGGGCTTGGCAACCCAACCTGGCCGACCCATTGATCAAGAGGGAGACTAGAGTGTTAGCCAACCGCACCACCTATACGAGTGTCACTAATTTCTTTTAAATTATATATTTTAGGTCTGCACTGCTTACATATCGACACCAATCGTAGGCCGTAAGAGGTCCACCACCGTAGCCAACCGACAACCATAACCATTACATTCTCTACATGCGCTAAAGATCTTAGAAGAAAATAATTTGTCATCCGAGTCCGACAATGGGAAAAGGGAAGAGTTGAAGAAATGAGATATTTTATTATATTATAAGTTATATAATTTTCAGTAAATATATTACCATTTTATAAAAAAATATAAACTATAAAATATTACTTTATTCTATTAAAAATAAAAATAAAAAAAATATTATATACACATTGGCAGGGCAAAGATACTACACAGGGTAGCTCCTGTCATAAAAAATGCTCCAAATTTACGCTTAAAAAGCCCAATTTTTTCCGCATCGAAGCTTAGGCAAATAAGGAATTTTTCATTAGGCACAGGGACTAACAGTATGGATGGGTATCATGCACACCCCTAATGGCTACAACGAAGGATTGGGCAGATGATCGTTTAGTAGCCCTAAAGCTTGTTAGGATACGGTGACTTAGCTCATGCAAGCAAGCAAAGATCGTGAGAAAGATCCATAGGCTTTTGGCCCAAGATTGGCAAAACCATTGCCCATGTTTATCACGAAGTGGGAATACACGTTAAGGACTTCTTAGCAACATCTACGTTGAACTGAGATTGCGATCCATTCCCTGGAGGAACCGCTAGAGGCTATGTATGCAGTCTTCTTCAAGCGATGTGGAGGGCTGGAAGTGTTCGGATGTGCCTGCTATTTTTTATTAGTTTTTAATCAGCCTTCTAAAAAAAAAAAAAAAAAAGTTTAACTTATAAACATAAATTATTAAATTTGACGCAAGAATAACGCGCATTTCTCTAACTTGAAAATATGAAAATTAGACTTGTAAATATTAAATTTTTGAACCAAAGTTAGAATTAAAAAAATTCAAGAGACCAATATGTATTTAATTATTTTATTAGAGCCCGTGAATAATGTTTCTACAAGATAATAGATAAAATCTGGATATATATATATATATATGTTATTTTTTTTTTTTTTTTTTTTGCTCAAAGATAAACTGGATATTTGATACACAAAATTTTACATGAAATTTAGAGGGTGATGCCTTCAAGGGAAGAAGCATCCTCTCCATGTTCCCTTGGAATATTTTCTCTACATTAGAAATTAGGGGAAGAAACCCCAAATAATACTATAATTAAATTAGCCAATGTAACCAACATATTGACGCTTGTCAATCTGAATTCTCTCCACAAAAAAAAAATAAATCAATGCGGAAAATTCTAGAGCGTATAAACCGTTAACTATGCAACTCAAATAATGCAAATTTTCGATGATAAACAAGTATCGCCTTAGAGAAAGAAGAGAATGGTGCTTAAGATGATCATATTCATAGATCATCGCTTGGGCGCTATTCCCCAACATCATTCATCAAGACCAAACCTCCTCAAGCCAAATATAAATTGTACAAGAACAAAAGTGGGCAAAAATAATTAAGTTGAAAATAAAATTAACCATTTGAGGAACGCAGAGATAGCACAAGTGGGATCATGGCTGCTCAGTCAATCCTCCATGGAAACTCCATCTTGTTCTCCATCACCATCAAGCACATTGTCGCTCTCAAGTTGCTGCAGACATTACATTCCATAACATTGGATGGAGTATTACCCTGTGGGGGTAAAGGAGCTAAAGTACCCCAGCAATTCTTTCTATCACACATGAATTTCAAAAAGAAATATGCATGGGGAAAATCATTGTTATCTCCTTGCGGATTACTTTCAGTGTCAGAAGCTGCCATATTTTCACATTCATCCTCATCCATTGCCTCTTCAATATCCTCTGCACCATATCCGACCAATTTGCTTCAACATTACATCGATCACACTTACAGTTGAAGCCATAGTCTTCAGCCAGTCTTTCTGCCTACTAGAATAATTTTCATTCACAGGGAAATAGCTCAAACAGACCTCCTTACCTTCAGGAACATCATGAACCATCCTAATGGTAATGTCAGAGTTATGGTTGTCATCTGTTGAACTAGTATCCACATAATCAAATCTGCAGGCATTGGGAAGGCAATCATGGTTTAAGAAGGAGGCATAAGGGTATATACCATAAGCTCTGACAGATCTCTGTCATTATCTTCAGAGAATGGTTGCATCAAGCCAAATGCATTGAGCTTATCCTTGGCCAACAGGGCAGCAGTGAGTTCCAAGGAAAATCCATTCTGATGACTGGTTGACGTGAACGGAGAGAGGCGTTATAAGTGAAGTGCAGGAACTGAGCTACAGCAACTGTAGTGTCATCAGGAGGACCATGAAGAGAAAGCAGAGTTTGGAAGTTCGGTGGGGAGACATTGGCGAGATTGTAGGCAGCAATGAGAAAATTTACTTGGACTTGACACTCAAGGGGGCAGTTCAAGAAATGCAGGATTAACTCGGAGATGAGATAATGCTTGACATACCCAAGAAGTGTGGGATGTATTTTGAGCAATGGATAGACATTTTTGGGCTACAAAACGGTGGTGGCAACAAGAAGGGCAAGAAACTGAGAGGACGAAGGATTGCCCATTGAAGATGGCCATGGTAGAGATCTGAAACAGTGGTCACAAAAGCCTGGAGAAGAGGAGGTGGATGATGACTGTGGGATCAAAGGCAAAGCAGAATACAGCAGGATAGGAGAATCTCTGAGAACAACTTGGCCAGCTTTAAGAGGTTGAGAAGAAACCATTCCCCTTCCTCTCCTTTGTATTTCCTCCACCCTAAAAGGGGGTTTGGTGCAGCCAATGCCATTTGCAACGTATTTATTAGTTGTTTGATTCCCACAAATAAATAGATCTCATGGATTATGGATAATCTTTATACAAAATCTGAGCCCAGTAAGTGTTTGAACTTCAATATATTTGCATACTGCACACTACCACATATTAAACAAATAAGTTTTCCAATATTTCTTGAACAATAGTACAATACAACAAGCACTGCTTTTCCCGAGAATAAATAGTTCAAACGAGCCAAAATAGCTGCAAAGATTTGTTGGCAAGTCGTCAGTCTTAGAAAATCAGTCCAATTCCGATCAGTTGACATATTCATGATCACCAACTAAAAAGGTCACAACAGCCTCTCACCTGCGCATCAAACACATACATGCATTGGTCTAAGTCCTGATAAAAGAAATTGTCCAAAAGCATATAACCTTAAACCTCTTAACCATTAAATATCCATGATTTAACAAAAAATGACTTGGAAATCTCTATCTCCCACAATCCTTCAAACATCTGAAATGCAATCAGAACTCACTCTCCCGAATTAAATAACCCAAGCAGCGTGTTCTTAGTCATCTTTCAGAAAGTTAAACTTACGAGTTTGCAGATAAGACAGGATTTAAAAGGCCCTTCTTTATTTCGTCCCTGGCTCCGCTAGCTGAAGATAGTCCCTACTCCTCTCCTGCAGTGAGGGTTTCAAACTACACGTAGTCATTTTTTTTTTTCTTTTTTTTTTTTTTTTTATATAAAAGTTTGGGAGGAGTTCGACATCAGTCCCCACCAAGGTCGGCAAGACGGCCCCGGCTCTATGAGCACTAACGTGACTTACGGATCGCCTACCAAAGAGTCCCAACACGAGAGGGATCGAACCCACGACCATTTAGGCCTAGTCCTGGATCCCTTACCATCTATGCCAACTCTCATTGGCTTTTTTTTTTCGATATAAAAAGGAGAGGGGGGGAGAGAGATGTTTGCGAGATGGGCCTTTTTTGGGCCTACAAATAGGGAGAGCCTAGACAGTAATAGCCCAAATACCAACCAGACTGTGTGAAGACTGACCGTGTGGACTCGGGTCCCAACCTGTTGGATATGTATCTCAGCCTAAGAAGCCCAGTTCTAAATTTTTTTTTTTTTTTTTTTTTGCTAAAAAGTTCTAAAGATTACAATTTCTGAAATCTGCACGTGTTTAAATCATGAACGAATAAGCCCACTTATACTTTTGATAAACTTGCATGGTAAGTGTTAAAAACAAAGGTTTTTTTTTTTTTTTTTTTTTGGGGGCATCAGTGTCAAAAGGAAAGAGTTAATTATAGGATTAACAAATGAGCATACAGATTCACTTATTTTTCGTTTGATTGGAGATGAAATGCACAAGTATATAAGCTTAAATAAGAAAAAGGAGGCTAACTCGTTTGACCTAAACATACCTAATTTCATTTTCTTAACGAGGAACGTCACTCACCCAATCACCCGTATACTTATCTTCTGCGTAGTTCACGTAACCAGCCCACACACAATTATCCCATGTTCGTATGCACATAATTTAAGTCTTGGGTTAAATCCGAAGTTTAGGTTTGGTCAATATGCTTACTTTTCATTCTTGCTCCAAAAACGTTATATCCCATAGTTATGTGATCTGAGATTCACTAACTGCAGATGTGGCAACAATATACACTCCTTGGTAAAAATATAAGACATAATTGATTTTTTTAGGAAGATTAAAGAAGTTAATTAATTTATTTTAAAATTTTTATTTTTATCATTTTTTTTCCAAACTAGTTTATGTAACATATAAATCGATATATAATCTAATGATATACAACATATGATATGCTTTAAGTAATTTATTTTGTTTTCTTAATCTCTTTTAAAAAAAGTTAACTATTTCTTATATTTAGTGACCGGGATAGATCTTGGCGAGCAAAGTTAACGTGTTGACCGTAAAGGGACAGAAATAAAAACTTGTGAAAAGTAAAGGATAGGAATGGACTTAACACAGAATTTAATGACGGGGAATTGTGAATAAGTTGGGAAATTGGGGGTTGAGAGGGGTAATATTTAAGGAAATTAAAGAAGGGAGAGTGTCGGTGATAAAGTGGGCAGGGTAGGAGGAGTTAAAGGTGCCTGAAAAAAGGCAGACCAGGAAGGAGGGGGAGAGAGATGGGACGCGGAGGGGCCTTTTGGGGAATCAACACTGGGCTTTGAGGAGAGCCTATCATACGTTTGGCGTATCTGCCAAAGTGAGTAGGGTTGGTCAAAAGCTCTTGACTGAATCCCCTTTGACTGACTGACCCACCCTCCCTGCCACCCTTGTCAGCCCCCCTCCTTCCCCTTAGTTCCATTATCATTATCATTATTATTGTTACACCCTTAACGCAAGTATTGCTGCTCATTCCTTCTTGCAAGATGCTTTGCATTCTTTTAGAACTTAATGGTGGTTTTTCTGGCCAAGGTTTTTTTTTTTTTTTTTTTTATTAGCATCTAGTATTCTAGATCTATTCTTTTTTATTTGGAGCATTTATTAGGATCCAAATTAATTTGGATTCGCTTAGGTCAGTCCCTATAGTAGGAGGGAAGAATTGTCAATGTCACCTGCTCTATTTATAAGTCTCAAACTGTGGATCTGCTCAAGAGAAACAAGTATTTTACCACTTGATCTCAATTTATGTTGGTGAAGGATTTTAATTGTACTCCATGTGGTTTTAAGTCGTTGATTTTTTTTCCTTCTTATTTTTTTATGGAGACTTTATATGAGTTTAAGTATAACGACATAAACTAAAACTTGTTAAAAAGTGTAAGGATCAATTAGATAAAATCTTCATGAAACTGTGGAACCAAAATCAATGATTTAAAATTATGGAAATCAAAACTAAAATTCGATCAAAAACATAAATACTATCAAAGATGTTAACCCATTTTTTTACAATGTCAAAACAGGAGTGATCTCACCTTAATCAAACTAGAGACGAGCTAAAGTCTCAAACCTTATGCTATATATAATTCTATGAGGGCATCACCGTGTTTTTTTCTTAAAAAAATATACTCCTATCATTTTTACCTTAGTATCCGAAAAAGCAGTGAATATCCAAAAAAAAGTTTTTTAGCTCAACGTCACGTGTTCAAAATGGAGGTCAAATATAAAAAAATCAAAACAGAATATTTCAGCCTCAGACCATATATATTTACTCATTACACAATTCTATCTATTTTTAAAATATCATGCTCACTATTTATATATGGAGTCCACTGACTTCTTGTAAAATATGAGTTATAGAATAAAAAATGTCATGGACAAAGCTACGAAGAATGATAATAAAATTGTATAGTTATACTGAATGGTAGTTAAAACTTCAGACCTTTTAATCAGTATAAAAGATGAATGAATTGAAATTAACATGAAGTTGCATCATCAATAAAATATTTTTTTTTGCTCAAAATCATCTATTTAATTAGTAAACTGAAAAACTCATATTACTTCTGGTATTTAATATGATATTCACTTATTGTAAAGTGCTAATCTCTTTTTTCAATTATACCGGCTAGATCCTCTATAGTCAACAAGTAATTACACATGACATGCAACAGTGAGAGGCCAGAGAGTACAAAAGTATGATAGATTACATTATCGACAGGCCCAAAGCCCATATTTGAGGTATGGCCCAAATAGGACGTATCAAAGATTACGGCATACCTATGATATAGGGAGATCCTATATTATAGCGAATCCAGTCTATCAACAGAATAGGAGTATCCGGAATATATCAGCGAGATACTCTCCCCAAGATACTCACCCCGGATATCATGCAGGGCCGACATATCCTATAACGTCCTTCATTTAACTTAACGTAATTACAAATTAAGGGGTGATCAATAACATGGTAATGCTTCATCACTTACCAAAATATATACAAAATAAATCAGAGTATGCAAAATGAGCCCTAACGTGGCAATATACAAGCATCCAACGTATACCAAAAGATGGAAGCACTACTGTCAGAAGAAGTAGCCTAAGCTTCCGAAGTCTTCCCCGATGGACCGGACCAGGAACTATCACCAGGAAAAATGTGGTAACCATCAATCCAACTCATTACGAATACTAATATGTGCTAGTGAGGTGCCATGTGGAACAATTTTATATAACAAAGTATTTAAAAATAATAATATGTAAAATTTGCTAATATCCACATCACAAAATTTCATATCAGAAATTATGTATCACAGTTTTCATTAACACAATTCCCAAGATGCCTCCCACCAATCCAACCGAACCGCTTTATTTCCTCCGACTAGACTCATGGGCTAAGTTACATCCATGTTACTGGTTACTCAAAAGCTCACTGGTCATATGATGAGATCGGCCAAAATCCTCGAGCACATGTCCGGACCATGGGCCTTTTCCCCTCATGGGACATGTGGGGTGTCGTATCCCTCATTGAACTAGTGGGCTAGTCCTCATTGAACAAGTGGGACAATAGAAAGCCAACCATCATGCATCAATGGAGGCCTCACCACGTGGTGGAATATACATTTCCTCCCAATTCAACCCTTCCCATAATTATCATAATAAATATCATTATATCAAAACTCTCAATTCTTATACATAAATAAATATGTATAAATTCATAATTTAAATCATAAGGTTCCGCAAGGCAATTTATATTAAAAAAATATTCATAATGATTTGACAAAATACTCACAAACAACATATCAATACACATAACAAGTGGAAAGTGGTTACCTCTTTGAAGCTAACTATTATCACATCGCTCCTAATCCAAGAGCTCAAAAACACGCCAAAATCAATCTACCACAATCAATTTACTAACAATTAATTACTCTTCTCAAACTCTACATAATGAAGAATTATAACTTATAATTTCATAAAATTAAGATATACAAATTTTAATAATAATATATTTGAAATGCTTGAAATGAGCACATTATGATGAGACGAAAAAAAAAAAATTAGTGAGACTATTATAACTATTAATTCTCCTTTCGATTTATTATTAGTTAATACCTCCCTTTTCTATTTATGATTTGTTCCTCTTTTTAATAACAATAATAATAATATTACTATTTATCATTATTATTTTGCAATTTATTATTATTTCTATTATTCATTTTATTATTACTCTACCATTACTTTAAACTCCTAGAGGCTAATTCAAAATTAAATACGTCATTAACACTTTAAATCTAGGAGTTTAAATAAACATGATACCATATAAAAAATTATTTTTAAATAAATAAATAAATAAATAAATATATATATATATAAATAGAAATTTGAATTAATAAGTGCTAACAACCCTATAAAATAAACTTTAATAGAATATATATTTATATATATAGCTAATCTCAGGAGACATATATATAGATATATGGATCAGGCCTCACTTTGTCTATATATATAAATTGAATGACAAAGATAGCAATTTTCTAATATAGTGAGAGCAACGGTGCAAAAATGTGTCCATGGCCATGTTTGTGGAATGAGTTTCGGAGCATAGTAGAGAAAATACACACAAAAGGATGTTTAAAAATAAGAAGTGATAAAATGGTCTTTGAAATATTCATAACAATTTATATAAATAGACACGGTGATCCATTATCCACACGTAAACACGCTCTAGCTAGTTGAGAAAAATCCACCACTCCCATTTCTAAGCTTTGAAAATTCAACACAGTAAGCTCTCTTCTCACTTTCATATGTGTGTAACTTTTATATATAGATACATAAGCGAAAATATATACAAACCAGCAAAGTATATGAGTTCATGGATGAGCTTTTCCTTCACTTTTATGTATATATATGAAACGTGTGTATGCATATGTATACTTATTTCATGATATAACTTCCAATTGTATATATCAGTAAGCTTATTTTTTCTTTAACCCAATACATATGTCAAACTTTTCTCCTTCTTTTTTACGTAGCCTATGATTTATACTATACCTATATATATAAATTTTAGTAAGCTAATGTAACTAATAAATCATCAAAATAAAGGACCACAAACAAGCGAATATATATATATCGCTAAGTCTCTCTTCTATGTGCATGAGTATATACTATAACAGTAAAGCTTTTAGGTTCGTTTGCTGTTTCGAGAGTTTTCCAATCGTGAGAAATTCTTCCTCTGTTTTAGCTTCAAAGAAACAGAGACTTATATGCAGAAAATGATGAGCATAAATATATACAGGGAGCACTAACGTTGGGAACTTACGGAAAATAGAAGGGGAGGAGCCTAAACACACGTTGGGATTTTTCGATTTTAAGCTCTCACGACGTCTCGCGTCTCCCTTCTTTCTCGAGGCTCTCTGTCTCTCGGCCCTCCTTCACTCTCGTGCTCTCTTTGTGGTAATGAACGATGGAAAGCCCAGGAGCAATTAAATATATAATACTCTGATGGCCCAGTTCAAGAGAAGAGAAACTAACGGTCGAAGTGGATGAGACGTGGGTGAGGCTCAAGAAGCATGGGAGAGTTCGCGACTTGATCCGGTTTCCTTTTCGCCGATTTTGTGTTTACGTGTTGCGATCGGTGTAGGATTGTGATTTGATTCTGTAACATGTTGGGTCAAAGGCGAGAGTGAATGATGCATATGGGTTGAGTGGATCTAATGAGTTGGTTTTAATTCTGGGTTGTATATTTCATTGAGCGTATGGGCCAAAAGAGGTTTTGTTGGATAAAGGAAGGAATATTTGGGTCGCTTCATAAATATATATACATATATTGTTGTTCTCTTTGCGTGGTGGCTGCGAGAATTAATTAAAGTGAGGAAGACATGGCTTGCCTCACGTGTTGGGCTTGAGAATAAAATGAAGAGAGAATTATTGACTAATTGAGGTGGCTGCATGTTTGGCCCAATAAATGATTCATGGATTTATTGTGCATAGGAGAGCCACGTGAATACATGAGAGAAATGTGTATATTTTGTGAGTATATGTGTTTTGACTTTTGACAAACATGGAAGAGGAGTGGAAGTGTTGAACTTGATGCCTTAGTTTTTTTTCCCCCAACAATTTATCTCTCCCAAAATTTTCTTGATTTTATTTACAATAAAATAAATTCTTAATTTTTCAGTTAATTAATTTAATCATTTGGGCAAATTCCATCGTTTAATTCTCATATATTGCTTTTATAATTTTAGGCATAAATTATTCCTTATTTAAATTATTCTTTTCCCAAAATCAATTAAGGGAAATATAAGCCTAAATTCCCAATAATTATTCTCATAACTATTTTACGCCAAAATTTCATAATTTAATTCCCATAATATATTTCAAATTTCAAATCCCAAAATTTGGGATGTTACATATCCGCCACGGACGCCTCTATAAATACTGAGAGGTGCACTACTCAGTGCTCACGTTCTAACTCGACTATTTATATTGGTCACCGCGTGTACACACCACCCCCTATATTGTGTATAATGATTCCAAGCTCCCTTGGATATCTTCCCCATAGATATTCAGGCTGAGCCTAGTGATCCAATATCAAAGTACCGGTCTAGGTGGACATCGTGTTCTCGAAGCGAGCGATTCCCTTTTTCTCTTAATAGTTCTTGTCCTTTTTTGGCTTGTCTTCCCTTAATGGGTTTAGGAGCAATTTTACATATGTGCTTTTTCCCAAGAACGCTCAAGCATCGTCGAGCACACGGACAAAAAATACATGTGGTTACGTTTTAAGGAGCGCTAAAGACACTGCCATAGTTAGTTGACCATTTGGTCAACGTTAACTTGGATGGAAGTGAATAGTAATGCGGGTGAAATTACCCTTTTACCCCTAGTTTTAGGTGAAATTACACTTTGCCCCTTAGTTTTAGGTGACATTACACTTTTGCCCTTAGTTTTAAATATTTAAAAAAAAAAAAAATACCCCCCGCCGGTGGGCCCCACCACCGCCAGCCGCCACCGGCCCCCAACACCGCTGGTCGCCGGCGGTGGTGGCCGGCAGCCAACGGTGGTGGCCGCCGGTGGTGGTGGCCCACCAGCTAGCGGGGCCGCCACCGGCCACCACCACCGCTGGTCGCTGGCGACCACCATGTGGCCGGCGGTGGTATGGGGCCCACTGGTGGGGGATATTTTAGTTTTTTTTAAAATATTTAAAACTAATGGCAAAAGTGTAATTTCACTTAAAACTAGGGGCAAAATGGTAATTTCACCCATGTTACTATTCACTTTCATCAAGTTAACGTTGACCAAACGGTCAACTAACGGCCGTGGTGCTGGGCGCTCCCAAAACGTAACCACATGTGTATTTTTTGTCCAGAAAAAAGCTCGTGGTGCTGGGCGCTCCTGGGGGAAAGCACATGTGTAAAATTGCACCTTTACCCTCCTTTAATCATGTCCCATGCAATATTTGTCACTTAACATCAACATTAATATCAAAGATCTTGTAGTTTAGTGGTATAGGTACTTTTTAATTAGTGGAAGGTCATGGATTCGATCCTACTTATTACGGTTCGAATTTATTATTGTCACGCCTTGTAATTGTTTTTAAAAAAATCAACATTAATGCTCATTCGGTCCTAATTTTAGGACATATTTACTATTTTTTATAGAGATTAAGAATAAAAGTTAAGTTAGTTAATTATATTATTTTTTAAAAATTGCCTATATTTAAAAAAGAATGAATGAAAAAAAAAAAGACAACCAACGCCTCTTTGCCACTCTTATCTCTAGAGCTATTTCACAATCTCCACACAAAAAAGCCTTCCAATTAGGGGCTCGAACTTCCGCATTTTATTGGGCAATGCATTGTTGATTGTTTAATCTCATAGTAATTCCGAAAGTAATTGTGCTTATGGGGAAAAGGAGGAAGAATAAGAGTGTGAAAGTATGTTCAATGTGAGTGAAGCCTCCCCTCTTTGTATACTTTAAATTTTTTGTTTCAAGTTGGGTGTCATGTTTTTTTCATTGAAACAGTACAATTGCAATTGATGTGTATGTGATATTAGAGTTGAAAGCATATTAATACTTACTTTATAGAATACATAATTGTGTTTAATAATTATTGAGAAAGTGTTAATAAAGGTATTTTAGGAAGAAATTGACAAAAAAAAAAAAAGAATTAAGGCGTGTGTGACATTAATGAGTTACAAACATTACTTACTTTATAGAATATATAGGTTCATTATTAAATTATCATTGTGTCTAATTATTATTAAGAAAGTGTCAATAGTGATATTTTATGAAGAAATTGACAAAAATTAAAACTTTATCTTATAATTAAGACCAATTTCAACTTTCCAATGTTGTCCTATAATTATGACGGGAGGAGTCTTGACTAGAGGTGACTTTGGTAAATCATTGTGAAACTTGACAAATGAGTTATATATATTGCTCATATCTAATAATAGTATTTAATTTATAGTGCAACATACATATAAATATTGTTGTTAAACTCGTGAGTTGACTCTCCGAATTTACCGTTTTTACGTTTCTAACTTACACAAACGAAGTCGAGTCATTGGTAAACTCGTGTTAGTTGTAAATTCGATTAAACTCACGAGTTTATATACCGAAGTATACCATTTTTACATTTCTAGCTCATAAAACTGTGTTGACTTACTCTTAAACTCATGTTAACTTTTTTAATTTGATCATGCTTAACGGCTTTATATAGAAATTTTATAGAAATTTCTTTATTAAATATGATAAACGATGAATGTTGATGGATTTAATTTCAATTATTTGGATTTAAAATATATTTAAATTAAATTTTTATCATTTGTATATTTTAATTATTTAATTATACACTAGTAATACCTATTTAATAATAAAAGTAAACTTTTACAAATTTACTATTTGAGTTCATGATACGAGTTTACGTTATTTGTCACAAGTTTGTTTAAACTCATAAGTTTTAGAAGCTTGCATATAAACCAAATGTTATATTAAGAATAGGAAGTAGTATAAATTTATCACATATTGCAATATTATATAGAAGTGGCTAAACGCGTTTGCCCAAGACTTGGATTGCCTTTAAATTACATTTCGAAGTTGTCTTCCACCTATTTCTTGTTTGTTTCCCCATTATTATCTATTGCCCTCCAAAGTTAAATTACCTCATTTTTTTAAAAAATAAAAATAATAACACTAGTCAATATTCATGAACTGGGACTGCATATCCGTTTAGTTATCACTAATAATCCACAAAATATATAGAAATGCAAGTATACTATTACATAAATAAATTAATCCAATAATTTATCCGAGTCTCTTACAAGCCAAGTAAAACAAAAGTAAGGAATAATATGCATGCAAAAAATGGATAATAACGAGAAGGCTTTGTTGATAACCAACTTTTGACAAGGCCAAAAAAAAAAAAAACAACAACAACAACTTTTGAGCATAGCATAAATACATACAGCCCGAGCTCCGGTCCTAAATCTAAGACTAGAGGAGTATGTCTGAGCTAATTTTGGTATGGTACTGATATTTTTATAATAGACTTTATCTAAAAATGTCATTTAAATTTTAAAATCTTGGTAATAAAAATAGTAATGGAATTAACAACTCATTTTATTGTAAAATTACCTATCTGTCATTTTGAATTTTAAATGGTATTTTTATGAGATTTTTCCCTTATCTATTCCGGTAATGAGTTTATTCCCTTACGTACTCGTCTCCTTTTTTTTTTTTTATTTCTGACCTGAATTTCCTGACTCATCTCCGTACTTCATTTTTTATGACCAAAACATAAAGCATGCTTAATAAACGAGTCTCCTTAATTATACCAAAAGGGTGAGAGTTAATTAGTAATTCAAACAACGTACAATACAATTATTTTATAGCAGAAAATTCAAACCTCCAATTTGCATTGCCATAATTCCTTTTTCAGTATGATTAGAATGTGTTTTTTTTTTTAAAAAATAATATATGTTTTAATGATTAGAGAAAGGAGCAAATATGCAACAACACATTCATCACTTAATTAATTATATACAAAATCACCAAGCAGTAAACTGTCCCTTGAAAATATATGTTCATCAAAGAATTAACGGATCATTAAATCATCAGCTGATAAATATTGATGAATGAAAATAACCGAAACCAAATTAATGTGGGAAAGAATGGCTGGCTGGTGGAGTGTTGGTGATGATATGATGAATTTCTATTTTTGATTTTGTAATTCACATAAAATATAGAATAGCAGCAACCATGCATGTGCATGAAGCCACACAAACACTTCATCATCTTTGACCATGGCGTTCAGAAATGAGTGATTGAATAGTACCGGAGAGGTTGGTCACCGCCGCGACCAGGTTCACCATGCCTTGCCGATTAACTTCATTCCGCTGTTCCTCGATCTGAAGCCGCCGCCGTTCCAACTCCAACAATTCACGGTGCCGTTTTTCCTTCTTCTCCTCGCAACTCCGAAGAGCCCGGGCTAGAACAGACGCACTTCGCATTATGCTTGATCCAAGATTCCGAATCTTCCTTCGTAAAAAGTGAAATTGTAAAATAAGTAAAAAGTGAATGTTATCGACTGGGTGTGGATTTGCATGAGATTCTATTGGGGAGTTCAATCGGTACGTGAAGAATGAAAATAATATTTTTTTAATTGAGGGTTGGATATGACTTATGAGGTTTCGTTGCTTAGGCCCCATTTATTATAAAGAAGATTTAAGGAAAGAAATGAACTTAGAGGAGGAAAGGAAATGAATGGAAAATTAAGAGAGAACTTGAAAATAGTATTCTGTTTGGTAGACATGGAAATTGAGATAAAAGATTATAATTTTAAGAAATAACAATTAAGATTTAAGTTTTGAAATGTCCAAAATATCCATTGCCCTAAGAAAAACCCTTCCCCTTCTTCATCCTTGCAACCGGCCGACAACATACAAAAAAAGGGGAAAAAAATCAGTTTTGCCTTCTACTCCTGCATCTTGATAAAGCACACCCAAAAATATTTCAGTTTCCTTCTACTCCTGCAACTCGACAAAGCACACCAAAAAAATTTTCAGTTTCAGATCTCTTTCATATCGCACAAAAAAAAAAAAGTTCCAGATCCCTGCAACCCGACGACAACACAGAAGGGAAGGCGGGATTTGCTTAAAAGAGGGGTCGATGGGATTTGCAGAAGGAGGAGGAAGCTGCGTCTAGCGTCGGCGTCGGCGTCAGCGTCAGCGGCAACAACGAAGAAGACAGATGGATTGAAGAAGATGAGGGTTATTTAGGAATCTTCCCAAGGGAAGATCAATTTCCATCCGAAAATGGAAGGAAGTCATCATCCCATGAATGAAGGAAGATGGTGACTCGCCGAAAGATTAGTTCCGGGAAGATGGCGCATCCAAACAGGTTTTTGAAAGGAAGATGATGAATCTTCCCTCCCCTCCCTAAATCTTCAGCGTACCAAATAGGTCCTTAGGATTGAGTTAATTATTAGGTGTTACAACACTTTAAGTATTAAAATAAAATTTTTGAGCAAAAAAAACAGAGTAAAATAGAAGTTAATTATCACACCCACTAGGATTAAGCACCCTAGAATCTATTTTCTCGGACAACCCACAAAATCCAAAGCAATCACGAGATGGGAGTAGCCTTCTGCTCACTGGTCCGTATGATTGTACTATAGAGCTCTTTTTCAATTACTTTTAATTAGTAATTGAAACATAAATTTTTTTAAAAAAATAATACCAAAAAAAAAAAAAAAGAAATAAGACAGAATAATACTTACACTTTAAAATATCACGTTGATAATAATATCGGGATTAATAATCACTTATTTAATTACTATTTTCGGTAAGATTTTCTCAAGGAAAAAAAACCACAGACAATTTTCTGAATGGGTTTTTTTTTTTTTTTTAATGTAGTATCCGAATCTTTGTGCTGCCTAGCAAGGTGGCGTGAACTCATATGGAAACATACTGGAATTTTATTTATCAACTACGATCTGCCTACAACGAAGACCAGGTCTGCTGCAAAGTTACAAACGAACAAACTAAAACATAATCACAAAAATAGTGAACCAAAATAAAAGACACCGACAACCGTATATAAGAGGACAGACAACTATAAAGTAAAAAAGCAGAAAATACATCACAGTTATTAAAGTAGTGAACACGTATCACATACATAAAACACATGACTTAAAAATTGAGAACTGGCTGCAGACACTTGACTATGCAGACCATAGGCGGACGGGGGGGGGCTAGGGGTGGCCCTCGTCCCCCCTAATTTTGGGAAAATCCTGTTTAGGGCCCATATTATCAAAAAAATGCGAAAAAAGGCCCAAAGACTCTGAAAATTCGAAAAAAGGCCCAAGATTCTGAAATTCCGAAAAAGGCCCAAGGTGAGTTGTTAATGGGGCTGATCAAGTTGTTAGCGGGGGGGCTGATTTAGTTGTTAGATGGGTGATTTAGTTGTTCAAAATAACAACTAAATCCGCTAACAACTTGATCGCCCCCATTAACAACTTCGTAAATTCGAAGGGCCTTTTCCCGTATTGTCGAATCCTTGGGCCTTTTTTCGAATTTTCATATTGTTTGGGCCTTTTCTAGAATTTTTTGGTTAATAGGGGCCCAAACGGATTTTCCCAACAAAAATCTTGTTCGGGGCCCATATTACCAAAAAATGCGAAAAAAGGCTCAAAGACTCGAAAATTCGAAAAAAGGCCCAAGATTAAAATTCGAAAAAGGCCCAAGGTGAGTTGTTAATGGGGGCGATCAAGTTGTTAGCGGGGGCGATTTAGTTGTTAGATGGGCTAATTTAGTTGTTAAAATTTTTAATTTTAACAACTAAATCAGCCCCCGCTAACAACTTGATCAGCCCCATTAACAACTTCGTAAATTCTGAAGGGCCTTTTCCCGTATTGTCAGAATCCTTGGGCCTTTTTTCGAATTTTTATATTGTTTGGGCCTTTTCTAGAATTTTTTGGTTAATAGGGGCCCTGAAACGAATTTTCCCAACAATAAATAGACAGCAGCAACAAAAGACAACAAAAGACTTAGTAAATCCCGTATCGCAACGCGGCGACACATGCGCGTGGTGACCGCGGACGTGTTCCTCCCGAGTCTTCGCGCAGTTAAGGCTACCGAGATCTTTAGGGAAAAGCACCAAAATAATTTTTTTCGCAAAATATTTACCTAATTAAAGCACATTGGAAACTTTTTACCATACTAATGCTCACGCCACCGGTCACGCGAGAGGGGATTTGCGCCACATCGGTTGCGTGAAATAGGTCCTCGTTTCACGCCACCTAGTGGCGTGAACAAGCGATGAACAAATCGAGCCACAATTGTGGGTCCGATTCACTATAAAAAAAAATTTAAATGTCGGGTGGCGTGAACAAGGTTCACGCCACCGACATTTTGTGTCGAAAGTGTTAGTGGCGTGAACCCCATTCACGCCACTAGTAGTGTCACTTTGTCCTTGCGCCACCAACCGCATTATTTTGGTAAAAAGTGTCCAATGTACTTTAATTAGATAAATTTTTTAGGGAAAAAAATTATTTTGGTGCTTTTCCCAGATCTTAATTAGCAAAATTACAAAAATTACGCAAACAAACAAACCAAAATAAAAGCTGAGTTTGCTTTTATCCGCAAGGGCCTGGTCTCTACGTGGCATCGTCTCGATGTTGGATTAGATCAAGGGACCAAAAATATCTTTGAGAGACTCGGGGGACACCGCATGAAACCATAGTACCATATTTTATAAAACTAGCTGCAGGTGTAAATGATACGGAACGTGTTGAAAGGATTAGAGTTAGTTAATTAGTTAAGAAGTTAGGATTAGGCATTAGTTAGATATTACTGTTAGTAGTTGGTTATACTAGTTGCTAGGGATGTCCATGGATCAGATTAGATCGGGTTGGGGGTCAACCCGAGGTCTGATCCAGAAGGGATCTAGGCTGGACAAGCCGGCCCGAGGTCACTGATCCGTCCAGCACCCGGCCTCGAGCTGGGCCGGGACTGACCGGTCCACTGGATCGCTCGGATCTGGTCCAGCGATCCGATACCTATTTCTTTTTCTTTCTTTCTTTTTAGTTTTTTTCCACTTCTTTGGACCAATAATTAACCATACAAACATGCAAACATCTTAAATCCAATCATACACATAATCCAATAACATTGAACAAAAATGCAAAATAACAACATTCTATCAGGCCAGATTGAAGAAGAAGAAGACTGAAAAAGGAATAAGACTCCGGAGTTTTTTTGGTCGAAGCAGAAGACTCACTAATGAGTGATAAAGAATCATAAAGAAGACAATAAAGAAGGACAAAGAGTTAGGTTAAGTTATGATTTTTTTTTTTTTTTAAAAAATATAATATATATCTCGGGCCGGGACCGGACCGTCAGGGTCCTTAGCCCCTGGGATCGAAGTCCGCCTCGACCCGAGCAGACAAGCCTCTGGGTCCGGTCCGCCTCATATAGTCCCGGACCAAAAAAATTTCCGAGACCAGGTCGGGCCGGACCAGGACCACCTAGACTACGGGTTTTTGGACATCACTACCAGTTGCATATCTATTATGACTGTTAGATTACCTTGGGAGTCTAGGTCTCTACCAATATATATATATACTCCCTCCGGGCCCTAATTATAAGACCTAGTTGACTTTTTTGGAGAAATTAAGGAAGCTAATTAAATTACTCTAGAGTATTTTTATTTTTATTTTTTTCTTCAAACTAATTAATTTAACTAATAAACTAATATATAATTTAAAGATACACAACATATGAAATGATTAAGTAACTTATTTAGCTTCCTTAATCTCTCCAAAGAAAGTCAACTAGGTCTTATAATTAGGACTAGGTGATATATATATATATATATATATATGAGGCTTAGACGGATGAAAGGGTGTGTTAATAATGAATGAAAACATGCAGTAGTTATGTGTCTCTCCTTTCCGTTTCTTTTCCAATCCCTTTGAATTTCTGATTTTCCCTCTTTTATCCTAAATTTCTGCAACTCATCTATCAGTAAATAAATGGTACTTTGTATCTTCAGTTTATAAGACTTTTTGGGTTTTCCAGTCAATTAGATAGGATAGATCAAGGCTCCAAACTCAATTACATCTAGTTCAACTATGACAATGACAATGATAACAACAATCTCTCTCCTAGTTGCGGGCCAATTTGCAAGGAGTGGTCTGCATCAGGGGCGGACCTAGGAATTTTATTGAGGAGGGGCGAAAATAAAAAATGCTATATTGTAAATAAAGTACTTGAAATATGATACAGACATAATATACATAAAAATTGAAAGAAATCTATTACTGAAATTAAGATTACTTCACTAGACTTTTATCTACGTGTTTTCCTATTATTAAACTCATCTATAATTGATACCTCTTTATTTCCAATTCTAGAAGACTTTAAAGAAAGAGTCTTAGTATTTGAGAATTCAACATTAATAATAGACAAAGGCAAAAACTCACTATTCTTTCTCTTAAAATAAGTATCAATGGTAGCACTCTTCCCCATAATAATTATCTACAAAGAGTATGAATTATTTCATGATCAATATGATTTTAAAAATATTATTAATAACAAAAGTAAATAAATTAAAATTAACTATTAGTTATCATCTATATTCTCATAGTCATCTTTTAACAAAACTCAAAACTGCCTAAAATCCTAAACCTAAAATATTATCTAATCAAGTATAAAAGTAGTATCATTGGAAAGATAAAATCACATATAATAAATTTCATGAAGAAAATTTAATGAAAAGAAGTAATTCTAAATACTTAATTTTCAAAATTTGTTATACGTTGTTAATAAAATGGCAGATGACATGCAAACAAGGAGTTAGGGATAATTAAAGGTTATGGCCCATCTCTTTATTATTTCTTTTAAGAAAGTAGTCAAAGGCGCACCACCTATTCTTATAACACTAGCCCCTACGTATGTGATTATATATGATGACCATCACTAGCTTCATATTGTTTTTGTTTTTGTTTTTGTTTTTTTCAAAAAAAATTAGGGGGAAAATCCGTTTCAGGGCCCCTATTAACCAAAAAATTCTAGAAAAGGCCCAAACAATATGAAAATTCAAAAAAGGCCCAAGGATTCTGACAATACGGGAAAAGGCCCTTCAGAATTTACAAAGTTGTTAATGGGGTGATCAAATTATTCAGGAAATTTGTTTTAGTTGTTAGATGTGATTTAGTTGTTAAAATTTTTATTTTTAACAATTAAATTAGGCCATCTAACAACTAAATCACCCGCTAACAACTTGATCGCCCCATTAACAACTCACATTGGGCCTTTTTTCAGAATTTCAGAATCTTGGACATTTTTTCGAATTTTAGAGTCTTTGGGCCTTTTTTCGCATTTTTTTGGTAATATGGGCCCTGAACAGAATTTTCCCAAAAAAGAAAAAAAAAAAAAAAAAAACCATGAAATCTCGTAACCTCGCCAACTAATTCCATCTGTCTTCTTTCTTTTTCACGATATCGTGTGACTTTCTCTCTATCTTTGACTTTCGTACTAAAGTTGATTACCAAATTTTAGATCCCTTCACATTTTTTCAAAACAAGTGCAGGGACCTGCAAGTAAATTAATATTTTGGTTTATCGCCTTTGGAAGAACTGAGTAGTCATGGATTCAGTTTGAGTCTAGGTTTCTTATTAAAAAAAAAGAATATTTTTGTTCAATTGTTTTTATTTTTTTGTCTAATTTTCATAACTCATTTTGAATTTTTTTAGGTTTTAAATTGACAAGTCCATTTTAACTAATCAGTCAAGATTTGATTATTAACTTAAATTAATTCAATTCAACACAATGGGGGAGAAAAGATATTCTAAACAAACCAGGCTATAAATGAGCTTGTTTTGTTTTGTTTTGGTGGAAACGAAATTACCAAAACTTAATAAGGTGATATATTAATGAACTAGTACAAAAGAAAATATTTTTTAAGAAAAATAGAACCATCCTTGATCCTTCTCTGTGGTTTTTCCCTTGTCCATCGCCGTGCAACTGCAGTTTCGCTCGAATTTAGCAGAGGCTCAAAACTCAACCCTATTTCAGAAATTGGGGGCTAGAAGTGAAAATTTTTCTGACGCCCCAATCAACTCACTCTCAATCTCCGGTTTCATTGATCAAGCAAAATCGATTTTCTTCGATTAGCTGTGATTTGTGGCCACCATAAAGTAAAAGATCTGCAGGCAAATCCAGAGGGGGAAGACAAGTGAAAAGTCACAAAAGGACGTCGTCATGAGGCCTCAGAAGAATCCGATCCACACCGTCTCAACATGGGTCAGGCGACAACCGCCGAAGGTGAAGGCTTTTCTGGCCGTCGTTACCGGTATGGCGGCTCTTGTGTTGCTTCGAGTCATTGTTCACGATCATGATAACCTTTTCGTAGCAGCGGAGGCCGTTCACTCTTTAGGAATTTCTGTTCTCATTTATAAGCTTATGAAAGAGAAGACGTGTGCTGGTAAACAGCTTTGCCCTTCAACTGGGATAATTTCATTTCTTGATTGATTCTTGGTAATGTTAGGATTTTTGAGACTGCAGTGAGAATGCAAATATTTTCGTGGTGAAAGGTTTTGATTATAAACCGGCGTTTGGTTTTGCTTCAAACAAGAAATTTCCTTCCTTTCTTTTCCCCTTTCTTGGGTTTTGGCTTTATTGAATGGGGTTGGCCCAATTTTCCTGCTCATTGGTTTGGTTCGTTCCCCCCTCTATTTCTGCGGTAAACATATAATTGGCAATTGTTTTGGTCATTTGAAGTCGCCTGATGTTTAGTTTGACGCTCAAAAGTAGTCTAGATGAGTAAAAAGATTAATCTTTTTGGACTGAAATTTTCATTTGTTGTAGCTACGTTTGAAAATGCTTTATACATGATTGACCCGGGCTAATAATTATCCATTTCCTCTCTTTTTAGAGGCTGCTCATTCTTTTCTTTACGCAAACAACAGCGAGCATGTTTTTCATCTCATCTTTATCCTGACAATTATGTGATATTATGCATAGATCAGATATATCATGGCGAATTCTTTATTCGAGTTTCTCTTGATATATCTAATTCGTCGAGAATGTCCTTCATAAATATTTGGATACTCAAATATTGTAAAGATCGTTACTTTGTCGATATATGTAACTTTTAAGACCTTTTTTTTCCCCCTTTTAAAGCTCTGTAGGGCTAATCAAACTTACGGATTCCATAAATGTTAAGTGCCTGGAGGATACTTTATCGTATGTGTGTGTGTGAGTTTGTTTGGAACTTTTGGATTTTTTATATTTCTCTGCTCAATTTCTTGAGAATTGTTATTGAATAGATAGGAGACTGATATGTGTTATCGTTTTATTTTGTTGATGGGTTGGTATTTCCATCTTGCTGATATTATGGGCATGGTGGTATTTTCTTGATAATGTCATCTTCCTATGTGAATGCCGGACTTTTTTCTTCTTCCGATTTTTCTTTCATCACAACACTTATTCTCTGGAATGACGTACAGGACTGTCACTCAAATCCCAGGAATTAACAGCTATATTTTTGGCTGTTAGGCTTTACTGCAGTTTTGTCATGGAATTTGATATACACACTCTACTTGATTTAGCTACTTTAGCGACAACCCTGTGGGTCATTTTTATGATACGGTTTAAGCTCAAGTCTAGTTACATGGAGGAGAAGGACAACTTTGCAATATACTATGTGGTAAACATCAGAAGCTTCTTCGATATTATTTTCCTTTCTTGAGGATGATTTTAATTTACAATATGCTTCTATATCATTAGTTTGACGTACTCTTTTCTTGAATATTGATTGCAGGTGATACCCTGTGCTGTGATAGCCTTGTTAATTCATCCGTCTACCTCTCATCATATATTGAACAGGATCTTTTGGGCATTCTGTGTATACCTAGAAGCGGTTTCAGTGTTACCCCAACTGCGGGTCATGCAGAACACCAAAGTACATTCTTTTACTTAAAAACACTGTTCCTACAATCATAGGATCTACTTTGTTAACCTTTCTGTATCGCTCATTTCACCTGATACTTTCAGATTGTCGAGCCATTCACAGCTCATTATGTATTTGCATTGGGTGTAGCAAGATTCCTAAGCTGTGCTCATTGGGTTCTTCAGGTACAATTTTGCAGGTTAATTTAGATGTTCTACTTGCCTGTTTGATTTATATGCTTTAGTCACCTTTGATTCATATGTTCTACTTGGGTTTGGCATAGTTTTTATGGTATAGTAGGAGAGTACTCCTTTGCATTCGCATCTAATTACCTTTTCAATGTTGCGTCTTTGGAGTTTTGAATTGTAAGGATTCATGTGAAGTCTTAATGGCGAAGATACTAATAAGATATTACTTTCTTGTGACAGGTGTTAGATAGCCGTGGGCATTTGTTGGTTGCCCTGGGATATGGTTTATGGCCATCTATGGTTCTCATCTCAGAAATTGTCCAGACTTTCATCTTGGCAGATTTTTGCTACTACTACGTTAAAAGGTTGGTTGAATTTTACAGTTTTTTTGTCATCTTCCCACCTTTCTCTAGCTGGTCCATGAGTTCTAAGGCCTATTTAGACTGTCCTGAAAAAATTAATGAGTACCCGAGTTCGTCTTTGAAAATACCAAATGTTTGCAAGTTGGTGTTCTCAGCATCTCTGGATCCCTTGACAAAACGAACAATTAACCCTGTTTGATTTGATTTTTAATTCACTAAATAACATTCTTAGACATGATTTTAACCCTGTTTGATCCATTGCAGCGTGCTTGGGGGACAGCTTGTTCTCCGTCTTCCCTCTGGAGTGGTGTGATTTGAAGATCTTCTGCGATGAGCTCATTCTCACTTGGATTTAACTTAATCTGCCAACCCGTTTTGGTCATTTCTCGCTTGAAGCATTCTGTGTTGATGCACTTTTAGGTGTCTGATGCAAAAGATGATTCTTGCTTTTGATGGAAAGAGTTAACTGAATGTTTCCGTTTACACTTAACAGCACTTTATTTGTATTCTGTAGTCCAACATACTTTATACACAAGATTTCTAATTGCTTAGACTGTCAGCATTCAGTTTCTTTTTCTTTTCCTTTCTTCTTCTCCTTTTTCAACGTGACATACTCAAGCTTTAATAACCTTTAGCAGCAAGTGTAAATCTGCTATACAATTCCCATGTTACTGTTTCTTATACAGTTGAGGCACAATATAGAATAATTAAGGACAAGTTGGATCTAAAACAAAGACACTTATTTCTAAAAGTTATTGATATAAACTTTTGGCTGTCAAATGATCATTTTAAAGTTCAGAACTTGCATTAAAGTTAGCAATTATTAGGCAGTCAAATTCCTGGCAATAATTCCCTCAAAAGTAATACCAGGTCCAAAAGCCAGAATCAATCCCCATTCAGCTAACTCTCTGCCATCCCCCTCAGTTTTGAGACCCTCCTCCATCATATACTCAAGCACATACACTATAGTGTTGCTGCTTGCATTTCCATAATCCATTAAAGCCCTTCTACTTGCATTCAGCTTTTCTGGCGTCAAATCAAGCCTTTTCTCTATCCGATTCAGAATTGCAGGACCACCTGGATGAACAGCCCAAAACAGCTTGTTATAGTCCTTGTCCTCATTGAACCCAAAAGCATCGGCTATTAACATGTCACAGAACCCTTCAACGTTGTCTTCAATTATCTGAGGAAGCTCTCTTGCCAGCTTGAAGCTTATCCCTTCCTCTGTTAACCTCCCATCAATTATCTTGTGTGTCTCTGGCAGAAACTTCTGTGATGCTATATGAAGCTCAAAGAGAGGCCTTTCAATTCCCACCATAGGATCCGACCCGATTATCATGGCTCCAGCTCCATCCCCAAATAGTGCCACCCCAACAAGATCATAGGGTCTATCTGCACTTGGTGGTTTGTAGCCAATAATTGTAGTTTCGGAAGTAGCTAGAAGGACTCTGCTTCCTGGGTTGTTCTCTGCTATGTCTTTTGCAACACGTAGGCCAGAGACACCTCCAGAGCATCCCATAAAATAAAGCATTGTTCTTTGGGTCTGAGAGTTGAGTCCTAGGCCTAATATGCAATATAAGAAAATGAAACATATTAATCATCTGTTTAATTTATCCTCTTCTACGCACGAAATAAATTTTTACAACAAAACTTCAAGGAAAATCTTCGGTGACTAAACAAAAGTAAGATTGGAATTATGAAGTTCAACTGAAATATTCTCTTTGATCCTAAATATAAGATTATTTGACTTTTTTTTGGAGAAATTAAACAAGCTAAATAAGTTATTTAATCATATCATATGTTATATTTCATTAGATTATATATCATTTCATGAGTCACTTAAATTAGTTTGGAGGAAAAAATAAAAGTAAAACATACTTAAAATAATTTAATTAACTTCTTCAATCTTTCTAAAAAGTTGTCTGGGTACTGTGAAATAATATTATAGGATCCTAACTTGATTCATTATGCGAGAGATTGGTGAGGAGGTTGAGCATTTCTTATTATGATATTGATTTCTACATCACCTGAGGCAAGGTAAAGGTCACCGCCGGGAAGTCTGGCTTCGCTTGAAGAGACATAGACCAAGTGGGTTATGTCTGATAAAGGCCTGCCCCAGTTCCTGATACAAACCTGGGACGCTTCAATTGCCATTTGTGTCACTGCCTCGTTGCATATTTCTAGCCTTTGCTTTACAGTTGGAAGCCCTTCAACCGCCAGTTCTGGAAACTTCTTCAGTATCTCCTCACACATCACCACGTACCTTGTTTTAACTGTAGTTGTCTTACCTGTTTGTTCACACCATAATAATCAGTGAATAAGCCAAGCAAGTTTCACAAAATGCCATGGTTAACAAGCCTCGAAAGCTGAGTCTTTGGAGGTAGAAACTTACAAAGTCGAGTGAGCTTTTGCTTGAGCTCAGGATTATCACAATTGGTGTCTCTGAAATACCCGTCAACTAAATATTCCTGCATCACAAGCTGATGAGGAAAAGCTTTGCCAAGAGCTAAAATCGTAGCCTTCCCAGGGTTAGCCTGCCTTGTTACACTTTTCTGAACTGTACCCTTTTCTCCCATATTTCTACTTTTAATTCACCTGCAGTGAATGTTTTCCACAGAAGTGACGCACAAAAAGCAGGACTCTTGGCTTATATAATCCGACAAGCATGTGCATGGTTTGGATCTCAGGCATGACAAAAATGTATTGGGTGAGACATGAAGTCAGCAACTGTTATATAAAATGTGAATTAGATGGGAAGCAAGAAATTCATGAAGGGTGAGTACGCTATTAGTTAATGGGTAGGTGTTTAGTTTTAGTTTTAGCCTGTTAGGTGAAGTGTAACGTAATTGATATAAACATATCATTTTTATGAAATTCAACCTCGTTGTTTGCAACTATTCAGTGTTTTCATGACGCTCTAATGGTGTAACTTTTGTTCGTAAATTTTTTGGAGAAACTGCAGAAAATCCAATGGTAACATGTAACAACAACCTATATAGAGACAATTAAACATTAATGATGTTAATAACGAGCCACTTGATCACGTTAGATATCATATCCTCATCGCAAGTTTCACAGTTTACGTTCACTGAACGAGAATGCTGGTAATGCTCAGGGTCCACATGTGGTGCTTATAATTAGGTGCTTAGTTATGTGCTTATACCTCTAATTAGAGGTATAAGTAATTTTTTTAATTTTTTTATATATTGTATTTAGTTAGATTTAAATCATATGCTGCTTTCTGAGATGTTTTTTTGCTTGTAAGATTATCTCAAATTAATTAATTTCCAATTCTGTATTTGTCTATAACGTATTATGAAAATTAATTAATTTGAGATCTTGAAAGTAAAAAACATCTGAAAGAAGATATGATTTAAATCTAACTAGATACAATGTATAAGAAAATTAAAAAAATTACTTATACCTTTAATTAGAGGTATAAGCACATAACTAAGACCTAATTATAAGCACCACATGTGGATTCGAAAACGGCAGAAATGAGGAACGATTGACGAGAGACGGAACAGAGTAGTAGGGCAGAGAAAATGATGGAAATGAGGGGGAAAAAAAGAGTAAAAGCGACTTGGGAGTTGGGACGCTCGAATCCGTAACTTGCGACGAAGAAGAGGAATGTATTAACCATCTGCACCACCAGCTATACACTATTATTAATTTCTTTCAAATTATATATATATCAACACGTTACGTATCAATTACACCCAGCTACTTTTATAAAATATGATGCTATGGTTTCATGCGGGGTCTCCTGAGGCTCTCAGCATATTTTTGGTCCCTTGATTTAATCCAACATCAGAGACAGTGCCACGTAGAGACAGGCCCTTGCGGATAAAAGCAAACTCAGCTTTTATTTTGGTTTGTTTGTTTGCGTAATTTTTGTAATTTTGCCAATTAGATCTCACTAGTCTTAACTTGTGAAGATTATGAAAATTTAATTAAATTACTTTAATTTAAAGTAGAAAAGCTAATTAAATTACTTTAATTTAAAGTATTTATATTTATCATTT
Organism: Acacia acuminata; assembly: GCA_019022655.1. NCBI lineage: Eukaryota > Viridiplantae > Streptophyta > Magnoliopsida > Fabales > Fabaceae > Acacia > Acacia acuminata. The sequence goes on from JAFJYI010000174.1 coordinate 29,648, forward strand.
TTTTCTTTAAATTAATTTGACTTATAAACGATACTATATAATTTAATCATACATATATCATGATTAAGTTATTTATTTAAACTTCTTTAACCCCAAAAAAGTCAACTAAATTTTATATTAAAGTAGGATATGATATTTAATTTGTTTAAAATAAAATTTGGATTCAATTTCCCCTATAGAAGAGTATTTATTTTGTTTGTTTGCGTAATTTTTGTAATTTTGCCAATTAGATCTCACTAGCCTTAACTGTGAAGATTATGAAAGCTAATTAAATTACTTTAATTTAAAGTAGAAAAGCTAATTAAATTACTTTAATTTAAAGTATTTATATTTATCATTTTTTCTTTAAATTAATTTGACTTATAAACGATACTATATAATTTAATCATACATATATCATGATTAAGTTATTTATTTAACTTCTTTAACCCCAAAAAAGTCAACTAAATTTTATATTAAGGCGGATATGATATTTAATTTGTTTAAAATAAAATTTGGATTCAATTTCCCCTATAGAAGAGTATTTATAAAAAAAATAATTATTTCGTTGAGTAGATCAAAAAATGGAGATTTTCATTTTTTGTGTGTATATATATAATACTGTAGTACTTTCTTTTGCCTTTTATCATTATTTGGGCATTTTACTGTGATGACTTTCGGAGAGCTTCTAAATTTCCACAGCATCTCAATTTTGGGTTGAAGAAGAAGAAAGAAAGCCCCAACTGAGGAAGCTCGCTGCCATGGAGTATCACTAAATTGCGATAATCTGATGGTTGGTTCTTCTAAAGAAGAGAGCGACGAAGCAATGCGGAAAGAGATGTCCTTTCTTGCTCAACCGCGCTGCCTCCTTCTATTCCTTGTTCTTTCAGTTTTTCTGATTTTCGCCTTCTCTGTCTCTAAGCGGGTACGATTCCTATTCTCCAGCCAATCTCGTCTATACTATTAGCCTTTCGTTCGATTTGGATAATTGCGTCTGGCTGTGGGCGAACTGTTTAGTCTGAGATTAAATGTTCACAGTGAGTTTGATGGTGTTTTGATTTGATTTGGGGTTCACGGATCTGAATGCTCAGTACCAATCGTCCTGGCCTCTTGTGAACCCTTTTCCCTAGTTTTATTTTTCTTTACTATATGGCGCGACAAAAATTCCTGGTTCCGCCACTGCAGTTTCGCTTACATTGTACTATCGTCTTAACTAACTTAACTCCTCGGATGAAACTAAATTCTTTTACATTGTTGAATTATATTCTGCTACATCTTTCCAACGCCCACTGAATTTCAATTGATTGCTTATTGGTGGATTTATGCAATTCTAGTTCTCTCATGAATGAGGGCTCTTGTGATTTGATATTTAGATTGATCCTATCAATGATGCTGTAGCTTGACTTTGCACCTGTAAACCACCAATTTTGTATAAAGCAAATAAATATTGTGTATGATACGTACAGGGTACGCATGTCAGAGATATATCTGGCACCCGGGTCATGTTTTCTATTCGAGTTAGGAATTCGTAGCTTTAAGCTGTGTATTGCCTGACCATAACTGCTTAACTTATAATGGATAGAGATACACTGGACGTTGTTATGCAGAGATGATGGCATACACATTTTTGTTGGTCACATACAAAAATTAAGAATAACAAAGACTAGCAAGCGACCTCTCGTCGGGTTTAATGACTATCAGGTTGGTGACAATGTGACATATGAGCAAGAAATTGTAGAAAAGATCTTTCACTGATATAGAAAATGGTATTTGGTTTATTGATCATTGATCATTACGTAAAGGGACCCCGATCATCATTTCGTGCTATCAAATTATTGCAACTAGTAAAAATGGGGAATGGGTACTGTGTCATAAAACCTATATAGGGTGAAGTGGGTTTATTTGTTTATCTGTGTGTTAGATATGCTTTAGCTGTGATGAGAACCCTTTCAGGCGCACTAGCTTTGTGGCCTTTCATTTAACCTACCTCTTTGAGCATAAAACCTATACGAACATTATAAAATAGTTTTATGATGCCGCTCTTGTATCTTAGGATTCACCAGATATACTACTTAATTTCATAGGCGGACCATGGGAGTTGATTTCAGGCTTCACCTCTTTCTCTTGTTACATACCACCTGTTAGAGAAGTCAAGAACTTTGATTTTAGTTGAGCTTGAGACATTTATGTTGAAGCAACTCCTGATGTTTCTTGTTCTTGCTTTTTCTTTCCAGCTCTTTAAAGACCCACCAGAGAGCCCTTGAGAGATGTAATTTAGTATTTAGGCATGTTCTGCACGAATCTGATTGGAAATTGATAACTTGTTTAATTGTAAATGCACTTCACTGAAGATTTCCATCGCTTTTTGTTGATGTTTAGTCAATAATGAATTGCTTGCCTCTGATGTAGGTTGAGGAGAAACCAGAAGAGGAACCTGAGATTACACACAGAGTATTTTTGGACATTGATATTGATAACCAACGGTTAGGTGTGGAACCATTTGTACTGGAAACTTTTAGTTAGTCACTAACATTCAGACCAATGTGGTTTACCTAACTCATAAAAAATGTGTTAGAACTTAGAACCTTACAAAATAAGAATGAGGGAAGGAAATAAGCTGATAAATGCAACAACAGGTCCTTTCTGTTATCAGTATATTGTTATCCTTTGCTGCTTGATACTTCCTTATAAATGCAAAAATTTCTGCAGGTAGGATCATTATTGGATTATATGGCCAAGTTGTACCAAAAACAGTGGGTATGTGATGCATTATTTGATTTCTGAGTTGAAGTTCTTTTGCCTGCAACTTTGTTATCTAGATTGCTTAAAGTGGGAGTTTGAATTTCATTTTCATGAGTCTAGGGTGCCAAAGTGTAGTGGGTGTTTTGTAATTTTTGGGGCGGTTCTTGTTTGTCACTTGTCTTGCAAGGTGGCTGTATTTCAAGCTGTGTGGCCAGTATAAATTTATGAAGCTACCTGATGGGTACTTTAGTGGAATGGTGAATAATCCCCCAAAAGTCAGCTTAGTCATTTGTAGGCAGCCCTATCCAGAATCATGGATCACCGACTTAATACCAATTGATAGAGATACTTAAGTGGGATGGGAACTCTCCCTCAAAAGCAAGTTAATGAGATGGGAGAACTAAAAAACAGGAGTACCCCATAGAGCCTCTTATACTAGTTCGTCTGGGACTTAGACACTGCATGCCATCTTAATTTCCAGCACTACCTCATTGGGGTGTGCATGTAATTTGCAATTTCGCATGTGGTAATGTTAATGATATCCTCTTGTCCTGCAACATCTTGACGATTGCTTTGTTTTGTCTCCAGAGAATTTCAGAGTTTTGTGCATAGGTATTTGATGTGTTCTGAAATGTCATTGTTAATTTACTTTCCTTTTGTTATTCTCCATGCAGTGATTAGAGTTCGTTATGCAATATGCCGGGGAGAAAGGCAAGAGTTCCAATGGCTTGAAACTTCATTATAAAGGAACACGATTTCATCGCATAATATCTGGTTTCGTGATTCAGGGTGGAGACATTGTTCATCAAGATGGCAGAGGATATGAATCTATTTATGGTGGCACCTTTCCTGATGAGAATTTCAAGACAAAACATTCACATGCTGGTCAGTAATAAAATCACTTACTCAGTGAGATTCATTATTTTGCTTCATGTACAGGGTTTTCAATGCCTAATACTTGATTCCCCCCAAAATTTCTGAGGTTCACTTATGGGTTATTTCTTTGAAAATTCACTCCATTCTTGCAGGGGTTGTATCCATGGTGAATTCTGGACCTGATTCCAATGGCTCACAGTTTTTTATCACCACTGTGAAGGCTAGCTGGTAAGTTATTCTGTCGTGAAGTTAATTTATTGCTCCTATACAAATCATTATCTCTAGATGTAACTCATTGTAATTTCTAATTTATACTAATTCCTCCCGTATCAAAAAAAAAAAAAAGTTTTATATGTGTCAAGTGTGTCGGTGCTGTCATTAGTCTGCAGGATCCCATGTGGAGTAAGTTTACAATCTCTTTCGAGGAGTATCCAATTGCCCACACTTCCAAACAAGTGTATTCACTATTTTTTTATAAGGCATATCAATTTATTCTTAAGGAGTATAAATTTTTTTTTTTTTTAATGTATGTTCATAATTAATAAAGATAGTGGGTAAGGGTAATAATAATACCACTTTGATTTGATTAGTAAAAGTTTCGATTTCTTTGATTTGATTAGTATTATTTTCGATTTCTTTGATTTGATTTGATTATTTTCGATTTCTTTGATTTGATTAGTAGAAGTTTCGATTTCTTTGATTCGATTAGTATTATTTTCGATTTCTTTGATTTGATTTGATTATTTTCAATTTCTTTGATTTGATTAGTAAAAGTTTCAATTTCTGTGATTTGATTAGTATTATTTTCGATTTCTTTGATTTGATTTGATTATTTTCAATTTCTTTGATTTGATTAGTAAAAGTTTCAATTTTTCTGATTTGATTAGTATTATTTTCGATTTCTTTGATTTCATTAGTAAAAGTTTCGATTTCTTTGATTTGATTTGATTATTTTTAATTTCTTTGATTTGTTTAGTAAAAGTTTCGATTTCTTTGATTTGATTAGTATTATTTTCGATTTCTTTGATTTGATTTGAGCATTTTCAATTTTTTTGATTTGATTAGTAAAAGTTTCGATTTCTTTGATTCGATTAATATTATTTTCGATTTCTTTCATTTGATTTGATTATTTTCAATTTCTTTGATTTGATTAGTAAAAGTTTCGATTTATTTGATTTGATCAATATTATTTTCGATTTCTTTGATTTGATTTGATTACTTTCAATTTCTTTGATTTGATTAGTAAAAGTTTCGATTTTTTGATTTGATTAGTATTATTTTTAATTTTTTTTATTTGATTAGTAAAAGTTTCGATTTTGTTGATTTGATTTAATTAATTTTCGGCACCAAAAAATTCTCCTAATATCTTAAATTGTGCAAAAAATGTTGATTTTAGGCGTCCGAATGTATTACGGGACGCCAGAAATAATTTTTTGACGTCTTCAAAAACAAAAATTTTGGCGCCAAAAATTCTTCAAGTATCCCAAATTGCGCCAAAAATACTGATTTTAGGCGTCCTGAATGTATTTTAGAACGCCAAAAATAATTTTTTGACGTCCTGAACCTATTTCAGGACGCCAAAAAAATTTCTGCCGCCAAAAAATTCCTCAAATATCCCAAATTGCGCCAAAAATACCGATTTTAGGCGTCTTGAATGTATTTTAGGACGCCCAAAATAATATTTTGACTTCCTAAATTAATATTTAGGACGTCGAAAGTCTCAAACTCAAGTAAATAATTACAACAATGTCACCGCCTTCACTTTTTATTTTTTAAAAAGACGTCTTTTAGGATAATAATATTCATATTTTATAGCGGTGTATTACAAAATTATTTTTAAACACTTCAATCCCTTCGAGTAGAATCTTTGCGTCTTGCGTGACCCATCATTTTAGAGCGTAGGCGACTCTCCCGATTGGCATGAACACAGGAAGATAGCCCATTCCGTCTTCATGATCCCAAATGCCAAACTTCTTCCCCCTCTCCCAACACCCTAGTGACTACTCTCTCTCCTTTTCTTATTATTTCTTCTATCTTATTATAAAGTATCAACTAACAATTATATTTTATTCTTTTTTTATAAAGCATTTGTTTGATTCTAAAGTGTATTAATTATTTTTTTTATGCATGTCCATAATTAATAAGAGTAGTAGGTAAAAGTAATAATTAATACTCCATCTGGTCCTTATTATAAGACACCAACTAACTTTTCTTACAAACTAATAAAAACAGTTAAAGTCAATAAAGTTATCCTACAATTTAAGTAATTTTCATTAATTACACTAAACTTTAATATTATATTAATTATTACTTTCACACACTACCCTAATTAATTATGGGCGAGACATGGAAACAAATAATTAATGCTCATTGGAAACAAACAAGTGTCTTATAAAAAGGACCAAATAAATTTGCTAGTTGATGCTTTATAATAAAGACAAAAGGGAATATAATATTAGAGTTTAGTGCGATTAGTTGGGGTAATATTGAAAATTAGTTAAATTATAGGATAACTTTATTGATTTTAACTGTTTTTATTGGTTTGTAAAAATTGTTAATTTATGCCTTATAACTTTTAAGAAAATACGTTGACATACATTGCTTAACTTTTCTGTACGAGAATGGGATTGGGTCAAATAACCTTCTCCATACTTTTCACTTTTTATTCTTCTCTTCTTAATTAACAACTATGTGATTTCCCTTTTCTTTTTCTCTCTTTTCTTAAATCCATGTTGCATGTTTAATAAATTATAACTTAAAAAGTTTGTGTTTGTAATCTTACCTTTAAATACAAGCAACCCCCCCCCCCCCCCCCCCCCCAACAAAAAAAAAAAAAAAATTATGGTCCCCCTGCATGTATGAATCATGAGTTCATTTTATAAGGGAAATGGATCTATATGACTCAAATATTTGAAAGGTCTTACAAAGTGCCTACAGATGGATCTATAATGTGGTTTAACAAGCATTAATATAAGTTGCTTGAAGATCTCCAGAAATGGATGGGGTAGATTCTAAAATCTGGAGCCATCTTCAACCTTTGATCCTTCCTCTGTTTCAATAGGTTAGAAATATTTGACCAATGTTTCCTATTTCGTATTTGGAGATCATCTAGTTCTATATAATTTAATCCACATGGACTTTGACTGTGATTGCGGTCATAGAAAGAGAGCAGTCGTGTGGGCCCCCAAGCCCCTTGCCTCGCTTTTCGTGCAGTCCTCCCTGCCCTTAAATATCCTATTGCTACCTTTGTAACAACGAATGAAAGAAATCAAGTTTTATGTGTCGTTCTGGTAGTCTAACGTTGTGTCATATTGCGGAGCAACTGAGGAGGACTTGGATGGTACACATGTCCTACATTCCCAGAGGTGGAAATCATGTGGCAGATGCTTTAGCCAAAGAAGGGCTGGTTTCGTCTAACTTCTTTGACGTGTGTCCAGAGTTTGTTAGGGCTCTGTGGTGTACTGACAGGATGGGATTTATTCCCCTTTGTAATGTTGTAAATTTTGCATATGGGTGTGTCAAAGAAAGAGTCTTTCCAATATTATGGAATATGTTTAAATGAAGAGATGTGTTTTGAGGAGTCATGTTATTATAAATTAAGGGATTTACGTTGATTCATGAAGCAACATGATTCATGAATTAAACGGATAGTTATGACTTTCTGAAGAGGTGTAATATTCAAGAGTAACCTCTTCAAGGCATTGATTTATTATTTATAAATACCCCTATTGTGACACCATTTAAAAAGAGAGAATTAGAAAACATCGGTAACCTCTTGCTAAGTTATCTTATTTTCCACCAGTTCTGCCGCCTTGATTTCATCAAGAAGAATCTGTTTAATCCTGGGGAGTACCGCTTCTTCTTTACCGGTGGTTGCGGAATAACTCTATAGGACAGTGTTCTCGGACACGACTCAGATTATCCTCTTCCTTGTTTTTCCAGATCACTCGTGATGCCTACATGTAACTCATTGTAATTTCTAATTTATACTAATTCCTCCCGTATCAAAAAAAAAAAAAAAAAAAAAAAAAAAAAAAAAAAGTTTTATATGTGTCAAGTGTGTCGGTGCTTGTCATTAGTCTGCAGGATCCCATGTGGAGTAAGTTTACAATCTCTTTCGAGGAGTATCCAATTGCCCACACTTCCAAACAAGTGTATTCACTATTTTTTTATAAGGCATATCAATTTATTCTTAAGGAGTATAAATTTTTTTTTTTTTTTTTTTTTTTTTTTTAATGTATGTTCATAATTAATAAAGATAGTGGGTAAGAGTAATAATAATACCACTTTGATCCTATTTATAATTCTTTTTTTAACTAAATCACATATACCAAGGAGATATAGTTAACTCAATGATTATGAGGTGAATTTTCAACCTTATCTTCATTTATAAATGTATATCTTTCAACATTTTCTTCTCTCTCTATTTTCATTCGTACAATTAATATGGGCAAAATTGTCATAATATTTCATTTATTACTTTGAAGGGGACTTATAGATAGGACAAAATTTTTTAGTCAAAAGAGACTTATAAATAGGATTAAAGTAGTATGATATTAGGGTTTGATGCAATTAGTAGGTATAATATTAGAAATTACTTAAATTTTAAGAAAACTTCATTAACTTTAACTTTTTTTATTGGTTTATGAGAATTATTAATTGATGTCTTATAATAAAGACCAGAGAGAGTACATATAAGTCCAAATAACACTATGCTAACTTACTTACCTCATATTTTGTAAATCATTATTACAAAATTATTTTTAAACACTTCAATCCCTTTAGTATATGCTTCGTCTTACGTGACCCATCATTTTAGAGATTAGACGACTCTCCCAGTTGGCATGAACCCAGGAAGATAGCCCATTCCGTATTCATGATCCCAAATGCCAAACCTCTTCCCCTTTTCTTCTTCCCCCTTTCCCAACACTCTAGTGACTACTCTCTCTCCTTTTCTTATTATTATTTTTTATTATAAAATACCAACTAACAATTATATTTTATTCTTTTTTATAAAGTATTTGCTTGATTCTAAAGTGTTTTAATTATTTTTTTATGTATATCCATAATTAATAAGGGTAATAGGTAAAATTAATAATTGATACAATATTAGAGTTTAGTACCGTTAGTAGGGATAATATTAAAAGTTACTTAAAATATAGGATAATTTTATTGACTTTAACTATTTTTATTGGTTTTTGAAAATTGTTAGTCTGTATTTTATAACTTTTATGAAAATGCATTGACTTACATTACTTAAGTTTCTCTGTACGAGAATGGGATTGGGTCAAAGACTAACAAAAAATACTAGTTTACGGAATTGAAAATATATAGTACTCCCTCTTGGATTTTTCACAAAGAACATATATTAAAATTATGCGATTTAAAATGTTAATTAAAAGTAATAAATAAATCAAACATATATATTTTTTCAATTATACCATTGTTTCAAAATAAGGCATATAAGAGATGATTAATGAACGTTTGTTACAAAGATAGATCATATTTATTGGAGAAAAAAGTGGAACACCTAGTTTTTTTTTTTTTTTTTTTTTTTTTTTTTTTAACACTGAAAACCTAGTTTAAACTTTCAGACAAAAAGAGATTTATTCATTATTATATTAAGGATAACATTTATGAAAGAGGATGTTTCTTATAAAAAAGACAGAAAGGAATATATTTTAAAATACATGGTTCATCGACCAAACAAATGTATTACATTAAGAATTAAGAAAAGCAATTTTAATACTTAGTAAATATGCAAGCAAAGCATGGAATATAGGATCCACAAAGTCGTGCTGAAGTTCATAAATAGGAAGGAGGGGAAGGGTTGGATTTTTCTTATTATCATTTTTTCATTAACCCTCGTAATCCCTAAATCACGTCTATCAAATCAATTTAAAAACGACAATACTATTTTGACTTTTTTTCTTCTTTCAATCAATGGTCTAGATTAGTTTGTGAGAGCTAATAATTTTCTTTTTTTTTTTAAAAAAAAAAAAAAACATGAGAGGATGAAGAGGACCGGGTGGAGATATTCTGAAGAGGTTAATCAAACCATTATTTAATCCTCTTCCATATGAATATGATATGCTTGCAATCTCACATTTGTGATTTGTTTGCATCAATCAACGGCGGCAAACGTGGCATCAATTAATCTGTTTCATAGCTTTATATATAGGCCCTGTCCTGCAATTTCCAGAGGGACGTAACAACGTAACATCATTTGATTCTGCACGACACGCATAAATGGTTTTCCCATGCGCTACTAATGTTTATTAGAAAGAAGATTTTTTAAAAAAAAATTAAAAAAAAAAAAATCTCCTATCAAGCCATTAATTAAAAAATAAAAAAATAAAAGTAATATTGAATTGATTAGAGGATGTAAAAATTATAAGAGGTAAAAATAGGATAATGACAGACACTCAAGCTTATCTATAATTTTTCATCTCAAGAATGAAACTGAGTAACTTGGTCCCGCCACATGGGCCCCACTCACCACAAGTCCAGAAATCCATAAAACGCCTTCGAACTTTCCTATAGTATCTGTTTGGGATTCATTTCCCCAATTGTGTAATGTTGAGATATTTTTAGGCTTTCAGCCTTCTTTTCATATCAAAAAAAAACTTTCCTATAGTATCGCTTGTCAGCCATCTCGTTCTCACTACTCGGTCTCGTCGACGATATAGTTGTTGGCCATCTCGTATATACTGGGGGTGCTGTTGGGGGTGCTGTTGGAGGTGCGGCCGGAGGTGCTGTCGGAGGTGCGGCCGGAGGTGCGGCCACCACCAGAGTCGTCATCATTGGTGTTCGCATTGGCGTCAGGACGGGGGGTGGACTGATAATATGCTGCTAGGATTGTGACGAAACATACAACCAGCAAAACAAGGGCCACTGCTAACGGCCACTGCTCCGAAGGGTTCACGATCGAGGACAGAATCATCAACATAGCAACAAAACACGTCAAACCACCCAAAAGGGTGACGCGGCTACTCATGACCTGAAGCAAAATATTTAACAAATCAGCAGAAAATAAATCACTTGCAAAAGTTTACCATTAGTCAATCAATTCTAAATTTCAATCCATATTAAATCTAGCAAAATTAATGATCCCCCACGGTCTATCTCTCTCTCTCACACACAAACCCACGAGAAACAGCACAGTCCATTTGACTTAACTATCTTTTGTTGATATGTGAGATTTAGTTAAAAATGACTTATAAATAGGACCAAAATGGTAAATACCAATTTTTTTTTTATTCTTTTTGCATCAGTGTCAAAAAGGAGTTAATTATAGGGTTAATGAATGAGCATACGAATTCACTTGTTTTTCATTTGATTGGAGATGAATACTCTAAGTATATAAGCTTAAATAAGAAAAAGGAAGCTAACTCGTTTGACCTGACTGGTTTAACCCAGCCGTAAGTCGTGGTCAATTTTTTGGTTTGTTGTGAAATTAATTGAATTATGAACTAAGCATCCCTAATTTCATTTGCCTAACGAGTAACGTCATTCACTAGTACAGTTATCTTCTGCCTATTTCACATAACCAGCTGGTATTAACCCATGCAAACCACACATCATTATCCCATGTTTGTATGCACATAATTTAAGTAATGGGTTAAATCCATTTTAGGATGAGTTTTGGCTTTGGTCAATACGCCTACCTTTTATTATTTCTTTGTCCAAAACGTTATACCCCATAGTTATGTGATATGAGATTCACAGTTACTTCACGGATGTGGCAAGAATATATACTCTCTGGTAAAAAATATAAGACATAATTGATTTTTCCAGAAAATTAAAGAGATTAATTAAGCTATTTTAAAATTTTTATTTTTATCGTTTTTTTTCCCCTAAGTTTACGTAACATATAAACTGATATATAACCTAGTGATAAACTATTTTAAAGAAGTTATATGATATGATTAAGTAACTTACTTTGTTTCCTTAACCTCTTCAAAAAAAAAAAAAAAAAAAAAAGTGAATTAGAGATCCAAGCAATGGCACAGAAGCACGAACGCTGTTGGTTATGTCTCTCTGCCTTCGAATAGAAGGCGCACGCTCTGATACCATATTGGAATTCAGAGAGACATAAAACACTCAGTTTATTGATATATGATTGAAATACATAGCCCATGTATATATAGGCTTTAGAAGAGAATCATACAGGTTGGAAAGAATAATAAGAGAACATCACAGATGGAAAAACAGAGTGTAGTGTGAGTGGCGTAGTGGGTGGAAATGATACAGAGTGGAAAGTGAATCAGAAGGAATATGAATAGTGGGATAGAACACAGTGGGACAGAACAATATTCTAACAGTTACTAATTTTTTGTGGTTTAAAAAGACGACATTGTGTTTATGGTCCTAGGACTGTCAGGTCAATGCTGGCAAGAATGGTTAGTTTTGTAAGCTTTGTCATTCATTAAGTTCTCAAGTAGTATTTTGTTCTGTTTGTTGCGTGGGAAATGACTTGTAGTAGATGTTCATCCATAACATGTTGCCTGAAAACCAATTGGTAATCACGTTATTTGGTAAAACATACTAGAAGTTCTCGACAAAGGGTACTTAGTCGGGAGTGATTGGCTGCAGCTTAGATGACGATGATGCTAGGGATTTCTTTGGGTAGCGGCTGGTTGATGGTTTGTGCTTGTTGGTTTATTATGAATATCATGTTATTTGTTGGTAACTCATAATTCTGTAAGACTGTTTGTGACAGAACACATAGGGCTGCCAATCCTTAGAGAGGATTGGTTCTCTTCACTTCGAAGGCCTAAGCCACAACTCCAAATTCTTCCCTCCCCATCTCTCAATCAAATTGAGGATTTAAAGACCCCGAAAAGTGATTCTCACAACCCCTTCTCATAGACTTAGACTGTAGCAGCCCTATAGCCATCTACTTCTCTATTTCTTTCTCTAAAATTTTTCCATCACCATCACCATCACCAAGATCATGTTCTTACAGCGTTAGATTTGCCAAGATATAGAAATCTAAGCCCTCATATTGTATATAATCGATTTTATTGTTTTTGTATTTGTCTCACTGATGAGGTCGGATGGATATATAATTCCATGTTTTTTTAAAAAAAAAAAAATGTCAATATTTGTGCAACTTTCAACCTGATTTGAAGGCAAAAACAATCAATCAATCAAACAAATCAAGACACTCAAACTCCATGCTAAGCAACTATTCTAGTCTAAACTGATCAAGAATCAGTTGTCCACTTATCCTAAAAGCCTAACTTGTTAAAGAGAAAACATCAGATAATACGAATCATTGTGGAAGACAGAGCTACACGAATGCACCAGCCACCAGCAATCCCAAAATAATTGTGTAAGACAGAGCTATACGAACCGTAATAGGCGTAAATCGAGGAGACGGAGGCAGCTGGTCGCGCCGATTGAATCTCGGAGTCGGAGACAGAGACGGAGACGGAGACTGGTTAGGGCTTCGTCCTTTCGAAATGGGGGAAATGAAGATCTGAAATGAGAAAATCAATCGCGGAGAGCAGGAGGCGGGAAATCAGAAATGTACGTTTAAGCTTGGGAAGTTTTTTTTTTTTTTTTTTTTTTTTTTTTTTTTTTTTTTTTTTGGACTTAAGGCTGTAATATAGCATATTATAATAAATATATGTAATTTTAGCCGGGTAGGATCGGGCTAACTAGTCGTTTACCCTTACCCGTAACCCGGTCCTACCCAGTCTTTGGGTCAGACCCGGTCCTGCCCAAAAGCTGGTCGGGTTGTTTGCCCCCTTTTCAGGCTGGACCGATCAGTATCCGGGCCGGGCCGGATTTCTTGGTATCTTGTACAGCCCTACTTTAAATCACGAACAAAAAAGCCCACTTATACGTTTGATGAACTTACGTGGTATCATTCTGGTCCTATTTATAAGTCCTTTTTGACCAAAAAATTTAATCATATTTATAAGTCTTTTTTAGAGTAGTAAATGAGACTGTGATAATTTTTCTCACATTAATCGTACCATATAAATTTTACAAATGAGAGAGAGAAGAAAAAGTTTAAATAAATGAATGTAAAGTTAAAAATTTACACCATAATCATTGAGTTAACTATCTTTTGTTGATATATGAGATTTAATTAAAAATGACTTATAAATAGGACCAAAATGGTAAGTACCAATTTTTTTTTTTTTTTTTTAATTCTTTTTGCATCAGTGTCAAAAAGAAGGAGTTAATTATAGGGTTAATGAATGAGCATACGAATTCACTTGTTTTTCATTTGATTGGAGATGAATACTCTAAGTATATAAGCTTAAATAAGAAAAAGGAAGCTAACTCGTTTGACCTGACTGGTTTAACCTAGCCGTGAGTTGTGGTCAATTTCTTGGTTTATTGTGAAATTAATTGAATTATGAACTAAGCATCCCTAATTTCATTTGCCTAACGAGTAACGTCATTCACTAGTACAGCTTATCTTTCGCCTATTTCACATAACCATTTGGTATTAACCCATGCAAACCACACATCATTATCCCATGTTTGTATGCACATAATTTAAGTAATGGGTTAAATCCATTTTAGGATGAGTTTTGGCTTTGGTCAATACTCTTACCTTTTATTATTTCTTTGTCCAAAACGTTATACCCCATAGTTATGTGATATGAGATTCACAGTTACTTCACGGATGTGGCAAGAATATATACTTTCTGGTAAAAAATATAAGACATAATTGATTTTTTCGGAAAATTAAAGAAGTTAATTAAGCTATTTTAAAATTTTTATTTTTATCGTTTTTTTTTTCTAAGTTTACGTAACATATAAACTGGTTTATAATCTAATGATAAACTATTTTAAAGAAGTTATATGATATGATTAAGTAACTTACTTTGTTTCTTTAACCTCTTTAAAAAAAAAAAAAAAAAAAAAAAGAGTGAATTAGAGATCCAAGCAATGGCACAGTGTGATGCTAAGCAGACAGGTGCGAATGTGACGCAAGCCCGTTTAATCTGCTGGTCCAAACCGCAGCTCCCAAAGGTCTCATTAAATTGTGATGGTGCGAAAAAAAGGTGACACTTTGCAAGCAGGGGCGGAGTGTTTAATTAGAGATCATGAAGGGCGGTGGTTGTAGGGATGTTGTCGAACATAGGCATATGCACATCCCTCCATGCGGAGCTTTGGGCTCTATTGGATGGTCTAGAGCTTGCCTGGTGCCACAGGTTGGGTGGGGTGAGATCCTTACCCGATGTCCTGCCTAATACATCATTGGGCAGTAAAATGCGGCCCAGTGCCCGGCCCTGCTCGATAGAAGCCCTAAAATTTTTGGGCAGGGCAATAATGGGCTGGGTAGGCGGTCTTTCCCTACCCAAGTGACAATACTTTGTAACCTTGCCACACCCTATATGAAAAAAATAGCTTTAATCATACCTAATAAACAATATTGCAAACTTCATATGAAATCCATAATTCTACACTTCGGAATAATCAAACATAAGTCTACAACTTAAGTCTTAAAAATAAAAAGACTATCATACGTCTCAACAAAATAACAAATAGTCAAATATCCGTAACTGAAATATTAAATAACATCCATAATTCATTAAATGCGAGGCATCAAAAAATTGCAATTAAAGCCTTGTAGACATTCATCCACCACTAGCCAACCGACAACCGTAACCATTACATTCCCCCTCTCCATGTGCAAAAGATCTAGGAAGAAAACAATTTGTCATCCGAGTCCAACACGGTGGGAAAAGGGAAGAGTTGAAGAAATGTGGATTTTTTTTTATATTATAAGTTATATAATTTGCAAAAAATATATCACTATTTTATAGAAAAATATAAACTATAAAATAATTATTTTATTCTATTAAGAAAATAAAAAATATTATATACACTATTGGGCGGGCAAAGATACCCTTCTCGGTGCCCGTCCACCTGCTAAAAAAATGTCCGGCCCGGTTGTACCCAATTTTTTCCGGGTTGCTTTTCTTAGGGTCTGGGCAAGATAATTTTTCATTGGGCGCAGCGGCGGCGAAGAGGGCGGACGGGCATCATGCGCACCCCTAATGGCTACAAGGATTTGGGGGTGCAAATTGACTGTTTAGTAGTCCTAAAGCTTGTTAGGGATGCGGGTGACTTAGCTCATGCAAGCAGCAGCATCGTGAGGAAGATCCATAGGCTTTTGGCCCAAGATTGGCGGGTAACCATTGCCCATGTTTATCGCAAAGGGAATACACGTGCGGACTTCTTAGCAACATTTGCGTTGAATCTGGAGATTGGGATCCATTCCCTGGAGGAACTGCCACAGGCTATGTAGTGTAGTGTCTTCTTCAAGCGGATATGGAGGGCGCTGGAAGTGTTCAGATGTGCCCAGTTATTTCTGATTAGTTTTTAATC
Organism: Acacia acuminata; assembly: GCA_019022655.1. NCBI lineage: Eukaryota > Viridiplantae > Streptophyta > Magnoliopsida > Fabales > Fabaceae > Acacia > Acacia acuminata. Next base: position 45,605 of record JAFJYI010000174.1, read on the forward strand.
AGCCTTTTGAAACCCAAAAAAAAAAAAGTTTAACTTATAAACATAAATTATTAAATTTGACGCAAGAATAACGCGCCTCTCTAACTTGAAAATATGAAAATTAGACTTGTAAATATTAAATTTTTGAACCAGGTTAGAATTAAAAAATTCAAGAGACCAATATGTATTTAATTATTTTATTAGAGCCCTTTGAATAATGTTTCTACAAGATAATAGATAAACTGGATATATATATATATATATATATTTTTTATTTTTTTTTTTTTTTTTGCTCAAAGATAAACTGGATATTTGATACACAAAATTTTACATGAAATTTAAAGGGTGATGCTCCTTCAAGGGGAAGCAGATCCTCTCCATGTTCCCTTGGAATAATTTTCTCTACATTAGAAATTAGGGAAGAAACCCAAATAATACTATAATTAAATTAGCCAAATGTAACCAACATATTGACGTTTCTCAATCTGAATTCTCTCCACAAAAATAAACCAATGCGGAAAATTCTAGAGCAGATAAACTGTTAACTATGCAACTCAAATAATGCAAATTTTCAGGATAGAAACAAGTACTGCTTAGAGAAAGAGAGAGAATGGTGCTTAAGATGATCATATTCATAGATCAACGTTTGGCAGTTATTCCCTAACATCATTCATCAGCACCAAACCTCCTCAAGCCAAATATAAATTGTACAAGAACAAAGAGTGGGCAAAAATAATTAAGTTGAAAATAAAATTAACCATTTAGAGCTTTCCAACGCCCACTGAATTTCAATTGATTGCTTATTGGTGGATTATGCAATTCTAGTTCTCTCATGAATGAGGGCTCTTGTGATTTGATATTTAGATTGATCCTATCAATGATCTTTGTAGCTTGACTTTGCACCCGTAAACCACCAATTTTGTATAAAGCAAAGAAATATTGTGTATGATTCGTAAAGGGTACACATGTCAGAGATATATCTGGCACCCGGGTCATGTTTTCTATTCGAGTTAGGAATTCGTAACTTTAAGCTGTGTATTGCCTGACCTCGTGCATGACCATAGCTGCTTAACTTACAATGGATAGAGATACACTGGACGTTGTTATGTATAGATGATGGCATACACATTTTTGTTGGTCACATACAAAAATTAAGAATAACAAAGACTAGCAGCGACCTCAGTCAGGTTTAATGACTATCAGGTTGGTGGCAATGTGACATATGAGCAAGAAATTGTAGAAAAGATCTTTCACTCGATATAGAAAATGGTATTTGGTTTATTGATCATTGATCATTACGTAAAGGGACTCGATCATCATTCTGTGCTATCAAATTATTGCAACTAGTAAAAATGGGGAATGGGTACTGTGTCATAAAACCTATATAGGGTGAAGTGGGTTTATTTGTTTATCTGTGTGTTAGATATGCTTTAGCTGTGATGAGAACCCTTTCAGGCGCACTAGCTTTGTGGCCTTTCATTTAACCTACCTCTTTGAGCATAAAACCTATACGAACATTATAAAATAGTTTTATGATGCTGCTCTTGTATCTTAGGATTCACCAGATATACTACTTAATTTCATAGGCGGACCATGGGAGTTGATTTCAGGCTTCACCTCTTTCTCTTGTTACATACCACCTGTTAGAGAAGTCAAGAACTTTGATTTTAGTTGAGCTTGAGACATTTATGTTGAAGCAACTCCTGATGTTTCTTGTTCTTGCTTTTTCTTTCCAGCTCTTTAAAGACCCACCAGAGAGCCCTTGAGAGATGTAATTTAGTATTTAGGCATGTTCTGCACGAATCTGATTGGAAATTGATAACTTGTTTAATTGTAAATGCACTTCACTGAAGATTTCCATCGCTTTTTGTTGATGTTTAGTCAATAATGAATTGCTTGCCTCTGATGTAGGTTGAGGAGAAACCAGAAGAGGAACCTGAGATTACACACAGAGTATTTTTGGACATTGATATTGATAACCAACGGTTAGGTGTGGAACCATTTGTACTGGAAACTTTTAGTTAGTCACTAACATTCAGACCAATGTGGTTTACCTAACTCATAAAAAATGTGTTAGAACCTTACAAAATAAGAATGAGGGAAGGAAATAAGCTGATAAATGCAACATCAGGTGCTTTCTGTTAGCAGTATATTGTTATCCTTTGCTGCTTGATACTTCCTTACAAATGCAAAAATTTCTGCAGGTAGGATCATTATTGGATTATATGGCCAAGTTGTACCAAAAACAGTGGGTATGTGATGCTTATTTGATTTCTGAGTTAAAGTTCTTTTGCCTGCAACTTTGTTATGTAGATTGCTTAAATTGGGAGTTTGAATTTCATTTTCATGAGTCTAGGGTGCCAACCTCCATTTCAGTGTAGTGGGTGTTTTGTAATTTTTGGGGCGGTTCTTGTTTGTCACTTGTCTTGCAAGGTGGCCGTATTTCAAGCTGTGTGGTCAATATAAATGTATGAAGCTACCTGATGGGTACTCTAGTGGAATGGTAAATAATCCCCCAAAAGTCAGCTTAGTCATTTGTAGGCAGCCCTATCCAGAATCATGGATCACCGACTTAATACCAGTTAATATAGATACTTAAGTGGGATGGGAACTCTCCCTCAAAAGCAAGTTAATGAGATGGGAGAACTATAAAACAGGAGTACCCCATAGAGCCTCTTATACTAGTTCGTCTGGGACTTCGACACTGCATGCCATCTTAATTTCCATCACTACCTCATTGGGGTGTGCATGTAATTCGCAATTTCGCATGTGGTAATGTTAATGATATCCTCTTGTCCTGCAACATCTTGACGATTCCTTTGTTTTGTCTCCAGAGAATTTCAGAGTTTTGTGCACAGGTATTTGATGTGTTCTGAAATGTCATTGTTAATTTACTTTCCTTTTGTTATTCTCCATGCAATGATTGGAGTTCGTTATGCAATATGCAGGGGAGAAAGGCAAGAGTTCCAATGGCTTGAAACTTCATTATAAAGGAACACGATTTCATCGCATAATATCTGGTTTCGTGATTCAGGTGGAGACATTTTTCATCCAGATGGCAGAGGATATGAATCTATTTATGGTGGCACCTTTCCTGATGAGAATTTCAAGACAAAACATTCACATGCTGGTCAGTAAAATCACTTACTCAGTGAGATGCATTCAGTTTGCTTCATGTACAGGGTTTTCAATGCCTAATACTTGATTCCCCCAAAATTTATGAGGTTCGCTTATGGGTTTTTTCTCTGAAAATTCACTCCATTCTCGCAGGGGTTGTATCCATGGTGAATTCTGGACCAGATTCCAATGGCTCACAGTTTTTTATCACCACTGTGAAGGTAGCTGGTAAGTTATTCTGTCATGAAGTGAATTTATTGCTCCTTTACAAATCATCATCTCCAGACAAAGCATGGTATTTAGTTATGTACAAAATTCTTGCATCAGTGACGAGTCTCAGAAGCCCTTTTTCGGGCCTGAAAGAATTCAGCTTAGAGTCTCAGTTGGTATTATGAATAAAATGGAATGGGAAGGGAAAAGGAAACTGAATGAGAGAAGTGAATTTTTAAATGACAAACGTCATTCTCGCCCTCAACTGAAAAAGAGAGAGGCTTGTAGTTATTGTTGGATAGTAATAACAAGAGTATAATAGATATTGCACGTCTCCATTTCCATTGAAGTAATAAAAGGCCAATGTTATGCTTAATAATCCTGACTACTATAATTTAGGTAATTATGTTTTAACATGGTTTCACCAAACACTCCTTGTGAATTTTGTGTGTTATTGCCCTGGAAAAAAAACTGTTCACAAGGTATGATGTCATTGCATTGGTGCCATTGCTGGTTGTTCTGTGATCAATGCGCGTGAAAACTTTGCAGGTTGGATGGAGAACACGTTGTATTTGGGAGGGTAGTAGAAGGTATGGATACTGTGTTTGCTATAGAAGGAGGAGCCGGAACCTACAGTGGCAAACCGAGAAAGAAAGTAGTAATATCTGACTCTGGAGAGATACCTCGGAGCCAGTGGGACGAGCAAGGACGAATCTCCGTATCACAGTGACAACTATTTCTTCCCCGCTGAATTTTTTTTAGTTACCTGTTGTTTTATGTTCAATTTCCTCTGTGAGATGTCTGTGAGAGGTGTCATGAGACATGATTTTCTAGATATGACAGTCTCAGGCATTGGAATAGGAAAACAAGGGGAGTTGAACCATTGAAGTAATGGCAGGTGTAAATTTCCCCGTTCACAATCTTTAAAAGTGATGTAGGTTGTATATCTAAATATATGCACTATTGTTTGATAAGGTCCCGATTTTATTTATAAAAAGATGTAGATAAGTGGGCCATAAAATATCAGAAGAGCCTCAGATAGAACTAGAACCTATGGTCAAAAATGAGAAGAAGAGCCACAGGCCAAGAGCACCCGATCCAAAGGCGACTATATTCAATACTGTGATGAAGTTTTGTATGAGCTTGCGGTGGATTATTGAATGGGAATAGAGGGGCACGTTCCAATTTCTATATATCTAATTGGCCTAACCGAAAGTTGCGTCGCAGTGTGATATCTATATTACAAAGCTAGATTTCGTGCTTCAACAACAAGTATTGTAGTTGGTGTATTTTAGTGCAAGTGTATGTCTTGGCAAAAAAAAAGGTGCATGTGTATGCTTTTGAACAAAGGAATGGGACTGGCAACTAGTGGGGGTGGGCGTAATCATATGATGAAGTCCAGGAGGCTCTTCTCTTGTATTTATTGGGTTTTAGTTTTCATCTGCTCGCTTTCACACAGACAATTACGTCGGAAAACTACCTCTCATTTTTGGGTTCAACTAGTGAAGGGGTCGGACTTCCTCACCCAAAGGGGGGGTTTGATTCTGGAGTTGGTCAAGGCGCTAGGGGAGGCATCCTAGGAGTCTATGAAGCAGTGGAAACGCTAATGAGGTGGATGCATGTGTACTCTCCGGCCAATATGCCCTGTGAATTGAGCTTCAAGCGGGGCCTTTGAACTGTGAGTGAACCCAACCCCTTTCCTAAAATTTTTATATCAAAAAAAAATTACGTCGGAAAACTCAGTATAACTGAAGCTGATTGGTGAGGTGTTTGGAATCAAGCAGTGCTACTTGCTCTTGTCTGCATGCTACATCATATCTTTAATACTCCCTTCCTTACTTTTTATCTACAATTTTTTCTCAATTAGAAATATTTTTTCGTTTTTCATATTTATATCCCTATTAAACACATATCTGTATATTGATTATCTCCATTCAGTACTAATTTTTTCATTTAATTATTTATCACTCATTCTCTCTTCTATAACCTTTTCATAAATATAGGCATATTTAGAAGAAATATAACATTTTTGATACTTTTATTATTTTTAACTAATTTTACTACCAATTAATTTTCTGGAATAGGTAAAAAGTTACTTATAAAAAGAATCAGGGAGTACAAGACTCAATTGTCCAATTTTAAATATATAATTTAATGACACATATAATATAAGTATCATATAATATATATTATGATTAAGTAATTTATTTAACTTCCTTAATCTCCTTAAATAAATTAACTTAGTCTTATATTAAGGCCGGAGGTGATATTATACTATTATTTTTGTATTTATTCACATGCATCCAATACCGAATTTTCATTTAGTTTGTTCTCACTAATTCTTTTTTCCTCTAATTTTGCCCACATACCATGTGGTATATGTGGTGACGTCTCATGTATAATGGACATTCTATTTATTGAAGTTTAAAATCACCAGCCTATCTAGAGTATGTGAAGGTATATCATGAGGTGAGGCAAAACGATCTCATTCATGATTTTGGATTAAGCTAGATAAATGAGAAATTAAGTGGAAAGTGAGGGGCATAGGAGTCAATGGCGAGGGTGAGATGTGCAGAACGGTAAATAAAAGGAAAGAGAAAGGGCGATTTTAAAGAGGCCCAGTTTTATATATAGACCCCACCTCAATCCCGTCCTCTGAAACAGGGAAGTATGCTTGTCTCTCTAATTAGAGGGACAAACAAAATTTTTTAATTTTTTTTTTTATATATGTTATATATTTTAATTAAATTATATGCTGCTTTCTAAAAAAAAAATTAATCCAGTATTTCAAATTAATTAATTTCCAGTTCTGCATACAGAAATATATCTTATAACACCGTATCCTCGAAACTAATTAATTTGAGATGCGAGTGAATTTTTTTTTTTTTAGAAAGCAACATATAATTTAATCTAGATAAATAAAATATATAACAAAATTTTAAAAAATAAAATAAAATGGACTTATCCTTTTAATTAGAGGGACAAGCATGTAAGAAGTACATTAGGACAAACACCTAATGTGAACCCCTTTAAAGAAATCAAGTTTTATATGTGTCAAGTGTGTCGGTGCTGTCATTAGTGTGCAGGATCCTATATGGAGTAAGTTTACAATCCGTTTGGAGGAGTATCCAATTGCCCATACTTCCAAACAAGGGTATTTAGTATTTTTTATAAGGCATCTATTTATTCTTAAGGAGTATAATTTTTTTTTCATGTATGTTCATAATTAATAAAGATAGTGGGTAGGAGTGATAATAATACCACTTTGATCCTGTTTATAATTCTTTTTTTAACTAAATCACATATACCAAGGAGATATAGTTAACTCAATGATTATGAGGTGAATTTTTAATCTTGTCTTCATTTATGAATGCATATCTTTTAACATCTTTTTCTTTCTCTATTTTCATTCGTATAATTAATATGGGCAAAATTGTCATAATATTTCATTTATTACTTTGAAGGTGACTTATAGATAGGACAAAAAAATTTAATCAAAAGAGACTTATAAATAAGATTAAAGTAGTATGATATTAGGGTTTGATGCAATTAGTAGGTGTAATATTAGAAATTACTAAAATTTTAAGAAAACTTTATTAACTTTACCTTTTTTTTATTGGTTTATGAGAATTATTAATTGGTGCCTTATAATAAAGATTAGAGAGAGTATATATAAGTCCAAATAACACTCTGCTGACTTACTTACCTCATATTTTGTAAATAATTATTACAAAATTATTTTTAAACACTTCAATCCCTTCAGTATATGCTTCGTCTTACGTGACCCATCATTTTAGAGATTAGGCGACTCTCCCAGTTGGCATGAACCCAGGAAGATAGCCCATTCCGTATTCATGATCCCAAATGCCAAACTTCTTCCCCCTTTCCCAACACTCTAGTGACTACTCTCTCTCCTTTTCTAATTTTTTTATTTTATTTTATTATCAAATAATTTTATTCTTTTTTATAAAATATTTGCTTGATTCTAAAGTGTATTAATTATTTTTTTATGTATATCCATAATTAATAAGGGTAATAGGTAAAAATAATAATTGATATAATATTAAAGTTTAGTAAAGTTAGTAGGGGTAATATTAAAAATTACTTAAATTATAGGATAACTTTATTGACTTTAACTATTTTTATTTATTTTTGAAAATTGTTAGTTTGTGTTTTATAACTTTCATGAAAATGCGTTGACTTACATTACTTAAGTTTCTCTCTACGAGAATGGGATTGGGTCAAAGGCTAACAAAAAATACTAGTTTACGGAACTGAAAATATATAGTACTCCCTCCTGGATCTTTCACAAAGAACATATATTAAAATTATGCGATTTAAAATGTTAATTAAAAGTAATAAATAAATCAAACATATATATTTTTTCAATTATACCATTGTTTCAAAATAAGAGATGATTAATGAACATTTGTTACAAAGATAGATAATATTTATTGGAGAAAAAAGTGGAAACCCTAGTTTTTTTTTTTTTTTTTAACGCTGAAAACCTAGTTCAAATAAGTTCTTCAGACTCAGATGAGCAAATACCTCTCTCAAAAATCAGCAAAACACATAACACGCCTTCTAATTGCTACTGGACTAAAAACAACAGACCACACCATGAAAACAAATAACTAAAAAAAAAAAAAAAAAAAAAAAAAAAAAAAAAAGCAAACAATGAAGAGGAACACGACATTGGTAACTGATGAATTCACAAAGTTCACTTATACTGAAACACTAAGATGAAACCATAGATAACAGATTCATACCCTCCTATACTTCCAATTGAAGACTAAAAGCAAACGAAAAATTAAGAGAGTAAAGGGGAGTGAATTAATCACAAAAACTAAATAAAAAATATACATAAGATCAGAGTCATGATCAAGAGTCAAGTTTAATGCATTAGAGTTAAAAATCCTAAAAACTAATATTTCAAAAAGTTCACTTACAACGAACTAAATCACAAACAGCTAGTTGAATAAAATCAAAGGCTTTAATATTCTTGGTAAATTAAGAAAACGAGAATAAAATCAACGATAGTCACAATCGAAAACGGTGGAAATGAGGAACGATGGAAATGAGACGAAGCAGAGTAGGGCAGCGAAAACGGTGGAAATGAGGAACGATTGACGGGAGACGAAGCAGAGTAGGGCAGAGAAAACGGTGGAAATGAGGGGGAAAAAAAGAGTAGAACAGATTACAGATAAGTCTAATACTCTAATGTAGGAATACAAGATACATTAGAATTTCGTGAAATGCACCTTGCGGTTGAGCGACGGCGGACGAAGCAGAGAGCGTGGCTGCACGATTGACGAGAGACGAAGCAGAGTAGGGCATCGAAAACGGCAGAAATGAGGAACGATTGACGAGAGACGGAACAGAGTAGTAGGGCAGAGAAAATGATGGAAATGAGGGGGAAAAAAAGAGTAAAAGCGACTTGGGAGTTGGGACGCTCGAATCCGTAACTTGCGACGAAGAAGAGGAATGTATTAACCATCTGCACCACCAGCTATACACTATTATTAATTTCTTTCAAATTATATATATATCAACACGTTACGTATCAATTACACCCAGCTACTTTTATAAAATATGATGCTATGGTTTCATGCGGGGTCTCCTGAGGCTCTCAGCATATTTTTGGTCCCTTGATTTAATCCAACATCAGAGACAGTGCCACGTAGAGACAGGCCCTTGCGGATAAAAGCAAACTCAGCTTTTATTTTGGTTTGTTTGTTTGCGTAATTTTTGTAATTTTGCCAATTAGATCTCACTAGCCTTAACTGTGAAGATTATGAAAGTTTTAATTAAATTACTTTAATTTAAAGTAGAAAAGCTAATTAAATTACTTTAATTTAAAGTATTTATATTTATCATTTTTTCTTTAAATTAATTTGACTTATAAACTGATACTATATAATTTAATCATACATATATCATGATTAAGTTATTTATTTACCTTCTTTAACCCCAAAAAAGTCAACTAAATTTTATATTAAGGCGGATATGATATTTAATTTGTTTAAAATAAAATTTGGATTCAATTTCCCCTATAGAAGAGTATTTATTTTGTTTGTTTGCGTAATTTTTGTAATTTTGCCAATTAGATCTCACTAGCCTTAACGTTGTGAAGATTATGAAAGTTTTAATTAAATTACTTTAATTTAAAGTAGAAAAGCTAATTAAATTACTTTAATTTAAAGTATTTATATTTATCATTTTTTCTTTAAATTAATTTGACTTATAAATCGATACTATATAATTTAATCATACATATATCATGATTAAGTTATTTATTTAGCTTCTTTAACCCCAAAAAAGTCAACTAAATTTTATATTAAGGCGGATATGATATTTAATTTGTTTAAAATAAAATTTGGATTCAATTTCCCCTATAGAAGAGTATTTATAAAAAAAATAATTATTTCGTTGAGTAGATCAAAAAATGGAGATTTTCATTTTTTGTGTGTATATATATAATACTGTAGTACTTTCTTTTGCCTTTTATCATTATTTGGGCATTTTACTGTGATGACTTTCGGAGAGCTTCTAAATTTCCACAGCATCTCAATTTTGGGTTGAAGAAGAAGAAAGAAAGCCCCAACTGAGGAAGCTCGCTGCCATGGAGTATCACTAAATTGCGATAATCTGATGGTTGGTTCTTCTAAAGAAGAGAGCGACGAAGCAATGCGGAAAGAGATGTCCTTTCTTGCTCAACCGCGCTGCCTCCTTCTATTCCTTGTTCTTTCAGTTTTTCTGATTTTCGCCTTCTCTGTCTCTAAGCGGGTACGATTCCTATTCTCCAGCCAATCTCGTCTATACTATTAGCCTTTCGTTCGATTTGGATAATTGCGTCTGGCTGTGGGCGAACTGTTTAGTCTGAGATTAAATGTTCACAGTGAGTTTGATGGTGTTTTGATTTGATTTGGGGTTCACGGATCTGAATGCTCAGTACCAATCGTCCTGGCCTCTTGTGAACCCTTTTCCCTAGTTTTATTTTTCTTTACTATATGGCGCGACAAAAATTCCTGGTTCCGCCACTGCAGTTTCGCTTACATTGTACTATCGTCTTAACTAACTTAACTCCTCGGATGAAACTAAATTCTTTTACATTGTTGAATTATATTCTGCTACATCTTTCCAACGCCCACTGAATTTCAATTGATTGCTTATTGGTGGATTTATGCAATTCTAGTTCTCTCATGAATGAGGGCTCTTGTGATTTGATATTTAGATTGATCCTATCAATGATGCTGTAGCTTGACTTTGCACCTGTAAACCACCAATTTTGTATAAAGCAAATAAATATTGTGTATGATACGTACAGGGTACGCATGTCAGAGATATATCTTGGCACCCGGGTCATGTTTTCTATTCGAGTTAGGAATTCGTAGCTTTAAGCTGTGTATTGCCTGACCATAACTGCTTAACTTATAATGGATAGAGATACACTGGACGTTGTTATGCAGAGATGATGGCATACACATTTTTGTTGGTCACATACAAAAATTAAGAATAACAAAGACTAGCAGCGACCTCTGTCAGGTTTAATGACTATCAGGTTGGTGACAATGTGACATATGAGCAAGAAATTGTAGAAAAGATCTTTCACTGATATAGAAAATGGTATTTGGTTTATTGATCATTGATCATTACGTAAAGGGACCCTGATCATCATTCTGTGCTATCAAATTATTGCAACTAGTAAAAATGGGGAATGGGTACTGTGTCATAAAACCTATATAGGGTGAAGTGGGTTTATTTGTTTATCTGTGTGTTAGATATGCTTTAGCTGTGATGAGAACCCTTTCAGGCGCACTAGCTTTGTGGCCTTTCATTTAACCTACCTCTTTGAGCATAAAACCTATACGAACATTATAAAATAGTTTTATGATGCCGCTCTTGTATCTTAGGATTCACCAGATATACTACTTAATTTCATAGGCGGACCATGGGAGTTGATTTCAGGCTTCACCTCTTTCTCTTGTTACATACCACCTGTTAGAGAAGTCAAGAACTTTGATTTTAGTTGAGCTTGAGACATTTATGTTGAAGCAACTCCTGATGTTTCTTGTTCTTGCTTTTTCTTTCCAGCTCTTTAAAGACCCACCAGAGAGCCCTTGAGAGATGTAATTTAGTATTTAGGCATGTTCTGCACGAATCTGATTGGAAATTGATAACTTGTTTAATTGTAAATGCACTTCACTGAAGATTTCCATCGCTTTTTGTTGATGTTTAGTCAATAATGAATTGCTTGCCTCTGATGTAGGTTGAGGAGAAACCAGAAGAGGAACCTGAGATTACACACAGAGTATTTTTGGACATTGATATTGATAACCAACGGTTAGGTGTGGAACCATTTGTACTGGAAACTTTTAGTTAGTCACTAACATTCAGACCAATGTGGTTTACCTAACTCATAAAAAATGTGTTAGAACTTAGAACCTTACAAAATAAGAATGAGGGAAGGAAATAAGCTGATAAATGCAACAACAGGTCCTTTCTGTTATCAGTATATTGTTATCCTTTGCTGCTTGATACTTCCTTATAAATGCAAAAATTTCTGCAGGTAGGATCATTATTGGATTATATGGCCAAGTTGTACCAAAAACAGTGGGTATGTGATGCATTATTTGATTTCTGAGTTGAAGTTCTTTTGCCTGCAACTTTGTTATCTAGATTGCTTAAAGTGGGAGTTTGAATTTCATTTTCATGAGTCTAGGGTGCCAAAGTGTAGTGGGTGTTTTGTAATTTTTGGGGCGGTTCTTGTTTGTCACTTGTCTTGCAAGGTGGCTGTATTTCAAGCTGTGTGGCCAGTATAAATTTATGAAGCTACCTGATGGGTACTTTAGTGGAATGGTGAATAATCCCCCAAAAGTCAGCTTAGTCATTTGTAGGCAGCCCTATCCAGAATCATGGATCACCGACTTAATACCAATTGATAGAGATACTTAAGTGGGATGGGAACTCTCCCTCAAAAGCAAGTTAATGAGATGGGAGAACTAAAAAACAGGAGTACCCCATAGAGCCTCTTATACTAGTTCGTCTGGGACTTAGACACTGCATGCCATCTTAATTTCCAGCACTACCTCATTGGGGTGTGCATGTAATTTGCAATTTCGCATGTGGTAATGTTAATGATATCCTCTTGTCCTGCAACATCTTGACGATTGCTTTGTTTTGTCTCCAGAGAATTTCAGAGTTTTGTGCATAGGTATTTGATGTGTTCTGAAATGTCATTGTTAATTTACTTTCCTTTTGTTATTCTCCATGCAGTGATTAGAGTTCGTTATGCAATATGCCGGGGAGAAAGGCAAGAGTTCCAATGGCTTGAAACTTCATTATAAAGGAACACGATTTCATCGCATAATATCTGGTTTCGTGATTCAGGGTGGAGACATTGTTCATCAAGATGGCAGAGGATATGAATCTATTTATGGTGGCACCTTTCCTGATGAGAATTTCAAGACAAAACATTCACATGCTGGTCAGTAATAAAATCACTTACTCAGTGAGATTCATTATTTTGCTTCATGTACAGGGTTTTCAATGCCTAATACTTGATTCCCCCAAAATTTCTGAGGTTCACTTATGGGTTATTTCTTTGAAAATTCACTCCATTCTTGCAGGGGTTGTATCCATGGTGAATTCTGGACCTGATTCCAATGGCTCACAGTTTTTTATCACCACTGTGAAGGCTAGCTGGTAAGTTATTCTGTCGTGAAGTTAATTTATTGCTCCTATACAAATCATTATCTCTAGATGTAACTCATTGTAATTTCTAATTTATACTAATTCCTCCCGTATCAAAAAAAAAAAAAAAAAAAAAAAAAAAAAAAAGTTTTATATGTGTCAAGTGTGTCGGTGCTGTCATTAGTCTGCAGGATCCCATGTGGAGTAAGTTTACAATCTCTTTCGAGGAGTATCCAATTGCCCACACTTCCAAACAAGTGTATTCACTATTTTTTTATAAGGCATATCAATTTATTCTTAAGGAGTATAAATTTTTTTTTTTTTTTTTTTTAATGTATGTTCATAATTAATAAAGATAGTGGGTAAGGGTAATAATAATACCACTTTGATTTGATTAGTAAAAGTTTCGATTTCTTTGATTTGATTAGTATTATTTTCGATTTCTTTGATTTGATTTGATTATTTTCGATTTCTTTGATTTGATTAGTAGAAGTTTCGATTTCTTTGATTCGATTAGTATTATTTTCGATTTCTTTGATTTGATTTGATTATTTTCAATTTCTTTGATTTGATTAGTAAAAGTTTCAATTTTCGTGATTTGATTAGTATTATTTTCGATTTCTTTGATTTGATTTGATTATTTTCAATTTCTTTGATTTGATTAGTAAAAGTTTCAATTTTTTTGATTTGATTAGTATTATTTTCGATTTCTTTGATTTCATTAGTAAAAGTTTCGATTTCTTTGATTTGATTTGATTATTTTTAATTTCTTTGATTTGTTTAGTAAAAGTTTCGATTTCTTTGATTTGATTAGTATTATTTTCGATTTCTTTGATTTGATTTGAGCATTTTCAATTTTTTTGATTTGATTAGTAAAAGTTTCGATTTCTTTGATTCGATTAATATTATTTTCGATTTCTTTCATTTGATTTGATTATTTTCAATTTCTTTGATTTGATTAGTAAAAGTTTCGATTTATTTGATTTGATCAATATTATTTTCGATTTCTTTGATTTGATTTGATTACTTTCAATTTCTTTGATTTGATTAGTAAAAGTTTCGATTTTTGATTTGATTAGTATTATTTTTAATTTTTTTTATTTGATTAGTAAAAGTTTCGATTTTGTTGATTTGATTTAATTAATTTCTGGCACCAAAAAATTCTCCTAATATCTTAAATTGTGCAAAAAATGTTGATTTTAGGCGTCCTGAATGTATTACAGGACGCCAGAAATAATTTTTTGACGTCTTCAAAAACAAAAATTTTGGCGCCAAAAGTTCTTCAAGTATCCCAAATTGCGCCAAAAATACTGATTTTAGGCGTCCTGAATGTATTTTAGAACGCCAAAAATAATTTTTTGACGTCCTGAACCTATTTCAGGACGCCAAAAAAATTTCTAGCGCCAAAAAATTCTCCAAATATCCCAAATTGCGCCAAAAATACTGATTTTAGGCGTCTTGAATGTATTACGCCCAAAATAATATTTTGACGTCCTAAATTAATATTTAGGACGTCGAAAGTCTCAAACTCAAGTAAATAATTACAACAATGTCACCGCCTTCACTTTTTATTTTTTAAAAAGACGTCTTTTAGGATAATAATATTCATATTTTATAGCAGTGTATTACAAAATTATTTTTAAACACTTCAATCCCTTCCGTAGAATGCTGCGTCTTGCGTGACCCATCATTTTAGAGCGTAGGCGACTCTCCCAGTTGGCATGAACACAGGAAGATAGCCCATTCCGTCTTCATGATCCCAAATGCCAAACTTCTTCCCCCTCTCCCAACACCCTAGTGACTACTCTCTCTCCTTTTCTTATTATTTCTTCTATCTTATTATAAAGTATCAACTAACAATTATATTTTATTCTTTTTTTATAAAGCATTTGTTTGATTCTAAAGTGTATTAATTATTTTTTTTATGCATGTCCATAATTAATAAGAGTAGTAGGTAAAAGTAATAATTAATACTCTATCTGGTCCTTATTATAAGACACCAACTAACTTTTCTTACAAAATAATAAAAACAGGTTAAAGTCAATAAAGTTATCCTACAATTTAAGTAATTTCCATTAATTACACTAAACTTTAATATTATATTAATTATTACTTTCACACACTACCCTCATTAATTATGGGCAGACATGGAAACAAATAATTAATGCTCATTGGAAACAAACAAGTGTCTTATAAAAAGGACCAAATAAATTTGCTAGTTGATGCTTTATAATAAAGACAAAAGGGAATATAATATTAGAGTTTAGTGCAGTTAGTTGGGGTAATATTGAAAATTAGTTAAATTATAGGATAACTTTATTGATTTTAACTGTTTTTATTGGTTTGTAAAAATTGTTAATTTATGCCTTATAACTTTTAAGAAAATACGTTGACATACATTGCTTAACTTTCTCTGTACGAGAATGGGATTGGGTCAAATAACCTTCTCCATACTTTTCACTTTTTATTCTTCTCTTCTTAATTAACAACTATGTGATTTCCCTTTTCTTTTTCTCTCTTTTCTTAAATCCATGTTGCATGTTTAATAAATTATAACTTAAAAAGTTTGTGTTTGTAATCTTACCTTTAAATACAAGCAAACCCCCCCCCCCCCCCCCCCCCCCCACAAAAAAAAAAAAAAAAAATTATGGTCCCCCTGCATGTATGAATCATGAGTTCATTTTATAAGGGAAATGGATCTATATGACTCAAATATTTGAAAGGTCTTACAAAGTGCCTACAGATGGATCTATAATGTGGTTTAACAAGCATTAATATAAGTTGCTTGAAGATCTCCAGAAATGGATGGGGTAGATTCTAAAATCTGGAGCCATCTTCAACCTCTGATCCTTCCTCTGTTTCAATAGGTTAGAAATATTTGACCAATGTTTCCTATTTCGTATTTGGAGATCATCTAGTTCTATATAATTTAATCCACATGGACTTTGACTGTGATTGCGGTCATAGAAAGAGAGCAGTCGTGTGGGCCCCCAAGCCCCTTGCCTCGCTTTTCGTGCAGTCCTCCCTGCCCTTAAATATCCTATTGCTACCTTTGTAACAACGAATGAAAGAAATCAAGTTTTATGTGTCGTTCTGGTAGTCTAACGTTGTGTCATATTGCGGAGCAACTGAGGAGGACTTGGATGGTACACATGTCCTACATTCCCAGAGGTGGAAATCATGTGGCAGATGCTTTAGCCAAAGAAGGGCTGGTTTCGTCTAACTTCTTTGACGTGTGTCCGAGTTTGTTAGGGCTCTGTGGTGTACCGACAGGATGGGATTTATTCCCCTTTGTAATGTTGTAAATTTTGCATATGGGTGTGTCAAAGAAAGAGTCTTTCCAATATTATGGAATATGTTTAAATGAAGAGATGTGTTTTGAGGAGTCATGTTATTATAAATTAAGGGATTTACGTTGATTCATGAAGCAACATGATTCATGAATTAAACGGATAGTTATGACTTTCTGAAGAGGTGTAATATTCAAGAGTAACCTCTTCAAGGCATTGATTTATTATTTATAAATACCCCTATTGTGACACCATTTAAAAAGAGAGAATTAGAAAACATCGGTAACCTCTTGCTAAGTTATCTTATTTTCCACCAGTTCTGCCGCCTTGATTTCATCAAGAAGAATCTGTTTAATCCTGGGGAGTACCGCTTCTTCTTTACCTGGTGGTTGCGGAATAACTCTATAGGACGGTGTTCTCGGACACGACTCGCATTATCCTCTTCCTTGTTTTTCCAGATCACTCGTGATGCCTACATGTAACTCATTGTAATTTCTAATTTATACTAATTCCTCCCGTATCAAAAAAAAAAAAAAAAGTTTTATATGTGTCAAGTGTGTCGGTCTTGTCATTAGTCTGCAGGATCCCATGTGGAGTAAGTTTACAATCTCTTTCGAGGAGTATCCAATTGCCCACACTTCCAAACAAGTGTATTCACTATTTTTTTATAAGGCATATCAATTTATTCTTAAGGAGTATAAATTTTTTTTTTTTTTTAATGTATGTTCATAATTAATAAAGATAGTGGGTAAGAGTAATAATAATACCACTTTGATCCTATTTATAATTCTTTTTTTAACTAAATCACATATACCAAGGAGATATAGTTAACTCAATGATTATGAGGTGAATTTTCAACCTTATCTTCATTTATAAATGTATATCTTTCAACATTTTTTTCTCTCTCTATTTTCATTCGTACAATTAATATGGGCAAAATTGTCATAATATTTCATTTATTACTTTGAAGGGGACTTATAGATAGGACAAAATTTTTTAGTCAAAAGAGACTTATAAATAGGATTAAAGTAGTATGATATTAGGGTTTGATGCAATTAGTAGGTATAATATTAGAAATTACTTAAATTTTAAGAAAACTTCATTAACTTTAACTTTTTTATTGGTTTATGAGAATTATTAATTGATGCCTTATAATAAAGGCGAGAGAGTACATATAAGTCCAAATAACACTATGCTAACTTACTTACCTCATATTTTGTAAATCATTATTACAAAATTATTTTTAAACACTTCAATCCCTTTAGTATATGCTTCGTCTTACGTGACCCATCATTTTAGAGATTAGACGACTCTCCCAGTTGGCATGAACCCAGGAAGATAGCCCATTCCGTATTCATGATCCCAAATGCCAAACCTCTTCCCCTTTTCTTCTTCCCCCTTTCCCAACACTCTAGTGACTACTCTCTCTCCTTTTCTTATTATTATTTTTTATTATAAAATACCAACCAACAATTATATTTTATTCTTTTTTATAAAGTATTTGCTTGATTCTAAAGTGTTTTAATTATTTTTTTATGTATATCCATAATTAATAAGGGTAATAGGTAAAATTAATAATTGATACAATATTAGAGTTTAGTACCGTTAGTAGGGATAATATTAAAAGTTACTTAAAATATAGGATAATTTTATTGACTTTAACTATTTTTATTGGTTTTTGAAAATTGTTAGTCTCGTATTTTATAACTTTTATGAAAATGCATTGACTTACATTACTTAAGTTTCTCTGTACGAGAATGGGATTGGGTCAAAGACTAACAAAAAATACTAGTTTACGGAATTGAAAATATATAGTACTCCCTCTTGGATTTTTCACAAAGAACATATATTAAAATTATGCGATTTAAAATGTTAATTAAAAGTAATAAATAAATCAAACATATATATTTTTTCAATTATACCATTGTTTCAAAATAAGGCATATAAGAGATGATTAATGAACGTTTGTTACAAAGATAGATCATATTTATTGGAGAAAAAAGTGGAACACCTAGTTTTTTTTTTTTTTTAACACTGAAAACCTAGTTTAAACTTTCAGACAAAAAGAGATTTATTCATTATTATATTAAGGATAACATTTATGAAAGAGGATGTTTCTTATAAAAAAGACAGAAAGGAATATATTTTAAAATACATGGTTCATCTGACCAAACAAATGTATTACATTAAGAATTAAGAAAAGCAATTTTAATACTTAGTAAATATGCAAGCAGCATGGAATATAGGATCCACAGTCGTGCCTGAAGTTCATAAATAGGAAGGAGGGGAAGGGTTGGATTTTTCTTATTATCATTTTTTCATTAACCCTCGTAATCCCTAAATCATGTCTATCAAATCAATTTAAAAAACGACAATACTATTTTGACTTTTTTTTCTTCTTTCAATCAATGGTCTAGATTAGTTTGTGAGAGCTAATAATTTTCTTTTTTTAAAAAAAAAAAAAAAAAAACATGAGAGGATGAAGAGGACCGGGTGGAGATATTCTGAAGAGGTTAATCAAACCATTATTTAATCCTCTTCCATATGAATATGATATGCTTGCAATCTCACATTTGTGATTTGTTTGCATCAAT
Source organism: Acacia acuminata (assembly GCA_019022655.1). NCBI lineage: Eukaryota > Viridiplantae > Streptophyta > Magnoliopsida > Fabales > Fabaceae > Acacia > Acacia acuminata. The sequence continues at coordinate 64,488 of JAFJYI010000174.1, forward strand.
CAACGGCGGCAAACGTGGCATCAATTAATCTGTTTCATAGCTTTATATATAGGCCCTGTCCTGCAATTTCCAGAGGGACGTAACAACGTAACATCATTTGATTCTGCACGACACGCATAAATGGTTTTCCCATGCGCTACTAATGTTTATTAGAAAGAAGATTTTTTTAAAAAAAAAAAAAAAAAAAAAAAATCTCCTATCAAGCCATTAATTAAAAAATAAAAAAATAAAAGTAATATTGAATTGATTAGAGGATGTAAAAATTATAAGAGGTAAAAATAGGATAATGACAGACACTCAAGCTTATCTATAATTTTTCATCTCAAGAATGAAACTGAGTAACTTGGTCCCGCCACATGGGCCCCACTCACCACAAGTCCAGAAATCCATAAAACGCCTTCGAACTTTCCTATAGTATCTGTTTGGGATTCATTTCCCCAATTGTGTAATGTTGAGATATTTTTAGGCTTTCAGCCTTCTTTTCATATCAAAAAAAAACTTTCCTATAGTATCGCTTGTCAGCCATCTCGTTCTCACTACTCGGTCTCGTCGACGATATAGTTGTTGGCCATCTCGTATATACTGGGGGTGCTGTTGGGGGTGCTGTTGGAGGTGCGGCCGGAGGTGCTGTCGGAGGTGCGGCCGGAGGTGCGGCCACCACCAGAGTCGTCATCATTGGTGTTCGCATTGGCGTCAGGACGGGGGGTGGACTGATAATATGCTGCTAGGATTGTGACGAAACATACAACCAGCAAAACAAGGGCCACTGCTAACGGCCACTGCTCCGAAGGGTTCACGATCGAGGACAGAATCATCAACATAGCAACAAAACACGTCAAACCACCCAAAAGGGTGACGCGGCTACTCATGACCTGAAGCAAAATATTTAACAAATCAGCAGAAAATAAATCACTTGCAAAAGTTTACCATTAGTCAATCAATTCTAAATTTCAATCCATATTAAATCTAGCAAAATTAATGATCCCCCACGGTCTATCTCTCTCTCTCACACACAAACCCACGAGAAACAGCACAGTCCATTTGACTTAACTATCTTTTGTTGATATGTGAGATTTAGTTAAAAATGACTTATAAATAGGACCAAAATGGTAAATACCAATTTTTTTTTTATTCTTTTTGCATCAGTGTCAAAAAGGAGTTAATTATAGGGTTAATGAATGAGCATACGAATTCACTTGTTTTTCATTTGATTGGAGATGAATACTCTAAGTATATAAGCTTAAATAAGAAAAAGGAAGCTAACTCGTTTGACCTGACTGGTTTAACCCAGCCGTAAGTCGTGGTCAATTTTTTGGTTTGTTGTGAAATTAATTGAATTATGAACTAAGCATCCCTAATTTCATTTGCCTAACGAGTAACGTCATTCACTAGTACAGTTATCTTCTGCCTATTTCACATAACCAGCTGGTATTAACCCATGCAAACCACACATCATTATCCCATGTTTGTATGCACATAATTTAAGTAATGGGTTAAATCCATTTTAGGATGAGTTTTGGCTTTGGTCAATACGCCTACCTTTTATTATTTCTTTGTCCAAAACGTTATACCCCATAGTTATGTGATATGAGATTCACAGTTACTTCACGGATGTGGCAAGAATATATACTCTACGGTAAAAAATATAAGACATAATTGATTTTTCCAGAAAATTAAAGAGATTAATTAAGCTATTTTAAAATTTTTATTTTTATCGTTTTTTTTCCCCTAAGTTTACGTAACATATAAACTGGTATATAACCTAGTGATAAACTATTTTAAAGAAGTTATATGATATGATTAAGTAACTTACTTTGTTTCCTTAACCTCTTCAAAAAAAAAAAAAAAAAAAAAGTGAATTAGAGATCCAAGCAATGGCACAGAAGCACGAACGCTGTTGGTTATGTCTCTCTGCCTTCGAATAGAAGGCGCACGCTCTGATACCATATTGGAATTCAGAGAGACATAAAACACTCAGTTTATTGATATATGATTGAAATACATAGCCCATGTATATATAGGCTTTAGAAGAGAATCATACAGGTTGGAAAGAATAATAAGAGAACATCACAGATGGAAAAACAGAGTGTAGTGTGAGTGGCGTAGTGGGTGGAAATGATACAGAGTGGAAAGTGAATCAGAAGGAATATGAATAGTGGGATAGAACACAGTGGGACAGAACAATATTCTAACAGTTACTAATTTTTTGTGGTTTAAAAAGACGACATTGTGTTTATGGTCCTAGGACTGTCAGGTCAATGCTGGCAAGAATGGTTAGTTTTGTAAGCTTTGTCATTCATTAAGTTCTCAAGTAGTATTTTGTTCTGTTTGTTGCGTGGGAAATGACTTGTAGTAGATGTTCATCCATAACATGTTGCCTGAAAACCAATTGGTAATCACGTTATTTGGTAAAACATACTAGAAGTTCTCGACAAAGGGTACTTAGTCGGGAGTGATTGGCTGCAGCTTAGATGACGATGATGCTAGGGATTTCTTTGGGTAGCGGCTGGTTGATGGTTTGTGCTTGTTGGTTTATTATGAATATCATGTTATTTGTTGGTAACTCATAATTCTGTAAGACTGTTTGTGACAGAACACATAGGGCTGCCAATCCTTAGAGAGGATTGGTTCTCTTCACTTCGAAGGCCTAAGCCACAACTCCAAATTCTTCCCTCCCCATCTCTCAATCAAATTGAGGATTTAAAGACCCCGAAAAGTGATTCTCACAACCCCTTCTCATAGACTTAGACTGTAGCAGCCCTATAGCCATCTACTTCTCTATTTCTTTCTCTAAAATTTTTCCATCACCATCACCATCACCAAGATCATGTTCTTACAGCGTTAGATTTGCCAAGATATAGAAATCTAAGCCCTCATATTGTATATAATCGATTTTATTGTTTTTGTATTTGTCTCACTGATGAGGTCGGATGGATATATAATTCCATGTTTTTTTAAAAAAAAAAAATGTCAATATTTGTGCAACTTTCAACCTGATTTGAAGGCAAAAACAATCAATCAATCAAACAAATCAAGACACTCAAACTCCATGCTAAGCAACTATTCTAGTCTAAACTGATCAAGAATCAGTTGTCCACTTATCCTAAAAGCCTAACTTGTTAAAGAGAAAACATCAGATAATACGAATCATTGTGGAAGACAGAGCTACACGAATGCACCAGCCACCAGCAATCCCAAAATAATTGTGTAAGACAGAGCTATACGAACCGTAATAGGCGTAAATCGAGGAGACGGAGGCAGCTGGTCGCGCCGATTGAATCTCGGAGTCGGAGACAGAGACGGAGACGGAGACTGGTTAGGGCTTCGTCCTTTCGAAATGGGGGAAATGAAGATCTGAAATGAGAAAATCAATCGCGGAGAGCAGGAGGCGGGAAATCAGAAATGTACGTTTAAGCTTGGGAAGTTTTTTTTTTTTTTTTTTTTTTTTTTTTTTTTTTTTTTTTTTTTTTTTTTTTTTTTTGGACTTAAGGCTGTAATATAGCATATTATAATAAATATATGTAATTTTAGCCGGGTAGGATCGGGCTAACTAGTCGTTTACCCTTACCCGTAACCCGGTCCTACCGGTCTTTGGGTCGAGACCGGCCCCGCCAAAAAGCTGGTCGGGTTGTTTGCCCCCCTTTTTGGGCCGTCGACGATCAAGATCCGGCCGCCGGATTTCTTGGTATCTTGTACAGCCCTACTTTAAATCACGAACAAAAAAGCCCACTTATACGTTTGATGAACTTACGTGGTATCATTCTCATGGTCCTATTTATAAGTCCTTTTTGACCAAAAAATTTAATCATATTTATAAGTCTTTTTTAGAGTAGTAAATGAGACTGTGATAATTTTTCTCACATTAATCGTACCATATAAATTTTACAAATGAGAGAGAGAAGAAAAAGTTTAAATAAATGAATGTAAAGTTAAAAATTTACACCATAATCATTGAGTTAACTATCTTTTGTTAATATATGAGATTTAATTAAAAATGACTTATAAATAGGACCAAAATGGTAAGTACCAATTTTTTTTTTAATTCTTTTTGCATCAGTGTCAAAAAGAAGGAGTTAATTATAGGGTTAATGAATGAGCATACGAATTCACTTGTTTTTCATTTGATTGGAGATGAATACTCTAAGTATATAAGCTTAAATAAGAAAAAGGAAGCTAACTCGTTTGACTCGATTTGGTTTAACCAGTAGTGAGTTGTGGTCAATTTCTTGGTTTATTGTGAAATTAATTGAATTATGAACTATGCATCCCTAATTTCATTTGCCTAACGAGTAACGTCATTCACTAGTACAGTTATCTTCTCGCCTATTTCACATAACCCGGTGGTATTAACCCATGCAAACCACACATCATTATCCCATGTTTGTATGCACATAATTTAAGTAATGGGTTAAATCCATTTTAGGATGAGTTTTGGCTTTGGTCAATACTCTTACCTTTTATTATTTCTTTGTCCAAAACGTTATACCCCATAGTTATGTGATATGAGATTCACGTTACTTCACGGATGTGGCAAGAATATATACTTTCGGTAAAAAATATAAGACATAATTGATTTTTTCGGAAAATTAAAGAAGTTAATTAAGCTATTTTAAAATTTTTATTTTTATCGTTTTTTTTTTTCTAAGTTTACGTAACATATAAACCGGTATATAATCTAATGATAAACTATTTTAAAGAAGTTATATGATATGATTAAGTAACTTACTTTGTTTCTTTAACCTCTTTGAAAAAAAAAAAAAAAAAAAAAAAAAAAAAGAGTGAATTAGAGATCCAAGCAATGGCACGGTGTGATGCTAAGCGGAGACAGTGCGAATGTGACGCAAGCCCGTTTAATCTAGCTGGTCCAAACCGCGGCTCCCAAAGGTCTCATTAAATTGTGATGGTGCGAAAAAAGGTGACACTTTGCAAGCGGGGCGGAGTGTTTAATTAGAGATCATGAAGGGCGGTGGTTGTAGGGATGTTGTCGAACATAGGCATATGCACATCCCTCCATGCAGAGCTTTGGGCTCTATTGGATGGTCTAGAGCTTGCCTGGTGCCACAGGTTGGGTGGGGTGAGATCCTTACCCGATGTCCTGCCTAATACATCATTGGGGAGTAAAATGCGGCCCAGTGCCCGGCCCTGCTCGATAGAAGCCCTAAAATTTTTGGGCAGGGCAATAATGGGCTGGGTAGGGCGGTCTTTCCCTACCCAAGTGACAATACTTTGTAACCTTGCCACACCCTATATGAAAAAAATAGCTTTAATCATACCTAATAAACAATATTGCAAACTTCATATGAAATCCATAATTCTACACTTCGGAATAATCAAACATAAGTCTACAACTTAAGTCTTAAAAATAAAAAGACTATCATACGTCTCAACAAAATAACAAATAGTCAAATATCCGTAACTGAAATATTAAATAACATCCATAATTCATTAAATGCAAGGCATCAAAAAATTGCAATTAAAGCCTTGTAGACATTCATCCACCACTAGCCAACCGACAACCGTAACCATTACATTCCCCCCTCTCCATGTGCAGCATCTAGGAAGAAAACAATTTGTCATCCGAGTCCAACAGTGGGAAAAGGGAAGAGTTGAAGAAATTAGGATATTTTTATTATATATTATAAGTTATATAATTTGCAAAAAATATATCACTATTTTATAGAAAAATATAAACTATAAAATAATTATTTTATTCTATTAAAAAAATAAAAAATATTATATACACTATTGGGCAGGGCAGCATACCCTTCTCGGTGCCCAGCCCTGCCAGCAAAAATGTCCAGCCCAGTTGTACCCAATTTTTTCCGGGTTGCTTTTCTTAGGGCTGGGCAAGATAATTTTTCATTGGGCGCAGGCGGACGAAGAGGGCGGACGGGCATCATGCGCACCCCTAATGGCTACAAGGATTTGGGGGTGCAAATTGACTGTTTAGTAGTCCTAAAGCTTGTTAGGGATGCGGGTGACTTAGCTCATGCAAGCAAAAAGATCGTGAGGAAGATCCATAGGCTTTTGGCCTAAGATTGGCGGGTAACCATTGCCCATGTTTATCGCAAAGGGAATACACGTGCGGACTTCTTAGCAACATTTGCGTTGAATCTGGAGATTGGGATCCATTCCCTGGAGGAAGCGCCACGAGGCTATGTAGTGTAGTGTCTTCTTCAAGCGGATATGGAGGGTATTTGGAAGTGTTCCGATGTGCCTTGATTATTTCTTATTAGTTTTTAATCAGCCTTTTGAAACCAAAAAAAAAAAAAAAAAAAGTTTAACTTATAAACATAAATTATTAAATTTGACGCAAGAATAACGCGCCTCTCTAACTTGAAAATATGAAAATTAGACTTGTAAATATTAAATTTTTGAACCAGGTTAGAATTAAAAAAATTCAAGAGACCAATATGTATTTAATTATTTTATTAGAGCCCTGTGAATAATGTTTCTACAAGATAATAGATAAACTGGATATATATATATTTTTTTATTTATTTTTTTTTTTTTTTTTTGCTCAAAGATAAACTGGATATTTGATACACAAAATTTTACATGAAATTTAAAGGGTGATGCTCGTTCAAGGGGAAGCAGATCCTCTCCATGTTCCCTTGGAATAATTTTCTCTACATTAGAAATGTTGAAAACAAATATTTTTATACCATTTTTTTAGGTTTCTCTTAAAATTACTATAATAGGTAAATGTTTCATTTTTAAATTTTTTAATTCTAGAATAATTGTGAGTGTTACCAAAAAAATATCAGTATTAATTTTGAAAACAATGAGACTAGAGATTAGTAATATATTGGAAAGGAAAATATTAAAACTCATTTAGATTAGCGATGATAGAAGTGACTTTTTTCGATCATGACTCTTATAAACTTAATATAGAATAAAAGTTAGATTGTGAATTTGATTTATATTTGGATTAACAGTGATAGAAATTCATCTACATTATGAAAAGTAAGTCTTAGTGGCTTCTTAAAAACTCATTTAAAAGAATGTCAGTCCAAATATCTTATTATTTTAACCGTTTTTCCTCCCTTGTTTTTCGGCCCTACCACCTTACCAAACATTCCCAAAGTACTCCTTTTGACTGGACCCCTTCGATTATGTTTTTCTGCGCATCTTGTCGCTTACAAATCAAATTTGTCCTCTCTGTACATCAGCTTGCCCATTTCACAGGCTCATACAGACCATATGATTTGGAATAGTCAAGAAAGTCAGAATCTGAGCCAATCATTTGTTTATAAAATTTTCAAATGTGTAGTTGTTCATTTTTCATAACAGCCAATTATAGTATGTAGAGAAAAGCATACATGGAAGAAAAACACGAGTCGGTTCTTTTGCCCAGCGCCCCTCTGCCCATCTCTCATCGTCTCAATCCTGGCCGTCCAGATCTTGATCCAAGGGCCAGAATAGTTTTTTGAAAAACTGCATAGAACCTCCCAAAAGGGTGGAGCGGCTACTCAGGATGGGGGGTGGCAGCAACGAACTGAAAATATGTTACTATAATTGATATGTAACATACAACCAGCAAAACAAGGGCCACCGGTAACAACCAGTGCTGATCAGACGGGTTCACGATCGAGGACAGAATCACTAACATAGCAACAAAACACATCAAACCACCCAAAAGGGTGACGCGGCTACTCATGACCTGAATATAATATAGCAAAATATTTAAAAACTTTAAAGTCATCAAAAATACCAGAATTAATTCATAAGAACCAAGACAGTCAGCAACATTTAGTAATATGTTAAAAATTGATTTGCAGTGATGTGATCAGAATGTACCAGAATCGCAGAATGACAGTCTGTTTTAAAAGAGATTCCAAAATGAGGTAGAATAGCCACACACTGAGGAATGGCTATTCCAACACTAAATTCAACAGCACTGCTATCCCCAATGGGAACATCAATTATATCATACAAACAAGCGTCCATAAGGGCAAAAGAATTTGACACCAACATGAAGTTGCTTATTGAAATCAAAGTACACCATATTCTATGTTCTAAAAAGCACTCTGATTTCTATGTTCTGAAAAGGAGCATACTGTACAAATTTTGTTGTATGCAGTAATGTAGAATAGGAAGGGACCGGGAGAGAGGAGGGAGGATAGCAGGATGAAAATTGAGATCTCAATCCAAATAAAATCTCAAAGATAATCCTATTAAAACAAAAATCCTAAATCTAACTATCCCATTATGCAGCCTTTTTTTTTGGTTCACTAGAGAGAAACCACTTCGATGCCATTACTGATATTTAGTTTGTATACAACCATATTCAGCTTCACAATGATTTATCATCAATTCCACATTCTTATAAACTCTTCATTCACAGATTACATGATTAAGGGTATTTATTAAAACTTAATGTGAACTACTTCAAAAGATATCAAAAAGGAAAGTCATATCATCAATTTCTAATTTCTAATTAAATGAAGTCTTACAATCCATATATATACTCTCTATCATCAATTTCTATGATACAGCCTCATCTTTCTTTCTTTTCAAATTCAAAAGCTCTATCATGCTTCTGCAGTTAGCGGAGTATACTAATTTACATGGGTGCTAGACTTAAAATAACTATATATGCTAATGAAGACAAAAGAAATATGAAAGAACCAAGGTTTTTTAAATGTGGTGGCAAGTCATATAAACAAAAATCAAATCGAGATGAACAAAACGATAAGGGGGTAAACAACAAATACACAAGTTCATCATTCAATGAACAGTGAGAATGGCATGCAACACCAAAAGAAGCGCATTGACAAAACCCTACGAAACTAAGAAAATTTGAATGGATGCAAAGCAAAAAAAAAAAAAAAAAAAAAAAATAGCTTCTCATCTTGATAATTTATAGCATATAGCCATATACAGTGGGCACTAAGCACAATACGGGTTGAGGGCTAAAAACATGAGATATGGGAGTATGATGAAAAGAATCCGTGCGACAGTGAAAAAATATATAGTATTTTATTGATTAATGCGGTGGGAATCCTTCTTCTAACCAGGTAACCCACAATACATCTTCCCGCGTTCTAATTTTTCATCGCTAATTGTCGAAATCCTTGGCATCGGAACCCACAATATTCTTATATTTATGTATATGTGTTTTTCATATTCGCTGTGTTTTTCATAGTCACAAATGAAACAATGAAAAAAAAAAGGGATCGAACGGCAGCATACACGCATTCACGAACAGAACAGATAACCAAGAAACCTAATGTTACTATAAAGAAAACCTCACAAGAAAAAAGATTTGCCGAAACAGATTGGGTGCATCACTGGATTGTTTCAATCGGGATTTATATGATGAATAATTTTAATATGGGTCAGGGATGAGAGATACTCACCGGAAAGAATTAACAACTTCGATCGTGCTCTCCGTCGAAATCGTCTCCGCCTTCGATAGTAGCTGAGAGTGAGATCGACGAGCTGTGAGCCTGAGACGTGAGACGGTGAGAGATTGACTTGAGAGTGACGAGCGGGAGCGAGAGTGAAATTATATTGAAGACGAGCGGGAGCGAAAAAAAAAAAGGGTAAAAGGGGCTTGGCAACTCCAACCCGCCGACCCATTGATCAAGAGGGAGACTAGAGTGTTAGCCAACTGCACCACCTATACGAGTGTCACTAATTTCTTTTAAATTATATATATTTTAGGTCTGCACTTGCCTACATTGACACTAATGTAGGTCAGTAGGTCCACCACTGTAGCCAACCGACAACCATAACCATTACATTCCCCTCTCTACATGTGCAGCATCTAGGAAGAAAATAATTTGTCATCCGAGTCCGACAATGGGAAAAGGGAAGAGTTGAAGAAATGAGGATATTTTATTATATTATAAGTTATATAATTTTCAAAAAATATATTACCATTTTATAAAAAAATATAAACTATAAAATACTTTCTTTATTCTATTAAAAAAATAAAAAATAAAAAATATTATATACACTATTGGGTGGCAAAGATACCCTACTCGGTGTGCAGCCCTGCCCGCAAAAATGCCCAGCCCAGTTGTGCCCAATTTTTTCCAGACTGCTTTTCTTAGGGCTGGGCAAGGCAATTTTTCATTAGGCACAGGCGGACGAACAGGGCGGATGGGTATCATGCACACCCCTAATGGCTACAACGAAGGATTTGGGGGTGCAGATTGACTGTTTAGTAGCCCTAAAGCTTGTTAGGGATACGGGTGACTTAGCTCATGCAAGCAGCAGCATCGTGAGAAAGATCCATAGGCTTTTGGCCCAAGATTGGCAGGTAACCATTGCCCATGTTTATCGCGAAGGGAATACACGTGCGGACTTCTTAGCAACATCTACGTTGAATCTGGAGATTGCGATCCATTCCCTGGAGGAACCGCTAGAGGCTATGTAGTGTAGTGTCTTCTTCAAGCGGATGTGGAGGGCGCTGGAAGTGTTCGGATGTGCCCAGTTATTTTTTATTAGTTTTTAATCAGCCTTCTAAAACCCAAAAAAAAAAAAGTTTAACTTATAAACATAAATTATTAAATTTGACGCAAGAATAACGCGCTTCTCTAACTTGAAAATATGAAAATTAGACTTGTAAATATTAAATTTTTGAACCAGGTTAGAATTAAAAAAATTCAAGAGACCAATATGTATTTAATTATTTTATTAGAGCCCTGTGAATAATGTTTCTACAAGATAATAGATAAACTGGATATATATATATATATATATATATTTTTTTTTTTTTTTTTTTGCTCAAAGATAAACTGGATATTTGATACACAAAATTTTACATGAAATTTAGAGGGTGATGCTCCTTCAAGGGGAAGCAGATCCTCTCCATGTTCCCTTGGAATAATTTTCTCTACATTAGAAATTAGGGGAAGAAACCCAAATAATACTATAATTAAATTAGCCAAATGTAACCAACATATTGACGTTTGTCAATCTGAATTCTCTCCACAAAAATAAATCAATGCGGAAAATTCTAGAGCAGATAAACTGTTAACTATGCAACTCAAATAATGCAAATTTTCAGGATAGAAACAAGTACTGCTTAGAGAAAGAGAGAGAATGGTGCTTAAGATGATCATATTCATAGATCATCGTTTGGCAGTTATTCCCTAACATCATTCATCAGCACCAAACCTCCTCAAGCCAAATATAAATTGTACAAGAACAAAGAGTGGGCAAAAATAATTAAGTTGAAAATAAAATTAACCATTTAGAGGAACGCAGAGATAGCACAAGTGGGATCATGGCTGCTCAGTCAATCCTCCATGGAAACTCCATCTTGTTCTCCATCACCATCAAGGACATTGTCGCTCTCAAGTTGCTGCAGACATTACATTCCATAACATTGGATGGAGTATTACCCTGTGGGGGTAAAGGAGCTAAAGTACCCCAGCAATTCTTTCTATCACACATGAATTTCAAAAAGAAATATGCATGGGGAAAATCATTGTTATCTCCTTGCGGATTACTTTCAGTGTCAGAAGCTGCCATATTTTCACATTCATCCTCATCCATTGCCTCTTCAATATCCTCTGCACCATATCCGACCAATTTGCTTCAACATTACATCGATCACACTTACAGTTGAAGCCATAGTCTTCAGCCAGTCTTTTCTGCCTACTAGAATAATTTTCATTCACAGGGAAATAGCTCAAACAGACCTCCCTACCTTCAGGAACATCATGAACCATCCTAATGGTAATGTCAGAGTTATGGTTGTCATCTGTTGAACTAGTATCCACATAATCAAATCTGCAGGCATTGGGAAGGCAATCATGGTTTAAGAAGGAGGCATAAGGGTATATACCATAAGCTCTGACAGATCTCTGGTCATTATCTTCAGAGAATGGTTGCATCAAGCCAAATGCATTGAGCTTATCCTTGGCCAACAGGGCAGCAGTGAGTTCCAAGGAAAATCCATTCTGATGACTGGTTGACGTGAACGGAGAGAGGGGCGTTATAAGGGAGTGCAGGAACTGAGCTACAGCAACTGTAGTGTCATCAGGAGGACCATGAAGAGAAAGCAGAGTTTGGAAGTTCGGTGGGGAGACATTGGCGAGATTGTAGGCAGCAATGAGAAAATTTACTTGGACTTGACACTCAAGGGGCAGTTCAAGAAGTGCAGGATTAACTCGGAGATGAGATAATGCTTGACATACCCAAGAAGTGTGGGATGTATTTTGAGCAATGGATAGACATTTTGGGCTACAAAAACGGTGGTGGCAACAAGAAGGGCAAGAAACTGAGGAGGACGAAGGATTGCCCATTGAAGATGGCCATGGTAGAGATCTGAAACAGTGGTCACAAAAGCCTGGAGAAGAGGAGGTGGATGATGACTGTGGGATCAAAGGCAAAGCAGAATACAGCAGGATAGGAGAATCTCTGAGAACAACTTGGCCAGCTTTAAGAGGTTGAGAAGAAACCATTCCCCTTCCTCTCCCTTGTATTTCCTCCACCCTTAAAAGGGGGTTTGGTGCAGCCAATGCCATTTGCAACGTATTTATTAGTTGTTTGATTCCCACAAATAAATAGATTCTGTATGGATTATGATAATCTTTATACAAAATCTGAGCCCAGTAAGTGTTTGAACTTCAATATATTTGCATACTGCACACTACCACATATTAAACAAATAAGTTTTTCCAATATTTCTTGAACAATAGTACAATACAACAAGCACTGCTTTTTCCCGAGAATAAATAGTTCAAACGAGCCAAAATAGCTGCAAAGATTTGTTAGCAAGTCGTCAGTCTTAGAAAATCAGTCCAATTCCGATCAGTTGACATATTCATGATCACCAACTAAAAAGGTCACAACAGCTCTCACCTGCGCATCAAACACATACATGCATTGGTCTAAGTCCTGATAAAAGAAATTGTCCAAAAGCATATAACCTTAAACCTCTTAACCATTAAATATCCATGATTTAACAAAAAATGACTTGGAAATCTCTCTATCTCCCACAATCCTTCAAACATCTGAAATGCAATCAGAACTCACTCTCCCGAATTAAATAACCCAAGCAGCGTGTTCTTAGTCATCTTTCAGAAAGTTAAACTTACGAGTTTGCAGATAAGACAGGATTTAAAAGGCTCCTTATTTCGTCCCTGGCTCCGCTAGCTGAAGATAGTCCCTACTCCCTCTCCTGCAGTGAGGGTTTCAAACTACACGTAGTCATTTTTTTTTTCTTTTTTTTTTTTTATATAAAAAAGTTTGGGAGGAGTTCGACATCAGTCCGGTCACAAGGTCGGGCAAGACGCCCCCGGGCTCTGAATGAGCACTTGCGGGGACTTACGAGATCGCCTACCAAAGGAGTCCCAGCGACGACAGAGGGGATCGAACCCACGACCATTTTAGCCAAAGTCCCGGATCCCTTACCATCTACGCCAACTCATGGCTTTTTTTTTCGATATAAAAAGGAGAGGGGGGGAGAGAGATGTTTGCGAGATGGGCCTTTTTTGGGCCTACAAATAGGAGAGCCTAGACAGTAATAGCCCAAATACCAACCAGACCAGGTGAAGACTGACCTGTAATAGACTCGTCCCAACCTGTTGGATATGTATCTCAGCCCAAGAAGCCCAGTTCTAAATTTTTTTTTTTTTTTTTTTTTTTTTTTTTTTTTTTTTTTTGCTAAAAAGTTCTAAAGATTACAATTTCTGAAATCTGCACGTGTTTAAATCATGAACGAATAAGCCCACTTATACTTTTGATAAACTTGCATGGTAAGTGTTAAAAACAAAGGTTTTTTTTTTTTTTTTTTTTTTTTTTTTGGGGGCATCAGTGTCAAAAGGAAAGAGTTAATTATAGGATTAACAAATGAGCATACAGATTCACTTATTTTTCGTTTGATTGGAGATGAATGCACAAGTATATAAGCTTAAATAAGAAAAAGGAGGCTAACTCGTTTGACCTAAACATACCTAATTTCATTTTCTTAACGAGGAACGTCACTCACCCAATCACCCGTATACTTATCTTCTGCGTAGTTCACGTAACCAGCCCACACACAATTATCCCATGTTCGTATGCACATAATTTAAGTACTGGGTTAAATCCGAGTTTCGGTTTTGGTCAATATGCTTACTTTTCATTCTTGCTCCAAAACGTTATATCCCATAGTTATGTGATCTGAGATTCACGGTTAACTTTGCAGATGTGGCAACAATATACACTCCTTGGTAAAAAATATAAGACATAATTGATTTTTTTAGGAAGATTAAAGAAGTTAATTAATTTATTTTAAAATTTTTATTTTTATCATTTTTTTTCCAAACTAGTTTATGTAACATATAAATTGATATATAATCTAATGATATACAACATATGATATGTTTAAGTAATTTATTTTGTTTTCTTAATCTCTTTTAAAAAAAAGTTAACTATTTCTTATATTTAGGACCGGATAGATCTATGAGCAGGCTAACGTGAACTGACCGTAAAGGGACAGAAATAAAAACTTGTGAAAAGTAAAGGATAGGAATGGACTTAACACAGAATTTAATGACGGGGAATTGTGAATAAGTTGGGAAATTGGGGGTTGAGAGGGGTAATATTTAAGGAAATTAAAGAAGGGAGAGTGTCGGTGATAAAGTGGGCAGGGTAGGAGGAGTTAAAGGTGCCTGAAAAAGGCAGACCAGGAAGGAGGGGGAGAGAGATGGGACGCGGAGGGGCCTTTTGGGGAATCAACACTGGGCTTTGAGGAGAGCCTATCATACGTTTGGCGTATCTGCCAAAGTGAGTAGGGTTGGTCAAAAGCTCTTGACTGAATCCCCTTTGACTGACTGACCCACCCTCCCTGCCACCCTTGTCAGCCCCCCTCCTTCCCCTTAGTTCCATTATCATTATCATTATTATTGTTACACCCTTAACGCAAGTATTGCTGCTCATTCCTTCTTGCAAGATGCTTTGCATTCTTTTAGAACTTAATGGTGGTTTTTCTGGCCAAGTTTTTTTTTTTTTTTTTTTTTTTTTTTTTTTTATTAGCATCTAGTATTCTAGATCTATTCTTTTTTATTTGGAGCATTTATTAGGATCCAAATTAATTTGGATTCGCTTAGGTCAGTCCCTATAGTAGGAGGGAAGAATTGTCAATGTCACCTGCTCTATTTATAAGTCTCAAACTGTGGATCTGCTCAAGAGAAACAAGTATTTTACCACTTGATCTCAATTTATGTTGGTGAAGGATTTTAATTGTACTCCATGTGGTTTTAAGTCGTTGATTTTTTCCTTCTTATTTTTTTATGGAGACTTTATATGAGTTTAAGTATAACGACATAAACTAAAACTTGTTAAAAAGTGTAAGGATCAATTAGATAAAATCTTCATGAAACTGTGGAACCAAAATCAATGATTTAAAATTATGGAAATCAAAACTAAAATTCGATCAAAAACATAAATACTATCAAAGATGTTAACCCATTTTTTTACAATGTCAAAACAGGAGTGATCTCACCTTAATCAAACTAGAGACGAGCTAAAGTCTCAAACCTTATGCTATATATAATTCTATGAGGGCATCACCGTGTTTTTTTCTTAAAAAAATATACTCCTATCATTTTTACCTTAGTATCCGAAAAAGCAGTGAATATCCAAAAAAAAGTTTTTTAGCTCAACGTCACGTGTTCAAAATGGAGGTCAAATATAAAAAAATCAAAACAGAATATTTCAGCCTCAGACCATATATATTTACTCATTACACAATTCTATCTATTTTTAAAATATCATGCTCACTATTTATATATGGAGTCCACTGACTTCTTGTAAAATATGAGTTATAGAATAAAAAATGTCATGGACAAAGCTACGAAGAATGATAATAAAATTGTATAGTTATACTGAATGGTAGTTAAAACTTCAGACCTTTTAATCAGTATAAAAGATGAATGAATTGAAATTAACATGAAGTTGCATCATCAATAAAATATTTTTTTTTGCTCAAAATCATCTATTTAATTAGTAAACTGAAAAACTCATATTACTTCTGGTATTTAATATGATATTCACTTATTGTAAAGTGCTAATCTCTTTTTTCAATTATACCGGCTAGATCCTCTATAGTCAACAAGTAATTACACATGACATGCAACAGTGAGAGGCCAGAGAGTACAAAAGTATGATAGATTCTGTTACCGACCGGCCCAAAGGCCCATATTTGAGATATGGCCCAACTAGGGACGTATCAAAGATTACATCGTACCTATGATATAGGGAGATCCTATATTATAGCGAATCCAATCTATTAACATTATAGGAGTATCCGGAATATATCAGCGTGATACTCTCCCCAAGATACTCACCCCGGATACATGCAGGACCGACATATCCTATAACGTCCTTCATTTAACTTAACGTAATTACAAATTAAGGGGTGATCAATAACATGGTAATGCTTCATCACTTACCAAAATATATACAAAATAAATCAGAGTATGCAAAATGAGCCCTAACGTGGCAATATACAAGCATCCAACGTATACCAAAAGATGGAAGCACTACCGTCGGAAGAAGTAGCCTAAGCTTAGAAGTCTTCCCGATGGACGGGGCCAGGAACTATCACCTGGGAAAAATGTGGTAACCATCAATCCAACTCATTACGAATACTAATATGTGCTAGTGAGGTGCCATGTGGAACAATTTTATATAACAAAGTATTTAAAAATAATAATATGTAAAATTTGCTAATATCCACATCACAAAATTTCATATCAGAAATTATGTATCACAGTTTTCATTAACACAATTCCCAAGATGCCTCCCACCAATCCAACCGAACCGCTTTATTTCCTCCGACTAGACTCATGGGCTAAGTTACATCCATGTTACTGGTTACTCAAAAGCTCACTGGTCATATGATGAGGATCGGCCAAAATCCTCAGAGCACATGTCCCAGACCATGGGCCTTTTCCCCTCATGGGACATGTGGGGTGTCGTATGCCCTCATTGAACTAGTGGGCTAGTCCCTCATTGAACAAGTGGGACAATAGAAAGCCAACCATCATGCATCAATGGAGGCCTCACCACATGGTGGAATATACATTTCCTCCCAATTCAACCCTTCCCATAATTATCATAATAAATATCATTATATCAAAACTCTCAATTCTTATACATAAATAAATATGTATAAATTCATAATTTAAATCATAAGGTTCCGCAAGGCAATTTATATTAAAAAAATATTCATAATGATTTGACAAA
This sequence comes from Acacia acuminata, assembly GCA_019022655.1. Taxonomy (NCBI): domain Eukaryota; kingdom Viridiplantae; phylum Streptophyta; class Magnoliopsida; order Fabales; family Fabaceae; genus Acacia; species Acacia acuminata. The sequence goes on from JAFJYI010000174.1 coordinate 81,681, forward strand.
ATACTCACAAACAACATATCAATACACATAACAAGTGGAAAGTGGTTACCTCTTGCCGAAGCTAACTATTATCCTGCTGCTCCTAATCCAAGAGCTCAAAAACACGCCAAAAATCAATCTACCACAATCAATTTACTAACAATTAATTACTCTTCTCAAACTCTACATAATGAAGAATTATAACTTATAATTTCATAAAATTAAGATATACAAATTTTAATAATAATATATTTGAAATGCTTGAAATGAGCACATTATGATGAGACGAGAAAAAAAAATTAGTGAGACTATTATAACTATTAATTCTCCTTTCGATTTATTATTAGTTAATACCTCCCTTTTCTATTTATGATTTGTTCCTCTTTTTAATAACAATAATAATAATATTACTATTTATCATTATTATTTTGCAATTTATTATTATTTCTATTATTCATTTTATTATTACTCTACCATTACTTTAAACTCCTAGAGGCTAATTCAAAATTAAATACGTCATTAACACTTTAAATCTAGGAGTTTAAATAAACATGATACCATATAAAAAATTATTTTTAAATAAATAAATAAATAAATAAATATATATATATATAAATAGAAATTTGAATTAATAAGTGCTAACAACCCTATAAAATAAACTTTAATAGAATATATATTTATATATATAGCTAATCTCGGGGAGACATATATATAGATATATGGATCAGGCCTCACTTTGTCTATATATATAAATTGAATGACAAAGATAGCAATTTTCTAATATAGTGAGAGCAACGGTGCAAAAATGTGTCCATGGCCATGTTTGTGGAATGAGTTTCGGAGCATAGTAGAGAAAATACACACAAAAGGATGTTTAAAAATAAGAAGTGATAAAATGGTCTTTGAAATATTCATAACAATTTATATAAATAGACACAGTGATCCATTATCCACACAGAAACACGCTCTAGCTAGTTGAGAAAAATCCACCACTCCCATTTCTAAGCTTTGAAAATTCAACACAGTAAGCTCTCTTCTCACTTTCATATGTGTGTAACTTTTATATATAGATACATAAGCGAAAATATATACAAACCGGCAAAGTATATGAGTTCATGGATGAGCTTTTCCTTCACTTTTATGTATATATATGAAACGTGTGTATGCATATGTATACTTATTTCATGATATAACTTCCAATTGTATATATCAGTAAGCTTATTTTTCTTTAACCCAATACATATGTCAAACTTTTCTCCTTCTTTTTTTTGTAGCCTATGATTTATACTATACCTATATATATAAATTTTAGTAAGCTAATGTAACTAATAAATCATCAAAATAAAGGACCACAAACAGCGAATATATATATCAGCTAAGTCTCTCTTCTATGTGCATGAGTATATACTATAACAGTAAAGCTTTTAGGTTCGTTTCTTTGTTTCGAGAGTTTTCCAATCGTGAGAAATTCTTCCTCTGTTTTAGCTTCAAAGAAACGAGAGACTTATATGCAGAAAATGATGAGCATAAATATATACAGGGAGCACTAACGTTGGGAACTTACGGAAAATAGAAGGGGAGGAGCCTAAACACACGTTGGGATTTTCTGATTTTAAGCTCTCACGACGTCTGCGTCTCCCTTCTTTCTCAGGCTCTCTGTCTCTCGGCCCTCCTTCACTCTCGTGCTCTCTTTGTGGTAATGAACGATGGAAAGCCCAGGAGCAATTAAATATATAATACTCTGATGGCCCAGTTCAAGAGAAGAGAAACTAACGGTCTGAAGTGGATGAGACGTGGGTGAGGCTCAAGAAGCATGGGAGAGTTCTTCTTGACTTGATCGGTTTCCTTTTCGCGATTTTGTGTTTACGTGTTGCGATCGGTGTAGGATTGTGATTTGATTTCGTAACATGTTGGGTCAAAGCGAGAGTGAATGATGCATATGGGTTGAGTGGATCTAATGAGTTGGTTTTAATTCTGGGTTGTATATTTCATTGAGCGTATGGGCCGTAGGTTTTGTTGGATAAAGGAAGGAATATTTGGGTCGCTTCATAAATATATATACATATATTGTTGTTCTCTTTGCGTGGTGGCTGCGAGAATTAATTAAAGTGAGGAAGACATGGCTTGCCTCACGTGTTGGGCTTGAGAATAAAATGAAGAGAGAATTATTGACTAATTGAGGTGGCTGCATGTTTGGCCCAATAAATGATTCATGGATTTATTGTGCATAGGAGAGCCACGTGAATACATGAGAGAAATGTGTATATTTTGTGAGTATATGTGTTTTGACTTTTGACAAACATGGAAGAGGAGTGGAAGTGTTGAACTTGATGCCTTAGTTTTTTTTTCCCCCAACAATTTATCTCTCCCAAAATTTTCTTGATTTTATTTACAATAAAATAAATTCTTAATTTTTCAGTTAATTAATTTAATCATTTGGGCAAATTCCATCGTTTAATTCTCATATATTGCTTTTATAATTTTAGGCATAAATTATTCCTTATTTAAATTATTCTTTTCCCAAAATCAATTAAGGGAAATATAAGCCTAAATTCCCAATAATTATTCTCATAACTATTTTACGCCAAAATTTCATAATTTAATTCCCATAATATATTTCAAATTTCAAATCCCAAAATTTGGGATGTTACATATCCGCCACGGACGCCTCTATAAATACAGAGGTGCACTACTCAGGTGCTCACGTTCTAACTCAGACTATTTATATTCAGTCACACTGTGTGTACACACCACCCCCTATATTGTGTACAGTGATTCCAAGCTCCCTTGGATATCTTCTCCATAGATATTCAGGCCGAGCCCAGTGATCCAATATCAAAGTACCGGTCCTGAAATTTGGACATCGTGTTCGAGCGTAAGCAGATTCCCTTTTTCTCTTAATAGTTACTGTCCTTTTTTGGCTTGTCTTCCCTTAATGGGTTTAGGAGCAATTTTACATATGTGCTTTTTCCCCAAGAACGCTCAGCATCACGAGCTTTTTTCTGGACAAAAAATACACATGTGGTTACGTTTTGGGAGCGCCCAGCACCACGGCCGTTAGTTGACCATTTGGTCAACGTTAACTTGGATGGAAGTGAATAGTAATGCGGGTGAAATTACCCTTTTACCCCTAGTTTTAGGTGAAATTACACTTTGCCCCTTAGTTTTAGGTGACATTACACTTTTGCCCTTAGTTTTAAATATTTTTTAAAAAAAAAAAATACCCCCCGCCCGGTGGGCCCCACCACCGCGGCCGCCACCGGCCCCCAACACCGCTGGTCGCCGGCGGTGGTGGCGGCAATAGCGGTGGTGGCCGTCGGTGGTGGTGGCCCACCCTAGCGGGCCGCCCCGCCACCACCCGCCGGCAGTCGCCGGCGACCACCATGTGGCCGCGGTGGTATGGGGCCCACCCGGGTGGGGGATATTTTAGTTTTTTTTAAAATATTTAAAACTAATGGCAAAAGTGTAATTTCACTTAAAACTAGGGGCAAAATGGTAATTTCACCCATGTTACTATTCACTTTCATCCAAGTTAACGTTGACCAAACGGTCAACTAACGGCCGTGGTGGGCGCCCCAAAACGTAACCACATGTGTATTTTTTGTCGGTAAAAGCCGTGGTGCCGGGCATTTCCCTGGGGAAAGACATGTGTAAAATTGCACCTTTACCCTCCTTTAATCATGTCCCATGCAATATTTGTCACTTAACATCAACATTAATATCAAAGATCTTGTAGTTTAGTGGTATAGGTACTTTTTAATTAGTGGAAGGTCATGGATTCGATCCTACTTATTACAGTTCAGGCTATTATTGTCTGCCGCCTTGTAATTGTTTTTAAAAAAATCAACATTAATGCTCATTCGGTCCTAATTTTAGGACATATTTACTATTTTTTATAGAGATTAAGAATAAAAGTTAAGTTAGTTAATTATATTATTTTTAAAAATTGCCTATATTTAAAAAAGAATGAAAAAAAAAAAAGACAACCAACGCCTCTTTGCCACTCTTATCTCTAGAGCTATTTCACAATCTCCACACAAAAAAGCCTTCCAATTAGGGGCTCGAACTTCCGCATTTTATTGGGCAATGCATTGTTGATTGTTTAATCTCATAGTAATTCCGAAAGTAATTGTGCTTATGGGGAAAAGGAGGAAGAATAAGAGTGTGAAAGTATGTTCAATGTGAGTGAAGCCTCCCCTCTTTGTATACTTTAAATTTTTTGTTTCAAGTTGGGTGTCATGTTTTTTTCATTGAAACAGTACAATTGCAATTGATGTGTATGTGATATTAGAGTTGAAAGCATATTAATACTTACTTTATAGAATACATAATTGTGTTTAATAATTATTGAGAAAGTGTTAATAAAGGTATTTTAGGAAGAAATTGACAAAAAAAAAAAAAAAGAATTAAGGCGTGTGTGACATTAATGAGTTACAAACATTACTTACTTTATAGAATATATAGGTTCATTATTAAATTATCATTGTGTCTAATTATTATTAAGAAAGTGTCAATAGTGATATTTTATGAAGAAATTGACAAAAATTAAAACTTTATCTTATAATTAAGACCAATTTCAACTTTCCAATGTTGTCCTATAATTATGACAGGAGGGAGTCTTGACTAGAGGTGACTTTGGTAAATCATTGTGAAACTTGACAAATGAGTTATATATATTGCTCATATCTAATAATAGTATTTAATTTATAGTGCAACATACATATAAATATTGTTGTTAAACTCGTGAGTTGACTCTCCGAATTTACCGTTTTTACGTTTCTAACTTACACAAACGAGTCGAGTCATTGGTAAACTCGTGTTAGTTGTAAATTCGATTAAACTCACAAGTTTATATACCGAGTATACCATTTTTACATTTCTAGCTCATAAAGCTGTGTTGACTTACTCTTAAACTCATGTTAACTTTTTTAATTTGATCATGCTTAACGGCTTTATATAGAAATTTTATAGAAATTTCTTTATTAAATATGATAAACGATGAATGTTGATGGATTTAATTTCAATTATTTGGATTTAAAATATATTTAAATTAAATTTTTATCATTTGTATATTTTAATTATTTAATTATACACTAGTAATACCTATTTAATAATAAAAGTAAACTTTTACAAATTTACTATTTGAGTTCATGATACGAGTTTACGTTATTGTCACAAGTTTGTTTAAACTCATAAGTTTTAGAAGCTTGCATATAAACCAAATGTTATATTAAGAATAGGAAGTAGTATAAATTTATCACATATTGCAATATTATATAGAAGTGGCTAAACGCGTTTGCCCAAGACTTGGATTGCCTTTAAATTACATTTCGAAGTTGTCTTCCACCTATTTCTTGTTTGTTTCCCCATTATTATCTATTGCCCTCCAAAGTTAAATTACCTCATTTTTTTAAAAAATAAAAATAATAACACTAGTCAATATTCATGAACTGGGACTGCATATCCGTTTAGTTATCACTAATAATCCACAAAATATATAGAAATGCAAGTATACTATTACATAAATAAATTAATCCAATAATTTATCCGAGTCTCTTACAAGCCAAGTAAAACAAAAGTAAGGAATAATATGCATGCAAAAAATGGATAATAACGAGAAGGCTTTGTTGATAACCAACTTTTGACAAGGCCAAAAAAAAAAAAAAAACAACAACAACAACTTTTGAGCATAGCATAAATACATACAGCCCGAGCTCCGGTCCTAAATCTAAGACTAGAGGAGTATGTCTGAGCTAATTTTGGTATGGTACTGATATTTTTATAATAGACTTTATCTAAAAATGTCATTTAAATTTTAAAATCTTGGTAATAAAAATAGTAATGGAATTAACAACTCATTTTATTGTAAAATTACCTATCTGTCATTTTGAATTTTAAATGGTATTTTTATGAGATTTTTCCCCTTATCTATTCCGGTAATGAGTTTATTCCCTTACGTACTCGTCTCCTTTTTTTTTTATTTCTGACCTGAATTTCCTGACTCATCTCCGTACTTCATTTTTTATGACCAAAACATAAAGCATGCTTAATAAACGAGTCTCCTTAATTATACCAAAAGGGTGAGAGTTAATTAGTAATTCAAACAACGTACAATACAATTATTTTATAGCAGAAAATTCAAACCTCCAATTTGCATTGCCATAATTCCTTTTTCAGTATGATTAGAATGTGTTTTTTTTTTTAAAAAATAATATATGTTTTAATGATTAGAGAAAGGAGCAAATATGCAACAACACATTCATCACTTAATTAATTATATACAAAATCACCAAGCAGTAAACTGTCCCTTGAAAATATATGTTCATCAAAGAATTAACGGATCATTAAATCATCAGCTGATAAATATTGATGAATGAAAATAACCGAAACCAAATTAATGTGGGAAAGAATGGCTGGCTGGTGGAGTGTTGGTGATGATATGATGAATTTCTATTTTTGATTTTGTAATTCACATAAAATATAGAATAGCAGCAACCATGCATGTGCATGAAGCCACACAAACACTTCATCATCTTTGACCATGGCGTTCAGAAATGAGTGATTGAATAGTACCGGAGAGGTTGGTCACCGCCGCGACCAGGTTCACCATGCCTTGCCGATTAACTTCATTCCGCTGTTCCTCGATCTGAAGCCGCCGCCGTTCCAACTCCAACAATTCACGGTGCCGTTTTTCCTTCTTCTCCTCGCAACTCCGAAGAGCCCGGGCTAGAACAGACGCACTTCGCATTATGCTTGATCCAAGATTCCGAATCTTCCTTCGTAAAAAGTGAAATTGTAAAATAAGTAAAAAGTGAATGTTATCGACTGGGTGTGGATTTGCATGAGATTCTATTGGGGAGTTCAATCGGTACGTGAAGAATGAAAATAATATTTTTTTAATTGAGGGTTGGATATGACTTATGAGGTTTCGTTGCTTAGGCCCCATTTATTATAAAGAAGATTTAAGGAAAGAAATGAACTTAGAGGAGGGAAAGGAAATGAATGGAAAATTAAGAGAGAACTTGAAAATAGTATTCTGTTTGGTAGACATGGAAATTGAGATAAAAGATTATAATTTTAAGAAATAACAATTAAGATTTAAGTTTTGAAATGTCCAAAATATCCATTGCCCTAAGAAAAACCCTTCCCCCTTCTTCATCCTTGCAACCGGCCGACAGCACACAAAAAAGGGGAAAAAATTCAGTTTCTCCTTCTACTCCTGCAACTCGACAAAGCACACCCAAAAATATTTCAGTTTCCTTCTACTCCTGCAACTCGACAAAGCACACCAAAAAAAATTTCAGTTTCAGATCTCCTTCATATCGCACAAAAAAAAAAAAAAGTTCCAGATCCCCCGCAACCCGACGACAACACGAAGGGAAGGCGGGATTTGCTTAAAAGAGGGGTCGATGGGATTTGCGAAGGAGGAGGAAGGCTGCGTCGGCGTCGCGTCGGCGTCGGCGTCAGCGGCAACAACGAAGAAGACAGATGGATTGAAGAAGATGAGGGTTATTTAGGAATCTTCCCAAGGGAAGATCAATTTCCATCCGAAAATGGAAGGAAGTCATCATCCCATGAATGAAGGAAGATGGTGACTCGTAGAAAGATTAGTTCGGAAGATGGCGCATCCAAACGGGTTTTTGAAAGGAAGATGATGAATCTTCCCTCCCCTCCCTAAATCTTCAGCGTACCAAATAGGTCCTTAGGATTGAGTTAATTATTAGGTGTTACAACACTTTAAGTATTAAAATAAAATTTTTGAGCAAAAAAAACAGAGTAAAATAGAAGTTAATTATCACACCCACTAGGATTAAGCACCCTAGAATCTATTTTCTCGGACAACCCACAAAATCCAAAGCAATCACGAGATGGGAGTAGCCTTCTGCTCACTGGTCCGTATGATTGTACTATAGAGCTCTTTTTCAATTACTTTTAATTAGTAATTGAAACATAAATTTTTTTAAAAAAATAATACCAAAAAAAAAAAAAGAAATAAGACAGAATAATACTTACACTTTAAAATATCACGTTGATAATAATATCGGGATTAATAATCACTTATTTAATTACTATTTTCGGTAAGATTTTCTCAAGGAAAAAAAACCACAGACAATTTTCTGAATGGGTTTTTTTTTTTTTTTTTTTAATGTAGTATCCGAATCTTTGTGCTGCCTAGCAAGGTGGCGTGAACTCATATGGAAACATACTGGAATTTTATTTATCAACTACGATCTGCCTACAACTGAAGACCAGGTCTGCTGCAAAGTTACAAACGAACAAACTAAAACATAATCACAAAAATAGTGAACCAAAATAAAAGACACCGACAACCGTATATAAGAGGACAGACAACTATAAAGTAAAAAAGCGAGAAAATACATCACAGTTATTAAAGTAGTGAACACGTATCACATACATAAAACACATGACTTAAAAATTGAGAACCGGCTGCGAGACACTTGACTATGCAGACCATAGGCGGACGGAGGGGGGGGGGGCTAGGGGTGGCCCTCGTCCCCCTAATTTTGGGAAAATCCGTTTAGGGCCCATATTATCAAAAAAATGCGAAAAAAGGCCCAAAGACTCGAAAATTCGAAAAAAAGGCCCAAGATTCGAAATTCCGAAAAAGGCCCAAGGTGAGTTGTTAATGGGGCCGATCAAGTTGTTAGCGGGGGGGATTTAGTTGTTAGATGGGTGATTTAGTTGTTCAAAATAACAACAACCCCCGCTAACAACTTGATCGCCCCATTAACAACTTCGTAAATTACGAAGGGCCTTTTCCCGTATTGTCGAATCCTTGGGCCTTTTTTCGAATTTTCATATTGTTTGGGCCTTTTCTAGAATTTTTTGGTTAATAGGGGCCCTGAAACGGATTTTCCCAACAAAAATCTTGTTCGGGGCCCATATTACCAAAAAAAATGCGAAAAAAGGCTCAAAGACTCGAAAATTCGAAAAAAGGCCCAAGATTCGAAATTCGAAAAAGGCCCAAGGTGAGTTGTTAATGGGGGCGATCAAGTTGTTAGCGGGGGGCGATTTAGTTGTTAGATGGGCTAATTTAGTTGTTAAAATTTTTAATTTTAACAACTAAATCGCCCCCCCGCTAACAACTTGATCGGCCCATTAACAACTTCGTAAATTACGAAGGGCCTTTTCCGTATTGTCGAATCCTTGGGCCTTTTTTCGAATTTTTATATTGTTTGGGCCTTTTCTAGAATTTTTTTGGTTAATAGGGGCCCGAAAACGAATTTTCCCAACAATAAATAGACAGCAGCAACAAAAGACAACAAAAGACTTAGTAAATCCCTGTATCAGCAACGCGGGCGACACATGCGCGTGGTGACCGCGGACGTGTTCCTCTGAGTCTTCGCAGTTAAGGCTACTGAGATCTTTAGGGAAAAGCACCAAAATAATTTTTTTCGCAAAATATTTACCTAATTAAAGCACATTGGAAACTTTTTACCATACTAATGCTCACGCCACTGGTCACGCAGAGGGGATTTGCGCCACATCAGTTGCGTGAAATAGGTCCCTGTTTCACGCCACCTAGTGGCGTGAACAAGCAGTGAACAAATCAGAGCCACAATTGTGGGTCTGATTCACTATAAAAAAATTTAAATGTCGGGTGGCGTGAACAAGGTTCACGCCACCGACATTTTGTGTCGAAAAGTGTTAGTGGCGTGAACCCCATTCACGCCACTAGTAGTGTCACCTGTCCTTGCGCCACCAACTGCATTATTTTGGTAAAAAGTTTGCAATGTACTTTAATTAGATAAATTTTTTAGGGAAAAAAATTATTTTGGTGCTTTTCCCAGATCTTAATTAGCAAAATTACAAAAATTACGCAAACAAACAAACCAAAATAAAAGCTGAGTTTGCTTTTATCCGCAAGGGCCTGTCTCTACGTGGCACTGTCTCTGATGTTGGATTAGATCAAGGGACCAAAAATATGCTGAGAGACTCGGGGGACACCGCATGAAACCATAGTACCATATTTTATAAAACTAGCTGCAGGTGTAAATGATACGGAACGTGTTGAAAGGATTAGAGTTAGTTAATTAGTTAAGAAGTTAGGATTAGGCATTAGTTAGATATTTCTTGTTAGTAGTTGGTTATACTAGTTGCTAGGGATGTCCATGGATCGATTAGATCGGGTTGGGGGTCAACCCGAGGTCGATCCGAAGGGATCTGGGTGGACAAGCCGGCCCGAGGACGATCCGTGCGGCACCGGCCGAGCGAGCTCGGGACTGGACAGGTCCATTGGATGGGCTTGACGGGTCCAGGCAGTCCAGTACCTATTTCTTTTTCTTTCTTTCTTTTTAGTTTTTTTCCACTTCTTTGGACCAATAATTAACCATACAAACATGCAAACATCTTAAATCCAATCATACACATAATCCAATAACATTGAACAAAAATGCAAAATAACAACATTCTATCGGCCGGATTGAAGAAGAAGAAGAGGCGAAAAAGGAATAAGACTCGGAGTTTTTTTTTGGTCGGGCGAAGACTCACTAATGAGTGATAAAGAATCATAAAGAAGACAATAAAGAAGGACAAAGAGTTAGGTTAAGTTATGATTTTTTTTTTTTTTTAAAATATATATAATATATATCTCGGGCCGGACCGGACCAGTCCAGGGGTCCTTAGCCCTCGGACCGAGTCCGGTCGCCCGAGCCCGATCTGGTCCGGTCCGCCTCATATAGTCCCAGACCAAAAAAATTTCCAGAGACCGGGTCGGACCGGACCGGACCACCTAGACTACCGGGTTTTTTGGACATCACTACCAGTTGCATATCTATTATGACTGTTAGATTACCTTGGGAGTCTAGGTCTCTACCAATATATATATATACTCCCTCCGGTCCTAATTATAAGACCTAGTTGACTTTTTTGGAGAAATTAAGGAAGCTAATTAAATTACTCTAGAGTATTTTTATTTTTATTTTTTTCTTCAAACTAATTAATTTAACTAATAAACTAATATATAATTTAAAGATACACAACATATGAAATGATTAAGTAACTTATTTAGCTTCCTTAATCTCTCCAAAGAAAGTCAACTAGGTCTTATAATTAGGACCGGTGATAGTATATATATATATATATATGAGGCTTAGACGGATGAAAGGGTGTGTTAATAATGAATGAAAACATGCAGTAGTTATGTGTCTCTCCTTTCCGTTTCTTTTCCAATCCCTTTGAATTTTCGATTTTCCCTCTTTTATCCTAAATTTACGCAACTCATCTATCGGTAAATAAATGGTACTTTGTATCTTCAGTTTATAAGACTTTTTGGGTTTTCCAGGTCAATTAGATAGGATAGATCAAGGCTCCAAACTCAATTACATCTAGTTCAACTATGACAATGACAATGATAACAACAATCTCTCTCCTAGTTGCGGGCCAATTTGCAAGGAGTGGTCTCACGCATCGAGGCGGACCTAGGAATTTTATTGAGGAGGGCGAAAATAAAAAATGCTATATTGTAAATAAAGTACTTGAAATATGATACGAGACATAATATACATAAAAATTGAAAGAAATCTATTAATGCGAAATTAAGATTACTTCACTAGACTTTTATCTACGTGTTTTCCTATTATTAAACTCATCTATAATTGATACCTCTTTATTTCCAATTCTAGAAGACTTTAAAGAAAGAGTCTTAGTATTTGAGAATTCAACATTAATAATAGACAAAGGCAAAAACTCACTATTCTTTCTCTTAAAATAAGTATCAATGGTAGCACTCTTCCCCATAATAATTATCTACAAAGAGTATGAATTATTTCATGATCAATATGATTTTAAAAATATTATTAATAACAAAAGTAAATAAATTAAAATTAACTATTAGTTATCATCTATATTCTCATAGTCATCTTTTAACAAAACTCAAAAGCTGCCTAAAATCCTAAACCTAAAATATTATCTAATCGGTATAAAAGTAGTATCATTGGAAAGATAAAATCACATATAATAAATTTCATGAAGAAAATTTAATGAAAAGAAGTAATTCTAAATACTTAATTTTCAAAATTTGTTATACGTTGTTAATAAAATGGCAGATGACATGCAAACAAGGAGTTAGGGATAATTAAAGGTTATGGCCCATCTCTTTATTATTTCTTTTAAGAAAGTAGTCAAAGGCGCACCACCTATTCTTATAACACTAGCCCCTACGTATGTGATTATATATGATGACCATCACTAGCTTCATATTGTTTTTGTTTTTGTTTTTGTTTTTTTCAAAAAAAAATTAGGGGAAAATCCGTTTCGGGGCCCTATTAACCAAAAAATTCTAGAAAAGGCCCAAACAATATGAAAATTCAAAAAAGGCCCAAGGATTCGACAATACGGAAAAGGCCCTTCGAATTTACAAAGTTGTTAATGGGGGTGATCAAATTATTTCAAGAAATTTTGTTTTAGTTGTTAGATAATTTTGATTTAGTTGTTAAAATTTTTATTTTTAACAACTAAATTAGGCCATCTAACAACTAAATCTTTTTAACAACTTGATCGGCCCATTAACAACTCACATTGGGCCTTTTTCAGAATTTCAGAATCTTGGACATTTTTTCGAATTTTCAGAGTCTTTGGGCTTTTTTTCGCATTTTTTTGGTAATATGGGCCCTGAACAGAATTTTCCCAAAAAAAAAAAAAAAAACCATGAAATCTCGTAACCTCGCCAACTAATTCCATCTGTCTTCTTTCTTTTTCACGATATCGTGTGACTTTCTCTCTATCTTTGACTTTCGTACTAAAGTTGATTACCAAATTTTAGATCCCTTCACATTTTTTCAAAACAAGTGCAGGGACCTGCAAGTAAATTAATATTTTGGTTTATCGCCTTTGGAAGAACTGAGTAGTCATGGATTCAGTTTGAGTCTAGGTTTCTTATTAAAAAAAAAAGAATATTTTTGTTCAATTGTTTTTATTTTTTTTGTCTAATTTTCATAACTCATTTTGAATTTTTTTAGGTTTTAAATTGACAAGTCCATTTTAACTAATCAGTCAAGATTTGATTATTAACTTAAATTAATTCAATTCAACACAATGGGGAGAAAAGATATTCTAAACAAACCAGGCTATAAATGAGCTTGTTTTGTTTTGGTGGAAACGAAATTACCAAAACTTAATAAGGTGATATATTAATGAACTAGTACAAAAGAAAATATTTTTTAAGAAAAATAGAACCATCCTTGATCCTTCTCTGTGGTTTTTCCCTTGTCCATCGCCGTGCAACTGCAGTTTCGCTCGAATTTAGCAGAGGCTCAAAACTCAACCCTATTTCAGAAATTGGGGGCTAGAAGTGAAAATTTTTCTGACGCCCCAATCAACTCACTCTCAATCTCCGGTTTCATTGATCAAGCAAAATCGATTTTCTTCGATTAGCTGTGATTTGTGGCCACCATAAAGTAAAAGATCTGCAGGCAAATCCAGAGGGGAAGACAAGTGAAAAGTCACAAAAGGACGTCGTCATGAGGCCTCAGAAGAATCCGATCCACACCGTCTCAACATGGGTCAGGCGACAACCGCCGAAGGTGAAGGCTTTTCTGGCCGTCGTTACCGGTATGGCGGCTCTTGTGTTGCTTCGAGTCATTGTTCACGATCATGATAACCTTTTCGTAGCAGCGGAGGCCGTTCACTCTTTAGGAATTTCTGTTCTCATTTATAAGCTTATGAAAGAGAAGACGTGTGCTGGTAAACAGCTTTGCCCTTCAACTGGGATAATTTCATTTCTTGATTGATTCTTGGTAATGTTAGGATTTTTGAGACTGCAGTGAGAATGCAAATATTTTCGTGGTGAAAGGTTTTGATTATAAACCGGCGTTTGGTTTTGCTTCAAACAAGAAATTTCCTTCCTTTCTTTTCCCCTTTCTTGGGTTTTGGCTTTATTGAATGGGGTTGGCCCAATTTTCCTGCTCATTGGTTTGGTTCGTTCCCCCTCTATTTCTGCGGTAAACATATAATTGGCAATTGTTTTGGTCATTTGAAGTCGCCTGATGTTTAGTTTGACGCTCAAAAGTAGTCTAGATGAGTAAAAAGATTAATCTTTTTGGACTGAAATTTTCATTTGTTGTAGCTACGTTTGAAAATGCTTTATACATGATTGACCCGGGCTAATAATTATCCATTTCCTCTCTTTTTAGAGGCTGCTCATTCTTTTCTTTACGCAAACAACAGCGAGCATGTTTTTCATCTCATCTTTATCCTGACAATTATGTGATATTATGCATAGATCAGATATATCATGGCGAATTCTTTATTCCGAGTTTCTCTTGATATATCTAATTCGTCGAGAATGTCCTTCATAAATATTTGGATACTCAAATATTGTAAAGATCGTTACTTTGTCGATATATGTAACTTTTAAGACCTTTTTTTCCCCCTTTTAAAGCTCTGTAGGGCTAATCAAACTTACGGATTCCATAAATGTTAAGTGCCTGGAGGATACTTTATCGTATGTGTGTGTGTGAGTTTGTTTGGAACTTTTGGATTTTTTATATTTCTCTGCTCAATTTCTTGAGAATTGTTATTGAATAGATAGGAGACTGATATGTGTTATCGTTTTATTTTGTTGATGGGTTGGTATTTCCATCTTGCTGATATTATGGGCATGGTGGTATTTTCTTGATAATGTCATCTTCCTATGTGAATGCCGGACTTTTTTCTTCTTCCGATTTTTCTTTCATCACAACACTTATTCTCTGGAATGACGTACAGGACTGTCACTCAAATCCCAGGAATTAACAGCTATATTTTTGGCTGTTAGGCTTTACTGCAGTTTTGTCATGGAATTTGATATACACACTCTACTTGATTTAGCTACTTTAGCGACAACCCTGTGGGTCATTTTTATGATACGGTTTAAGCTCAAGTCTAGTTACATGGAGGAGAAGGACAACTTTGCAATATACTATGTGGTAAACATCAGAAGCTTCTTCGATATTATTTTCCTTTCTTGAGGATGATTTTAATTTACAATATGCTTCTATATCATTAGTTTGACGTACTCTTTTCTTGAATATTGATTGCAGGTGATACCCTGTGCTGTGATAGCCTTGTTAATTCATCCGTCTACCTCTCATCATATATTGAACAGGATCTTTTGGGCATTCTGTGTATACCTAGAAGCGGTTTCAGTGTTACCCCAACTGCGGGTCATGCAGAACACCAAAGTACATTCTTTTACTTAAAAACACTGTTCCTACAATCATAGGATCTACTTTGTTAACCTTTCTGTATCGCTCATTTCACCTGATACTTTCAGATTGTCGAGCCATTCACAGCTCATTATGTATTTGCATTGGGTGTAGCAAGATTCCTAAGCTGTGCTCATTGGGTTCTTCAGGTACAATTTTGCGGGTTAATTTAGATGTTCTACTTGCCTGTTTGATTTATATGCTTTAGTCACCTTTGATTCATATGTTCTACTTGGGTTTGGCATAGTTTTTATGGTATAGTAGGAGAGTACTCCTTTGCATTCGCATCTAATTACCTTTTCAATGTTGCGTCTTTGGAGTTTTGAATTGTAAGGATTCATGTGAAGTCTTAATGGCGAAGATACTAATAAGATATTACTTTCTTGTGACAGGTGTTAGATAGCCGTGGGCATTTGTTGGTTGCCCTGGGATATGGTTTATGGCCATCTATGGTTCTCATCTCAGAAATTGTCCAGACTTTCATCTTGGCAGATTTTTGCTACTACTACGTTAAAAGGTTGGTTGAATTTTACAGTTTTTTTGTCATCTTCCCACCTTTCTCTAGCTGGTCCATGAGTTCTAAGGCCTATTTAGACTGTCCTGAAAAAATTAATGAGTACCCGAGTTCGTCTTTGAAAATACCAAATGTTTGCAAGTTGGTGTTCTCAGCATCTCTGGATCCCTTGACAAAACGAACAATTAACCCTGTTTGATTTGATTTTTAATTCACTAAATAACATTCTTAGACATGATTTTAACCCTGTTTGATCCATTGCAGCGTGCTTGGGGGACAGCTTGTTCTCCGTCTTCCCTCTGGAGTGGTGTGATTTGAAGATCTTCTGCGATGAGCTCATTCTCACTTGGATTTAACTTAATCTGCCAACCCGTTTTGGTCATTTCTCGCTTGAAGCATTCTGTGTTGATGCACTTTTAGGTGTCTGATGCAAAAGATGATTCTTGCTTTTGATGGAAAGAGTTAACTGAATGTTTCCGTTTACACTTAACAGCACTTTATTTGTATTCTGTAGTCCAACATACTTTATACACAAGATTTCTAATTGCTTAGACTGTCAGCATTCAGTTTCTTTTTCTTTTCCTTTCTTCTTCTCCTTTTTCAACGTGACATACTCAAGCTTTAATAACCTTTAGCAGCAAGTGTAAATCTGCTATACAATTCCCATGTTACTGTTTCTTATACAGTTGAGGCACAATATAGAATAATTAAGGACAAGTTGGATCTAAAACAAAGACACTTATTTCTAAAAGTTATTGATATAAACTTTTGGCTGTCAAATGATCATTTTAAAGTTCAGAACTTGCATTAAAGTTAGCAATTATTAGGCAGTCAAATTCCTGGCAATAATTCCCTCAAAAGTAATACCAGGTCCAAAAGCCAGAATCAATCCCCATTCAGCTAACTCTCTGCCATCCCCCTCAGTTTTGAGACCCTCCTCCATCATATACTCAAGCACATACACTATAGTGTTGCTGCTTGCATTTCCATAATCCATTAAAGCCCTTCTACTTGCATTCAGCTTTTCTGGCGTCAAATCAAGCCTTTTCTCTATCCGATTCAGAATTGCAGGACCACCTGGATGAACAGCCCAAAACAGCTTGTTATAGTCCTTGTCCTCATTGAACCCAAAAGCATCGGCTATTAACATGTCACAGAACCCTTCAACGTTGTCTTCAATTATCTGAGGAAGCTCTCTTGCCAGCTTGAAGCTTATCCCTTCCTCTGTTAACCTCCCATCAATTATCTTGTGTGTCTCTGGCAGAAACTTCTGTGATGCTATATGAAGCTCAAAAGAGGCCTTTCAATTCCCACCATAGGATCCGACCCGATTATCATGGCTCCAGCTCCATCCCCAAATAGTGCCACCCCAACAAGATCATAGGGTCTATCTGCACTTGGTGGTTTGTAGCCAATAATTGTAGTTTCGGAAGTAGCTAGAAGGACTCTGCTTCCTGGGTTGTTCTCTGCTATGTCTTTTGCAACACGTAGGCCAGAGACACCTCCAGAGCATCCCATAAAATAAAGCATTGTTCTTTGGGTCTGAGAGTTGAGTCCTAGGCCTAATATGCAATATAAGAAAATGAAACATATTAATCATCTGTTTAATTTATCCTCTTCTACGCACGAAATAAATTTTTACAACAAAACTTCAAGGAAAATCTTCGGTGACTAAACAAAAGTAAGATTGGAATTATGAAGTTCAACTGAAATATTCTCTTTGATCCTAAATATAAGATTATTTGACTTTTTTTTGGAGAAATTAAACAAGCTAAATAAGTTATTTAATCATATCATATGTTATATTTCATTAGATTATATATCATTTCATGAGTCACTTAAATTAGTTTGGAGGAAAAAATAAAAGTAAAACATACTTAAAATAATTTAATTAACTTCTTCAATCTTTCTAAAAAGTTGTCTGGGTACTGTGAAATAATATTATAGGATCCTAACTTGATTCATTATGCGAGAGATTGGTGAGGAGGTTGAGCATTTCTTATTATGATATTGATTTCTACATCACCTGAGGCAAGGTAAAGGTCACCGCCGGGAAGTCTGGCTTCGCTTGAAGAGACATAGACCAAGTGGGTTATGTCTGATAAAGGCCTGCCCCAGTTCCTGATACAAACCTGGGACGCTTCAATTGCCATTTGTGTCACTGCCTCGTTGCATATTTCTAGCCTTTGCTTTACAGTTGGAAGCCCTTCAACCGCCAGTTCTGGAAACTTCTTCAGTATCTCCTCACACATCACCACGTACCTTGTTTTAACTGTAGTTGTCTTACCTGTTTGTTCACACCATAATAATCAGTGAATAAGCCAAGCAAGTTTCACAAAATGCCATGGTTAACAAGCCTCGAAAGCTGAGTCTTTGGAGGTAGAAACTTACAAAGTCGAGTGAGCTTTTGCTTGAGCTCAGGATTATCACAATTGGTGTCTCTGAAATACCCGTCAACTAAATATTCCTGCATCACAAGCTGATGAGGAAAAGCTTTGCCAAGAGCTAAAATCGTAGCCTTCCCAGGGTTAGCCTGCCTTGTTACACTTTTCTGAACTGTACCCTTTTCTCCCATATTTCTACTTTTAATTCACCTGCAGTGAATGTTTTCCACAGAAGTGACGCACAAAAAGCAGGACTCTTGGCTTATATAATCCGACAAGCATGTGCATGGTTTGGATCTCAGGCATGACAAAAATGTATTGGGTGAGACATGAAGTCAGCAACTGTTATATAAAATGTGAATTAGATGGGAAGCAAGAAATTCATGAAGGGTGAGTACGCTATTAGTTAATGGGTAGGTGTTTAGTTTTAGTTTTAGCCTGTTAGGTGAAGTGTAACGTAATTGATATAAACATATCATTTTTATGAAATTCAACCTCGTTGTTTGCAACTATTCAGTGTTTTCATGACGCTCTAATGGTGTAACTTTTGTTCGTAAATTTTTTGGAGAAACTGCAGAAAATCCAATGGTAACATGTAACAACCACCTATATAGAGACAATTAAACATTAATGATGTTAATAACGAGCCACTTGATCACGTTAGATATCATATCCTCATCGCAAGTTTCACAGTTTACGTTCACTGAACGAGAATGCTGGTAATGCTCAGGGTCCACATGTGGTGCTTATAATTAGGTGCTTAGTTATGTGCTTATACCTCTAATTAGAGGTTTAAGTAATTTTTTTAATTTTTTTATATATTTTGTTTAGTTAGATTTAAATCATATGCTGCTTTCTGAGATGTTTTTTTGCACCCAGTATCTCAAATTAATTAATTTCCAATTCTGTATTTGTCTACAACGTATTATGAAAATTAATTAATTTGAGATCTTTAGTCAAAAAAACATCTCGTGAAAGAAGCATATGATTTAAATCTAACTAGATACAATGTATAAGAAAATTAAAAAAATTACTTATACCTCTAATTAGAGGTATAAGCACATAACTAAGCACCTAATTATAAGCACCACATGTGGATTCGTAATGCTCGGGTCCACATGTGGTGCTTATAATTAGGTGCTTAGTTATATGCTTATACCTCTAATTAGAGGTATAAGTAATTTTTTTAATTTTTTTATATATTTTATTTAGTTAGATTTAAATCATATCTTTGTTTTTTGAGATGTTTTTTGCACCCAAGTATCTCAAATTAATTAATTTCCAATTGTATTTGTCTATAACACCGGTATTATTATGAAAATTAATTAATTTAAGATCTTAGTGCAAAAAAATCTCAAAAAGAAGCATATGATTTAAATCTAACTAAATACAATGTATAAGAAAATTAAAAAAAATTAAAAAAATTACTTATACCTCTAATTAGAGGTATAAGCACATAACTAAGCACCTAATTATAAGCACTACATGTGGATTCCTAATGCTCATGGTACGAACTGATACATAAGAGTAAAAACTTAAAATTACTGGTGGTACTAAATTGACCATGGTTACCAGCTAACATAACTGATAAATAAGAGTAAAAACTAAAAATTACTGGTGGTACTAAATTGACCATATTTACCAGCTAACATTTAACTTTTTGGTCCAATAAACGTGTGGTGTTTGGATCAATGTAATATATTACCTCAATCCTTAATATAAGATCAACTTTAATGAAAAAGTTGAATCACAAAAATGAATTTTATATTGAGGACCGGAGCTTGTAACAAGTAAACCACACCATGACCATAACAAGGAACATCCAGCAACTTTTAACCTTAATGAGGAACATCCACTAAGAAATTTAGCTCCTCAAACCATCATTTCTTCACCATAAATAATTCTTAGCAGAAACAATGAACCATTAGGCTTCATGCAATTCACCAAAACATGTCAATGGACATCTGGAGGATGAGAACCAGCACTTTAGCTAGCTCACTTGCACGGGCACCACAGCAATATCCATCATTATCAACCTACAAATTGTTGCTATTTTGCATAAAAAAGCATAAAATCCCAAACAAATGTAGTGTAATACAACAATGCAACCTTATAATATTAAAAATCAGGTGCAAGGCATAATTAGATTGTCAAAGTTCAGATAGGCACTTTCCACTGATAAAATAAATGACTTTCTCCACTGCCTCATCAAGTGCAGCAGTTACAGCAGCCAAATTCTGAAGGAATTCTTCTGCAGTTGGCTTGTCACCATCAACAATATCAGTTACAGCTTTTACAAAAATAGCTGGGACCTTCAACATATCAGCAACATAGGCAATTGCGGCTCCCTGGAGATAAAGAGTTCAGATGGAGAATAAATGCTTGATTCAACAAAGCAAAACGGACATAAAGATGGATTTAGTTAAATAAGAAAGAGAGGCACTAATTTAACTTTTCACATTGCCCATTTTTCTGGCGCATTAGCTAATCAATAGAAGTGATTTAGGCTTAACTAAAAAAAAGAGGTCTGATATATGGCAGAGGACAAAGCAGACAAAGGCATGGGGCAGGAAAACAGAATACAGAAACACAAATCAAGGAATTCAAAACAATATAGTGTTTACTGCAGGGCAACGTGAGATGCGAATAAAGGGAATGGAGGAAGTAAAATGCAGATAAGTTTCCATAATATTGGAACCATAAGAGACCAAAACTTGGGCCAGAGTTTCATCAATTTTGTAACTTTCTATTTACCTCCTCAATTGGGAAATTGAGAGAATGAATGGTTAGTATTAGGGCTAGGGTTTAGGGTTTATAGACTTTGCCTTCAATTAGGAGAGAATGTTTTGATAAATCAAAGTGCAATATACAATCAGGTGATGTCACCAATCATCAGCATCTTCAAACTTCTGTATACAGCATAGCCTACTATGAAATTATAGCACAAATTTGAAAAGTTTTCAATCTATGAATACGTAGATCTCTTCTGACCAAAAAGAAAAGAAATGACAGGAAAAAAAAAGGAATCTTTGGATTTCACAAATTGCTAATAGGGGAGCAGAAATCCTTTCAAACGCTTGTTTTATAAGAGATAGAACAAAATAGTTTACCTCCATATCTTTAACTGTGGCATCGTTTGCAATGATAGATGCTTCATCCTGTTGTGTCATATCTAGAGAGTCACCAGTAGACAACTTACCAACCTGAAATATTCACAACCATTGTAAAAGGTTAAATAATAGCCTGAAGTCATGTAAGGGCTTGATTAGGATTTTCAAAGAGTTAGGTGGGTTGTAGTGGTATGAAGCATTGATGTGAAGCTTAGTTAAAATAGCCAAAGAGAAAATAAGTAAATCAGAGGATATAGAGTGTTTGGCCAGATTTTTATCATGAACTTCACAGAGAATATACATCTTGTTCACTAGATAACTTCAATCATTTACATGAAACTAGGATCCAGATCTCATTCAAATGAGCTATCATATTCACTCAACAGACTCCATGAATAGCAATATAGAATTATGATGCAGCACAAAGCTGTGTATGTTGACTCAAGTTATTTATCTAGACCATATATATTATATATACAAACTTGGAATATATGCAGTTTAGCACAATGTACCTTCAGATTAAGTTCCTTTACAAGATTGGGTGTTTCAAAAGCTTTACGTGAACCAACTCCAAACAAATCATAAACCTGCAAAAGAAAGTTAATGATTGTTTGTTGATAGCAAAGCTTAAATTGCCTACATAACTGCATAAGCACATTCATATTATGTGGTATGCATGAAAATCAAGGTTGGGGGTAAACCTGACATGGCATATGTTAATCATAATATCCAAGCTTTTGAGGACATCAAAAGTTATGAGCAAAATAAAGCATACATTTTTAAATGAAAAATACCACATTAATTTTTATAGTTCGAGATTCACAATAAAAGCATCAAACTGAATTAAGAAAAAGCCTTGAAACCATGTAAAGAAACTAAATCCCCAGAGTCACTTTTAGCAGCTACCCAAAAAGCCCCATTACAAGCATCAAACAGATGGATGACATATGATACCTAGATTTATTTACCAGCCCAGGTGTAAATATAATTTTATAGACTATGAACGCTACAATGCCTTTAAAATTTTGAAATGAGATCAGAGAGCAAGTTCAGGAAAGCATACTAGTCCCTAATATAAAACCCCAAGTTTTATTTAGAAAAAGAAGCCAAATCATGGGTGCTCAATTGGTTCTGCACTTTGAGGGATAGAAAGTCCAGCGGAGTGCCACCAGTCACTCTCCTAGTACAGGTGCTGAGCTTCTACTATGACCCTTGAGGAAACCATACCAAGACAGGAGCAGCATGCTGTGTGATGAAGGCACTCACATACATGCAATGAATAAGTAACATAGAAGAGCAATAGACAAACCAGGACCACTGACCACATTTAAAGAGTAACATAAGACTCACAGGTATGGGTATTCTTCTGTCATGAAAAGCACAATCTGATATGATGAAAACATCACCAATACTTGCTCCTTTTGCCTGAAAATATACATGAACTGCACATCAGAAAAACCGAGTTTCTGGGTGCGCTCATACAAGGGCACATATTCACATCAGAATCTTTCCAGCAACATGAATGATTCTATAAGGTATTTGGTGTACTATAGAAATAGTTAGCAGCTCTTTCCTTCACAAGCAAAAGCAAAATTAAAAGCTCAAGTAGAGCGAAAATTGATTATAGCAAATATTACCAAGAGTTGACTTATGAGAAACAAAGAAACAAGATTCAGTATCAAACAGATCCAAAACTAATAAATCAGAAAGATTCAAAGAAATAAAACGACATAATATGCAACTTGATGTCATGAAAGAACCCTTCCCTACGATTGGCATGGTCTGTGCACGGTCTCCAAGGCAGACACAGAAAAGGGTTATCTGCCTTTTAAGGTTGCAGAGTTGACTCTTTTGGTTTATATCCCTTTTGTAGTAAGAGTAGGATTATTAGCTTTGTTTAGGGTGGCTTATGCAGGGGCTGGACAGTACCTTTATTTTGATTATATATAGCATTAGATGTTGGAGAGGGAGGGAAGGAATATTTTGGTGAGTTGTATGAGAGTGGAGTATCAGGTTTATGCAGAACCTGAGACTATTTTGGCTGTGAAGGGATGATTTGTGTCTCTAGCAGATTATTGTAACCTCTTAATCAGCAATATATATCTGATTTAGTGGTATTTGGGGGTGCTTAATTGTTAGTTCCTAACATGTCATAAATAATAATTAAAGAAAAATCATATCGAATTTGTTGAGGGGACAAAACTTCATACCTTGAAGCCACCAGCAGTACCTGCATTTATGATCAAGTCTGGCTTTAATGCTTGAATAGCAGCATATGTTACAAGAGAAGATGATACCGTGCCTATACTATCAACGCCTGAAAGAAATGGGTGCAGGACTCAGCACATAATTCTGAAATTAAAATCCTGAAAGAAATGGGTGCCTATCCTGGGGTATCCAGATCCTTTGACAGGCTAGTCCAGAAGAAGTAGGAAATAAAAACACAAAAACTTACCCAGAGTTGGATCTTTTCCAGGCCATATTACATTTATATTGAGATCTTTGTATGAACCACAATAGCGAACCCAAGGGACCCCCTGTGGAAACCTGCACCATTGTGGAAAGACATAAAGATATAAATATATGAAAAGCATCAAAATCCACGGCAAGAGTCTATCTTACCTCTGTCCACTAGAAAAAGAGGGAAAAAGAACTAAATTTAGCATGTCAGCTTTGCACATCCATATGTTATTCTAACAAAAGGACAAACTTTGGATACGATTTTGAAGTGTTTACCATCAAGTTCTGCAATGAACCATGAAAAACAAATACTTTCTATGGTTCAGCACAACTTCTAAACAAATTCATCCACAGGTAATGAACTTTACCTAGTCCTTTTCTTCAGCAAAAAGAATGAATTAGTCATTGAAAGATCATTCTTCTCCCCAATTGACCCTCAAAAGACAAAACCTCTCAATTTAGTCCCTGGAAGATCCAATTCTTGGAACTTGATCCTCCAAAATTCCCTTAATTTTGTTCCCCAAACACTTTTTCCCTTTCATAATGGACCTTATGAAAAGTAATTGGAGATTGGAGCTCCTTGATATATCAAAAACTAGCTATACAAAACGTCATTTTAAAGCTTAACATGTCTGAGTAAGAGCAGGCCAATCCACTCGTTGCCTAATGATGGGATATTTTCATTGAGAACATGTTCAGAGAATTAAATAGAGGCTTTCCCTTTAATGAATGAAAGTACTAGAAAAAATAATTTTGAAAGACCCAATTAAGGGAAAAATGATCATTCAAGACTAGTCGTTTATTTAGTCTTTAAAAATTTCCCAACTAGCTATCAAAGGAACACAATACGCTAAAGATTCTCTCTTTCTGCGTGGACCCTGACTCAACAACAAAAGGTCAAAAAACTTGCGTGTCTGGACTTGAATAAAACAAAGAAAGGGATCTATGAACACCATCTGAATTATGAGAGGCTAAAGCAATGATCAATAAGATAAACACCTACAAAGAGTTAGTGTCCTCGGTGAGCTGAAACCTATTCACAACAGGAAGCGCCTCAGTCTGCATAGCTGTTGATCCAAATTAACGTAGTCAACAACAAAAACAAAATCGCCAGAAAAAAAAAAAAATGAGACAGGGATAGAACAGAGAACACAGAGAACAAGGAGGAGGTTTTCGGTGATTAGAGATTACCAATGATGAAGACGATGTTGGAAACAGGTCGCTTCTGAGATCGATCAGCCATGGCTTCCTTCCCAGCTTCTGATTGGTCGCCACGAAGAGCCACAGCTGTTTCCAGAGTCCTAAGGCCTTGAAAAAGCCCTATGCTATTGTTGTTGCGTTATCTCACTTTCCCTTCTATTTTACTTGTAGCCTTTTGAGTTTGAGGAAACTGAAATCAGTACGCACGAAACCCCGGTCGATGGCTAACTATTGTGAAAATAACCACTAAATCAAATCAGTATGTGTCATTGTGTGTAGTTTATACACACGTGATGAAGTGAGGCCTAACACATGTGTAAGACCATAAAAAACACACTATATATGTTATGAAAGTTATGATTTTCACGATCGGGAAAAAAGTTTCGATTTTTTTCCCTGAAAGTTGAAGATGCATTTGTTTACTCCAAATGGAATTTGAATCTCTCCATCAGGTATAAGCAATTTTTCAATTCAGCTTAATTTTTATTTTTAATTATCAAATTCGTATGAAATTCTGAATGTTTCTTATGCTCTTTTTTCCTTAAACCCAATGATGTAAGTGTGTCTATTTTTTATTTTTTAATTATAAATTTGAATTTGCAATGTTGATTACTTTCATATTTCAATTGAATTGCATGTTTCTAAATTTAGTTACTTTGAACTGAGTATCAATTCAACAAGTAGAATTTAAAATTAAAACAACGGACAAACTATTAGTTGAGATGGTCTCCAACCATAAAGAGAATAACATAAGTTTGAATATCGGAAAGTGCATTTATTTATAATTCTTAAAAAGTACCCCATAATGTATAGAGAGCTTAAAAAAAGTTTTTTTTTTTCACGAACAAGCTAGATTATATAGCTCCGGTCTTAAATATAAGATATAGTTTATGGTGCAGACGAGAGGAGTATTATTTAATCACCTTTTCTTCGTGATAATGGCGAGCCCTATGTTTTAAGCATAAATCTTGTTCTTTTCTGCAGAGACAAACACCGTTATGGCGGCCAAGCGGAAGAGATTGGATGATGAAGCGTAATCCAATCCTTCGTGATACATGCTCCTCCATCTCCAATACGTCGCGAGGAGTTGTGGTTGCATATTCGGCAAAAGCCAAGCGCGCCTACACGAGTGAACAAACTCGTCTAGTTCTTGAAAGAATTGTAAGTATCGTTATTGTTATTTTTTAGTTACTAAACATGTTTCATTACTAAGCTTCTCGTTATACGTATCTTACGGGAAGATCTTAAAAAGAAAGAAGCGAGAGGGATCTTTTGTGTCGGACGGGAGGAATGATGTTACGGCGAGTTGCGGCCGGAAAACCGGATCACCCGGGCGTGTAAGGGGGATTGGAGGACGGGTAGGCATAAAGCAAGTCTTTGGTACATCCAAACGCCATAGACAAAGTATGGTTACCCGGGAGGAGATGGACAGGATCTTGGTTTGCTAAAGAAGCTTCAATGGCGCAATGTTTCAATCCCGGATGAGCCGGATGAGGAGGAACCGAGTCGATGAGGCCGCTTTTGAGCAATCGTCCGAGACCGGTGTTCCCTTCACACCGCAACCGTGCGAGAGCACTAGAGGAGCCGCATTGTTGGACGATCGAGCAACCTTGTGACCTTTATGTGGAGGATCCGATCATCATGATGGACGATTATTGGTTGCAAAAGGGACCATTCACAACTTGGGATCAACTCGAACACCACCAACAAATGCGATGATGAAGTCGAGTGTCGGTTGAAAAGGTGATTATTGATGCACCGCTCCTCTCCAAACCGATGAGTGAAGCTTGTGAGTGATGTCAAGGGAACCTTCATCCCTTGGCCGGTGATGCTTGTACATGTCTCTACCGCTCCTGAAGCTTCAACCCCTCCTCCTCAAGTTCCATTCCCTCGTCAAGCTCCATCCCCTCCTCAAGCTCTATCCCCTACTGATAAGTTGGCTGCTGCCAACGAAAAAATATCCGATCTGATGAAGAGTGGATATTTTAAGGATAAATCGTGGCCTGCCAATGAAGTAGTAGGCGTTCCTCATCCTCGGCCCGTTCAAGTTGACACCGTTGATGTTGAGTCCCCGCCGCTTCCTCGACGGGAGCTTGCGATGCGGTTGTTCAAATTTTTGTGAAGTAAGTATCTTCGTCTATGAGTACATAATTTAAATGCATCGTTTAGACATACATACATATATACTAATTCCCGATCGATGTCATTATTGTAGGTTCTTGCATCAAGAATTGGTTCAAAAAGGCGGGATCAACGATTTTGGATTCTTGTGCCCCTGTCTATTCAAGTCAAACATCCATGGAGGAGAGACAGGAGTACATATCAAAGAGGTTGTGTGAAGTGAGAAGAAAGTTGTACTTTTTGCCATTCTTCCACAGTACATATCAAAAATCTTGTCCTCAATTCACTTAAATTCGCTACATATATCATCGAGTATAGTTTATCTTTGTGAATTTTCAGCCGCCTTTCGGCGCGATTGGTCCTCATGTGCATGGAGGAGCATAAAGTTATCTTCTTATGCTCCACTCACGGTGAGCCATTGCCTACGTTGGTACGAGACCATCAACGAGTAAACATGTCATTTCGATTCTCTTGTCCGAAATCTCTGTGAATTTTCGGTGAATCATTGATAAATTTGTGATTTTGATGATAGTGCCATGAGGACCTTCCAAAGAGTAGAAAAGAAAAGGCGTGGTACTCAGGACAAAGACCCCATACACATGTATGATATTACCACGCGAGGGGATACTAAATTAACTGCAAAGGTAAATGTATTTGATGTTACATATTATGCAAGTTAATTCGGTTTACGCTTCTTGTTACAAATGAAATATGCACGCAAGTTAATTCGATTCTTTGTCTTTGATGTTACGAGATGTTTCAATGCCTTGCTCCCTTTTCTCATGATGAACTGGAGCACATACGCAATGTGTTTTGTGAATATCGTATGTTCCGATCTTAGAGTCACAAAAAGGACAATAATTAATGTCCTAAATTCATTTGTAAGTATATTACGTAGCAACAATAATCGATCTTCGTAAATTTGTTTATTTTTTTGAATAATTCATTTGTAAATATACATAGGCAATGTAAAATTCAATAAATAAATTTAGTTAATTTTTCAAACAATTTTCTTGTGTCCATTTTGGGTTTCGAATGTATTATTGGATGGTGGATATAGCTATTTAATTTAATGTTTGAAATTTGAGACTTTTAGGACCGTTCATTAACAGCATGTCCGATCTTAAAGGTCCGCAAAAGTCTTCGGTGTAAAAAGTATGAGACTTTTAGGACCGTATATTGCTTTAGTGTCCACTCCTAAAAGATTAAAAGTCGCATGAACTTTTAGGTCCGGACGTATTATAAAAGGTCAGTCTTAAAAGTCACTTTTAACGTATTATTATAAATAATCGGTCTTAAAAGTCCTTTGCTTACAAGTCTGCTTAACTTTTAGGACCGTATATTTTTATTTGTGCGATCTTAAAAGTCAGTCACCTTTAAATACCTCTTTTCGGACAAATTAAATGGATAAGGTTGAAGACAACCAGGGTTACGGCGTTACGCTCAAGCTAGGTCCTTCATTATCGTCGTTTTTACCTTTCCATGTGTTCGGCGGCATTATCGGTGTCCCTTTTATTTTTTATTTTTTTCTTTTTATCGGAAAAAGAAGGAAGATAATGAAAAGGACACTTTGTTCCAAACATGGGGAGGTAAAACCGACGATAACGAAGGTCCAACCTTGAGAAGAATAGTCACTTTGTTTGTTCTTATTCGAATAAGGTAAAAGATCTTTTTTTTTTAATGTTCTTAACCGTATTCTACGAATTTCGTTGTTGATTTACAAAAGGACAATGTTTTGTTTGTTTCCTTTTTGTCGGAAAAAGAAAGACGATAATGAAAAGGACAAGAGGCAATCGGATATGGAAACCAAAGCCGACAAAAAATGGCGGTGTTTTTAGGACCGTCGATTTACTAACTAAAAGTCTTCGTTCTTTTATTTTAGGTTTTTTAGTCTCGCCATTATCCATCCTTCATAGTTGCCTTGTTTATTGCTTTCCGAGGTTCGATAATGGATAAAGTACTAAACTCGCACGAGAACAAAATTTAAAAATATTTTATTTACTAATTTTTTTACGCCGCCCTATTGGGGCGCGATCACAAAAAAAAAAAAAAAATAAAAAAGCAACAAAAAAAAACTAATCCCTCTCGTAGTCGGAGTTGTCGGAGTCGTCTTCAGCGGGATCGTAGTTCACGTCATTGGCGTGGAGTACCATGTTCGGCTTGTTGTTTATGGTATGAGCAAGCTGAACCAATTGGCCCAAGTGTCGATCGATTTGATCGACGCGGGCCCTGATCGTACAACCAAGCGCTTCACGGTCGGATTTGGAGGAGCGGTGGCGGAGGGGCGAGGTTGAAGAGGAGGAGGAGGAAACGGAGGACCTGAATGTGAAGAAAGTACAAGTAACAACGGGTTTAAATAGAGAACCCATCCGAACAATGTGAAACGCGGAAACTTTAATGAGGAGACGCATTGTTCATCGAATACGAGGAGACGCCTAGTTGGGAAGTTTATCCGGAAGTCGAAGAGACTCGCATCATTCATTTGAACGGTGTGTAAGTACCGAGTAAATGATAAAAGGTCGGTCTTAAAAGTAAGACTTTTAGGACCGAGACTTATTATAAAAGATCGGTCTTAAAAAAAAATAAATAATAGAATTTTATACCGCATACCTATAAGTAGGGTTAATGATAAAAGGTCGGTCTTAAAAGTAATTTAGACTTTTAGGACCGGATATTTTAAAAAATGTCGGTCTTAAAATAAAATGAATTGGAAAAATATTAAATAATGGAATTTTATACCGCGTACCTATAACTCTTTATTAATTCCTCACTACCTCGTAACTCCAAACTACGTACGTGGCTATCGAGAACAACTCTCGCCTTTATTAATTAACTCCTCATACCTCTCGCCCCTTATTTGCTCAAACCATGGTTAGATACAAGAGAACCGCTCGTAGGGGTGCTCTTAGTCGTGATGCTCGTGCCTTCCGTCGATCGTTATACGGTGCACCTCCTCCATCGAGAGTCCGTCCTATTGTGACAGAAGAGTCTCGGGTCATTGGACCCATTGTTATTTCTTTGGATGATGAAGAGGTTCCCGCTCCCCCTCTCCAACCTCTTGGCCCCACCGCGACTACTACGACCCTCTCCTCTTTCCTCTAATGAAGCATTGTGGCGATTCGAGTAAGACAAACTTGCCGATCTCCGACGGAAATTAATCTTTCATTCACGCCGAAATCGCCAAGGCTTTGGAGGATAATAAGCTTTAGGAGATGTTTAGTCGATTCTTGTTTTTGATAATTTTCGCTTGTTTTTCTTTTGTATTTTTTCTTGTGTACGTGCATATGTAAGTAATATATGTAATTAAAGAAACTCCAGTTTTCCTTTAATTTTTATTCATTCGATTCTTTGCGCTTGCCAAATCCTTTTTTAGAAATCACAAAAACGAGGAATTTTAGGACCAGGAGTATTATAAAACGACGGTCTTAAAAATTTTATATATAGAACCGTCTACTTTTTAATGAACCGGTTTAATTGTCTCAATTTAGGTCCGGAGTATTATAAAACTCGGTCTTAATAAAATTCAAAATATAAAACATGTCTCGCTCGTCGCGTGGAATATTAAATTTCTCTCTCGAACTTCTCTTGTCACGCCTAAAGTGTTACTCGGGTTACGTCGCCACTTCGCCGTTTGGTTCGCGTTACTCTCTCGACAATCACTTTCTCGGTTCCTTAGCTAAACGTCTATAGACCAAGCTGTAAGAGTTGTTTTGGTTATATAACTTTATGATTTTCTTGCTCATCGTTCGGGTTTTTCTTGGGTTGAGCGAAATCGATCAAATGTTCTTGTGGGTTTCGTGTTGTTAATGGATATTGTATTTTGAAGATTATAATTGCACTTTAGACCTACCCAACCGACCAATAAATGTTTTTAGGTTACTCTTTTATCCGCAACATCAACGTTCGTGGCGGGAGAAGAAAGACTAAGCAAACGCATTTGAATTTATATGCTACGGGTGAGTCCAAAAGACCTTCACGCGATGCATTTAATTTCCTCGTCATGCATTTATTTTGGTTCTTGGATTCAACTGCGATACATTTATGACCAAAAGTGATTCTTCGTTCTGCATTTAATGAGCAAGTTTATCCAAAAAAAAAAGGAAAAAAAAGACATAACCGACATTTGAGCATATATATGTATGTTAAAACTTTCCGTCTATATATATAGGAATTCTACTATGGATCACAGTTGGATAAATGCTAAACAGACGAGTGTTGAATATCAGAATGAGGTGAGAGACTTTATAAAATTTGCTAAACAAAATGCCCATGCTGAGGGTGGGAAGTTTTATTGCCCTTGTGTAAAATGTTTGAATGAGAGGCGACTAAGTCCCGAAGTTATACACACACATTTAATTTGTGAAGGAATTTGTAAGACTTATACGGTATGGGTATGGCATGGTGAAAAAATACCAAGTGGGTCTCAACATAGGGAAGTGGCCTTTGATAATAATGACACGGATATGGATGATCACATAGAGGACATTATCCGTGATGTAGGAGAAGAGGCTTTTCATCAATCACATGCACATGGTAATATGTGCGGTGATGCGAGACCCTCTATACCGTGGGTGTAAAAAATACCAATTGTTGAATCTTTGTATTGAAATTGGTAAGCTTGAAGGCACGTCATGGATGGAGCGACAAGAGTTTTTCAGAAATGCTTGAGGCTTTTAAGGACATGCTTCCGGATGATAATGTGTTGCCGCATCGATACTATGATGCTAAGAAAATACTTTGTCCACTGGGGATGGAGTACAAAAAGATCCATGCATGCCCGAATAATTGCGTATTGTATAGAAAAGAGTTTGAAGAGGAGCAGAATTGTCCGAAATGTGAAACCCCAAGGTACAAGTCAAATAAGGGGCCTGCAAAAGTGTTGTGGTATCTTCTAATCATACCAAGGTTCAAGCGGTTGTTTGCGAATGAAAATGATGCAAAAAATTTGAGGTGGCATGCGAGATGAGAGGATTTCTAATGGAAAGCTTCGACATCCGGCCGATTCTTCTCAATGGAAGAAAATCGATCAATTATTTCCGAACTTCGGCGAAGAACCTAGGAACCTTAGGCTTGCCCTTAGCACGGATGGCATGAATCCATATGGAAGCCTTAGCAAAGCATACATAGTTCATGGCCTGTACTATTGATTATTTACAACTTATCTCCAATGTTATGCATGAAACGAAAGTACATCATCTTGTCTATGTTGATTTCGAGACCGAAACAACCCTAGGAAATGACATTGATGTTTACCTTGACCCTTGATCGAAGACTTGAAGGAGTTGTGGGCGAAGGTGTTGATGTTTTTGACTCTTTCAAGAAGGATGTGTTTAAAATGCGAGCCATGATATTTTGTACTATAAATGACTTCCCAAAGATATGGGAACTTGTCGAGGTATAGTGTAAAAGGCCATAAAGCATGTCCGGTTTGTGAAGAAGGCACACGCTACCATCAACTTCAACATAGAAGAAAGACGGTTTATCTTGGACATATGAGATTTCTTAGACGGGGCCACCCATATCGTCGATTAAAGAAAGCCTTTTTTGGTGGCCAAGAGTATGAAGATGCTCCGGTGGCATTGACTGGGGAGCAAGTTTATGAAAAGGTGAAAAATATCAATGTCGTCTTCGGTAAGGCGCAAAGAGTAGAAAAGAAACAAATATATGGAAAAAGAGATCTGTATTCTTCGATCTTCCATATTGGCGCAATCTTGATGTGAGACACGTATTGATGCCATGCATGTGGAGAAAAACGTATGTGATAGTATTGTCGGCACGCTTCTCAACATACAAGGTAGTTCCAAGGATGGTGTGAAGGCAAGATTGGATCGATAGCAATGGGAATACGCGAAGAGTTACATCCAAGGCCGATGGGAAGAGAACTTATTGTCCCCGGCTTTTCATACTTTATCTAAGGATGAGAAATGAAGTTTTTGTGAGTGTTTACATGGCACAAAAGTTCCCACGGGGTATTCTTCAAATTTGAAGAGGCTTGTATCGATGAAGGACTTAAAATTAGTAGGCCAAAAGTCTCATGATTGTCATGTCTTGATGCAACAGCTACTCCCAATAGCTATTCGAGGCATCGCCGAATATGATCTTCGGGTCGTTTTGCTAGACTTTGTGTCTTCTTCAATGCGCTTTGTAGTAAAGTTTTCGAGATTGAAAAGTTGGATGAATTGGAGAATGAAGGATATCTTATCTTGTGCCACCTTGAGAAGCTTTTTGTTCCTACATTTTTTGACATCATGGTTCATCTAATTGTTCATCTAGTGAGGGAGATAAAGATGTGCGGCCCTATCCATTTACGGTGGATGTACCCAATTGAAAGATCTATGAAATTCCTAAAAGGGTACGTGAAGAACGCATACGGCCAGAAGCATCGATTGTTCATAAATATGTTTCTGAAGAAGCCATGGAATTTTATCAAAATTATTTGGCCAAAGTAAGACATATTGGGCTTCCAAAACGTCGGCATCGATGGGGGTAGACGAGGGCTTCCGTAAAGAGTGTGGATCCCGATGAATTGTCACAAGTCCACTTATACATCTTGAATAACGTCGATGAAGGTCAAGCCAAAGATAGTTGCACATAAAGCGGTGTAAGGAAAGAAAATCATCGAATGATTGAACAAAGGTTGATTAGGGAGCATAACAGAACTTTTGCAAACTGGTTCAAACAAAAGGTTGAGGGAGAGGAATGTGTTTCTGATACAATCAAATGGTTAGCAGGTGGTCCTGAGGTTGATGTCATAAGTTGGAATTCGTATGTGATCAATGGTTATACATTTTACACGAAGTCCCTAGATGATACGAGCACGGTCCCGGAACGGTGGTGTTATGTTAGAGGCTGAATCTATGCACTTCTCCGGTTCGAAAGACAAGAGCCCTTTATTGGCGGTCATGCCATATTATGGGGTTATTGAAGAGATTTGGGAGGTGGACTATGTGAAAATTAGATTTCTCATTTTCAAATGCAAGTGGGTTAATGTCAATAATGGTGTTCGGATCGATCGGCTAGGATTTACATTAGTCGATGTCAATGGTAGAAGTTTTGGAGATGAACCTTTTATTATGGCGAGACCTGTGCAAACCAAGTGTTCTATATCACCGATCAAGAAAATAAAATGTGGTCTCGTAGCTCTCCAAGGAAAGAGGGTCATTGATATTGATGAGGAAATGAATTCAAATTATGGTGTTCATGAGAGTACTCCTTTTTCAAGGGGTCTACCTGGGACATGAACGAAGAAGATGAAGCGGATAATGAACCCGCATAAGAAGTGATCATCAAGAAGGGATATGGGAAGATATCACTTTATAAAAGAGTCAATTCATAAGGTAATATTCATATGTAGATTTCTTTGAAGACTTTAAGGCTTTAACTATATATATTATATTCCTTCTATCTATGTTCATAGTTAATGTCACCGACTATGAATTTTGTTCTTGTTTTATTTTTGTGGCGGGATCCGATCCAAAGGGGCATGTTATATAAGAGGATGTTACGTTGTTGGGTGGGGGAATCAGATGAAGGCGTGATGAATATTATTTTGGGCGCATGTATGTTGTACTTGTAACTTATTGTATTTGTAAGTAAGTTATCTTATTGTATAAATTAATTTAGGTGTTGTAGTCATAGTAATCATTAATTAAGAGGCCAAATAGCTCATGGTGAATAATATTTGTATTATTTTTCCAATTCAATTTATTCAAATAATTCATAGCTTGTAGCTTAAAGTATCGACTTTTATGTGCTGGATTGGGTGTTGGATTTGTGTATATATATAATCAGGAAGAACAGCAGGGAAAAATTCGGGAAAATTTAGGCCAGAAATAATAAGCCGGTCTTAAATGTTCACTTGTTAAGACTGGATGTAATTATATGACCGGTCTTAAAGGTCAGGACGACTTTTGAGTTTTGATATTAAACCCAGTCTTAAAAGTTGGTCTTTTAAGACGGTATATATAGACGTCCGGTCTTAAATCAAAATCTTTAAGACCGGATGTATTTATCATCCACTCTTGAAAGTCGGTCTTTTAAGGA
Organism: Acacia acuminata; assembly: GCA_019022655.1. Classification (NCBI taxonomy): domain Eukaryota; kingdom Viridiplantae; phylum Streptophyta; class Magnoliopsida; order Fabales; family Fabaceae; genus Acacia; species Acacia acuminata. The sequence continues at coordinate 116,698 of JAFJYI010000174.1, forward strand.
CCGTGTATAATTAGTCGTCTGGTCTTAGAAGCCGCTATTTTTCAGACCGTATGTGTCTTGTTCGGTCTTATGATTACGATCTTTTAAGAGCGGCCTATTTTTTGGCCGGTCTTAAAAGTTGAGCTTTAGGACCGAACAAAAAATATTTCGGCTTCATTTAGTACAACTTTTTAAGACCCAAGTTTTTAAATGTCCGGTCTTAAAAGAGTTTCTTTAAGACCGGTTCGAGTCCGGTCTTAAATGGTAGACTTTTAATATCATTTGAAAAAGACCGGTCGCATATCCGGTCTTACGTCCCCTCTTTTGTCCGGTCTTAAAAGCCTTTTTTGCACTAGTGTTAATGTGACCGTTGGAGACATTAAAGAGAGATTAGGTTGAAGTTTGGTCAAGTCTCTCTCTTGATTAGTGCTCATCCAAGTGCACAGATATTTATGGTTGACTTCCTTTAAAATAAATCCGTTGGAAGATCAGCTTCTTGATAGGAAAAGAAAACATTAATCCCTTAGCAACATGCAGAGAATGATTGTCCAAAAGGATGCAAGGTTTTTTGGACTTTTCAATAAATGTGCTGACTTCATTTTTTGCTTTAAACTTACTCTTTAAATCATCTGAAACTCACTAACAAACTGATTAAACATAGTTAAGAATAGTAATGAGTGATGATAAGAAGTATCTAGATCAATCATGAAGATTTCACAAGTTCGAACAATATGATTTTCAAACAGAGTGACACACAAACTCGAGCTAAACTCGAGTTTTCTCAAAACTATGGAAAACTTTGAAAACTCTTGGTCAAGTGCAAACTTGAGTTTGCTCGGGATGAGAAAGCATTAAGACTCTCGACCAAGTACAAACTCAAGTTTGGAAAACTTAACTTGAGTTTGGTCAAGTTCACAAATCCTTGAAAGCTCTCTGTGTAACACAAACTGGAGTTTGCAAAAGCAAACAAGAGTTTGGCTTAGTTCAAAAGTATTGAAAGTTCTCTACCTGGTGCAAACTCGAGTTTGTACCTTATTGTGAAAAACTTAGAATGCTATCTTTATCTTACAAACTCAAGTTTGCCTACGCAAACTGGAGTTTGGCTTGGTTCATAAAAATTGAGCTACTCTCTGTCAAGTCCAAACTCGAGTTTGACATCACAAACTCGAGTTTGCCTTTGACAGTAAATTTTTCAACTTATCAAAGACAAACTTCAATTTGAGTTTGCAATTGCCAATTATCATCAAAACACGAGAGAACTAACACTACCTCTTCAATTTCTTCTCTACCATTCATTTACAACTATTTTATTTTTTCTAAGAGAGTTATTATCAAGTATTGAGAAAGTGATTTAATTATCAAAAAGTCTTAATAACAATTAAAAATAATAATGATAATAAGTTATAATATAAAAGGTTTATTTGTAATTAAATCTATTTCTTAAGACTTAATAATAATTCCCCCATTTTTTTAATGTACGCTGGAATTTATTATCACTACATACTGTGCAATGAAAATCTTTGGATTGAAGCCCATATATACCTTCCTGTAACTATGTATTAATAGTCCTTGTCACAATAATGATTGTACTACTTTTGGTGTGTCAAACCTTTAAATGAGAACCGGGTTGTATCTGAGAGCTTAGGCTCTCTAACGTATAAAATCTATTTGAGTGACTTATAAATAGAACCATCAATCATGTGTTCATCCTCATTATATAATATACACCATCTAGTCTCGGTTTTTAAAAACTCTAAACTCAAAAGTTGCCCTTTTAATGACAACTTTTAGGAAAAATCTCACCAAAAAAACGTCGGGAGTAGAATCGGTGGTGGAGTCGGGATTTTATGTTTGTGTCCATAGAATTAGTGGAAAGAGTTGGGGGTTCGGGGGTAGTGCCCTCGATTTTTTTTAAAGGAAAGTTTTAAATATATTAAAAAAATAAAAGAATACGAGACAAAAAAGAAAAAAGAAAATAAACTTCAACTTAACATAGTAAAATAATAATCAAGATTCAACTAAAAAATAAGATACTTCCAAATATATACAAGAAGGGAAATATATATATATATATTTTTCTCACGGTCAATTGAAAAATGGTGGCAAATATTCTTTACGAAGCTACTCGAACAACACCAATGCTTCTCTTCCAAAGCAAACTCCCTCATCAACGGACCCGATAAGAAAGTCACACACCACACAAAATGTTTTGTCATCGTTTGTTTGAGATATGATCATGTTGATGATGAGTGATGATATATGGGAATTTGCAGGGGAGATACAGTGCTGTTGGAGTCGTATTGGAGGAAGATGAGCGACGAGTGTACGATGGTGATTAACGGATGCGAGCTTGAGTTATGTGATGTGTCTTTGGTTTATGATGCCGGAGCTCATAGACTAAAAAAATAAAATAAAAAACCTGAAACTTCATGTCTGCGCACTTGCAGTCCCATACCCTAACGTGGCTCCGCCACCGAGAGTAGGATCTTGGTGAATTATATATGAAATTATTCTGCAATATTTAGGGACTCATATGAAATTAATTTTTTTGGCCAACAAAACAATGAAACTAATTTTATTGCAAAGTAGGAAAATTACTCATTGGTCTTTTAATTTTACTTCAATTGTGACACGGTTTTTAAATTTAGATTCAACGTAATTCAACCCCTATAATTTCGATTATATTAAATTTTAATTAGTTCATGAACTTCAACTCCGTACAACTCAATTACCTATAATAATTTAATCATTTAAAATATTAATACGAAGTTTAAGCAAATAAATTTAGTACTTATGATTTTATTTTCTAAAAGGGTTTAGTTGTAAATTTGTTTTGGAAGTTTTCAATGAGGAGCAATATTGCCTTTAACCTTTTTGTTATGTTTAATGTTACCCCAGAAATTTTAAAACAAAGAGCAATATTGCTTCATTTTAACACTCATAGGGTAATATTGAACCTTAAACAATTATGGTAACATTGTTTTTCAGTAAAAAACTAAAAATTTCTAGGGTAAATTTGCACTTAAGTACTTTCTAAAATACAAAGAATAACATCATAAATGGTTAAAATTATTGAGACTATGTTGTATTGAGTTAAAGTTCCATGACCGAGTTTTAACCAAGTCGAAATTATAGAGAATGAGTTGTATGGAGTTAAATTTTGGAAATTGAATTATCATTGAGAGAAAACTCTACTCATTAAATAATTAATTCTCTTATAGAAAATTGGTAAAAAAAATTCCATTAAATTTAATTGGTAAGGAGAACATGATAAATATTAGGGTTAAGATGCATTTTTGCCCTTAAAGTATGCATCCAGGAGCAATTTTGCCCCTAAAGTTTCGGCGTAGCAATGTTGCCCCTGAAGTTTCAAAACGGAGCAATGTTACCCCTCCGTTAAAAACCCTAACGGTCAACTGTTAGGGTTTTTAACGGAGGGGCAACATTGCTCCGTTTTGAAACTTCGGGACAAAATTGCTACTTTTTTTGGGAGCAATGTTACCCCTAAAGTTTAAAAACGAAGCAATATTGCCCCTCAGTTAAAAACCCTAACGTTGACCAGTTAGAGTTTTTAAGCGAGGGGCAACATTGCTCCATTTTGAAACTTTAGGGGCAACATTGCTACGCTTAAAACTTCAGGAGTAAAATTACTCTTGGGCGCATACTTTAAGGGCAAAAATGCACATTAACCCTAAATATCAATATATATAGTATTTGTTATTTAAGTCGTTTTCACGAATAATTTTCTTATGGGGATTTTCTCCTTTTTTTTTTTTTTTAATAAACTCTAAAATTAAGGACGTGGCATATTTTTTTATTATTTAGAGCTTCCATGAGATGACGGTTAGTCCATTAGAAGTTCTGCAGGATAAAATATTCCATACGGTTCGATTCTCATACCGTACTTCGATCCGGTTCCCCAGCTTCGTGGAATGGGCCAACCGTGCCCCGCACTTGTCCTTCTTTCACGTGACAACTCCAAAGGCGAGGGTGAAACAAGGGCAAATTGGTCATTCATGCATTTCTAGTAGAGGGAAATCGGGGCGGGCCGTCGGCCGGCCGTTAGGCCCCGGCCCCGTAGGGCTCGGGCTTGAAAAATATGCCTAAAATTTGAAATTGGCCTGCGGGGCGGCCCCGTAGGGCCTCGGGCTTGATCGGCCGGCCTGTAGGGCCTTCAGGCGGCCCTGCGGGCCACATTCTTCGTAGCATTTTCATTTTTAAGAAAAAAAATTAGTCAAAGAGTGAAGCACGCCTTACCTGCTCAAAGTGAAGCACAATCAAATATCTATGAAATTGATGATAGTGATGAAGAAGAAGACAATTGACAATGATAATGGTATGCTTTTATATTTTATGTGAGTTATTTAATGTTGCTTAGTTTAATGCTTCTTATGTTTTATGTGAGGCAATTGTGGACAATGGTTTGTTTTTTTATTACGAATTAATGAATGTGTTTATTTGTTGGATGATTTGTATTGTTTAAATATTAATGTTGATAATATTTATTTGATAGATTAGAATTTTAATGGTTGCAATTTACTAATTATATTTCTTTGAAAAAAACCCGAGGAAAAAAATAGTTAAAATTTGGTATAGTAATTTCCAGGCCCTTGTAGGTCGGCCACGCCCTGGTACTATCGGTAGGGCTTTGAAAAACAGATGTTTTCCTTATCTCGGGCCCTGGAGGGCCGGCCCTGTAGGGCCCGGGCCTGGAGGGCCAAGCCTGTAAGGGCCGCCCACGATTCCCAGCTCTAATTTCTAGTCGAGGTAGCGTCAGTACATAAAATAATGGCAAAAAGATTTTAAAAAAATCAATTTATAAAATTTTAAATCGGATATATTTTAAAAAATAAGAAAAGAGTTACTTATCAAATTTTGTTACTCTCTTTTTAACTGTTGGGAACAAATTTAATTTGAGATTTTATAAATTTAAAATTCTTTTTCTGTTTTTCCCCTAAAATAAATAAGTCAGAGTAAATTAAAATTTAATGTTTTCATTCAATAAAATCAAAAAGCAATTATATTACTTATGACTTGAAAATAATATAACTTGTTTATAAAAATAATATCTTGTAAATTTGTATTTTATATTATTGATTATTTTTGATAAATTACTTTGACATTGATATTGATAGATATTAATGTTAATTCATGTAATTTTCTAATATTCAATTAATATTTACAAATTTCATCACAAACTTCAAATTACTAAGATGGTATGTGCTTCATGAGCAAGAGAATCAAGTATCAATTATTATGAAAAATGAGATTCCATTATTATTACTTACTAGTACTACCTAAAATCCCCAAAACCAAAAATAAATTCAAGTATCTATTTTATCAATTAGTTTTTTGGCCTGGGCATTAATTAAACTTCTTAAGTGAATAAATTTAATTTAATGCGAGATGAATATAGAAACAAAAAGAACATAAACGAAAATAACTAACTAAGAAAAGGGAAAGGTAAAGACGATTTAGAAAAGAATTGGAAACTTCAACGACGTAGACAGCCCCGTCAGATAATGCAGTTTCCACTTTCCAGGGTCTCCATTTCATTACTTCCCACTGCTGCGTGTGTGAGAGTTTCTGACGGAGGAAGGAACCGACGACCCTCTCACACGGCGTCGTCGCTTTGGTAGTTTTCTTCTTTCCAGATCGTGTCTCTTGCAAGTTTTGGACTATTTCTACTGTTTTAGTCCTTCAGGTGCTTCCTCTTTTCTTTTACTTCTCTGTTCTTTGTCACTTTATTCCCATGGATAAAAGTTTCAGCATCTTTATTTTTTAATTTCCTTTTTTGCTAAACTAAATCTGGAGTTCTGAACTTGAATCACACTGGCTGTCGATGGCTTCTGGAGAAAAATCGTCAAAGCTTGCCGAGAGGAAGATTAATATTCGGAATCTTGCTTTTTATTCACATTTAGAGAAAAAATCGTCAAAGTTTCAGCATCTTTATCTTTTAATTTCTTTTTTGCAAATTGGTCATTGTTCAAGGGAAGATTAATATTCGGAATCTTGCTTTTTATTTACATTTAGAGAAAAATCGTCAAAGTTTCAGCATCTTTATCTTTGAATTTCTTTTTCGCAAATTGGTCATTGTTGAAGGGAAGATTAATATTCGGAATCTTGCTTTTTATGTTTGGGTCCGGGCTTTTTCTTCTTCTCCCTAAACTTTTTTTGGTGGTTCCTCTCGTTTTCTTACTTGCTCTTTCCTCCCTTTTCTCTGAGTGAACTTGGCAGCAAAGAGTCGGCAAAACAACCCGTGAATAGGTCTTCTCTGTCTTCCTTTTTATTTTGTTGGAAGGAAAAAGTGTTGTGTTCTTAGATAGTGCTAACGACTGATAATTTTTGGATGATGGAAACGTAATTAGTTAGCATTATATTTTGTCTTGGTTTTTCCTTCTGGCGGTTGGATGCAATCTAAAGTTAGCTTGCTGTCACTTTTATTGATTTATCAACCGAAATTAATGGGTCGTTATCTACTGAGTTTGGTGTTTATTATCCATGATTAGCTTCTTGCCAATATATAATGCTCAAATTAGGGCTTAGTATTTTTAACTGCCAGCTATTTCCTTTGTCTAAAACTTAAGAAAAGCAAGAATAAGTTTAATAAAGAAAATCCACCTGTTTTCCTCTATCAGGGTTTTCAGGTCGTGGGCTTGTTCTAAATAACTTCTGAATTGAGCTATAAGAAGAACATCACTCTAGAAATGAAGAGAAAAATGGTTAAGCATTTACAGAAGGATGTGGCAAGATTGGAGAGCGAGCTGAAAACTCCTGCGCATGCTTCCTCCAACTGTGATTATGCAGCGCTGCTGAGAAAGAAAGACCTACAGATTGAAAAGGTTTTAATTTTCTGTTGAACTTGTGCTATTCTGTTGCTTAGTCAGTTTATATAACTTAATACCTAACAGGGTCGCACCACGTTGTGGTAGATCTTATAAAGCATTATTTGTTTTCCTTTTGGCTGCATGACAGTTAAATTTTCTTTGGCAATACTTGTGCATGCTCAATTTTATATCGACTATTTTTTTTTTTTTCCTTCTCCTTTTTGTGAAATTAATCAAGCTAAAATTTAATTCACCTGATCAAGTTTCACCTTTTGGCAAATAGCTCTGACGCTCCCATATCCCAACAAGCTCCTTCCCTTTTTTAATTTTGCCAATTGACTTGCTGAAACTTCCTATTCAAGGCAAATAGCTCATTTCACCCAATGTTCAAGTTTATGAACTCTAGATAAAAATATAATTTGTATAGAGTTATCAAATTGAGAAAACTTCTCCTAGTAGCACACTTGGTAAATTTATTCCTTCAAATGATAATTTTTTCTTCATTTATATTACTTCATGATCTTGAGGCCTATAAAACGATGTAAAGGGAAACCAACATGGACACTCAAGAAATTTATTGAATGGGATCTCATGGTTAATTAATACCTTTAAAGAGTTAGTTGTTGATGGAGCGTAATGGCCACATGCGACCCATATAGCTGACCTTTAAAGAAATTTAAGGCTAGCATTAACAATCATCTTATTTTGCAGGAAGTGGATGATGCTTGGGAATTTGAAGATCCTATGTATGCTTGCATAGGCTGGCCTCCACCGACGTAGTATTATGGGTCGGGATTTCCTTAGCTGTAGCTACACTGATAGTTCATTTGCTCATGATATTCATCCCTTCCAAGCAGGATGAATCTGTAGTGCCGGATTTGTTCTTGGTGCTTTTATCTTTTGCATCATTCGCGGTATTATACCATCGTCTCACTCAGTCCACCCCTAACACTAGTGCCTCGGCCAACAATGCCACCGCCGAGGAGCTCCGCACCAAAGCCGCCGAGGAACTCAGCACCAAAGCCGCCGAGGAAATCCACACCAAAGCCGCTGAGGAAATAGCCGCCCAGGAAACCTGCACCGCCGCCGAGGCAGACACCGGCGGCGGTGAGTGCTGACAATGTGAAAGGGAAATGGTTGCTGTGGAAGAAGTCCAGACTGGTGAAAGGGAATGGTTTAGCTGTCACAAGTTTACCTTTTAGTTTTTACTTTTTAGGAGTTAATGGCAATGAGAATTGAGAGGTGATATCAAAAGGGAACAGGACAAATTTTGTCAGACCCGTGCTAGGACAATCCTACAAAATATGTCAAACAAGTACAGGTGCTCATTCGATAGTGATTCTACTAGAAGTCTATAACAACATGTTGTTGATAATATTTGAATATATGTTGAAATGCAAGTTTAATTTCTACACACCTAAATGGCTAAATCCAAGTTAGAGCCGGAGCACGATAGACTTTGCTTCTTTGTTCTATGTTTGTGAAACTGGTGTCTTTGACTCCAATGGATAAAATATTACTCCACCTTTGCGATTTTAATTTTAAATATAAAATATAATTTTTATAACTGTCAATTTTTCTTAATGCACCTGTAATATAATAATGTTCTCTCAATAATGATTAAGGAGAAAAAGAAATGAGGGAATTAAAGAAGATGACCAAGGTGTTTTAGAAAATATATATATCATCATATTAACTAACTTCTTTAATCTAATAAAATTATATAAATATGTTTTATACTAAAGGACCATAAAGAGTATAAGTGCAACTTATTATGAGAGAGTTAAGTTATTGGTTTAATACACTTGATGTTACTTAATTTTTATATTTGAGTCCTCCAACTTTTTATAGTTTAAATTAATTTTCATTGTTAAATCTCTCTTAACATATTATTTTCACATTCTAAATATTATGTAGTTCAAACTAATTATTCATCATTCAAGTCATTCAAAAATATTGTGCGTGCCATGCATATAGGTTATTCTTCTTTTTTTTCACAAAAAAAGGTTTCCGTATTTATCTAATTTTCTCTTAATTATTTACAACAAAATTCAAATAAAAACATATTGTTTGATTTTTTGAACCCATTTTTCTTCTTTTGACAGGGCGCCACTTAAGTTACCTTTGCAAGTTTGCATCATGACACATCTCTCTCTCTCTCTCTCTCTCTCTCTCTGTGTGTGTGTGTGTGTGTGTGTGAACCTTGATGTTGCTAATTGTTTTATAGTAACAACAACTTTATTCATATCTAAATACAGCCCCACATATATATATATATATAAATTTAGGTAAATTAAGTCACAAGAGCTTATTAGAAATACACCTTGAGACTCGAAGGTGTTTTTACAAATGTATTTAGCATTTACAGATAGTCCACAGATAAAAACCTCACATTTTTATAGTTATGATTTAACTCCTTATAAGTTGAATTAAGAAAAAATTCTAATAAAATATCACTTGAATTTTAAAATACTATAAAATAAGTGATTTTTCAATAAAATGAGTTGTCAATTACTGTATTATTTTTGTTAATCCCATTACTATTGTTTTCAACAAAATTTTAAATTTTAAGTGATATTTTTCTATCATTTTTCTTAAATAAACTTTAATTTATTGGCTTTATATTAATTTTGTTTGTTCTTCTGATTAACCTAATCCACAAACCTCCAAACAAGGAAAACATGTGGTGAAACAACAAACACGTAAAAGTTGGATTGGCTTTTTTGACTGGCCGCATATAATAATTAATGTCTTGTTCTTAATTGTAATTATAAATCATTGTGATAGTTGTTTAATGCCAAGGGGAAAAACACCGGCTTAGTTTTTGTCTGTCTCATTCATTGTCTTGTAGGGGAATATAAAGTCTGGTTTCAGCTTGATTTGCGGAGTTAACCTAGCTTGAACCAATAAACCCCCCCCCCCCCCCCAAAAAAAATAGTAATAAAATTTAGATTTTTTTAAAAGAATATGTATATGTGTGATTTATTCTCTCTACCCTATCTTGGCCCCATGTACTTATTTTCTTTTCATGTCTTTTGCTTTGAAAACATTTTACTAATTTGTAAGGTATCTTCTATCTTAATTATAAGCTGAGTTGACTTTTTTGAAGAGATTAAGAAAACTAAATAAGTTACTTAATCATATTATATGCTATGTATTCTTAGATTATATATTAGTTTATTAGTCAAACTAATTAGTTTGGAAAAAATACTTTAAAATAATTTTATTAGCTTTCGTAATCTCTCCAAAAAAGTCAAATTGGTTTATAATTAAGATCGAAAAGAGTAACCTTTAAGAATTCAGATCTCAGCAAGTAAATAAGGATGATCTTTGACAGGGACTATTTTACTTAGTCCAAATTTTAAAACAAAAACTTCTATGAATCATATTCTCTATAATTTAAAAATTATTTCCTTTGGAAGAGTGTGACAATCATTGGTGAAGGCTGATAAAACAAGAACAACCGCAACAATAATTATAAACATATAACTGCGAATTAAGAACTCATTTCCGTTCTAACTTAAGAAATTAGGACATGTATTATGTTTGTTTGTTTTTTGTTTCTTGCCTTAATGATGATCCCTTGTTTAGCGAAGTGGAATTAATAGTTATTCACGTAGGAGTAAACAACTTGAGAAAAAATTAGTTAATTATTTGTGGAAAAAAAAATATGTCTGGTTCCTTTAATTATTTGCATTGAAATTAAATTATTATTGTTGTTGAAAACTCCTTTAACGTGGATATTTTAAAAATTATAAATTTAAGGGATAAAGTGATTTAAAATTTTATATTTAGCATCAAAATTACTTAATTAAATTTTACAGTGAGCTTGGCTAAACTCGTCTTTAGTTTTGGATTATCCCTCTTTGTCCTCATGGTGTAGTAAATATCAATGGTGCAGCGCCATTCCCTACTCTCCTATAATCATTATGGTAATATTGTTCACCTGCCCGAAGAAGCTTTGCCCATTTAGTCTCCACTGGCTTGTTTCTATGCTTCTACCATGACATGTAAATAGCTAGAATTTATTTAAATATTGTTCACCTCCCAGTATTATGTTCATAGTTTAATTTTTCAACTGCTGGATGGCTACACGCCTACACTCAAGTCTAGAATTTGGACTTGAGTGTAGAGTCAGACTACCTCATGAGGTATTTTTTAAAAAAAATAAAAAATAAATAAAAAAATGCACGGTTACCTTGTGAGGTAGTTAGCTCGCTGAGGTACTTTATTTTTTAAAAAAAAAAAATTGAAAAAAATTAATAAAATAAAATAAAAATGCACCATTACCTTGCGAGGTAGTCAAACTACCTCGTGAGGTATTTTTTTTTTTAAAAAAAAACCAAAATAAAAGAATGCACGGTTACCTTGCGAGGTAGTTGGCTGGTATTTTATGAAATAGGACTTCTAAGGGAAAAACTACATGTTACCACTCCAATTAGGATTCCACCAAGGTGGTTTTTTAATTAAATGACAAGGCAAGGGGAAGCGTCCTCCATTAGGAATTTAGGATGACCTTTACGTGGCCTCTGTTAGTGTTTTATTCCATTTCAAGGTGGACCTGTGGATTAATCTGTTCGGGCTTAGTAAAATTCAATTTCTCCTTTCTTTCTAACCATCGACAAATTCATTAGAAGTTGGACCAAAATTTGTCTTTATGCTCTCCTTGTGTAGACAATGTCATCTGGTTGCTAACTTACGAATGTAAACATCTAATGTGCTTTACGTTGCGCCTTGGATGTTTCGATGGAACAGGATTTTTTGCGTACTGTATAAATTTGTCATTTATCTCTAATCCCTAATTTGTTTTGTTAATGCACATTTACAAGGGAGATTTCCAACAATTAAATGTGATATCCAGATATATGCGCACCGAGCACATGAACAGTATATATTGCTTTGTGGACGTTGACTAGGGCTTCAGGTTTTTTAACTTTCGGGATAAATCTGTACCTTTAAAGCAGAGCAATGGGTGGGTTTGGTAACCCGAGGCCAAACCCATAGCCCGCCCATTTAATTTTAAACCAGACGGCTAGCCCATGCCCGTACCTCAACCCATTTAAACCCGTCTTGTTTATTTTTTTTTTTTAAAAAAACATACATAAGCATTACGCATCCATCCAAATTCATCATTCTAATTTTTGAAATCTGAATCTTCAAAGTCCAATAATCACAATTCACACAAAACAACATAAATTTATACCAGTACCATCATAACATAATTTTGATGTTCAAACTCCAACTTATGGTTAGGGATTAGAGAAAGCCGAATACTTGAAATCTTGAATAGGTAGGGAGTCAGGGAATGCCTTTAACTTATGGCGGAATGTGTATGAAATAAGTAGTTAATAAAAAAAAATTATACTAAATGGGCGGGTATGAGCAGACCATAGGTGTGTCCATAGCCTGCCCATTTAAGTCTTAAATGTTATGGGTCGTTTTGAGTGGGCTCAAAATGACCCAATTACACTAAGTTGTGGGTGGATTCATGGGTTATGGGTTCCATACTCAACCCTATGGACCTTAATAAAAATGATGTGAATGATTGTTTCACTTGAAGGGTTATAAGAAATCCCAAAATTGATGTTCAAAATATGGAACTAACAAGCCATTCAACACACTTATTTACTTTCACAGACATTATAATCCTAGATCATATAGCCAAAGTAACGTACTACACTAGTGCAAAAAAGGGCTTTAAGACCGCCTCATTTAGACCGGACTATAGAGAATCAGGTCTTAAAAGTATGACCGTGCGATTTCGTAAATATAAAGAACTTTTCGGATCCGGTCTTAAAAATATGACCGACGGCACTTTCGTAAATATATAGAACACTTTTAAGACCGGATTATAAAAGATCCGGTCTTAAAAGTATGACCGATGGCAATTTCGTAAATATATAGAACACTTTTAAGACCGGATTATAAAATATTCGGTCTTAAAAGTATGACCGGTGGCAATTTCGTAAATATTGTGAGAAGACGCCGATCAAAGATGAGTCCGAGAATGCGATGATTTATTCCTTTACTTAATTAGAATTATATACAGATGCTAATAAGTAAATAATCTTCTAACCTGAGCAGTTCCTATAATTTAGGGAATACAATCAGGAATATAATTACGAAATTCAAAAAACCATGATCTACTAACTTAATTCCTAAAATCTACGTAACAACTTAATTATGATGATTAAAATCGGGGAATATAATTACGAAATTCAAAAAACCATTATCGCTAACTTAATTCCTAAAATCTCTCTAACAACTTAATTAAGATGATTACAATCGGGAATATAATTACGAAATTCAAAAAACCATGATCTCGCTAACTTAATTCCTAAAATCTCTCCAACAACTTAATTAAGATGATTACAATCGGGAATATAATTACGAAATTCAAAAAACCATGATCTGCTAACTTAATTCCTAAAATCTCTCCAACAACTTAATTAAGATGATTACAATGAGGAATATAATTACGAAATTCAAAAAACCATGATCTGCTAACTTAATTCCTAAATCTCTCCAACAACTTAATCAAGATGATTACAATGAGGAATATAATTACGAAATTCAAAAAACCATGATCTGCTAACTTAATTCCTAAAATCTCTCCAACAACTTAATTAAGATGATTACAATCAAGAATATAATTACGAAATTCAAATTTGCATCCATTCAGATTTTTTATTTGATTAATATCTGAAAATTAAAAATTTGAAATCAATAATCAATCAATCAAAACGAGATAGAGAGGGACATAGTGATAATGGGTAAGTATCATTTTAGAATACATATTGAATTTTCAATTGACTTGCTTGCTCTTAAATATAGTTAATTTGAACTGCGTATCAATTCAATAAGTAGAATGTAAAATTAAAACAAATAACTAACTAGTGTTGATTGAGGCGATAAGGAGGAGAACAAAGTCTGAATCCCAAAAAGCATACTTATTTGTAATTTCTAAATAGTACCTATAATGTATAGAGAGCTTAAGAACAAGCTAGATTTTTTTTTGGCCGGCAAACTAGATTATATTATTTAAGTCTTATAAAATGTCTAATTTTCTATAATTTATACTGAATCCGTCATTCGACGTTTCTAGTTATTTTACAAAATGTGAAAAGCAATTACACATTTGTTGGCATAAAAAAGAAAAATAAGCACACTATCTAAAATTTGTATAGAAAAATACAAATTGGGGTCTAAAACACTATAAGGCCTACTGTGCCCCTTTGCATCGGTATATTTATAAGAACTAAATCCCAAGTGGCGCAATCTCCTTTCACGTACCACTAGATCGAGTTTCAAAAATTTCAAGAAAATCCAACTTATACTGTTTTTAAAATTCCCATACCAGGTTTAGAAAAGACTTCGAACTTGTACCACGCGAGTTCCAAACCATGTAATTCATTAAATACCTAAACAGTTTTTTTTTGGAGGCCAAACCACTGCCTCTCTTTGCCTTCGTATCCACCGAGCTTGCATGATTTATTTTGCCTATATCAGACACAATCAGACATTAGCACATCCACTCCCCCGCCTTCTTTATTTTTGTCTTCATTTTCCTCTTTGAAAATATGACCTCCCAACGTGTTGCATGGTTCTCGGCGCACTCCCAGCTAGCCCAACGTCCACCTGGTTATTTTCATTCAATAAATCCTCTTTGACTTGCGTACTTGCTTGAAAAGGAATATGGGTCTCGTAAAATCCAAAGCTAAACTGTGTGTATAAAATATTTTAATAAATGGTTTAATCAAGTTAATAATTGATAATTATCCTTAAAAATGGAGGATGTTACGGTGTGACATCTAGTGGAACCTATATATAGGTCTCCATCACCCAGAGAAAAGAGTTGGGGCTTGTTTATCCCTTTGAAAGATGATAACATTTGTTATTAATCTTTTCTTTTTTAAAATAAATTTATGTTTGTGCTTTCGTTACTATTGGACTACCCTTTTGCATCTTCAATTTTGGGGAAATCTTTTTTTAATTATTTTCATTTTTTCCGTTAAAAAAAAAAAACACTACTTGAGATTTGTATCTCCTAATAATTCGTCATAATTCCTGGATTTATGCGGCAAAATCCCACAATTCATAATCATAACTTCCAATTTAGAAATCATTTAATCAAGTAATTAATAAAGAAAAATTAAAAAATTGCATCATTTATTTACCAACAAACTAATTTACTTCAGATCTAATAATAATTGATTTGCAAACACAATTTTATCCCTAATTTCTTGGTCATTGTGTTTTCCACTCTCTTTCAATAATTGATTTTTTAGAAATTACATTGTCATTAAGTTTTATGTAATTTGGGGAATTTCAAAGTAATTATGGCCAAAAAAACGAAGTGATCGCTGGGTGTCCTTGAATTCATTATTATTATTATTGTTTATGGGATTTAGAGGATTACATTTATATTTATTATTAAATATTTAGTCAGTGATGATTGATTATTATTATTACAATAATATGGATAATGATGATATTGAATTGATTAAGAGATCTGAAATTGGGAAAATTAGGGAGAAGGATTGAGGAAAAGAAATATTTATTAACAAGAACCTTAAAAATTGTAATTATTTTAAGGGACCAAAAATTGAAATATAAATCTTCAATTACGAAATTAATCCGACCAAACTCCCTACATTTTCTCTAACCTTATTTCAATTATTTCAAGATTTGTTATTAATCGACGTTCCCTTAAATTGCGTTCTTAAATTGAATTGCAGCTTATTTAGGAATTTATTGTTTAAGAATTTTAAATTTTACTATTTTTTTTAAATTTTTATAACATTCCTTTTATGTGCATCCCGATTATTTAAGCTTTTTTCCATAATATCATAAAATATTGGGTTGCGTATAGATTTTTTTTTTTTTTTTTTAAAAATTAAGATATACACAAAGATATAATCAAATTTGATAACTAATTGTTAAACGGTAGGGAAGGTTAATTTTGTAATTGAAAAATTATATTTTAATTTTTAGTCCTTGTAAGTAATTACAATTTTTTAGATCCTTATTAATAAATATTTTATTTTCTTGGTCCTTCTCCCTAATTCTCCCTTTGAAATTTCAACTTCAAAAAGAAAAGATTTGATTAGGGCCCACACAAATTACAAGCATGCTTAACCAAATATAACAATGTATTTGAGGAATTTTTAATAACTCATTATAAAAAGGTACATTTTAAAATATTCATACATTTAAGTTTTTTATAATGCACACCCTACAATTACCTTTTTTTTGTTACCCATCCGGTTCAGAACTTTGCCCTGACTAATCCGGATCCAACACACATTGCACACCTGGCTAAGGATGGTGGGAGAGTCTCCCAACGGGGCCTTTTTGCTTTCACAAGGTTCGAACTCGAGACCTTGCTTAAGCGACACAAGCCGCTTACTACTTGTGCCAATCGCGTTGGTACTATTACTTTTTAATTCATCATGGGCAACTATGATGAAAGTTTTCGGGCCCTCTCAAAATAACTAGGATTTAAATATTTGTAAGTATAGGAAACCTCGATCGTTTCTCTCAAGGAATTCACGGGTCTAAAATCAACCGTAGATGCGGTAAAATAGTAACCGAGAATGGGGGAGTTTTTCAATGCAATTTAAATGAAGCAAAGATAAAATAGAATATAAGAAAACGAGATTAATCAAATTAAAAACGATTAACCCAGAATTGGGATTCCATAACCTTCATCGGACAAAAACATAATAACCGAACTCGTGATTGATTCCGGATAAACTGAAATCTCGCATTTGTCTAGATATTCCCTCAACTAGACGATCTCCTAGCATTTGATCGAACACGTGGCGAACTCGCTATCGCACGATGCTCTCTTGGAACTTCGGTCTGACCTATGTCCTTAGGATATCAACATAGGTGTTAAATCTAATACCTAATCTGCAAATATAATTGTGTTACCGATTGAAGCATGGGTCATCTGGATTTGCGGAATCCTCAATCCATGGGTCAACCACAGAAGCTTAGCCAAGCATGGTTTGGGCAAGACGCATAAGAAAAGATGAAGAAGAACGTCATAAACATGATGAACAACTCAGAGAAAATAATAAGCTTCTAATTTAATTCAAAAATCCCATAAAGCGTAATTGAGAATATGTTTGTAGCCACCATCTTATTTTCCTTATATAGGAAATATGACTAAAAATAAGAAACCTCTAAAAATTGGTCTTTTATCACAAAATTCAGGAAAAATAAAAATCCAGAAAAATGCGTCTGTCTTTAGCTCCAATTTCGTTCATCTTATTGTCTGAATCAACCTTCCGAGTCTTCATAACAATTGTAGCTCTCTGAATCATCTAAAAAATGAAAGAAGAATGAGGCTAATCCGATATCTAGATCAAAAGTTATGGCAAAAATAGTGAAGCATTGTAAATCTGGAATTTTATTACAAAAATGAATTAAATCTAATTAAAAGATCAAAACCCAATTAAGTAATAAAACCCATTATTTATCTATTAAACATTCCTAAATTATTAACCAAGAGATACAAACACGGAAATTCCCTCTGCCCCTACTGTACTCCAGCTTGGTAGTTTCCACCGCCTATCCAGGGTTGAGCCGTGGGATTTGACGGCGAATTTAAGATATAATGACTCTTTCCAATAGGAGTGTAGTATTGCATCAATGATCAACATAATAAGCAATAATGGTTTGAACTTTTCAGAAATTAGGATTTATGATAACCTCTTATAAGTCAATACTAGTGTATACAATGTCAGGATGTAAATTGAAGATTAAGAAAACAAAGCACAAATACCTGCGAAAAGCCTAGTCAAGGATGTTGGCATCAATGTCGAAGGTGTCGTTAGCAGTGGTGAAGGAGTCGGCGTCGGAGTCTGCATCAGAGTCGGCAATGTCGAAGGTGTCGTTAGCAGTGGTGAAGGAGTCGGCGTCAGAGTCTGCGTCGGAGTCGGCAGTGGCGGCGTTAGAGATGGCGGTAGATCGGGCTGCTTGGTTGGCGACGGTGGGGCCTGGGTTGGCGACGTAGAACAAAGTAGGTACGAATGATTTTAGGTACATCATTGAAAAGATGCCTAGCAACCAACACGCTGCGTCTAAGAAAAAGTGGGAAGAGATGGTTCCCATCACGAGTGCTGCATAACCGGCCACAAATAGATGAAGGTGCAACATTTTGTTTTCCATCATGAGTGCTGCATAACCGGCCACAAATGGAGGAAGGCGCAACATTTTGTTTTCCTAAGTTTCAGGAATTAGGATTACCTGGTCTCTATTTTTGCTAACCTCCTAGAAGAATAATTTGGCAGAGAGTAAAAATAGAGGAAGTAGTAGAGGAGAAGAAGAGTATTGAGCATTAGCTAGGGTTAGGGTAGGCCTCTATTTATAATTTAAAATTAGGGTTAGCTATGGACTGGGCTCTTTAACTATTACCAACTCATTAATAGGTTATATAACAATACCTTCTAAATCTTATTATTACTATAATATTGTTATTATTATTATCATTATTATTGTGTGCCATTTTTGTGGACGTTTTTCTTCTTCTTTTTTTTTTTTGAAGAAAAAGGAATTAAATGTGATTCATCATCTTAAATTCAATCAATCAATTAATCAATCCAACAATCAAGATATGAATATGATTCATCATATTATATTCAATCAATCAACCAATCCACAATCAAGATATGAATATGATTCATCATATTAAATTCAATTAATCAATCAAGGTGTGAATTCATGCTCTCTCATGCCCAATAATATAAGTCGACTTCTAGATAGATTTTGTGGCCTCAAGTATAAATCGCTTTGCTGCATTAAGTGCTTTATTCATGCCATTCTTCTCAGACTCCAATGAGAGGCAGATAGTATATCATTCTTTAAATTTATGATGATTATTAGGGGCAAAGATGGAAATCAAAATAGTTTGTAGACAATTCTAATGATACAACTAAGATTTCAAGATTTCATTGAATTATTTATAAGTCACTTATTGTATCCGGTCTCTGTTACATAGTATTTTCAACTAATTTACGTGAATTAATGAATCACATTTTATTCATTACATTTATCTTAAATTGATAAAAAAAAAATCAAATTTACTTTATTAAAGAAATTTTGAAGAAAATAAAAGGTTATCAAGAGCCACATTTAAACAGTGCCTCCTATTTTAAATATACATACTTTGAATCATGAAGCATGCTTTTTGGTAAACTCCTCTACGTATTTTTCAGGGAAAATATAAGTGAGGTTTCAAATAAGAGAAAAAAAAAACAACCCTTGGCCTCTACGTGTTTTGTAGGGACTTCTTTTATATTAATTACGGAATTTCAATATAAAAAAAAGTCTCGTTGTAAAAAAATTTCTAGGTTTCTAAAATTCTATACGCCGGAGGAAAATCCAAAAAAAAAAAATGAAAATAGGAAAAGATATTTTAACAACAATATTTTCATAGGAAAATTTTAATAAGAGGAAAAACCATTTTAATAACAGGAAAAACTATTTTGACAACAAGACTTTTTTTATATTAAAATTCCGTAATTAATATCAAAAGAAAAAGTCCTTAGGGACTTTTGATAAGAGATTTAAGATTGAGACCTTTTTAATATTAGTTGCTTTTTGATCTAAAGAATTATTAGCTTCTTTTTGTTTGTACGCATTAACCTGCCTGAATTTAAAAATGAAAAAAAAAAAAAAGAAAGAAGGAAAAGCAACATTGCACGCTCCAACAAAAATTGGACCGCAGAATCCAAAGCATGGAGCACCTTTGGTTCATGATTCATCACCATATTCATGATAAGAGGGGAATTGAATGGTCTAGTTTGTTACAATTTTACCTATTCCCACCAATCCTAAATTTAAATCCAGTTAATTGTTTTTTAGAAAGATTAAGAAAACTAAATATCATACTTAATCATAGTGTATATTGTGTATCATTAGATTATATATATATCTTTATAAGTCGACTAACTAGTTTAGAGAGAGAAAAAATGATAGATACAAGTGTTTTAAAATAATTTATTTAGCTTTCTTAATCTTAAAAAAAAAAATCAACTGGATCTTATATTTGGGACCTGTGGTAGCATCGTCTTTAGGGAAAAAAATAAGATAATATTATTTTAATTTCAAAATTTCAAATTAGTTTGGTAGCCTCTAAAAGTATATGTATTTAATTATAATTGATAACTCATTTCAAGAGGAAATCGTTTATTTGAGATTTTAAAATTTAACTGGTATTTTTCCCCTGATATTTATCATTTTATTTATTAAAAAAAAAAAGATTTGCAATCTAGGTATAAGTCTAGTTCAAGGTTATCAATTATTGTTTTTAATTTTACCCTTATTTAATTTTCAATGGGAAAGGAGAAAGAAGATAAAATATAATGATTTGAAAATATATAAAGAGAAAATTTTAATAAGGATATAGTTGAAATATTTAATGCATATATAATGACTTGACCATCTTTCCTTGGCATGTAAGAATTGGTGAAGACTTATGATGACGATTGATGTAGTGAGGACCTAATGTGACAAGTGATTAACTCAATGAATTAGAACCATTGTAACGAGTTTCCTTTCTCGAATCTAGCTCCCAAATCTAAGTTGACGGCAACCATGAAAGCAGAACGAGAAAGACAAATGGTTGCACGCTCCATGCCATTGAAGAAGGGGAAGATGAAGGGCTACTTGGAAATTCCTCAGACGAGAAAATCTAAGTTCATCACTGGTTCAGATAGCTAGGGTCGCCACTGTCTTCGTATAACCAATGGGCATGTCGATTTAATCATGGAATACAATCTCAACCACGATGAAACCCGACCATTGGCGGTGGAGCATCATGATTTCAACCATCGGGATCCTCACGGTATGAAGAGCAATTTTTGCGGTTCGTTCGATTTATGCGTTATTCGAGAATGCATGGTCTTTATAACCTTCGCTGCGAAGATCATCTTGGCCGAGCTGGTCACAATTACATGGTCATGCATGTCTCATCCCTTCGTCGTCGGCTTTATATGTGCTATACAAGTCATAGGTGCTAGCAGACTTTGTAATGGAATTGATTCCCACAAACAAAAGGGAAAATTAAGACGCTGAGATGTGGAAAGTATACGTCGATGGTTTGTCAAACGCCAAAGGAAGCGGAGCTAGGGAAAATATGTTAGTTGAGAGATTATCTTTATTTTAGATTTCTACTCACTAATATTTTTTTTATAAAAAAATTAACTCTAGATGATCCAGATGAAAAAGCTTAAAACAGGATCAATTTTTATCCGCTTTCTTTGTCATTGCCACTGACTTTACCAGGATTAATGTAGTGCCCACGAAGCTCAACAGCAAAACAGGTAAATCATAAAATGCAATAAAGAAACATGATAAACAAAAAAAACACTGGAGAAGAATAAACATGAGGCAAAACAAACACAACTAGGCTCTTTCAGACTAGGTATCGTGTGGTCCCTAAAAGGTACTATAATTTCGCATGATTAGAATATGAGAATAGTGGAACCTAAGCTACAAGAGGAAGTGGGTTTGTTTACAAACCCAACTAGAAAACGATGGCTTGGGATTCAGCAAGAGGGACAAGTGATTAAGATTTAAGACCGCCTTTCATAAATCCATATACTATGATGCTTTCAACTTTTTGTGTAAGTAACACATCCTTAAAATTTTTACATGATTTTGATGCGTATATAATTAGTTGATAGTTATGAAATAAATTGTACTGTTTAAGATGTTACTGCCATTAAATCGTCCATAAACTTGTTTAATAACAATTAAGCCGCTGATTCTGAAATGACCATTAAATCTCCTACAATGAACTCGTTTAATAATAGTTAGTCCATTATTTCTTAACATTAGAGACTAGTAGCCACGATTATTCAATTAATGAAGTGTCCAGTCCGCATTAAACTCACTCTGGGGAAGTCACTTGATTTCAACTGCGTTTACCTCCTATTGTCAATTGTTATGTGCGTAAGCCCACTCTTGTCCAAACTAACATGTTACTATTGTGTGGGTCTTGTTCCTTTTAACATAACTACTCATTGTTTACAACTATTTGAAGTTGTGAATGTGACAAGTTAAAAAAAAGGACAGGAGAGGGGGAAAAAGGATTAAAGAGCATAAATATAATAACAGTGGGTGCTGAACAGGAGGAGCATGTGGTTCATCATGTGTGCACATGAACTTTGTCACATTCTCCATCGACACGAAATATAAGTATCCTCTTATTGGAGGTAACCTTATTCCAAGTTTTATAAGTATTTTTATTATAAAACTAAGCAAAGAATCTGTTGGATTCTATTAGTTGAATGTACTCTTGATCCATTGGGTATCCAAAACCTACCATGGCCTAAATTCCTAACTAATTGAAAATAAGTTGGAAAGATTCAAAACAAAATGATCGTTATCGCGCGGTATTTGTGTAGAGAAACTTACACGAAGAGCAGTTTTGAAGGAAGATCTTCCTTTGGGAGTGGAACAACAAGAAGGCATGTACAACTTCAATCAACGGTGAGGGCAACAAAATGGAAGGTTCTAAAGATGAAGGAGGAAAGTGAGGAGATTTTTTTCCCTGAAAGTTGAAGATGCATGGAATTTGAATCTCTCCATCAGGCATCAGCAATTCTTCAATTCATCTTAATTTATTTTTAATTATTAAATTCGTATGAAACTCTGAATCGTTCTTGTGCTCTTTGTTCCTTAAACCCAATGATGTAAATGTATCTATTTTTTTAATTATAAATTTGAATTTGCCGTGTTGATTGCTTTCTAATTTCAATCGAATTTCTTGTTCATAAATATAGTTAATTTGAACTGCTTATCAATTCAATAAGCAGAATTTAAAATTAAAACAAATAACCAACTAGTTGTTGATTGAGGTGATAAGAAGGAGAACAGAAGTTTGAATCCCAAAAAATATATTTATTTGTAATTTGTAAATAGTACCTATAATGTATAGAGAGCTCAAAAATTATCTAGATTTTTTTTTTTTTCTTGGCCAGCAAGCTAGATTATATTATTTAAGTCTTATAAAATGTCTAATTTTCTATAGTTTATTACTGAATCCGTCATTAGACATTTGTAGTTATTTTACAAAATGTGAAAAGCAATAACACATTTGTTGGCATAAAAAAGAAAAATAAGCACACAATCTAAAATTTGTAAAGAAACATAAAAATTGGGGTCTAAAACACTATATGGCCTACAAGAGGGACAACGCGATGGCTTGGGATTCAGCAAGAGTGACAGGTGATTAAGAGTTAAGATCGTCTTTCATAAATCCATATACTATGATGCTTTCAACTTATTGCGCAAGTAAATCACACATCCTTCAAATCCCCGTACGTGATTATGCCTGTTTCAATGCATGGAAAGTACATTATTCACGCAATTAGGTGGGGCCCACGGATTACCTCTTCTTTTTGTTGTTCAATATTCACGCAATCAAAAGGAAATTCATGGAGAGAGGAAAAGACATTACCAGTATTCAATTCCACGTGGGGCCCACGATTCACCAACTCCTTTCGTTTTATTTTATTCCTTCCATTAATTCGATTTCCTTCACTCCAATGATTTCTCCCCCGCCTCATTCAAAAAATCCGCTCCCCTCAATCCTTCAAGATTTTTCCCATCCGTCATAAAGCCTTGCGCGATCCCAGGCCCCGCTCTCTTCTTGCCAAGCTTTGACCGGGACTCTGTTTTCCTTTTAAGAGTCACAAAATCCCCAGCTATATATATAACAAGGAGGAGAATTGCGGTTCTAAACTATTTTTACTGTCCTCTTCTCTATAAGGTGGACTACTTCTTTTCCCATATTCTCTTCTGTCGACCTTTTCTAGGGTTTCTATCTATGGCGGCCGCAGATGTTGGATACACGTGCTGTGTCTTGGGGCTCGCAAGGGATACTGACAGGGAAGCCCTCCAGAAAGCCTTTGCTTCGTTTGGCGAGATCACCGATTCGAAGGTCCGTTTGTGGCAGGGACAGGATGTGGAACGAATTTGTGGACTCGTAACCTTCTCATCTGAGCAGGCCATGAGAGATGCTGTGGAGGGGATGAACGGTCAGGATCTTGATGGCTATAATATTACTGTCTACCGTTCCGACATCTACCACTTCCACCTTGGTGGCCTCGTCGGCGCCTTGCCCACCTCAACGGCCTTGGTCTTGGATTTGGTGGCCGCGGCTTTGTCCTCGCCCTCGGCTTCAACCACGGCCCGCCTCGGTGTCCATTTGTCGCGCCCACCCTATCATTTCTTCTTTGCCGCAAAAAAAAAAAAAAAGGCTGCTTGCTGCAAAAAAAAAGCGCCTCCGCTCCGCTCCATTTGCTAAGTGAGTAGGGATTTTTAAGTTCATAGTTTGTACTTGGTGCCAAAAGAATCATTTGCTCGGTGAGTAGGGTTTTTTAAGTTCATAGTTTGTACTTGGTGCCAAAAGAAAATTTTAAGTCAATCGTGGTTTGAAAGTGGTTGATTCTGAATTTAAATGGAGAAGTGATTTTTATATTTGGTATTTTGTTGTTAATCTTTTTTTTTTCAATAAATTTATGTTTGTGCTTTTGTTACTATTGGACTGCCCCTTTGCATCTTCAATTTTGTTTTTTCTTGTTAAAAAAAACACTACTAGAGATTTGTATCTCCCAATAATTTGTCATAATTCTTTCCTGGATTTATGTGGAAAAATCCCACAATTCATAATCATGACTTCCAATTTAGAAATCATTTAATCAAGTAATTAATAAAGAAAAAAATTACATCATTTATTTATTTACAAACTAATTTACTTCAGATCTAATAATAATTGATTATTAGTATTAGTGCTTATGGGATTTAGAGGATTATAATTATATTTATTATTAAATATTTAGTCATTGATGATTGATTATTATTATTACAATAATATGGATGATGATGATATTGAATTGATTAGGAGATTTGAAATTGGGAAAATTAGGGAGAATGATCAAGGAAAAGAAATATTTATTAACAAGCACCTTAAAAATACAATTTTTAAGACTGATGATCAAACCGGACAGAGTAAGGACAAGCTATTGGATCCACAAAACTGATATATTATATTAGGCAACCAGTTCCATCTTCAATTTTCATACCTAGTTTTAAAATGTTTTTTTTAAGTGATTAAAAAACTGGGTTGGATTAGATGATTGGATCAGTTGAATCGTTAATTACACTCGCTAATAACTTGATTTGAACTAGAAAACTGTTTTTATGGTTGAGTTAGGTAGGACTAGAGTTGAGTTGTCATCGAGCCGAAACCCAAAATTAAACTGGAACTCCAACAGATTTTGAAGAATTGAATGTGTTTAAGGCCATATG
This sequence comes from Acacia acuminata, assembly GCA_019022655.1. NCBI lineage: Eukaryota > Viridiplantae > Streptophyta > Magnoliopsida > Fabales > Fabaceae > Acacia > Acacia acuminata. The sequence continues at coordinate 141,831 of JAFJYI010000174.1, forward strand.
GAAAAGCTGCTAAAAAGTATTAAAAACCTATACAAAATAAAATAAAAAATTGACTCTATCAAAAAGCTCAATAAATTTTCCAACTCTTTGTAGCCATACGTTATTATTCCATTGAAAACTTCATATTTTAATGTTTTATTATGTTAGAAATTAGACTTATTTTGGATTTTTAAGTTCGTGGTTTGTACTTGTTGCCTGTAAGGCAAAAAAATAATAATCTTGCAGTTTAGGTTTATTACGCCGTCTGATATTTTGTTTATGTTCATATTGATAAATGTTTAAGTCAATGGAATCGTGGTTTTAAAGTGGTTGATTCTAAATTTAAGTGGAGAAAGGATTTTTATATTTGATATTTATTGTTTGATCTTTAATTGACATTTGATGTCGATAATTTCGTTGGCATAAACCCTAAAACAAGAAAACAGAAGTAGGCAAAGCAAAGTAGGCAATAGTTATGCATCGGCGCCGTTTGTCATGGAAGTATAAGAACGAATTTCAAGATTAGTAGTTAATTGATATTCCCTTAAATTACATTCTTAAATTGAATTGCAGCTTATTTAGGAATTTATTGTTTAAGAATTTTAAATTTTAGTTTTTTTTTTTAATTTTTATAACATTCTTTTTATGTGCATCGAGTTTGTTTTAGCTTTTTTCTATTAAAAAATGGGATAGGATATTGTTACTATCATTTTTTGTTATTACCAATGTTACTACCACTTTTCTACCATTAGATAAGAATCTCATCTACCTTTATAATTTCTCTCTCCTATTAAGATTGATCTAACGGTGGAAAAATGGTAATAACATTGGTAGTAAAAAAAATGGTAGTAACAATATCCTATCCTTTAAAAAATTACATATTTTTAAATAAATAAATTTTATTTTTTTTTTTTTGTTTTTTTTAAGTATTTAAAAATGGGATAGGATATTATCACTACCAATTTTATGTCACTACCACTTTTTCACCATTAGATCGAATCTCATCTACCTTTATCATTTCTCCCTCCTATTGAGATTCGATCTAACCATAAAAAAATGGTAGTGACTTAAGAAATGACATAAAATTGATAGTGACAATATCCTATCCCTTTAAAAATAATCAAAATATAGAAATTGAAGAGGTATATTTCTACCTATTTATAGATTTCAAAGGCTATATTATTTAGGTAACTCTTAAAATTATATTATTTAGGTAACTCTTAAAATAATCGATGTGTGTAAGAGATCATAATATCATAAAATATTAAGTTGCATATCGATATTTTTTATCAAGATATACACGAAGATATCATCAAATTTGATAACTAACTAATAAATGGTAGGCAAGGTTAATTTTGTAATTAAAAAATTATATTTTAATTTTTGGTCCTTGAAAATAATTACAATTTTTTAGATCCTTATTAATAAATATTTTATTTTCTTGGCCCTTCTCCCTTTGATATTTGAATTCCAAAAGAAAAGATTTGATTAGGCCCACGTAAATTACAAGCATGCTTAACCAAATATAACAAAGTATTTGAGGAATTTTTAATAACACATTATAAAAAGGTACATCCTAAAATATTCATACATTTAAGTTTTTTATAATACACACACTACTATTACTTTTTTAATTCATCATGGGCAACTATAACGCGTAATGTTGGTTTATTCTATTTCAAATATGTGCCTTAAATGTACGTCGATATTTTTAGGGGTGAAAAAATATCTCGCACTTGTGTAGGGTCTTAGGGGGACGAACCCATTGTGAAATAAGATAGAATGACTCTTTCCAATATCGAGTGTAGTTTATTGCAGCAATGATCAACACAATAAGCGATAATGGTTCTAACTTTTCAAAAATTAGGATTTATGATAACCTCTGATAAGTCAAGACTTAGTGTATACAATGTCGGGATGTAAAGCGAAGATTAAGAAAACAAAGCATGAATACCTACGAAAATGTTAGCCACGGATGGCGGCATCAATGGCAACAACGTCGTCGGCGTTCACCATTGACGCCGCCATTTGTGGCTAACCTTCTCGCAGTATTCGTGCTTTGTTTTGTTAATCTTCAATTTACATCCTGACATTGTATACACTAAGTCTTGACTTATCAAAGAGGTTATCATAAATCCTAATTTCTGAAAAGTTAGAACCATTATTACTTATTGTGTTGATCATTGATGCAATAAACTACACTCCAATATTGGAAAGAGTCATTCTATCATATTTCACAATGCGTTGCGTCCCCCAGCACCCTTGCACAATGCGAGATATTTTTTCACTCCTAAAAACATCGACGTACATTTAAGGCACAATTTGAAATGGAACAAACCAACATTACTCGTAGGCTTACATCACTGAGGTGGAGTTCTTGGCGGCTTCAGCGCCGGCGGCGGAACCATTCAATGGCGGTGGTGCCTTGGCCCCAGTGGTCCGGTTGATCTTATAAAATTTGTGAGAATATATGTGTATTTATTGTATGATATTTTATTTGGCCACAAATTTGGCCCCGGCTAATTTTTTATCTTCGTGTAAATATAATGTTTGTTTCATTACTCATTGGGTTGTGAGAAGAAAGTAAAATTCTTGTTTGAAATACTGAAAAAGTTAGTATCATCTTACATATTGTTTTGATTTATAATTATCAGTTATTATTTATTTGTATTTTCAAGGTTATTTGATACTATTTAGTAAATACTCCATCTGGTCCTTATTTAAGGAACCAACTAACAATTCTTACAAGTCAATAAAAACAGTTAAAGTCATTAAATTTGTCCTAAAATTTAAGTAATTTTCAATATTATCCCTATTAATTATACTAAACTCTAATATCATATTAATTATTACTCTCACTCACTACCTTTTTAATTATGGGTATACATAAAAATATTGAATGCTATTTAGAAACAAGCAAGTGCCTTATAAAAAGGATCAAATATACTTGTTAATTAGTGCCTTATAATAAGAACTAAAGGGAGTAGTTCAATATGTTTATTTTTTGGCCCGGGCTAAAATTTTTTTTTCTGGTTCCGCCACTATCACTGGCCAAAGTAGCAACAGCATTTCTTACCTGCATTAACATGTATTTGCCTTATTAATAATGAGATATTCCAAACGGGAGTGTGCAAACAAAATAAAGTGTCTTTTGGAAGGGAGGGGAGAGGGTAGGCTTACATCACTGAGGTGGAGTTCACTGGCGCTCTGTTTCTTCAACTCTTCCAGTAACTAAATGACCAAATGTAAACATATTAGAACGTCATTGCATACTTTAGATAATCGGTAAAATACCTTAACATACTAACATATAGAGTAAGCTCGCATACCTCCAACAATCGCATTGATGGTCCCCCAATTTGCATCTTCTCCATGATCATGTTGCGAGTTGCTTGGACCAGACTTTCTCGTCTCATCCTTTCACTTGCAGAAACTCTAGTAGTAATAGGATCCATGTCAATGGTTCCTGGGAGAAATGAAGGACATTAAAAGTAAGGACATTTTGATCTAGTTTGTCTGGGTTTATAAATAGAAGAATCAGGCTCATCATTTGGAAAGCTACCGGTAGAGTGATCGGTGGCAGACTGCTGCATTGCAACTTCTAGAAGCCGAAAAGCCTCCATTACATCCCGCTTTTCCACCTGTGTCCATCAGGTATTTTAAGAGAACTACAAAATATTTCTATACTGTGTTTCACTATGAAACTAACCAAACATAACTAACCCATTTCTGAGAAGCGAATCCGAGCAGGATTCGCTAAGCCGTATTAGACTCTTAATCTGCCTTGGTGTTGCTGTAATCACCTATTTAATTCATTGAGGGTTGAAAATCTTAAAAAGTTGCAATATTAGAGAACAATCTTGGAATCATATTGTAGAATCAGAAATAATAATTCCCCGGACATAGGTTCTTTTAGATTCGGCATGGTCTCTAAAAATTGCGTCCTCGTCCTGCCAGAGTAATAGAGCGTGAATACAAAAACACATACAAATTGCGAGGGAACAAAACTTAGTTAGCACTCCCTCAGAACTGACTATTGCTACAAAATCCCCATTGACGTTCCAGGTTAGTTAGACAAGTAGACAACAGTTGGTGGTGCCAAATGCCAATTTCCTCGGTTGCGTATGGAGTATACCTCGCGAGGTCAGTCAAAAAAAAAACTAAAAGAAATTATAAAATTACAAAAAAAAAAAAAAAAAGATTAAAAAGTTACTCAAAAAAATTTTAAAAATATTCCTCCTTACCTCGTGCGCCCAAAAAAATAATAAAAATTAACAAATAAGAAAAATAATAATTAAAAACTTGCAAAAAATATTAGAAAAATTTCTGTTTACTTCGCAGTCCAAAAAACTACAATAAAAATTGGAAAAAAAATTCACACAAAAAATTAAAAAAATTCTTGTTTTCCTCGTGAGGTAATGCAGATACCTCCGAGGTAATTCCCAAAAAAGATAATAAAAATTAAACAATTAGAAAAAGAATAATAAAAAATTCATCAAAAAAAATTTTAATTTTTTTTAACGAATATTCATTTCCTTGTTTCTCTCGTGTTGTATCTGTGCGTCATATAATTCATAGGCAATCCCATATTCCCATAGCCTTTTTGATTAAAATGATGGCCGAAGACTGTACGGTGTATGTTTAGCAACAAGACAAATTAAAAATTAAAGATTTGGTCCTTCACGGGCACTTCCAAGAAACTGGTTCTTATTTATGAATAATATTTCTTTCGTTTCTTGAAGGAAAAATGAATGAAATACGAGAAGGAACCTGATGGTGCCCCTCACTCCTCATTCCTATATTTGTGTGTTTCTTTATTAGGAACATGCTTGATGGTACTTGTTATTAAACCTCTTGTCGGTGTTCTCAAGTTAAACTCGTACTCACGGAAGGGAATAGAACTTCCGGGGGAACGAGGAGCTCACGTACACCCCATTGACATCAGGCAACGTTAAAGTCAATGATAAATTGTTAATTATCACTTATTCCTTCCAATCCTAATTATAAGAGCAATTTACCCGATTTTGGAGAGATTAATGATAGTAGTTACGTTAAATTAGTTAATTGTATTTATTTTTCTAAAATATCCTTATTTAAAACCTGAAATGACATCAGCAAGATATATAATGTAACAAAGACTCTCAACCATTTATATTTTGCTTGTCGGACCCTGCACATGTCGCTCTCAACCATACCACGTCTTAAAAATTCCTAACTATGTGCAAGGTTATATTTTTTTTGGATTTGGCTTATGTACTCTGCACTCATTTGTCCGCTGCAGCAAACACGGCGCCGTTTTGTGTGCCACGCACAAGCCTGGTCCTTAAAAAAAAAAAATAAAAAAAAATCAGGCACTGCCGGACAGTAAAATGATAATTCAAGATACTAAATGATTCAAATCTTAGATGCCTGTCATTATGAGGAGAATGCTACTCTGCAGGAGTGTTTTAGCAGTTTCGAGTCTCGACATTATATTTGTGTTCTGTTTAAGGCAACCTTCTGTGATTTGATTTGTCTTATAGTTCCTAATAAATGGGCAATTTTGGATTTCATTTGTTTTCCTCTTCATGGAGAAGACTGCGTTGTGCATGTTGTCTTGTGTGGTTTTTGTGTGTTGAGTGAGGATGCTAAATATGATGTATCCACAAAGTGTAATTAAATCTTAAAAGAACAAAAAATTCTTCAAGTTGATGTGGTTTAACGTGGTAAAAAATTCTGAGTCTAATGATGGTTTTTTTCTACAGGTTGCTCAAGCAACATCTAACCAAATGTTCAAGCGTGATCCTTTAAGACCATATATGGATGTCATTGACAATATTTTAAATCAGCTGGTAATGAGCTTTACATCTTTCATGTCACATTTTGTTTCTAGAGTCTGGGTTGCCTTCTGTGCAATATCTTTACATAGGTATAACCTTCAATTGCACAGTTTAGAGATGATCCATCCTTCAAACCACAAGGTGGACGATTAGGGGAAAATGATATGGATTATGATACTGATGAGAAGTCAATGGCAACGCTAAGGCGTCATCTTCGGGGAGCCCGTGAGGAATACTACAGGTCCCAAAGGTAAGCAAGTGATGGTCTTGTAGATGGCTTTTCTGCTTGAAGTACTGTTCTTGATTCTTTTACAGCTGTTGTAATTTGTAAACACTAACTCCAATGATCTCATTCTCCGCTCTTGGATTTGGTGCAATACATGAAAATTTGTTACCCTTTTTTGTGGTTTGTTCCTGATGATCTTAAAAACAACGGAATATTTCCAACATATACTTGATTGGTTCTTTTACTTGTAAAGATGAATTTCTTATTTAGGCTAAATTACTACTGAATATTCGTATTTTTTTTTTTTTTTTTTTTTTTTTTTTTTTTTTTTTTTTGCTCTGGTTAACAAAAAGATTTACTTGCTCGGGAAAGTTTCACCTTTGCATCACAGTTCCTATAAATATGATCATGTAAAAACTGCCCTTCTAATGCTTCTCAAAGAGGAAATAGATTTCTTCTTGCCTCTTACTGATTGAGCATTGAAGAATATCAAGTTACAAAATGAAACTATTTTGAATACTCTAACATCTGAGTACTCATATAGTCCATTAGCGCCCTGAATATAATACCTGCGAGGTAAGTCCAAAAAAAAATTAATTAAAAATTAAAAAATTCGAAAAAATAATATAAAAAAATTCTTGTTTACCTCACGAGGTAAGTTAAAAAAAAATATTTGAAAAAAAGGCAATTTTTTTTTTTTAAAAATTCTGTTTACCTCGTGAGGCGAGTCCCAAAAAAAATAAAAAATAGAAAAATAAAAAAATAAAATAAATAATACATCAAAAAAATGTAAAAAAAATTCCTGTGTACCTCGCGAGGTACTAGAGATACCTCCCAAGGTACTTCCAAAAAAAATAATAAAAATTAAAAAATTAGAAACAGAAATAATAAAAATATGCAAAAAAAATTAAAAAAATTCCTCTTTACCTGCGAGGTAGTAAAAATACCTCCCAAGGTAACTTCAAAAAAATAAAAATAAAAAATTAGAAAAGAATAATGAAAAATACGAAAAAAAAATTAAAAATTCCAAACATCTTCCAAAAAAAAATTAAAAAAAAAATCAATAAAAAATTCCAAACGCCTTCCATATATGCACTTGTTAATTGAAGACGTTAAAAGGCAAAAGTGGTACCTCAGTGGTATATGCGAGTCCAAACCATTTGTACCGATCGTACGCTATGGATGGACCTTTTTGGGATCAAAGATTATGTCCAAGGGCCGTGGTGTATTGGGGGAGATTTTAATGCAACAACTCTTGCAACAGAAAGGAGGTCATGTGCAGTTTCAAAGTTATCTTCGGATCAAGAGTTTTGTAGATAGTCTTAGGACATGAACTTGGTGGACTTGGGTTTTGATGGACCAGCCTTTACTTGGAAGAGAGGAGATACGGAAGCTCGGTTGGATAGGTTATTTGCAAATGAAGATTGGTGTGCTTGATACATTGACGCCAAGTTACTACATTTTCCTCAATATAAATCCAATCATAGACCTTTACTATTGAGAATGGAGGGGGTTTCAATAAAAGAACCGATCACTCAGAGGCCATTTCGTTTTATTGCCTCATGGGTCCTTCATGAGACATTTAATGATATGGTTAGGGGGAGTGGAGTTATTTAGAAGATTGGGGGGAAATATTGCAAGCTTCACTCAAGCTTGCCAAAGTTGGAATAGGGATGTCTTCTCTCATATCCAGCAGCGGAAGAACCAACTGCTTCGTAGGCTGGATGGGATTAATCGTGCGTTCACCAGAGGTGGTAATATGCACTTCCTTGAAGAGCTCTAGAAGAACCTTTGGGTCGAGTTGGATGAAACGTTAACACAGGAAGCTTTGCTATGGGCCCAAAAGGCTCGGATTAATTGAGTGATTGATGGTGATTGGAACACCAAGTTGTTTCATGATCAACCTAATAGTCGAAAGAAGCATAATGAGTCACACACAGAGGTTATTGCTAGTGTCTTATGAGGTCATTAAATAAATTGGGCCCGTTAAAGGAGTTTTAATTGGTTCAAGTTTATTTACGTCAGTGACTAATGGGCCACACACAAAGGTTATTCTCGATTGTTTAAAATTAGCAAACTTAGGTCAATAATTGTTATTGAGCTTTATCAAGAGTAAAGGTGTAATTGGGTTGGAGTGGGACTCCAAATCCAATTAGGAGAAAATGGTGTCATATATAGTGTCCCAAGTGGGAAATCGGTTTTCTCCACAAAGGGCCCAAATGTGTTGGAAGATCCAACGGGGTCTTAGGCGAAGTTGAATTTGGAATTCGAATTTTGAATTTAAGTTTAAAATTTAAATTTGAATTTGAATTCAAAAGGTTAGGTTATAAAAGATAATTCTGAATTTTCTACTATATATATATATATAAAGATCCAATAATGATTGGATGAAAATAGGAGAAATAATAAATGAGGATTGATTTAAGAATGATTTTGAACTTTAGTTTAAGAGATGAATGTGATCCATCATCTTAAATTATTATTCAATCAATCAAGATATGAATTTAATTCATTATGATTTGGATTTTCCAATTATAGTTTGGATTGTGCCTTTCTTGTGAAGACTTAAATTAGGGTTAGACTTTTATAAAGTGCTGATTTTTTGTGTGCCCTTTTTATGGACTTTTTTTTTAGAGAAAAAAAGTAAATAAATGTGATCCATCATCTTAAATCAATCCAACAATCAAGATATGAATATGATTCATCATATTAAATTTAATCAATCAATCAAGATGTGAATTTAATGTGATGACAAGTAGTGGACTTATTACCTAAAACCTCTTTTCTTAGTGCATAAACTGAAAATTCCTAAGGCAATTAGGACTAGGAATTTTTGGCCTACCAAGGCTATAAAAAGAGAAGGGTTAGACGTTTTTTGATTTATCCTTATGCTCTCTAAATTTCAGTCATTACTAAAGGTTTAGAGAGGAAAAGATACAAGGTTACGTGTGCCTCATCTGCGTGATATCTTTTATCCAATGGACCTGTCTGACCAGGATATTGTTGCATTGTCTGGAGGGCACACTCTGGTAAATCTCCTTTTCCATTATTATATCCTCGTTTGACTTTTTATGGTTATGACCAGACATTCTGAGTTCATTTGCTCTGGTATTACTAGGGAAGGGCACATCCAGAGAGATCAGGGTTCGATGGTCCTTGGACAGAGGAACCTCTGAAATTTGATAACTCATACTTTGTGTAAGATTTGAACTGCTTGCAAAGTTCACATTTGCCTCCTACATGAACATTTTTAAAGCATGAAAATCGTCTAAGTTAAATATCGTTGTTTGTATCAGGGAATTGTTAAAAGGAGATTCTGAGGGGCTGCTCAAACTTCCAACAGACAAGGCATTATTGGAGGATCCTGAGTTTCGTGGCTTTGTTGAGCTTTATGCACGGGTAACTGGGATATCGTTAATCCAAATGACCGTTATTTAGATTTCTTTTGCAATACAGAATGTTTTTCAAAATAGCATTCTTAAAGTCTACTTATTTACAATATATTGGCGTGAGCTGTTGGCTTTCCATCGTTCAATCTTTAGGTCTGATGCGGTTGCGTCTAGTATGAGTTTATTAACAGGAATTTTTTTTAAAAAAATAAAAAAATAAAAAAAATCTGAAAAGCATTATGCTATCGATAGTATGGCTTCTTCTCCGCTACCTGTGCCATCTTGATGTTGTAGATGATAACGCATTATTCTCCCTTGTGCAGGACGACCAGATTAATTTTCCTTCTTGATATGCGACCACTTCTATCAGTTCCCCTCTCCATTATCTTTCCCACTAGGATTTTCTGTGTTGTGCTTTTTTTTACCTTGGATTTGTTTTCGGGGTTACTCTTTCCCATTAGGCATTAATCGATGAGGTTCAAGTAAATCTTCTTACCTTTGCCTCCTTCAGACCATAACTTCCAGCTCCAGGTCTTGTTTTTCCCCTAAGTGCATAGGAATTGCATCATTTGTTAGCATACGTTGTAATTGAACAGTTTAACTGACAACTTTTTGTTAAACAGATGAAATGAGGTACTTATAAGACTCATAATATTGATGAGGAATGGAATGTACATGAATATTTGAGCTCCTTTAACCTCACTGCGTGAATAATCTTTAGGAAGCTTTTGTTGACGATGAACTAAAATAGAATATGAACATACAAATTATAGGTAGCTAGCCATGAAAATTAAAAAAAGTTAAACCAAAAGGGAATTTCATTAGTTCTACAGTACGTTATTGTGATTCTTATTCTTGTTGCCCTGTGAAGCAAATTTGACTATCTTAAACAATCTCATATGATCAGTTATTTCAATTTCTCTATGCATAGAAAATAAGAATAACTATAGACATAAGCTTTTACTAGTTCCCATCTTGGAAGCTTAAGACCAAATAATGTGGATCATGTGTTTGTTTGTGCTCACAGCTCTCTATTCACAAGAGTTTATATATAGACTTGACAGTGAATTGTTTTCTATACAGAGCTTTTTTATTCTTTTGGTTCACAAAAGGATTCTTTAAAGAAAATAAAGTGACAACTTCATGATTTACCATTACCATTGAAGTTAGTTGGAATAATTCTAACGTTCTCTTTGTTGTTGTTGTCGTTAGGGTTGCGTAGAGAAAATAAAGCTCAAGCATCGGAATTTAAAGGTTGAGGTAATTCTATTGGATTGGCATTTCCATCATAGTTATGCTTTAATAATTTTGTTGTTGTTGGATTATGTGTGGTTTGGACTTGAATAGTCTACTAACTATTGGATTAATATTATGATCTGGAGCTGATTTGTCTCTACCAATTTATTGACCAATCTGGTTTTTAATACTTTACTTTGATATACGCTTTCTTTTGTGATATGGATTATAGAAGTTTTATTTTTTACTTTTTAATAGTTAAGTTACAAAGAGAACTGAATGTGTTGCTGAATTGAAACTTGCTAGATAAATATTGGTATGAAATTATGCATAAACTGTACTATTAGGAACCATAGATTAATGAAGTTAATTAGTCTTTATATTACTTAATTAGTAGCAGGTAGCTAGACAACTTTTTGACACTTTGTGGTGATTGTTGTACATAGAAGTAGTAGTTACCACTTGAATTAGTTAGAGCAAATTGGTTAAGATGATTTGAAGTTATAGCCACTTAAATATTTTGCCATATTCAGGTCTGCTCCGTCGTTTTGGGTGCTTTGGGTGCTTTGACATGTTATGGTGCTATACTAGCAATTTCGTTCGCAATGGTCGTTCCTTCCGAGCAGCACTGGCTGTTACCAGTGGCTCTTGCCTCGATGACTGCATGTTTCATTTTGATTATAGTAACCGCCATGATGCCAGTGCCATCGCCAGGTTCATCACCGGTGGTGGCAGCGCCACCAGCGGTACTCCAAGCGACTACTACAAAGACCAAATGACAACTCCAACTAGGGGTGAGCAAATCAAAACCAAAACCGAACAGAATCGAATAATTCGGTGTTCGGTTTTTTCGGTTTGGTTTTTGAAACTAGCTTAATTTGTTTTTCAGTTCGGTGGTTGAAAATTTATTTCGGTTAAAACCGAATAACTGAAATTTAAAGAGCTCAATATATGAATTTACGTTTCTGGCATTCGTTTCTGAATTAATATTTATTAGATTATTTCTTTTCTATTTATTTGATTTATTCTTGTTTTAATTTGCAAGTTGTGATGATTGAATATTATTACACTTATTTGTATCTCTTGTTGAATAAATTTAGGATTGTTTAGTTAATAAATAATGGATTGTTTTTTGGTTGCCCATCCGGTATCCGAACTTCGCCTTGACTAATCCGAATCCAACCCGGGTCGCACACCTGGCTATGGTGGGTGAGTCTCCCAGCGGGGCTTTTCTACATTCACAAGGCTCGAACTTGAGACCTTGCTTAAGTGACACAAGTTGCTTACCACTTGTACCTGTTGGTTTTGATTAGTTTTGATGATGTCTTATATAGATGCCATTGTTATAAGCAAAAAGATTGAGTAATATAGTTATCTCCTACTTTGACTAACTATTGTATTTAATGTAGATCATTCCAAGTTAAATGATGAAGAATGATCAAGTTGGGAGATGGAAGTATGAAGAACTTGATGTATGGAATGAAGATTTATTTATCCAAGTTCTTATATCAATGCTAGAAGCCTCCAAGATCATATGGAAGTTGGAATGATTCAATTCAGAGTTAAAACAAACAAGAATGAGGTTTTGGATGAGCAAACTTGGTTCTCCAAGTATTAAACACGAGTTTCCTACCTTGCTTTGCTGTAATTTACTCATCGATAGGAGAAAACTCGAGTTTTGAGGGAAAACTCGAGTTATCAAGTGTTCACGAGCGTCTCCGGGGTCTCTGGACAAGGAAAACTCGAGTTTTGGGTGAAAACTCGAGTTTTGGAGCACTGGATCAGCAAGAGTTGGCAAAACGCGAGTTTTGGGTCTCTGGACTAGCAAAACTCGAGTTTTGGGGCAAAACTCGAGTTTTGAACTATTATCAGCACATCAGCTCCACACTGTCTCACGTTCAGCATGGGCGACCTCTGGTATTTCGATGATATCTCACAAACCAGAAATCGAATTGAGACGAAACCAGTGGCATATGAAACTAGACATCCAAAGCGTCATTTTGATATATAATTGAAGTCTAAAGGTGTTCAGATGAAGGAGCTATGTATTTTAGAAATTGGCACATCAGTTCACGCCATGCTTCAGACCAAGCTTCAATGTTTTGAGTGTATCTCACAAACTACAAATTCAATAGAGCTCAAATTGGTGGCATTGGAAAGTAGACACATAAAGCTTTCCATCAAGAGTTGAATGGACCAAAACGGAGCTCAGACCTGGGAGATATGGTCTTCGAAAGTTGATGGTTATTTCAAGAAAACTCAACAAAGTCCAGCGAGAAAGCAAAACTCGAGTTTTGAAGTGAAAACTCGAGTTTTCATCAGACAGAGAGCACCTGATTTCAGAGCATATGAAAACTGCCAGTTTTGGGTTTTCATGAACATATGAAAACTCGAGTTTTGGACAAAACTCGAGTTTTGCTCAGGCCGAGAGGAATCCAACTTTCGAAAACAAAAGGAAAACTTGAGTTTTCATACAAAACTCGAGTTTTGACCGCTGGCTCAGAAAATCACCATATCTGAAACATTATATTCTCATCAAGAACATCCAGATGATTACTCAAATGATTTATACTACTTCTTAACATCATTTACATCATTTGTGTATAAGTTTTAGGTGATTAGAGTTTGAGATTGCATCAAACTCAACAATGGTCAAGATCTGTCTCAATGGAGAAAGAACTTGCTGCAGATTTCCAGAAATGATAGAGAAGAACGAATTCAACAAGGAACTGGAAGAAATAAAGTTGAATTCTCAGAAGCAATGTTCTTCAATGGATTCAAGTGAGCAACGAACTTCAGAGGAACTCCAAAACTCGAGTTTCAGTTTTGAAACCGCCAGTTTTGGTGACACATGATTCAAAACTCCAGTTTTGATTATCAAAACTCGAGTTTTGGAGCATCAGACAGAAAACGCAGTTTTTGCAGAAAATGCTCGCATTGATTTATACATTGGCTTAAATCTGCGAATTGGTTAAATATGTTTTATATGATTCTTATCTATATTTCTAACCAATCTTAACAAGTTTGCTTATGGGTTTTCAGAGGATTTGAATCTTACAACATTTGAATTTATTTTAACTTATCCTCAAAGTCAAAATAGCAAATGGAAGACAGCTGGAGTTGTGGGCAGATTTCTCACCTAATACAAACAACTAAGCCTCCACTAGCTAAAGCAGATCTTCAAGCAATATGGGACGAATTTGAGGAGCCAAAGCTGAAGCACTTTATTCCCAACTGAAGAATTCAAATGCAAAAGTCTCCAACTGCCTATATTTCAAACAAGAACTTGAATAATGACTAGATTCATGAAGCAACACCCATAACAACTATATTTTCGATTGGGTTGAAGCCTCAACGGATCTATAACGTTCACAAGCTTCAAATCACTATAAATACATGAAGATTTGAAGTTGGACACCAGAGAAGACATACACAGAAAGCTTACACGAAATTATCAGTCTTTTGTTGCTTATTCATTTGATTGTATCTTTGATACATTGTACTTCAGTGTTTATCATATCTACTCTGTGAGAGAGTCTATTTCTGTGTAAATCATTCATTGTAATAATCTCAAGTCAGTGACTTGGAGATTGGGAAAATCGAGTACAACTTGTAAGGGGGAGTGTGTCCTAGGTTGAGGAGCATCCTTCGTTTACGAGTGTGTATCATTGTAAGCAATTACTGACTTGTAAGGGGAGTGAGTCCTAGAGTGAGGAGCATCCTTCGTTTACAGATTGTAATTGTTCTTAAGTGATAGTGGAAAATCCCAGGAGATGCGGGGATTTGGATGTAGGTCAAGGAGTTAGACCGAACCAAGATAAATCTTTCGTGTCAAGCTCTTCTTCTCTATCTCCACTTTACCTTGATATTATCTGTTGTGTGGGTGATCCGAAAAGAATTTTAAAATCCCCAATTCACCCCCCTCTTGGTGATTTCCTTCTCTTTCAGTACCAACCCCCGTTGGTATTAAATAATGGATTTTATTACTTAATCGAGCTTTGAGCTTTCAATTGGATTTAATTCATTTTTATGATTAAATTCTAGATTTACAGTGATTTAGTATTTTCACCATAACTTTTGATCTAGATATCCAATTAGCCTGATCTTTCTTTCCTTTTTTAGATGATTCAGAGAGCTACAATTGTTATGAAGACTTGGAAGGCGGATTCGGATAAGAAGATGGACGAAATTGGAGCTAAAGACAGACCCATTTTTCTGGATTTTTATTTTGCTCGAATTTTGTAATAAAAGACCATTTATTAGAGGTTTCCTATTTTTAAAGGTTTCCTATTTTTGGGCCAATCTTGTAGCCCTAGTGTTTCCTATTTATAGGTTAGATTAAATGGCTAAAAACATATTCTCAATTACGCTTTATGAGATTTTTGGATTGAATTAGAAGTTTATTATTTTCTCTGAATCGTTCATCATCTTCTTCTTCTTTTCTTCTGCGTTTTGCCGAGCCATGCTTGGTTAAGCTTCTATGATTGACCCATGGATTGAGGATTCCACGAACCCAGTAGTACCCGCTTCAATCAAGAACGTAATTCGTTTCGTTTATTTTAATCGGATGATTGCGGATTGGGCATTAGATTTAATTCCCAGATTGATATCCCAAGGACATAGGTCAGACCGGGTTTCAGAGAGCTTTATGCAATCTCACAGTGAGCTTGCCATGTGTTCGATCAAATGATAGGCGATCGTCTAGTCGAGGGAATATCTGTACAAACGCAAAGATTTCAGTTTATCCAGAATCAATCACGAGTTTGGTTATTATCTTTTTGTCTGATGAAGGGTATGGAATCCCAATTCTAGGTTAATCATTTTTAATTTGATTAATCGCATTTTCTTATATTCTATTTTATCTTTGCTTCATTTAAATTACATTGAAAAACCCCCATTTAAGTTCTTGTTTTACTATTGATTTTAGACCATTGTAAATTCCTTAAGAGAAACGATCCAAGTTTCCTATACTACGATATTTGAATCTTGGTTATTTTGTGAGGGCTCGGCAGTTGCTCTCAATCTTTTATGACAAGTAAACCTGGATTTAGCAAATGGAAATGAACACCTTCAGCTTTTAATGAAATTGCTTGATTATGTATTTGCATATTCACACTCTTTATAATATATAATCTATACAATGAATCTACAATAGTTCCAGATTATATGCTTTGGGATTAGCAGGCGTGTTACTTGACTTTTAAATTTTGAAGACACTGCTCAACGATTATTTTTTTATTTTTTATTTTTTGCTCGAAAGCTCAACGAGTATTTATTTTTTAAGAAATATAATAAGTTCATGTGGGATGGGTTTCCTTTTTCAAATTCGCTTTGAAGAGAGATTTTTATTTATTTATTTATTATTAATGGATAAGATAATCGAAGAATGCTCTTACTAGACAGTCAAAAGAAAATTAATAATTGTGATGTAACGTGAATTTAATTTTAGGATTTATTTGTATCTTCCCCAAAACTTAAGTGTTTGTTATCGACTTATAATAAACGAGATTTTTAAAATGCATACATGAAAACAAGTCAAACACTATAGAGCAAATTTACATGTGTTTCTCATTGTTAAAAATGGAGAAATTCATTAATTTTTTAATAGATAAGTGTTTGTTAATAACAAATTTACATGTGATTTTTTTCTTATTTCTTAATTTTTTTTTTTTTGGGTGTACCGCACGAGGTATGTCCAGTACCTCGCGAGATATGCAGAAGTTTTTTTAATTTTTTTTGATGAATTTTTTATTATTTCTTTCTCATTTATTATGTCCAAGACCTCGCGAGGCATACAGTTTTTTTTTTTTTTTTTAAAATTTTTTATTTCTTAATATTTTGTTGGCGTACCTCACGAGGTCAGCCGCACCTCGTGAGGTACGGAGGGTTTTTTTATAAAAAAATTGATGAATTTTTAATTTTTTTGGGCGCACCTCACGAGGTACGTCTTGTACGAAGGTACGAAGGGTTTTTTTCCCCATTTTTTTTGATGAATTTCTTATTTTTTTCTCCCTAATTTGTTTTTTTTAATTCTTTTTGTTTTGGATTGATCGTGACGTTCCTCCGCTACCTAGCAAGGTAGAGAGATATTTTAATATTTTTTTACGCGTACGTCACGAGGTATGTCCAGTACCTCGCGAGGCAGTTTTTTTTTAAAAAAAATTTATTGCTTATTTTTTATTTTTTTTGGGTGTACCTCACGAGGAAAATCCAATACCTCATGAGGTACGTAGGGGTTTCTTTAAAAAATTTTGACGAATTTTTATTATTATTATTATTATTTTTGATCGACCTCTCGAGGTTTCTTCACTACCTCGCGAGGAGAGAGAAATTATTTTTAAATTTTTTTTTTTCGGCATGCCCCATGAGGTCAATCCAATACCTCACGAGGTACGAAGGTTTTTTTTTTTTTTAAATTTTTTTGATAAATTTTTAATTTTTTTTTGGGGCATGCCTCACGAGGTCGGTTCAAGTACCTCGCGAGGTACGACTTTTTTTTTTATAAAAAAATTCTCCCAAATTTTTTAAATTTTTTTTATTGACGTCGTTAGGTTTCTCCGCTACCTCACGTGGTAGAGAGAATTTTTTTGCAAAATTTTAAGTTTTTAATTTTAATTTGTTTTTTGGGGTGCCTCACGAGGTATATCTAGTACCTCGCGAGGTAGACAAGGCTTTTTTTTTTTAAAAAAAAAAAAAAAAATTGACAATTTTTTTATTTTTTTACTGACCTCACTAGGTTAAAAGGAATTTTTTTAATTTATTTTTTCAAATTTTTTTATTTTTATTGTTTTAGCTTTTTATTATTTTTTTTGAATTGACCTCACGAGGTATCTGAGTTACACACAAGAATTTTTTTCAAATTTTTTTTTTTAATTTTTTGATTATTATTATTTTTTCTAATTTTTTAATTTTTTTTGGAGGTACCTCGGGAGGCCTTAGGAATTTTTTTAATTTTTTTTTGTAGTTTTTATTTTATTTTATTTGTTTGAAGTTACCTCGAAAGGTGAAAAGAAATTTAATTTTTTATTAATTATTTTTCTAATTTTCTAATTTTTATTATTTTTTGGACTCACCTCGTGAGGTATACAGGAAAATTTTTTTGACCAATTTTTTTAAAATTTGTGAAACTTTTTTAATTATTTTTTGGACTTACCTCGTGAGGCAAACAAGAAATTTTTTAATTTTTTTTGTGAATTATTATTATTATTTTTTGTAATTTTTAGTTTATTATTATTATTTTTGGACTTACCTCTCGAAGCATCGGAATAAGTCACTTGCTTCTCAAGCTTCGTAGCTCTTGGCCTCTGCTTCTTCACCTCTTTGCTCTGCATGTATGACAAAATGTTTGAAACAGAGTGTAAAACATGATATATACTAATTTGTACAAACAACTGAAATTAAATGCAACTTCAGTAATGATATCAGAAAACATCCACAAACAAAAAAGATCATAAAAGAGAAGACCGAAATGATTGACGAAGGAGTCGTCGTTAAGGGTTTTCCAGATCCGGATGATTTTCTTCTTTCTTTCGTCCCTTCAACAATATCTCCCAACTCTATTTCGATTGACACCCATTATTTTGAGAAAAAACGTTGAAAAAAGTTGATTTGCAAAGGCTCCCCACCCCAGATTGCATTTGACGAGGCAAAGTAGCCAGGTTAGGGGTAAAAAGCATGGATGGACAAATGGTTGCAGATGTTAGTATTTGGTCGTCTTAGCTTACGAGATGACCGAGAGAGTTGACGAGAGATAGAGACTACAAGATGATTAAGAGAGTTGATAGAGATAGAGACTATACAATGCTCAATGAAACCACATGGCACTTGTGTTACCCACGAATTAAAAAAGTAATGGTTTATGTAAGTTGACAGATATGGTATTTTTGCACCCTCTTACAAAGTTCATTGATATTTTTACTCTCAACCTTTTAAATAACCATTTTAAAAAAATAATGTGGAGCCCAACCTAATGGAAGTTTGTACCACTTAACGGAAGTGATATTTTTGTTGCTGTTTTGAAAAGTTTATAGGCACTTTTACATCCAAATAAAATTTACTTTGTCAGACGCACTTCTAAAAAAAGTTATTCAGAAATTCTACCAGGCACATATAAACCATCAAACACGAGTAATCACAACAAAGGCGCACAACCAAAAAATTAACTGGCAAAAAAAAAAAAGATACAGAATAATCACATTATTTTTAAGGGAAAAACACTTCTCATGTTGTAGGAGAAGTGTTTTCTCATGTCACACACATATAAAATGGTGGGACCTACATATATATACAATTAGCATGAGAAAAACATTTCTCATATTGTAGGAGAAGTGTATTCTCATGTCACACACACATAAAATGGTGGGACCCACACATATATAATTAGCATTATATATATATGTGGGTCCCACCATTTCATGTGTATTTAGGAATCTTCTTCTCATGCAACATGAGAAGTTTAAACCCCAATTAGCATTATATATATATGTGGGTCCCACTATTTCATGTGTGTGTAGGAATCTTCTTCTTCTCATGCAACATGAGAAGTTTAAACCCTATTTTTAAACCTTAAATTTCTATTTATTATTAATATTTATTTATTGATGATTTATAATTATTATTATTTTCTAGATATTAATGTAAATAGGAGATTTAAAATTTGAATTTCAAAATAAAATAACTAATCGCCAACCGAGAAATTACATGATTTAGAGGATTGTTTTAGAAGGTTTAATATATGAAAATAGAAGACCAAGGGATTAAAAACCGGTCTCGGCAATGAATGGATGGGTCAAGGGTTAGTCCCATAGTCAGATAAGTCATAATTAAAACAATTTAATTTAATTAATCTGCATAAAAATATTCATATCTAACCATTATAAAAATAATATTGAATAAGAGATTCAATATGTTACATTTCTTTTATTACCACCAATATGTGTTCCCCGTTGGACTATATCCTATAAGAAAAATAAACAAAGTTAACCTAGAATATTGGGAGTAAAATATTCTTCTATAACAATATGAATAAAATTTAATGCATTGCATAAAAAATTTAAAGTATTAAACTATAAAATATAAAAAAAATACTTATAAAGAGATATAAATAATCATTTACAATTTATAATTTAACAAGTAAGTTCCATATAATAAGCTTCCAATTTATACTTTATACTTACCTCCTAATGTTAGGTAAAATAATTTGAAAAATAAAGGGTTAAAGTGCAAAAATACACATGTGCTTTGGTCGTGAGGAGCGCTAGGAGTAAGTACTTTTTTTAGGTGTAAAAGTGACTATGTATTTACAAATTAGATGCAAAAATACTTGTTTTTGACCGTTAAGTTTGCTTTTTTTTTTTGTTAACTCGGACGATGACGTGACATTTTAAAGATGCAAAAATACATATGTGGTTTGGCAAAAAGAGCGCCCAACACCAAGTTCTTTTTTTTTAATTTAATAATTTTATTTCAATTAAAGGAAAGTTATTATTTCTCTAGGTATAGTTTCGGAAGGTCAAATTTTTTATTTCCGTAATTTATTTTTTATTTTTTAAATCCTTATTAAATTTTTTTAATTAATAATTAATAAATAAGTATTTATGTATTTGAAATTTGATATTATAAATACTATATTTAATTAAAAATAAAAGTCAATAACCGACCATATTATTAGTATAAGATATATTTAAAGATTAAAGATTCTTTTGCTAACATGTTCTTCCTCTTTTCTCTTTTTCTTTCCGGAACATGGCCTGGTCATTATTCTATTATACCTATATATTAACACATACGATCTCTTTGCTATTTCCCATTTCTTTGTCTTCAATTGTTTTTGCAAAGTGCGAGACAATGTTCACACTCGTTTTCATGCTTCTATTTCCTCTTTCGTAACTTTATTAATAATGGCGGATGACCATATTAAGTGTACATTTGGCTTTTCCTGTCAAAACACTTGCCACCAACTTCCATCTCTATCGCCGCCTCCTCCACCTCGACTTCAATGATTCTTACCCTCCCTCGCTTTCTCCCCCACCCACCTCTATCTATGTCTACTCATCACCACCGTGAGGAAGCGGCACCGGGACGGTGTTTAATCCTCCGCCCTTTCACATGAACTCCGGCGCCGCCTCCGCCTAACCCTATTGTGCCTTATTTTCCTTTCTACTTCTATAGCCGCCAGTCAACGGCGTCCACGACGAGCTCTTCCATCAAGGCGTCTTGTTTGTTTACATTTTTGGTGATGCTCTTCATTTAACAGAGAGCGAAAGAATAGCTTGAGTTGTACTCTTGAATCACGATGACCTCCTTTTATTTCTCTTTAATTTGTATATCTCAATATTTCTATTGGTTCATGTACAATGATAACCAATTTCTTAACTTTTTTATTTTGTACATATTTGGTTCATCTTATAATCAGATTGCGAAGATTATTCACTTTATTTGTTCATTGAAATAATTTTCTGGCAAATCCATACTATAAAGCGAGGATTTTTTTCTTTTTTAAAAAAGATAATAAATTATGGTCCGTTAGTGACTTTTATTTTTTCCTTAAGAATTAGAGGGTAAAAAGTTCTTACTTCTTCCAACAAGCGCATTTTCTGGGGTGAGGCCCCTTGTCATATTAACCAACAATATGTTAGTTCCTAAAGTACCTTTTATAAGATCTTAAAATTTAAATTGGATTAAATTTTCTCATAAGAGTCTAGCTATTTGGGTTCATTTGAGCATTTAACGTATTTTTATCATTTTGCTCACAATTACTTATATTCTCTTTTTTAATCTTTTTTTGGGTACTACACTTGTTCATACTTTCTCTCATTATTACTATTTCTTTTTTTACTTACCCCTTATAAATATAGATATAATTTGAGGGAAAAAAATATTTCTTACATATTTATGGCTTTGTGCACTTTAAGCCTATAAAAAAACTATATAAATGTAGGCTTTTAGTAGAATATAAGAATAAAAACAATAAATATTATATTATTTATATTATATAAATATAATTATATTTATTTGATGTGTAAATGCCAGGCCCGAAGGCTTACGACCAGGCTTTAACCAAATAAGTCCGGCCTATTTACACATTTAGGCCTTTAAATAGGCCTTGGCCTGACCTTTTTAACAAACAGTCGGGCACGACCAAGCAGTAAATAGGCAGGTTGTAGGCCTTTGATAGGGTCGGCCTATTTCTACCCCCACTCCTTGATGTGGAAAGTCAAATATAATTATGTGAAATGTTTGTATGGAAAACGATGTGAATTTAGGGTCATATCGACCTTTTGGGTCTCGTTGGTTTGAGGAGGTGTGGGAGGGAAGGGAGTGGAAAGGAGGATATTGATCAAATTGTCATTAATGAGAAGAATATTCCTTTTTATTAAGAGTATATTTTGGAATATTGAAAAGTTTTCATGGGCTATTTAGTAAAGAGGAGGAAAAAAAATCTCTCTCCCCATCCCTCCCCCCTCCCCTCCCTCAAACCAAAACAGCAGTAGCCAGCAATCTAAGCACAGTAATTCTAATTTTAATTGATTGGTATAGATTGACTAGATAAATTAAATCCGTAGGATAATTTTCTTAATGAATATAGGGTAAAGGAGCAAAAATACACATATGCTTTACCTTCGACCAAACACCATATGCTTTTTTTAGGAGCAAAAATGGCCATGTGGTTACCAAATGGGTGCAAAAGTCACACCAGATGTTAGTTAACCGTTAAGTAACTATTGTTGACCAAAAATGCTGATGTTGATGATGAATTGGAGAGAAGAAGGCTTGCTGCTGTTCCTTGAGACATAAATCTTTGCAGCATTTGGAACAGAGGTTCATGGTAGCCGGACTTCCAAAGAAGCCGCAATTGTTGTTGCAGAGCCGGTGGCCTTCGGAAGTTTGGCATCGTTGCTCTTATGCCATGCTTTTTCTCGCGTGTATTAGGATATGAGACTTCGGATTAATCTTCTTGGTCAAAGAAAGAAACGAAAGATAAATTTTTCCTGAAATTCTGTGATTCAGAATCTGCGTACGAAGCTCTGACCTACCGAAATTTATAGAACCGACTGGAACATGATGATCAAAACTGAAAAATCTGTTCGGATGTGTAGAAAATTATGGGAAAATTGAAAAGTTAAAAAACTTCTCATAAGCGATAGAAGGTTGGAACCAATCACTGCACAAAAGGGGAAAAAGAAAACAGATTGAAAACGAATATTAAGCTAATGATAATATAAGTACTTCATTTTTGCTACTATGTTCCAGCCTCCTGCTTAACAAATCCACTTTCCCTCTTCTCAGTTTATCGTCTTGCTCCGTCTCTTTGCTCTTGTTTCTGTTGATTTTTATTTCATGCAATCTCTCGCAGTTTCTTTACCCTGTTTAGCATGCTTCGTCTTGGGTTGGAGTACTCCGATATCATCAGAATCACTCATACATGTAACCAGTGGCGGACCCAGGAATTTTAACGACGGAGAGCGAAAATAAAAAATATTCCTCTTCTGGTCCTTATTATAAGGCACCAACTAACAAATCTCATAAAACAATAAAAAAAAATTAAAATCAATAAAGTTGTCTTAAAATTTAAGCAATTTTCTATATTAACCCTACTAATTGCACTAAACTATAATATTATTTTAATTATTACTCTCACCCACTACCCTTATTAATTATGGGTATACATGAAAAAAAATAATTAATGCTCATTCATTGGAAACAAACAAATGCCTTATAAAAAAGACTAAATATATTTATTAGTTGGTGCCTTATAATAAGGAGCAGAGGGAGTATATCAAAAATAAAAATATTTGAAATACAATATAGACCTAATATGCAAAAAATTGAAAGAAATCTGTTACACAAATTAAGATCACTTCACTTAACTCTTACTCTATGTTTTTCGTATTATTAAATTCATCTATCATTGAATCCGTACTAAAACTCAAAATAATTTCTTTTTCAATGTATGTAATCAAATAATCATCAAGAAATCAATCTTCCATTCTATTTTGAAGTCTATTCTTGATTATCTTTATAGCGAAAAAGATTTTTCAATAATTCTTTGTAGAAATTGGAAAAATGAGTACAAGTCTAATCACTTTTACAATAAGAAGGTAAATGATGAATTTTCCAACTCTTGCTAGCTCTTGACAAAGTTTAGATATGGTTGATAAATTAATTAAATTTGAATTTTTAGGAATGTCAAGCTTAAAATGTTGTAACTCTTTCTTCAAAGACAATTTTTCTTGTTTCTCGTAAAATCTCTAGAATAAAACTTATCATCAAATTTATAAATATCATCACTATTAAATTTTGGTAATGTCATTGAATTTGGATTCAAAAAGTATGGTTGCAAGGAAATATTGCAATCAACACTTGGCCATATATGCTATGTTGTAGGTTCCCTAGGTCTCAATCCCTTATAATTTTTTTCTTCTTACAATTTTTGGGGGGCGGGGGCCACCCCTTGCCCCCCATGTAGGTCCGTCCTTGCATTTAACCGTGAGTATCGCAAGCTTTGAGTGTCACTGCTTAAATATCATCAGAAGCATTGAAGCTATTAACTATTGATTACTGGTTACTTATTATTGTTGCAATGTCCATCGTTGACACGTCATACACTACGTGATATATAGACTTAATAATTAGAGATAGGATATTGTTACTACCAATGATACTACCACTTTTCCACCGTTAAATCAGAATCTTAATATGAGAGAGAATTTATAAAGTTAAATGAGATTCTGATCTAACGGTGGAAAAGTGGTAGTAAAATTGGCAGTAACAAAAAAATGGTAGTAACAATATCCTATCCCTAATAGTTATAATATATTTCCCTTCATCTCCATCTTCTTCCCCATGGTCGTAATAATATGCCTCATCGATGACTTCCGTTTGAAACTGCATCTCGTCTTCTAACTGCTGAAATGATCGGCAGTGAATGCTCACCAAGTGCTTTGAGATGAATGGTGACCAAATAAAACAGCAACATAATAATATTCAACTTATTACCTGAAGTAATATTCCATATGAAGTCATTATGAAGTTATGGTATTTCCATCAAAGATGCAAGTGCAGCTATGAAGTTAGGGCATTTTCTTCTCTCGCATCTCTGATTTTTGTTTCTTACATGGCTTTGCTCTAAGTTCTTCTATGCTTTATAGATGTTTAAAGCATGTTGAGTAGTTCTTTTTATATAATCGTTCACTGAGCTGAAAAATATACCTGCAATGGACGTTTCTTGGGAACAGAAGAGATGAAGGCAAGTAATGATGATGGCAAGGAATCTGCAAATCTGAGGGGAGGTGATTTTTTGGGATTCTCAGTTTGAAGGAGGGAGAGTGGAAATGGTAGATGATGAGGTATTGAGTAATGGGAAAGTATTATGGGTTTGCCAAATGCTTGAGTGATTTTATCGATGTTTTTAATGTTTAGACTCACAGATTTACACTCCTATGGAGGAAGGTCTGGATGAACATGACAAGGCAATAAGATTTGTTGACTATGATTTGTTAGGAATAAATTTTAGAAAAAAACTTATCCTCTGTTTTTTATACTTAAAAAAATTAATGAAACATTTCTTATCTTTTTTTTTTTCCTTTATCGGCCAATAGCACTAATTCCATTAATCATGCAGAAAGTCAACGGTTCAAACAAAGAGTTTGAAATAAAAGGCAACGGAGCCTAAAAACAGTAAAGACCCTCTCGCATTCATGAATTATATTATAAATTAAATATTTACTTTTTCATATTAGGTGAATCTGAACTTTAGGATACTGATAGGAGTAAAAAATTGGAAGGATTTAAAATAATGATCGAAACACAAAATATAGGAAGTGGGATTAATATAAAATTTTAATTTCAAATGAAATATGGGGAATGATAGGTAGAGGAAAGGCATGAGAAGTGATAGATTATTGGGAAACAAATACTCATTATGATATATATTTATGATTTATATTGGAAGTTGCGATTTAAATTATTAAATAAAGGAATTATTAATTAATTAATTAAAATTCCTTTTTTTCCAATAAAAAATAAAAATATCGTTTATTTCAACAAATTTGCATCCATTCAGATTTTTCATTTTATTAATATTTGAAAATTAAAAATTTGAAATCAATAATCAATCAATCAAAACGAGATAAAGATAGAGAGAGACATACTGATAATTGGTAAGTATCATTTTAGAAATACATATTGAATTTTCAATTAAAATTTTTAGAAAATATCTTGAGTGATCATATTCCTTATTATAAGACACCAACTATCAACAATTTTTGGTCCTTATTACAAGGCACCAACTGCCTCTAACTACTGATTTATTAGGTTTTTCCCATTATGCCCTCATTTATTGGCTAATATTTTTTTGTACTCCTAATCCATTCAATCCAATCGCATGTTTCTCTCTCTCCCCTCAATAAAGTAGGAGTAAAGGTGGAAATATTTATCAAGCGTGTAACGTCCTAGTCCTAAATGCGCCTTTATTTATCAGAGTTATAGCGCACAGGCATCAAAATAATTTAGACGACTTAATTGCAGAATAAAACTTTCATAAAATACTTAGTTTGAAAATACGAGGATAAATTTTTTCGCGATTCAAATCCATCCCATAGTGGGATGTTAATACAGTAATCCAAAATAGACAGATGATAAACGTTAAAATGCAGTCTAACTACTCATATTTTTCCAAAAGTTCCATCTGCTGTAACCCTTACAGCTGCGTCTTGCCTCTTGATCCCGAACCACTACCTGTCTCTTTCATACGGTTTGGAGTTCAAATGAATGAACCCCATGGGTAACAGTTAATCTTATATGCGAATATAAAATTTTTTCGCGATTCAAATCCATCCCATAGTGGGATGTTAATACAGTAATCCAAAATAGACAGATGATAAACGTTGAAATGCGGTCTAACTACTCATATTTTTCCAAAAGTTCCATCTCGTAACCCTTACACTGCTGCATCTTGCCTCTTGATCCCGAACCACTACCTGTCTCTTTCATACGGTTTGGAGTTCAAATGAATGAACCCCAGGGGTAACAGTTAATCTTATATGCGAATATGGAATGTAAATGACAGTATAACACATGTATAAGTATAGAATAATTCATAGTAAACAAGTCGTACCGTAACCGCAGTTAACGGCCAAGGACCGCAGCTCTTTGGAACACGCAGCTCCATTTAGGACACGCAGCCTCAATCCATAGCTAGGATACACACATGCAGAATTATCTAGCAACCATGATCAGTCATACATGTAATACATACATACAAGCTAATAAGATAACAGTTACCCATCTCGAGTTTGAATTCTTAAATTTCTGTCTGGTAGGTGTTGGGATCGGTAAAGGTGTCTATGAAGTCCTTGCTAGTTTTCAATGCTTTGCGCACTCAGATTCTCAGCTTCCCACCATCAACGATCACCTCTGTTTTCAGGACTCCAAAACAGAGCAAGAAACTCTCTCTCTCTCTCGGCTTTTCTCCTTCTCGCCTTTCTTAATTTCGAACTTGGCTCTATTTTGTGTCAAGGCAGATGGGGATGAATATAAGTCAAGAGGTGGGATTATATAAGGTTAACTGGATTTGGTCTAACGAGAAAGAAACGCTAGTTTGAGGAGTATGGGATGTGTCTCGAGAATGGCATGGCACGTGAGGTTGGCGTGTTTAGTTAATCGCCGAAAGTAAGTCCGGGAATATGGCGCTGTTCTTCTTTGTTTTACGCCATCGGCGATATAGATATACATACATTTCCCCTGCGGAATTGCGTTTTTGGGTTTATCACCGACAAGGAAACTGTGCTTGCGTGTTTGACCTATCTCTGCGTTTTTCTTTTGGTGTATCAGTTGATGTTAAATGATGTACAGGTGGAGGCTGATGCAGACATGAGGCTGCTTGGTCTGATTAGGAAAATTGTCTTGAAATTTACTGATGTAAAGTTTGTGCATGTGTTTAGAGAAGGGAATTTCTGTGCTGATTCCCTAGCTAACAATAGTCTTACAATAGAGGAAGGCTGTACCATTTTTGATAGGCCTCCGTTGTTTGTAGATAGATTTCTGGAAAATGATTGTAGGGGTGTTGTTTAACTTTTTTTTTTTTTTTTTTTTTTTTGATACATGTGAGGGGAAAGGGAATGGGAAAGGGGAGGGGGGCGGGATCGAACCCGCATACATGGGAAGGCCGGCTCTAGGAGCCGGCATGGAGACCATTGCGCTACAAGCGCAACCCGGTGTTTTTTTTTTTTTGATACAGATGCGGGGAGGGGGAATCGAACCTAAGACTAAAGGAGGGAGAGACAACTCTCAATACCGTTGCACTATGAGCGTGCTGGTCACAACCCCGGGTGTTGTTTAACTTGTGATGGTTCAGGAATAAGATGGGGCGTAAGGCCCGTATTTTACCAAAAAAGGGGAGATGGATTCATTGATAAATTGAAAAGGTTACACGTTGCGTATTTGGCTTAACGGAGCATCATCATCGTTTTCCTTTTTTTTTTTTTTTTTTTTTTTTTTTGGTTGCGTTTTTTTGTGAGAGGAGCTGGGGAAAAATATGGTTGAGGGAGTTTTGGATTATTGTTGCTGAATATTTGTTACGTGTTGGGCCAAATCAACAATGTATGGGTTGTTGTGTGTGTTTAATTTTATTGTTGTTTTGGAGCTGAGGTTAATAATGGGCTTTTGTTGTTATTATTATTATTATTGTAATTGTTACAAGGGAAATAAATTCCTAATTTTTCAATTAATTAATTTAGTCATTTGGCCAATCCCCACAATTTAATTCTCATATATTATTTTTTTATATAATTTTTAGGCATAATTTTATTCCTTATTGGAATTATTTATTTTTTTTTCAAAATAAATTAAGGAAAAATAAGCCTAAATTTTGAATAACTTATACTTTAATTATTCAGGCCAAATCCTATAATTTAATTCCCATATAATATTAAAATTTTAAAATCCCAAAATTTGGGATGTTACAAACCGAACACTAGGCGAGCAATGGGCGGGTTAGGCGGCCCATGCCTAAACCCATAGCCCGCCCATTTAACTTTGAATGGGTATGGGTTAGCCCATACCCGTACCTCAACCCATTTTAACCCATGTTGAATGGGTTAACACATAAATGGCGACCGGGTTTTGGGTAACCCATGTACATTTAACAAATTTATTTTTTTGGAGAAAAATATATATAAGTATTAAGTATTCACCCAAATTTATCATTCTAAATTCTAAAATATGAATCTTCAAAATTCAATAATTATAATTCACACAAAAGAATCTAAATTTAGACAAGTGTTATCATAACATAATTTTCATGTTCAAACTCCAAGTGAGAGAATGATGAAATGGGGAAATGGGGAATGGGTATTTCATGGCAATGTGGTATATTATTGTCCAATTGTTCATATAGTTAATAAAATATATATATATATAACTAAATGGGCGGGTTTGGGCAGCCCGAAGGTGCGCCCATAGCCCGCCCATTTAAGTCTTAAATAGCGGGTTTTAACCCAACCCGTTATGGGTGGGCTCAAAATGGCCCAATTGCATTGGGTTGTGGGCGGGCTCACCGGGTTGTGGGTTCCATGCTCACCCCTACTGAACACTAATTTAATGACTTAACTTCCCTTCCTTGGTCTAAGAGAAATTGCGGTTGGTGCCTTATAATAAGGATCCGAGAGAGTAGGTACCTATTTAAAATCATCAATCAAATCAAATATTCCCCTCCGAGCATGATAGATAAATTCTTCTATGAACCCGGTTTGTCACGTCATTTGTTGTCTAACTAGTTAAAATACAATAACTCATGAGCCGATTTGACACCTCTTAAATATTAGTGGCATA
The DNA here is from genome assembly GCA_019022655.1 of Acacia acuminata. NCBI lineage: Eukaryota > Viridiplantae > Streptophyta > Magnoliopsida > Fabales > Fabaceae > Acacia > Acacia acuminata. The sequence continues at coordinate 171,311 of JAFJYI010000174.1, forward strand.
TTAATAAAATTAAAAGATTTCACAAGATTCACTTTTTCATTACTTGTGAAATCTTAATTAAGAGATTCTTTTATTTTTAAGAAAAATAAAAGTATGAAATACATGAGTAGCCAACTAGGATTAATGGTCGGTGTTTGAATTTGAAATTCTGAAATTCCCTCCTCTCCCTCTTTAAGGTCGATTTTATTTTTCTCTTTTCTGTTCTTTTTATTTCTCGAGACCAATCAACTTTTCCTTTTTCTCTACTCTTTTTTTCTCCTTTTCATACGGCTACATTAATGCATCTTCCCTTTCCAAGGTATCTAAATTTTGTGCCCATTCTCTATTTTTTTATTTTAAATTTAAATTCTACTATATTTTTCTCCAAATTATAATTAAATTTAAATTTAAATATAGAATCTGAATTTATATTTATCACTCATCCTCTAACTCATATTTTCTATTCTCTCTTTCCGGTATTGGCTTCTCTCTACCCTCCCATAGCAACCACCACATTTGAGCCTCTTCTTTCTTATGGCCAAACTCACACTAAGATAATAACTTGTCTTTGTGACGCTAACAAAATTCTGTGTGACATCCAGTGGAACCTATATATAGGTCTCCATCACTCGTGAGAAAAGAGTTGGGGCTTACTTATCCCTTTGAAAGATGATAACAATTGTTGATAATCTTTTCTTTTTTAAAGTAAATTTATATTTGTGCTTTCGTTCCTATTGGACTACCCTTTTGCATCTTCAATTTTGGGAAAAAAAAAACATTTTTAATTATTTTCATTTTTTTTGTTAAAAAAACACTACTTGAGATTTGTATCTCCTAATAATTCGTCATAATTCCTGGATTTATGCGGAAAAATCCTACAATTCATAATCATGACTTCCAACTTAGAAATCATTTAATCAAGTAATTAATAAATAAAAATTAAAAAAATCACATCATTTATTTACTTACAAACTAATTTACTTCAGATCTAATAATAATTGATTTGCAAACACAAGTTTATCCCTAATTTCTTGGTCATTGTGTTTTCCACTCTCTTTCAATAATTGATTTTCTAGAAATTATATCGTCATTAAGTTTTATGTAATTTGGGGAATTTCAAAGTAATTATGGCAAAAAAAAACGAAGTGATCGGGTGTCCATGAATTCATTATTAGTATTATTGCTTATGGGATTTAGAGGATTAGATTTATATTTATTATTATATATTTAGCCACTGATGATTGATTATTATTATTACAATAATATGGATAATGATGATATTGAATTGATTAGGAGATTTGAAATTGGGAAAATTAGGGAGAAGGATCAAGGAAAAGAAATATTTATTAACAAGGACCTTAAAAATTGTAATAATTATTTTAAGGGACTGAAAATTGAAATATAAATCTTCAATTACGAAATTAATCCTGACCAAACTCCCTAGATTTTCTCTAACCTCATTTCAATTATTTCAAGATTTGTTATTAATCAATGTTCCCTTAAACTGCGTTCTTCAATTGAATTGCAGCTTATTTAGGAATTTATTGTTTAAGAATTTTAAATTTTATAACATTCTTTTTATGTGCATGCCTGTTTAAGCTTTTTTTCCATAAAAAAATTACATATTTTTAAAATAAATATATTATAATTTTTTTAAGTATTTAAAAATAATCAAAATATAGAAATTGAAGAGGTATATTTCTACCTATTTATAGATTTCGGAGGCTATATTATTTGGATAACCCTTAAAATAATCGAATGTGTATAAGATATCATAATATCATAAAATATTGAGTTGCTTATAGATTTCTTTTTTTTTTTTTTTTTTTAGATTAAGATATACACAAAGGTATCATCAAATTTGATAACTAAATGTTAAATGGTAGGGAAGGTTAATTTTGTAATTGAAAAAAATCTAATAAAGTGTAATTGAGAATATGTTTGTAGCCACCATCTAATTTTCCTTATATAGGAAAGATGACTAAAAATAGGAAACCTCTAATAATAGGTTACCTATAATAAATAGGAAATCTCTAAAAAAAAAAAAAATAGTAAACCTCTAATAAATAGGAAACCTCTAATCAATAGAAAATCTCTAAAAAATAGGAAACCTCTAAAAATTGGTCTTTTATTACAAAATTCGGGTAAAATAAAAATCCAGAAAAATGTATCTTGTCTTTAGCTCCAATTTCGTCCATCTTCTTGTCTCGAATGGACTTTCGAGTCTTCATAACAATTGTAGCTCTCTGAATCATCTAAAAAACGAAAGAAGAATGAGGCTATCCGAGAAAAGTTATGGTGAAAATAGTGAAGCATTGTAAATCTAGAATTTTATTATAAAAATGAATTAAATCTAATTAAAAACTCAAAGCCTAATTAAAAGGATTATATTGTAAGTAGGCCTTTAGAAAGGCCAGGCCCTACTGAGGGCCTTATGAAGGCTCGGCCCGAGCCTTAAAAAAGGCCTACATTGAGGCTCAGTCCATTTAGCCAAAAGCGACCCGACTATTTCCATCCCTATCAACGAGGGAAGCTCCTTCTTCACATTCCTTCATTTCAAACACGGTCTGAGGGACTCTTCTTTAGTCGAATGTCGAAAGAAGCTCCCTTTGGAACCTCGTGGCTTTTCTCTCCGATGCCATTACACAAGCTGCTGCCTCCTTTGCCTTGTTGAGGATAAAATTGGCGTAAGCCTTCTTCAGCACCGTCAATTTCTGCAAACAACATTAAAAACACTATACAAAATCAAACCGAATAACTCAACTTAAAACCAAGGAAAACATACTAATACTAAAATCATTCCTCGGAAACCCAAAATTTACGGGAACAGAAAAATATATATTGTAGGTCTTTTTTTTTTTTCTTTTAATAATATTTCAAGATACTAATGAATACTAAAAAGATACTCCAGAATATTGATTGGTATTTAAAAAATACTTTATGATCTTAAAAAAATTATTTTAGGATCTTGAAAAAATATTTCAGGATACTAAAAAGATATTTTATGATCTTATTTGGTATTGAAAAAATACCTCATGATCTTAAAAAATTATTTTAAGATCTTGAAAAAATATTTCACAAGATCGATCTTGTGGTACTAAAAAGATAATTCTAAATATTTGAATGGTACTAAAAAATACTTCATGATCTTAAAAAATTATTTTAGGATACTAACTAGTACTCAAAATATACTTCATGATATTTTTTCAAGATCTTAAAATAATTTTTCAAGATGATGAAATATTTTTTTAGTACCTATCAAGTATCTTGAAGTATCTTTTTAGTACTTCCCAAAACCCCGAAAAAATAATTTTAGGTCTTGACTGGTACTCAAAATATACTTTGAGATATTTTTTTAAGATCATAAAGTATTTTTTAGTACCGATCGTATTTTTTTAAGATCTTTTCAGTATACTTTCTAAATCTTGCCCTATCGATATCCTGAAATATTATTTTTTTAAAAAAGAGAGAGAGAGACCTACTTCAGCGCCAAAACGGTGCAATTTTAAAGAATAAGTGGGCAGCGAACGATTGGGGCATTAGACCAAAGCAAGGTCGAAATAATGAGCCGGTGTGAAATCAGAGACATGAGTCATGATGTCACTTGGGAATAGTGTTTTGTGTGGGGAGGGATGAGATATTATATATATTGATGATATTGATATTGATTAGCCTATCTGTTTTCTAAGCTGCGAATTTCTATTGCAAGCTTCTATGATGCCTTAGTGCATCCTCAATTGGAAAAGATGGACATATCTTGCATTTACTGCCCTCTAACAATTGCTTGTTTTGTTGGCCTTTAGCTTTGTATTGACAATATAGGTGTTTTGGGGAGCCTAACGTTCTAAAAACGTTAAAAGGTTAGTTCTGTCCTCGTTTGGGATGACTTATGAAAAGCTCTTTGTGGCTACTTATATTATGACTTATTTATATAAGTCAAGACAAAACTCCTCTCACATACTTACCTCGTTTTCCGTAAACTTTCTGACTCATTCAAGACGAATTTCCCTTGAATAATCCTTTTTTTTTTTTATAATTCCATTTTTGTCAAAATGCTTTCGGTGAGCCAAGCGGGGCTTATAAATCCGATCATGGGAACTAGTACGTTACTTTGGCTATATGATCTAGGATTACAATGTCTGTGAAAGTAAATAACTGTGTTGAATGGCTTGTTAGTTCCGTATTTTGAACATCAATTTTGGGATTTCTTATAACCCTTCAAGTAAAACAATCATTCACATCATTTTTATTAAGATACATAGGGTTGAGCATGGAACCCATAACCTATGAACCCGCCCACAACTCGGTGTAATTGGGTCATTTTGAGCCCGCTCAAAACAACCCATAACATTTAAGACTTAAATGGGTGGGCTATGGGCACACCTATGGGTTGCTCATACCCGCCCATTTAGTATATTTTTTTTTATTAACTACTTATTTCATTCCGCATTCTACCATAAGTTAAAGGCATTCCCGACTTCCTCCTATTCAAGATTTTGAGTATTTGGCTTTCTCTAATCCCTAACCATAATTTGGAGTTTGAACATCAAAATCATGTTATAATGGTACTAGTATAAATTTATGTTGTTTTGTGTGAATTATGATTATTGGATTTTGAAGATTCAGATTTCAAAAATTAGAATGATGAATTTGGATGGATGCGTAATGCTTATCTATGTTTTTTTTTTTTTTAAAAAATAATAATAATAAACAAGACGGGTTTAAATGGGTTGAGGTACGGGTATGGGCTAGCCCGTACCAGTTTAAAATTAAATGGGCGGGTTATGGGTTTAGCCTCAAGTTACCCAATCTACGCCATTGCTCTGCCCTAAAGGTACAGATTTATCACGAAAGTTAAAAAACCTAAAGCCCTAGTCAACGTCCACAAAGCAATACATACTGTTCATGTGCTCGGTACTGCACATATATCTGGATATCACATTTAATTGTTGGAAATCTCCCTTGTAAATGTGCATTAACAAAACAAATTAGGGATTAGAGATAAATGACAAATTTATACAGTACGCAGAAAATCCTGTTCCATCGAAACATCCAGGGCGCAACGTAAAGCACATTAGATGTTTACTTTCTTAAGTTAGTAACCAGATGACATTGTCTATACAAGGAAAGCATAAAGCCAAATTTTGGTCCAACTTCCAATGAATTTGCCGACGGTTAGATTTTGTGTCAAAAACAAAATAGATGATTAAAAAGAAAGGAGAAATTGTATTTTACTGAGACCGAACAGATTAATTACAGAATTTGTCCACAGGTCCACCTTGAAATGGAATAAAACACTAACAGAGGCCACGTAAAGGTCATCCTAAATTCCTAATGGAGGACGCTTCCCCTTTCCTTGTCATTTAATTAAAAAACCACCTTGGTGGAATCCTAGTTGGAGTGGTAACATGTAGTTTTTCCCTTAGAAGTCCTATTTCATGAAATACCAGCCAAATTTTGTGAGGTAGTCGGGGTAATCGTGCATTCTTTTATTTTTATTTTATTTTTAAAAAAAAAATACCTCGCGAGGTAATGGTGCATTTTTTATTTATTTATTTTTTCATTTTTTTAAAAAATAAAGTACCTCGTAAGGTAGTCGGACTACGAGGTAACCGTGCATTTTTTATTTTTTTTGATTTTTTTTTAAATGCCTCATGAGGTAGTCCGACTGTATACACTCAAGTCCAAATTCTATACTTGAGTGTAGCCATCCAGCAGTTGAAAAATTAAACTATGAACATAATACTGGGAGGTGAACAATATTCAAATAAATTCTAGCTATTTACCATAATGATTATAGGAGAGTAGGGAATGGCGCTGCACCATTGATATTTACTACACCATGAGGACAAAGAGGAATAATCCAAAACTAAAGACGAGTTTAGCCAAGCTCACTGTAAAATTTAATTAAGTAATTTTGATGCTAAATATAAAATTTTAAATCACTTTATCCCTTAAATTTATAATTTTTAAAATATCCACGTTAAAGGAGTTTTCAACAACAATAATAGTTTAATTTCAATGCAAATAATTAAAGGAACCAGACATTTTTTTTCTTTCACAAATAATTAACTAATTTTTTCTCAAGTTGTTTACTCCTACGTGAATAACTATTAATTCCACTTCGCTAAACAAGGGATCATCATTAAGGCAAGAAACAAAAAACAAACAAACATAATACATGTCCTAATTTCTTAAGTTAGAACGGAAATGAGTTCTTAATTCGCAGTTATATGTTTATAATTATTGTTGCGGTTGTTCTTGTTTTATCAGCCTTCACCAATGATTGTCACACTCTTCCGAAGGAAATAATTTTTAAATTATAGAGAATATGATTCATAGAAGTTTTTTGTTTTAAAATTTGGACTAAGTAAAATAGTCCCTGTCAAAGATCATCCTTATTTACTTGCTGAGATCTGAATTCTTAAAAGTTACTCTTTTCGATCTTAATTATAAACCAAGTTGACTTTTTTGGAGAGATTACGAAAGCTAATAAGATTATTTTAAAGTATTTTTTTTCAAACTAATTAGTTTGGCTAATAAACTAATATATAATCTAAGAATACATAGCATATAATATGATTAAGTAACTTATTCGAGTTTTCTTAATCTCTTCAAAAAAAAGTCAACTCACTCTTATAATTAAAAAGAAGATACCTTACAAGTTAGTAAAATGTTTTCAAAGAAAAAGACATGAAAAGAAAATAAGTACATGGGGCCAAGATAGGGTAGAGAGAATAAATCACACATATACATATTTAGAAAAAATCTAAATTTTATATATTTTAAAACTAATATATAATCTAAGAATACATAGCATATAATATGATTATTATTATTTTTGAAAATAAGTACATGGGGCCAAGATAGGGTAGAAAGAAAAATGACAGAAAAATATCACTTAAAATTTAAAATTTTGTCGAAAACAATAATAATGGGATTAATAAGAATAACAAAGCAATTGACGACTCATTTTATCGAAAAACCACTTATTTGATATTTTAAAATTCAAGTGGTATTTTATTAGAAATTTTCTTAATTCAACTTATAAGGAGTTAAATCGTAACTCATAAAAATGTGAGGTTTTTATATGTGGACTATCTATAAATACTAAATACATTTGTAAAAACACCTTTGAGTCTGAAGGTGTATTTCTAATAAGCTCTTGTGACCTAATTTACCTAAATTTATATATATATATATATATATATATGGTGCTGACTAGATAAGTTTTTAGTCTTATAAATCATGATATTATATTTAAGGGATTAAGATTTCTCTAGTATTTGGAGATAAGACTCTCTCCGGTGAAGCCTCGAACTACATCGTTTCACTAAAAAAACATCTAATTTGCTTCCAAATAACCCTAAACCCCAACGACCGGAAGCCATCCTTTGTTCTCTGGTTCACTTCGATCTCTTCGCTCTTCACTGACACCTGCTCTTTTGTCATCGATATCGAGTCTCCACTCCCAGTTCTCCAATTCAATTTCTGCACTTGGCATATTTTAGGATTCTTTCATATTTTTTATCAATTATTTCATTGCTTGGGTTTGATTCCATTGAAATTTGGATAATTTTGATGTTTGCTTCAATAAATTTTTAAAATAAAAAATATTATTTGATGAATCAAATCATTATCACACGATTTTTTGTGGCGAGAAAATATCCCAAAAAAGCGGGGAGAGATTATTGGGATTGATTGTATATATGATTTGATTTTGTTTTCATAATTGTAATCGCATTGTATCCAACCATCTTTAATCGGTCTTGATTCTTCCTCCGCTCAGAATAGAAGCACGGAAGATATGGAGATATGGGGTGGGGAGGAAAAACCGATGATATAGTTGACGATGATGCAGCAATTCGCCTCGTCGGTATTCAATTTGCTTTTGTAGCCTATAGTTTCTAGGGATAGGATATTGTTATTACCATTTTTCCACTTTGTTAGATCGAATCTCATCTACCTTTATAATTTCTCTTTCCTATTAAGATTCGATATAACGGTGAAAAAGTGGTAGTAACAAAAAATGATAGTAACAATATCTTATCCCTAGTTTCTATAAATGGAGTGTTTTGATTCTCGCTCTTGTTGCTGCTTTCCATAGATGTTTTTTTTTATTGAAACAGTGTAGTTTGGGGCTTACTGGAGAGAGTCTTATCTCCCGTCACTGGAGAAATCTTAATCCCTTTATTTAAATATGAATAAAGTTGTTGTTACTATAATACAAGGGTTAAGGAGCAAATTTACCAATGAACTATTGGTCCAGGAGAACCCAACACAATGAACTCTTATCAAACATTTAAAAAGGATAAAGGAGCACAATGCCGTTGAGTCATGGGAAACGCGTCTATCGATTCTGGATTAAGGAGATGAATCAACAAGTAATAATTGTTAAAAAAAAGACCATGGAATACAACACGTAATTTGACCGGAGGGAAATGAGAAGGCCAATTTTGGATCTAGATCTGAAGACGAAGGCCCTGATCGAGAAACGGCGACCATGAATTAGCGGCGGAGGGCAATTTGGTGTTGCGAGGATCAATGAACTCGGTGGTGGTTAACTCATCTCTGGATCGCTTTCTTGACGACGAGAAATTGTAGGTGAGACCACTATCATCATTGTTCATGGAGGTTTTAGCAGAATTCGGATCGCAGAGATTGGATTGGTAAATCGGAAACAGAGATTGATCCGCCATTACTGAAGAAGCATGAGCCGAAAGAGGCAAAGGCAAATCAGAATAAACCATCTAACCATTACTTTGAATCCCGCCAGTTACCAGATTCGCTCTGGAATCAAATAACAAACATTAATAAGTACCGATTAATCTGTAGAGAAATATTAAAACCAGAGAGAATCGACTCATATATATATGAATGTGTTCTAGAATAGAACTGTCGTTGAGAAATTGAGAAGGGAAGATATTGATATGCCGAGTTTCAACCACCATGAAAGAAGGTTGTTGAGGTCGTCAAGCTTTTACAGACAGAACTGACGGACGTTTCCCATGACCTAACGGCATTGTGCTCCTTCATCATTTTTAAATGTTTGTTTGCGTTTAAGGTCCATATAAGAGTTTATTGTGTTGGGTGCTCCTGGACCAATAGTTCATTGGTAAATTTGCTCCTTAACCCATAATACAATAAACAACATCAAGGTTCACAGAGAGAGAGAGAGAGAGCCCACCATTATGTGTCATGATGCAAACTTGCAAAGGTAACGTAAGTGGCGCCCTGTCAAAAGAAGAAAAATGGGTCCAAAAATCAAACAATAATTTTTGTATTTGAATTTTGTTGTAAATAATTAAGAGAAAATTAGATAAATACGGAAACCTTTTTTAGTGAAAAAAAAGAAGAAGAATAACCTATATGCATGGCACGCACAATATTTTTGAATGACTTGAGTGATGTATTTGTCACTTAGTCACCCAAGCCTGTGTCTTTTTTTGTGTGAAATGGTTACAAAAAGTCACTAGTGTTAGGAGGAGGCGGCGGCAGATGGAGTGAGACGATAGTATACTACAAAGTATGATAAGAAAGAGAAAACACGAAAGTACAACGCGCCACTATAAAGTCATCCCACTTGGAAGGGATGAATATCATGAGTAAAATTGATATCATTGAAGCTAAAAATAAAGAAGCCCCCACCCAGAAAACTATGTTGGTGGGGGCTAGCCCATGCATGCATACATAGGATCTTCGAGTTCCCATGCATCTCCAGCTGACCCTCCATCATTAAAGTGAGGGTTGTTGAAATCTCTAAAACGTGAATCATGGTGAGGACCATAAATGCTTGATGACTCTGACACTGAGCAATCATCCTCCCAAGCATCATCCACTTCCTGCAAAATAAGATGATTGTTAATGCTAGCCTTAAATTTGAAGGGAAAAAAGTAATTAATAACAAAATCATCCATGTGCAATATTTTTACGATAACTAGGATATAAAAATTACTTTTCTGGATTTGTGGTCATTTCTAACCATTTGTAGCAAATCCTCAACACGAGACTGTGCAAGATCGTGCTACATAGTCAGCTCCCTAATCTCCTTTCCCCTCTGAAAAAGTGGAATCCAGGTTACCAACATCTAAGGAGAAAGGGAAAGTCACCAAGCTATTGCTTGAAAATTTTGTCATCGATATGCAACAATTTAGCTATGGTTACATCATGATATATTATCTGGCTAAAATACAAGCAACCTCCTACGAGTTCAACTTTGATAAATAGGTAAATGGGTTAGCACATAAATGGGCAGGCTCACCAGATTTTGGGCAACCCATTTACGTTTGACTTGTTCTTTTTTTTGAATTAGGCTTTGATACCAATTGTAATAGCCCATGCGGTCCAGGCTCTTGCACCCTTATAAGGCATCTCGCACAACGACTTGAACCGGCTCTCGATACCAAGTAATGCAAACCCAAGCGCTCGCATGTGGATGACTTGAGCGCTCGCATATGGATGACTTATAAGGCATGCTGGCACAACGACTTGAACCAAGCTCTAATACCAACAGTAATAGCCCACCCGCCCTAGGCTCTCACACCCTTATAAGGCATCTTTGCACGACTTGAACTAGGCTTTGATTACCAATAGTAACACGCTTGTGGATGATTCACTTAGTACTTCAAAAAATAATTAAAAATTTAAAAATGGGAAAAAATAATGAAAAACTCACCAAAAAATTGTTAATGCCTCACTTGGTAGTTAAAAAAAATAAAAAATTAGAAAAAAAAATTGGAAATTTTTTGTAAAAAAATTCGTACTTGCGTGGTAAGTCCAAAAAAAATAATAGAATAATTTCAAAAAATATAAATAAAAAATAAAAAAATTCACACAAAAAAATTTAAAAAAATTCTTGTTTACCTCCCGAGGTAACTTCAAAAAACTAAAAGAAAATTAGAATATTAGAAAAAATCATTAAAAAAAAACCATTAAAAAATTTCCTAGGTACCTCCCGAGGTAAGTCCAAAAAAATGAATAAAAAATAAAATAATAATAATAAAATTCACGAAAAAAATTTAAAAAAATTCCTATTTACCTCGCGAGTTACCTGCAAAAATTTAAAATTAAAAATTCGCAAAAGAAGAACAAAAATTTTAAAAGATCAAAAAATCGCAAAAAAAAGTTTTAAAAAAATTCCTGATTACCTCAATAGGTACATACATAATGCAGATACCTCACGAGGTAAGTCCAAAAAAATTGGGGAATTTTTTTCTACAAAAATTCCTACGTACCTCGTGATGTAATTTCAAACAAAAAATAATAATTAAAAATTAAAAAAATCGCAAAACAAAATTTTTTAAAAAAATTCTACATAACTCGAGAGGTACTTCCAAAAAAAAGATTTAAAAATTACAAAACAAAATTAAAAAAGATCCTGATTACCTTGCGAGGTAATGCAGATACCTCGTAAATAACAACTCCAAAAAAAAATGTAATTAAAAATAAAAAAAATTCGTCAAACAAATTTAAAAAGTTCATGTTTATCTCGTGAGGTACCTCCAAAAAAAATTTAAAAAAAAATCTTAATATCTCCCGAGATAAGTAAGTCCAAAAAATATATATATATATAAAATTAAATATAAAAAAATTAAAAAATTTCTGTTTGCGAGGTACGTGCAAAAAATTAAAAATAACAAATTTGGAAAAAATAATTAAAAATTAGAAAAAGAAATAATGAAAAATTCGCAAAAAAAAGAAAAAAAAATCTTAAAAAAATCACACATACCTGGCGAAATAAGTCCAAAAACATAATAAAAACTTGGAAAAAAATTTCAAAAACTTGCTACGTACCTCGAGAGGTAATGTAGAATGAAGATACCTCACGAGGTGATTCCCAAAAAAGAATAAAATTTTTTAAAAAATATATAAAAAGGTGCGAAAAAATAATAAAATTTAGAAAAAATAATGAAAAAAATTGTTAATACCTCACTTGGTACTTCAAAAAAAAAAATTATAAAAAAAATAAAAAAACCAGAAATTTTTTGAAAAAAAATTGTACGTACCTCACGAGGTAAGTCCCAAACAAAAAAGAATAAAATATTCAAAATTCACAAAATATTAAAAAAAATTCTTGTTTACCTCGCGAGGTAACTTCAAAGAACTAAAAGAAAAATTAGAAAAATAGAAAAAATGATAAAAAAATAAATTAAACCTTGAGAGAGGAGGGAATTTCAGAATTTCAAATTCAAACACGATCATTAATCCTAGTTAGCAGTTCGTCATGTATTTCACAATTTTTCCGTTATTAAAATGGCTTTTCCTGTTGTTAAAATTTCCCTATGAAAATATTGTTATTAAAATATCTTTTCCTATTGTCAAATTTTTTTTTTAGATTTTTCCTCCCGTGTATCGAATTTTAGAAACCTGGAAAATTTTGACAACGAGACTTTTTTAATATTAGAATTCCGTAATTAGTATTAAAAAATCCCTACAAAATATGTAGAGGGGTTGGGACTTTTTGATATTTTTTCCTCTTCTTTGAGACCTCACTGATATTTTCCCTTAAAAATACGTAGAGGAGTTTACCACAAAGCATGCTTCATGATTCAACGTATGTATATTTAAAATAGCAGGCATTGTTTAAATGTGGCTCTTCATAACTTTTTATTTTCTTCAAAATTTCTTTAATAAAAGTAAATTTGAAATTTTTTATCAATTTAAGATAAACTTAATGAATAAAATGTGATTCATTAATTCACATAAATTAGTTGAAAATACTATGTAAGTGTAACGAGAGACGGGATACAATAAGTGACTTATAAATAATTCAATGAAATCTTGAAATCTTAGTTGTATCATTAGAATTGTCTAAAAACTATTTTGATTTCCATCTTTCCCCCTAATAATCATCATAAATTTAAAGAATGATATACTATCGGCCTCTCATTGGAGTGCGAGAAGAATGGCATGAATAAAGCACTTAATGCAGCAAAGCGATTTATACTTGAGGCCACAAAATCTATCTAGAAGTCGACTTATATTATTGGGCATGAGAGAGCATAAATCACTCCCTCCCATCCTTTTAAATTTTTATAAAAGTACAATAACTAAATTACACGGTTTGATAAAACAATGCTTTGTGAAATAGTATTCAATTATCAAACTACAACGAGTAATGTTGGTTTATTCCATTTCAATCTATGCCTTAAATGTACGTTTTTAGGAGTGAAAAAAAATCTCGCACGGGACACAACGCATTGTGAAATATGATAGAATGACTGTTTCCAATAGGAGTGTAGTATTGCATCAATGATCAACACAATAAGCAATAATGGTTCGAACTTTTTCAGAAATTAGGATTTATGATAACTTTTGATAAGTAGACTAGTGTATACAATGTTAGGATGTAAATTGAAGATTAAGAAAACAAAGCATGAATACCTGCGAAAAGCCTAGTGAAGGATGTCGGCGGCAATGTTGATGGTGCCGTCGGCGGTGGTGACGCGTCGGCCCCCGTCGCGTAGGCGCGGGGCGTAGCTGCGACGGTGGCAAAGAACGCGGCGGCGGGCGGGATTGGGGACGGCGGGTCCTAGGTTGGTGACGATAGGGCTTGGCTTGGCGATGACAGGGCTTGGGTTGGTGACAGTAAGGCTTGGCTTGGCGACGACAGGGCCTGGGTTGGCGACGTAGAACAAAATAGGTATGGATGCTTTTAGGTACATCATGAAAAAGATGCCTAGCAACCAAAACGCGACGTCTAAGAAAAAGGGGGAACACGCTGCGTCTAAGAAAAGGGGGGAAGAGATGGTTGCCATCACGAGTGCTGCATAACCGGCCACTAATAGAGGAAGGTGTCGGCGTAGGCGGCGTTGGCGTTGGCTGCGATGGTGACAGCGTCAGCGACGGTGGGGTCGGGGTTGGCGACGACAGGGCCTAGCTTGGCGAAGACAAGGCCTAGGTTGGCGACATAGAACAAAGTAGGTATGGATGATTTTAGGTACATCATGAGAAAGATGCCTAGCAACCAACATGCCACTAATAGAGGAAGGTGCAACATTTTGTTTTCCTAAGTTTCAGGGATTAGAAGAATAATTTGGTGTAGAGTAAAAATACAGGAAGTAGTAGAGGAGAAGAGGAGTATTGAGCATTAGTTAGGGTTAGGCTAGGCCTTTATTTATAATTTAAAATTAGGGTTAGCTATGTGCTGGGCTCTTTAACTATTGCCAACTCATTAATAGGTTATATAACAATACCTTCTAAATCTTATTATTACTATAATATTGTTATTATTATTATCATTATTATTGTGTGCCATTTTTGTGGACATTTTTCTTCTTTTTTTTTTTTTTAAGAAAAAGGAAATAAATGTGATCCATCATCTTAAATTCAATCAATCAATCAATCCAACAATTAAGATATGAATATGATCCATCATATTAAATTAAATCAATCCAACAATCAAGATATGAATATGATTCATCATATTAAATTCAATTTATCAATCAATGTGTGAATTTATGCTCTCTCATGCTCAAAAATAGAAGTCGACTTCTAGATGGATTTTGTGGCCTCAAGTATAAATCGCTTTGCTGCATTAAGTGCTTTATTCATGTCATTTTTCTCAGACTCCAATGAGGCCAATAGTATATCATTTTTTAAATTTATGATGATTATTAGGGGCAAAGATGGAAATCAAAATAGTTTTTAGACAATTCTAATGATACAACTAAGATTTCAAGATTTCATTGAATTATTTATAAGTCACTTATTGTATCCGATCTCTGTTACATAGTATTTTCAACTAATTTACGCGAATTAATGAATCACATTTTATTTATTAAGTTTATCTTAAATTGATAAAAAATTTCAAATTTACTTTTATTAAAGAAATTTTGAAGAAAATAAAAAGTTATGAAGAGCCACATTTAAACAGTGCCTCCTATTTTAAATATACATACTTTGAATCATGAAGCATGCTTTTTGGTAAACTCCTGTATGTATTTTTTAGGGAAAATATCAGTGAGGTCTCAAACAAGAGAAAAAAAAAATATCAAAACGTCTCCACCCCTGGCCTCTACATATTTTGTAGGGACTTTTTTTTATATTAATTACGGAATTCCAATATAAAAAAAGTCTCGTTGTCAAAAATTTTCTAGGCTTCTAAAATTCTATACGTCGGAGGAAAAATCCGAAAAAAAATATTGAAAACGGGGAAAAGGTATTTTAACAACAATATTTTCATAGAGAAATTTTAATAACGGGAAAAGTCATTTTAATAACGGAAAAACTATTTTGACAATGAGACTTTTTTATATTAAAATTCCGTAATTAATATTTAAAAAAAAAAAGCCCTTAGGGACTTTGGATAAAAGATTTAGGATTGAGACCTTTTTAATATTTTTTTCCTCTTCATGACCTCATTGATATTTTTCCTATTTTTCACTGTAAGATTATAATTAAGTGCGGGATAAAAGGCGGGAGCCCCCATTGCATTCATGATATGGTATTTATTAGTTGCTTTTTTATCTAAAGAATTATTAGCTTCTTTTTGTTTGTACGCATTAACCTGCCTGAATTTAAAAATGAAAAAAAAAAAGAAGAAGGAAAAGCAACATTGCACGCTCCAACAAAAATTGGACCGCAGAATCCAAAGCATGGAGCACCTTTGGTTCATGATTCATCACCATATTCATGATAAGAGGGGAATTGAATGGTCTAGTTTGTTACAATTTTACCTATTCCCACCAATCCTAAATTTAAATCCAGTTAATTGTTTTTTAGAAAGATTAAGAAAACTAAATATCATACTTAATCATAGTGTATATTGTGTATCATTAGATTATATATATCTTTATAAGTCAGACTAACTAGTTTAGAGAGGAAAAAAATATAGATACAAGTGTTTTAAAATAATTTATTTAGCTTTCTTAATCTTAAAAAAAAAATCAACTGGATCTTATATTTGGGATATGTGGTAGCATCATCTTTAGGGAAAAAATAAGATAATATTATTTTAATTTCAAAATTTCAAATTAGTTTGGTAGCCTCTAAAATTATATGTATTTAATTATAATTGATAACTCATTTCAAGAGGAAATCGTTTATTTGAGATTTTAAAATTTAACTGATATTTTTCCCCTGATATTTATCAAAAAAAAAAAAAAAGATTTGCAATCTAGGTATAAGTCTAGTTTAAGGTTATTAATTATTGTTTTAAATTTTACCCTTATTTAATTTTCAATGGGAAAGGAGAAAGAAGATAAAATATAATGATTTGTAAATATATAAAGAGAAAATTTTAATAAGGATATAGTTGAAATATTTAATGCATATATAATGACTTGACCATCTTTCCTTGGCATGTAAGAATTGGTGAAGACTTATGATGAGAATTGGTGAAGACTTATGATGACGATTGATGTAGTGAGGACCTAATGTGAAAAGTGATTAACTCAATGAATTAGAACCATCATAACGAGTTTCCTTTCTCGAATCTAGCTCCCAAATCTAAGTTGACGGAAACCATGAAAGCAGAACGAGAAAGACAAATGGTTGCACGCTCCATGCCATTGAAGAAGGGGAAGATGAAGGGCTTCCTGGAAATTCCTTAGACGAGAAAATCTAAGTTCATCGCTGGTTCAGATAGCTAGGGTTTTCACTGTCTTCGTATCACCAATGGGCATGTCGATGTAATCATGGAATACGATCTCAACATCCATGAAACCCGACCATTGGCGGTGGAGCATCATGATTTCAACCATCCGGATCCTCACTGGTATGAAGAGCAATTTTGTGGTTATGTTGGATTTATGCGTTATACAGAATGCATAGTCTTTATAATCTTCGCCGGGAAGATCATCTTCAGCGAGCTGGTCACAATTACATGGTCATGCATGTCTCATTGTGCTATATGAAGAACTTCGCATCTCCTACCCGCTGCAACCGCATCGCTCGCTCCCCTTGAATCATCGACTCACAATGTCCTATGTATGTGTTTTGGCGCAAACTTAACCTGAGTATGATGCACTTCAGGTGGCTTCCCCTCGTTCTGTCCTCCCTATTTCGGTGTCACGACAAGTCTTATAAATGTCAACTAGTGGTCAGACAAGCCGTCAAGCCGGTCATCGTCGATCTCGCACGAAATATGAAGTTGAGGAGAATGGAGATGTTTTCAATGAGCTCAATCTGAGTACCGGTGAGCCTCCTTCGACGAGAGTTCACTTAACTCCATGAAGCTGATCTTCCTGTCACCTATGCTTGATCTTCCAGTTTCGGTGTCACGACAAGTCTCATAGTTGTCAACTAGTGGTCAGACAAGCGGTCAAGCCGTCGTAGTCGATCTCGCACGAAATATGAAGTTGAGGAGAATGGAGATGTTTTCAATGAGCTCAATCTAAGTACCGGCGAGCCTCCTTCGACGAGAGTTCACTTAACTCCATGATTCCATGAAGCTGGTTCTGAACACGACTTACGGACTGGGCAGCTCTGTCAAGTCATTTTTGACACATGTTGCTCTACTGTGTTTTAGTAGGCTTTGTATATATTACTTGTCTTTCGTTTCTGTTTAGCTTTTGTAACAAATACATGGCTTTTTTGTGCTAGCAACTCTGCCCTCGTGCTGATCTTCCTGTCACTTATGTTTGCTCCTCCTTCTTTCAAGTTGTCAACTCACAACCTGACTCATCCATTCCTTCCATTGCTGCTCATGATGGACCTTGACAATCCTCACCTTTCATGGCATCCGGCGTGTTCACTCTATTGGCCCATATCCTCTAGATGACGTGTTGCAACACTCACTCGCTCGTTGTTACTAGTTTGACTCTAGCTCCATTGGCATCATTGGTGGTCTTGGGTGGTTCGTTTTTGGTGTTCACGAGCAGTTCCCTGTGTTGAGGCTTACTATGCTCTATGCTTACTAATTTAATTTGCTGCTGTTTTTATAATTTACGTGCCTGTTGCTACTGGGATACTTTTGATGCTTTTCTAGTCATGTTGTAATGCAGCCCAGTTATAGTGTAATCTTTTTACCTTATGTTTTTTTAAATGAAGTTTGACTTATTATTAAAAAAAAAAAGTAAAATCTGTGCGGGGCCGCAATAAAGGTCTTTTTTTTTTTTTAAACCTCTCTTCAACCGTATAAATATAATAGCGTAAGGATTAAGGGATAAAAATTCCCTAGAAATTTAAAAAATGGTACAATTTTAGCCCATCGTTTGAAATGTCAACTTTAACCGTTAAAATTGACTTATTTATCCATATAGATGTCACCTCATCTAAAACCTAACCTTTCCTCTCCTCTCTTCTCCTATCCCAACCCATCGCCATCATCCCATCACTCTCCTCTCCTCTCCTCTCTCCCTCTCTTCCGCTTCTTATCCCGTTCATTCTCAATTCACATTCCATATTTTTTTTAATGTACTTTTTATATGCTCATCCCTCTCTTCAGGTTCATGCTTCTTCATTTTTTTTTAATTTTGTAATTTAGATTAAATTATACCCTTCATTCGTAATTTAGGTAGTTACATTTCTAAAAGCACTTAGCCTTACTTTTCTAAATACGAGGTTTGTAAAATAACCGCCTCTCTTATTATATCATCATTATTCACTCGATTTTATGAATATTTTTTTGATATTCTTTTCTTTTCTTATTTATATTCTTTTATTTTTTAATATATTTAAAACTTTCATTTTTCTAAAAATTTCGGGAGCTAACCCCGAATCTCCCCACCACTAATACCTACTCTTCATAAATTTTCTGGATCTGCCCTGCATCCAACCCCATATTAACATAATAACATCCACTATTGCATTAGTAGCTACACCTAGGGGTGTTCATCATGCCCAGCGCCCTGTCCGCCCGCCCGCGCCTGCGAAAAATTTGCCCGCCCAAATTTCAAGGAAAAGCGACCCCAGATCGGGCGGGGCACAAATGGGCAGGGCATTTTTGCGGGCAAGGCGGGCATTAGGCATGGTATGCTGCCCTGCCCATTTGGCCCTGCCCAGTAGTTATAATATTTTTTTCCATTATTGGCTTCTTCTTCTTTCTCATTCGTCTCACTTCCTTCTCTTCTTCTTCACAAGACGAAGTAGATGAGAACGGACCGGATCCTTCTTCTTCTTCGCCGACCCGAATATAGGTGGAGCTCGGTGAAACTCGATGCGCTCCGGTGGGCGTCGATCTGCTCCAGTGAAGGCTCGACTGCTCCGGTGAAGCTTGAACTTGAGACAGTTGATGCACGGTCGCGAGATCTATTTGCGGCGGTGTGAAAGAACTCGCTTAGATTCTAGTTCAAACTCTCGCGATCCGGACCGTATTCTTTCGATTGATACATGCCGTCGGCTAGTGGGAACGAACACCTTCATTTCTTTGCTCTCCTTCGATCTCGCGACTTTGGCGAAGAAGGACAGAGGAGAAGTGGTGGTTTGATCTCGTCGGCGATCTTGGGCCGAGTCTCGGTATTCGGGAATGAGGTGAAGCTCGTCCGACAAGATATGTTGCTCGCTCCTCCTACCTAATGTGGACTTCGGGCATGGTTTGATCTCGTCGGCGATCGTGGGCATGTAAGGGCCGCCCGGCCAGCCCATTTTTGCCCCGCCCAAAAATGTTAGGGCTTCTATCGGGCGGGAGCGGCACTGGGCGCATTTTTGCCGCCCAAAGTGATCTTTCGGGCAGGACATCGGGCAAGGGTCTCGTCCTGCCCAACCCTGCCCATGAACACCCCTAGCTACACCTTCTGTGTGATAAAAGGAGTTAACGGGACCCTCGTCACTGTGACAAATGGACGTTGACTTGTCTCGCACGGTCACGTTATTATATATGTCTTCACGCATGGAAAGTGCACTATTCCCGTGATTATGCATGTTTCCATGCATGGAAAGTACATTATTCATGCTATCACGTGGCAACTCATGGTTAGAAGAAAAGGCATTAGGTGGGGCCCACGGATTACCTCGTCTTTTTGTTGTTCATTATTCTCGCAATCAGAAGGCAATTCATGGAGAGAGGAAAAGGCATTATTCAATTCCACGTGGAGCCCACGATTCACCAGCTCATGGAGCGCCTGTGGTGCATTTTGATAGATGGAGTGGCTGTGGAGAAAAATATGGGGAAAATCCTTCTGGGGGACCTTTTTGGCAAAAAAAAACCCAAAAAGGGATCTAAGAATCTGACAATCCAGAAAGGCCCCTCGGTCCTTTTCTCGGGATAAATTCATTAAAAATTTACAACTAAATCGGCCTCATTTACAACAATTTTTTTCAACTAAATCGGCCTCATTTACAACAATATCAAATCCCGGTTAACAACTATATCGGTCTCATTTACAACTCACCAAAATTCGACAAACCCAAAAAAGGACCAAGGGACCTTTCGAGATGGTCGATTCTTAGGTCCTTTTTTGGGTTTTTTTGCCAAAAAGGTCCCATAGAAGGATTTTCCCAAAAATATGTGTGGGCCCACCAAACTTTATTCTCTCTCTTTCTTCTACTGACATATTTATGTGATATGTCTTGGATGAGACATTTATTCATATTGGATGTAAATATTATTCACTCACTTCATACTTTTTCCTCCTTTTTTTGCTTTTCAACAATTTCTATATATATGTGTGTATATTTATTTATTTTCTCTCTTTCTTCTAAAAACATATTTGGGATTATACCACCAAAAATTAAATCCTTCCATGTAAGTTCTTTATACTAAATTAATTATGTAAATATAATTATAAATATATTTATTTTTCCTTTTTTAATTTTAAATATAAATATAAATTTTTATCTTCGTTATCATAATATATACAATTAATATTAATACATGTAGTATTTAATAAGATTCATGCCATTTCAATCATTTTTCATTTCAACGACTTTTCAACCGTTAATCCAAACACATCTTTGTTTGGGAAAGAAAAACAACTTCCCGCCACCGTCAATCCAAATACAAATCACATTTACAACATGACTTTTTTTCAATCGAGCTTCTACAAAAATCAAATATAAAATAAACTATCGCTCCTACCGCCAACCCAAACAAGTCTATTGTTGTTGCGTTATCTCACTTTCCCTTCTATTTTACTTGTAGCTTTTTGAGTTTGAGGAAACTGAAATTAGTACGCACGAAACACTAGTCGATGGAGAATTATTGTGAACATAATCACCAAATCAAATAAATATATGTCCGTTTGGGATAACGGTGGTAAAAGTGACTTTTTTCTAGATCGACTTTTTTTCTAAAAGTCAATTGTAAATGTGATTTGTATTCGAATAGCGTAAAAGAAGTGACTTTTTTTAGATTGGCTCTTGTTTGGTATAGGGTTTAAAAAGTTAGTTGAGATAGAAAATGAGTGAAAAGGGCTTCACACACACACACACATAGGGTTTAAAAAGTTAGTTGAGATAGAAAATGAGTGAAAAGGGCTTCACACACACACACACACACACACACACACACACACACACACACACACACACACACACACACACACACACACACACACACACACACTACACATTGTATATTATGTGATAATTTGGGATAACAAATTAAATTTAAATGTAAATTTGCTAAAAAATAGTAAAATTACCATTAACAAAATTACAAAAAACTTAAATGTTTAATTAAACATATCCTCTATAAGTTGGTCTCTGATTCTATCACATGATTCATTTGTATTGAAGATAATGTATGGATATTTTTTGAGGATGTATGTTTGGTACTATGGAATTAGAAAAATTTTGATTTCTATTTTCACTAAAAATGCTGGAATTGAATTCCATGTTCTGACTCAATGATTTATAAAAAATTATGTGGAATTCTAGTTTTGTCCTTCTCACTTTTCATCTTTATTCACAAAACCCAAAACTCCACAAACACAACTCCGACGATTAAAACCCAGCTATAACCTGCCGCTTGCGAGCACAAGCACAAACCATCACCATTGCTGATGAGCCCACAACAAAATGGCCTCTTCTTCTTCCTCACTATTCTCCGACGAGCACATCTAACACGATCTGGGTTTGGGTTTGGGTTCCTTTGCCTCAACCTTATATTTGCATAATCCAAAGGTGAAAACTTGTTAAATCCAGTGGCGGAGGCGGAGTTCATATGGGTGTGGCATAGGAGGTAGCTCGCGAATTGAAGGCGCCTGAGGAGTGCATGCAACGGTGTTGGAAAGTGAAACTCATTTTTGCACTATGCATGCAACGGTTCAGTGATGAAATGGCAGAAGCTCAAATTTTTAGCTTTTCTCAGAAAAAGCTTTTTTTTCTTGAAGTCCATCAGCCATGGATGCTTTCCCAAACACCATATATGTGTATTTATACACACACGGGATGAAGACGACATGGCCAAGACAATAAAAAACATACTATATGTCATGAAAAGTTTTGATTTTTTTCCCTGAAAGTTGAAGATGCATTTGTTTGCTCGAAATGGAATTTGAATCTCTCTATCAGGCATCAACAATTCTTCAATTCATCTTAATTTATTTTTAATTATTAAATTCATATGAAATTCTGAGTTGTTATTGTGCTCTTTGTTCCTTAAACCCAATGATGTAAATGTATCTATATTTTTATTTTTTTAATTATAAATTTGAATTTGCAGTGTTGATTGCTTTCTAATTTCAATCGAATTTCTTGTTCATAAATATAGTTAATTTGAACTGCTTATCAATTCAATAAGCAGAATTTAAAATTAAAACAAATAACCAACTAGTTTGTTGATTGAGGTGATAAGAAGAAGAACAAGTTTGAATCTCAAAAAACATATTTATTTGTAATTTGTAAATAGTACCTATAATGTATAGAGAGCTTAAAAATAAGCTAGATTTTTTGTTTTGGCCAGCAAGCTAGATTATATTATTTAAGTCTTATAAAATGTCTAATGTTCTATAGTTTATTACTGAATCCGTCATTAGACATTTCTAATTATTTTACAAAATTTGAAAAGCAATTACACATTTGTTGGCATAAAAAAAAGAAAAATAAGCACACAATCTAAAATTTGTACGTAAATATAAAAATTGGGGTCTAAAACACTATACGGCCTACAAGAGGAAGTGGGTTTGTTTACAAACCCAACTAGACAACAATGGCTTGGGATTCAGCAAGAGCGACAGGTGATTAAGAGTTAAGATCGCATTTCATAAAATCCATATACTATGATGCTTTCAACTTATTGCGTAAGTAAATCATGCATCCTTCAAATCCCCGTACGTGATTATGCATGTTTCCATGCATGGAAAGTACATTATTCATGCTATCATGTGGGCTAGAAGAAGAAAAGGCATTAGGTGGGCCCCACAGATTACCTCTTCTTTTTGTTGTTCACTATTCACGCAATCAGAAGGCAATTCATGGAGAGATTTTTAAGTTCATAGTTTGTACTTAGTGCTTGTAAGGCAAAATAAATAAATAATTCAATAAATTCTTGCGGTCTAGGTTTATTACGCCGTCTGGTATTTTGTAGTATTTTGTTTCTATTCATACTGATAAATTTTTAAGTCAATCGAATCATGGTTTTAAAGTGGTTGATTCTGAATTTAAATGGAGAAGGGATTTTTATATTTGGTATTTTGTTGTTAATCTTTTCTTTTTTTCAATAAATTTATGTTTGTGCTTTTGTTACTATTGGACTACCCCTTTGCATCTTCAATTTTGGGTTTTCCGTTAAAAAAAAAAAAACACTACCAGAGATTTGTATCTCCTAATAATTCGTCATAATTCCTGGATTTATGCGGAAAAATCCCACAATTCATAATCATGACTTCCAATTTAGAAATCATTTAATCAAGTAATTAATAAAGAAAAGAAAATCACATCATTTATTTACTTACAAACTAATTTACTTCAGATCTAATAATAATTGATTTTAAACACAATTTTATCCCTAATTTCTTGGTCATTGTGTTTTCCACTCTCTTTCAATAATTGATTTTCTAGAAATTACATTGTCATTAAGTTTTATGTAATTTGGGGAATTTCAAAGTAATTATGGCCAAAAAAACAAAGCGATCGGGTGTCCATGAATTCATTATTAGTATTATTGCTTATGGGATTTAGAGGATTATAATTATATTTATTATTAAATATTTAGTCATTGATGATTGATTATTATTATTTCAATAATTTGGATAATGATGATATTGAATTGATTAGGAGATTTGAAATTGGGAAAATTAGGGAGAAGGATCAAGGAAAGAAATATTTATTAACAAGAACATTAAAAATTGTAATTTTTTTTTTTTTGATACAAGGAAAGATAAAACAACTGAAATAAATAAAAGCGATTAAAATCTTAGACCACTCCTTTCATGTTGTACTCCCATCAGATCAGCGACAAGGAGGTGATAAAGACCAGTAGGGGGATCAGAGAAATGTCTTTCATCCGGAGACTCCACATGCGTAAAAGCAAAATTAGCCAACCAATCCGCACATTGATTGCCTTCCCTTAGAACATGGCTGTAACGTATAACCCACTGCCTGCGGGTGACTGCTCGTATCCGAGTCACCAAATGGGACTCACGAGCTGCATTACCTTGTTTAGATAGTAATGCAATGACTGATTGACAGTCACTTTCCACAACTATGTGCCTCCAACCTGCCTCCCATGCCATCTCTAATCCTCTCAAAACTCCCCACGCCTCGCCCTAACATGGCCGAGCACCTTCCAATCCGTGCAAAAAACCTCCCGCCCACTTCCCGGAGAAATCTCGCAAAGCAAACCCCCACAAGCCGCCATCGACAAATGGATATTCGGGAAAGCCCAAATAACGATAGACTAATTATGTGTACCATGCCGGAGTCCCCTTTCTAAGCAATGCTAGTTTTTAGTTCTCCCAATAACTCAATTATGGGCCTCAAGCAATATTTAAAATTTACATCTCGCATGACATGAATAAATTCATTTCGCCATTTCCAGATAAACCAGCAAGAGACAATAAATAACTCATCCCAAGAGAACCCGCTTAGGGTAGATCCATTACTCTTCCAATTCCCCGTTACCCATTCAATCCAATCATAGTTAAAAAAAAATAGTGTGAATGATTAGCAGGTACCACCTCATCCCAGAAGGCGCGAACCACATGACAATCTCTAAAGGCATGCAGACTGGTCTCTGCTTCCTGCTGACAAATTGGGCAAAGACCATCATTTTCAGACCAAGCACTGATCCATGATCTCAAAGGGAGCCTTTGGTGAAATAATTTCCAACCAAATATCTGTATTCTATGTGGTCCCACCCACTTCCATAACTTATTCCAAATGTCACAATTAATAACATATTGTTGAAATTTAGATTCGGCTAAATACAGATAGCAACTTTGAACACTAACACCTTTTAATTCTCCAGCCAACCAAAAAGGACGATCTCGGGAAATTGTAATTATTTTAAGGGACCGAAAATTGAAATATAAATCTTCAATTACGAAATTAATCCCGACCAAACTCCCTACATTTTCTCTAACCTCATTTCAATTATTTCAAGATTAGTTGTTAATTGAGGTTCCCTTAAATTGCGTTCTTAAATTGAATGGTAGCTTATTTAGGAATTTATTGTTCAAGAATTTAAAATTTTAGTACTTTTTTAAATTTTTATAACATTCCTTTTACGTGCATCCCGTTTGTTTAAGCTTTTTTCCATAAAAAAAATTACATATTTTTAAAATAAATATATTTTAATTTTTTTGGTTTTTTTCAAGTATTTAAAAATAATCAAAATATAGAAATTGAAGAGGTATATTTCCACCTATTTATAGATTTCGAGGCTATATTATTTGGGTAACTCTTAAAATAATCTGATGTGTATAAGAGATCATAATATCATAAAATATTGAATTGCATATAGATATTTTTTTTATCAAGATATACACGAAGATATCATCAAATTTGATCCTTGGATAACTAACTGTTAAACAAGAGGGAAGGTTAATTTTGTAATTAAAAAATTATATTTTAATTTTTGTTTCTTGAAAATAATTACAATTTTTTAGATCCTTATTAATAAATATTTTATTTTCTTTGTCCTTCCCCCTAATTCTCCCTTTGAAATGAATTTAAAAAAGAAATGATTTGATTACGGCCCACACAAATTACAAGTATGCTTAACCAAATATAACAATGTATTTGAGGAATTTTTAATAACACATTATAAAAAGGTACATTTTAAAATATTCATACATTTAAGTTTTTTATAATACACACACACTACAATTACGTTTTTTTTTTGTTGCCCATCTGATATCCAAAACTTCATCCTGACTAATTCAGATATGACCCGCGTCACGCACCTGACTATGGTGGGAGAGTCTCCCAACAGAGCTTTTCTACATTCACAAGGTTTGAACTCGAGACCTTACTTAAGCGACACAAGCCGCTTACCACTTTTGCCAACCCCCTTTGGTACTATTACTTTTTTAATTCATCATGGGCAACTACAATGAGTAATGTTGGTTTATTCCATTTCAATCTGTGCCTTAAATGTACGTCGATTTTTCTAGGAGTGAAAAAATATCTTGCACTGTGCAGGGGTGCTGGGGACGCAACGCATTATGAAATATGATAGAATGACTCTTTCCAATATCGGAGTGTAGTTTATTGCATCAATGATCAACACAATAAGCAATAATCATTCTAACTTTTCAGAAATTAGGATTTATGATAACCTCTGATAAGTCAAGACTTAGTGTATACAATGTCAGGATGTAAATTTTTGCATTAATGATTAGTAGATGAAGTAAGAGTAGTAAAACTTTTGAGAAGTTAGGATATATATTATATCTAATTTGAGGTGCTTAATTACAATTTAGCTTTCGTTAGAATTTAAGTTTCGTGTGTTTGAGCAATCCACAGGCATTTTGTCTTAAATAGAAGTGAAAGAATTCATTGCTTCACATGGGATGGAGGGGAGACAACCCATTATATAGGTGAAACCGTGAAAGAATTCATTGCATTATGCAGTGGTACCCAAGAGGGATGCAACCTATTATAAAATGTGAAACAATGAGTCTTTCAAACGTCATGACATAATTTATTGCACCAATGATGACTGGAAGAAGCAAGGGTGGTTATTACTTTTAATAAGTTAGTACTTAGTCTTTCCGATGTTGAAATGTAAATTTTTGTATTAATGATCAACTGAAGAAGCAAAAGTGGTTCTAACTTTTGAGAAGTTAGTACATATATTATGTCTACTTTAAGGTGTTTAATAATATTTCTTCCAACAACAATTATATATCCTTACAATTTAAGTTCCACATATTCGTGCAACGTACAGGTATTTTTCTTAAATACCAGTGAAAGAATTTATCACATCGTGAGGGGAGGTCCAGGAGGATAATCCATTACAAAAGTGAGAGAATCCCTTGCATCGTGCAGTGGTGCTAAGGGATGCAAACCATTTTAAAATGTGAAACAATGAGTCTGTCTAATATCGAGACGCAATTTATTATATCCATGATTACTAGAAGAAGCAAGGGTGGTTGTACTTGCCCTCGGCCTCAGCGTCCGCGGCCGCCCCATTTGTCGTTGTCCGCAAAAAGCTGCAAAAAAAAAAAAAAAGCGAGTAGGGATTTTTAAGTTCATGGTTTGTACTTGGTGCCCGTAAGGAAAAATAATAATATTTTGGTCTAGGTTTATTACGTCGTCTGGTATTTTGTTTCTATTCATACTGATAAATTTTTAAGTCAATCGAATGGTGGTTTTAAAGTGGTTGATTCTGAATTTAAGTGGAGAAGGGATTTTTATATTTGATATTATTGTTTGATCTTTAATTGACATTTGATGTCTAATAATTTTGTTGGCATAAACCCTAAAACAAGAAAACAGAGTAGGCAACAGCAAAGTATAGTATGTTGATGGCGCCATTTGTCATGGAAGTATGAGAATGAATTTTAAGAACAATAGCTAATGAAAATACTAGGCACAAATAGATTCTGTAAGTGTATATATTTATGTAGAAAGAGAGAAAGATATATGATGAGTAAAATGCCGAAAAGGTAAAACTTGTTGTCATAATTTGCAAAGAAAGGTACAATGGGTGTGAGAAGATTTTACAGATCAAGGTATATATATATATATGTATATATATATATATATATATGTATATATATATGGCACATCCATACATATAAAATATAACATTATCAATCAATCAAATATATACTATTAAACCTCTTAGCTGTTTGGCTATTGGTCCTTGGTCCACATAAACATCTCACATGGCGATTTCAACCACAGGTAATGGTCATTGGTTGGATTTTGATGAATGGATCTCCGTGTCAAAATCATTCTCCACTTTAAATTATCCTCAGTTTAAACTCATTTAACATTACCAATGCAAGTCATGAGATTTTTATTACCCATTGGCTTTAAAAAACTGATTCAACATTTTGCCTTTTAATATTTGTTTAGTTCCAATGTTAGTCTATTTCCCCGTACATCACTATGCAGAGAAAGGGTCTCATTAGTGCTCATAATACAATTCTGATGGTAGATGATGAGGTATTGAGTAATGGGAAAGTATTATGGGTCTGCCAAATGCTAGAGTGATTTTATCCATGTTTAGACTCACAGATTTACACTCCTATGGACGAAGGTCTGGATGAACATGACAAGGCAATAAGATTTGCTGGGAATAAATTTTAGAAAAAAATTATCCTCTGTCTTTTATATTTTTTTTTTTAAAAAAACTAATGAAACATTTTTTTTTATCGGCTAATGGCACTAATTCCGCTTTCAAACAAAGAGTTTGAAATAAAAGGCAACTGGGCGACCCTCTCACATTCATGAATTATATTATAAATTAAATATTTACTTTTTCATATTAGGTGAACCTAAACTTTAGGATACTGACCGGACTAAAAAATTGAAAGGATTTAAAATAATGATCGAAATACAAAATATAGGAAGTGGGATTAATATAAAATTTTAACTTCAAATAAAATATGGAGAATGATAGGTAGAGGAAAGACATGAGAAGTGAGAGATTATTGGGAAACAAATACTCATTATGATATATATTTATGATTTATATTGGAAGTTGCAATTTAAATTATTAAATAAAGGAATTATTAATTAATTAAAATTCCTTTTTTCCGATAAAAAATAAAAATACCTTTTATTTCAACAAATAAAATCTGCAGAATCAATAATTAATCCATTCATATTTTTTATTTTATTAATATTTGAAAATAAAAAATTTGAAATCAATAATCAATCAATCAAAACAAGATAGAGATAGAGAGAGACATACTGATAATTGGCAAGTATCATTTTAGAATACATATTGAATTTTCAATTAAAATTTAAAGAAAATATCTTGAGTGATTATGTTCCTTATTATAAGACACCAACTGTCAACAATTTTTGGTCCTTATTATAAGGTACCAATCGCCTCTAACTATTGATTTATTGGGGTTTTCCCATTATGCCCTCATTTATTGGCTAATATTTTTCATTGACTATTGCATTCATAATCCATTCAATCCAATCAGCATGTTTCTCTCTCCCGCCTCAATAAAGTAGGAGTAAAGGTGGAAATATTTATCAACTGAACACTAATTTAATGACTTAACTTCCCTTCCTTGGTCTAAGAGAAATTGTGGTTGGTGCCTTATAATAAGGACCCGAGGGAGTAGGTACTCTATTTAAAATCATCAATCAAATCAAATATTTCCTGCGAGCATGATAGATAAATTCTTCTATAAATTAGGTTTGTCACATCGTTTGTTGTCTAACCAATTAAAATACAATAACTCATGAACTGATTTGACACCTCTTAAATATTAGCTGTCATATTAATAAAATTAAAAGATTTCACAAGATTCACTTTTTCATTACTTGTGAAATCTTAATTAAGAGATTATTTTATTTTTTAAGAAAAATAAAATTATGAAATACATGAGTAGCCAACTAGGATTAATGGTCGTGTTTGAATTTGAAATTCTGAAATTCCCTCCTCTCCCTCTTAAGGTTTGATTTTATTTTCCTCTTCTCTGTTCTCTTTTATTTCTCGAGACCAATCAACTTTTCCTTTTTCTCTACTTTTTTTTCTCCTTTTCATAGGGCTACATTAATGCATCTTCCCTTTCCAAGGTATCTAAATTATGTGCCCATTCTCTATTTTTTTATTTTAAATTTAAATTCTACTATATTTTTTCTCCAAATTATAATTAAATTTACATTTAAATAGAGAATCTGAATTTATATTTATCACTCATCCTCTAACGCATATTTTCTATTCTCTCTTTCCGGTATTGGCTTCTCTCTACCCTCCCATAGCAACCACCACATTCGAGCCTCTTCTTTCTTATGGCCAAACTTACACTAAGATAATAACTTGTCTTTGCCGCTAACAAAATTCTGCGTGACATCCAGTGGAACCTATATACTCCCTCCGGTCCTTATTATAAGGCACCAACTAGCAAGTTTATTTGGTCCTTTTTATAAGGCACTTGTTTGTTCCCAATGAGCATTAATTATTTTTTCCATGTCTGCCCATAATTAATAAGGGTAGTGGGTGAGAGTAATAATTAATATGATATTAGAGTTTAGTGCAATTAGTAGGGGTAGTATTGGAAATTACTTAGATTCTAGAATAACTTTATTGACTTTAACTACTTTTATTGGTTTGTGAGAAAAGTTAGTTGGTGCCTTATAATAAGGAGCAAGAGGGAATATAGGTCTCCATCACTCATATGAAAGAGTTGGGGCTTGCTTATCCCTTTGAAAGATGATAACATTTGTTGTTAATCTTTTCTTTTTTTAAAATAAATTTATGTTTGTGCTTTCGTTACTATTGGACTACCCTTTTGCATCTTCAATTTTGGGAAAAAACATTTTTAATTATTTTCATTTTTTCCATTAAAAAACACTACTTGAGATTTGTATCTCCCTAATTAATTCGTCATAATTCCTGGATTTATGCGGAAAAATCCCACAATTCATAATCATAACTTCCAATTTAGAAATCATTTAATCAAGTAATTAATAAAGAAAAAAAAATCACATCATTTATTTACTTACAAACTAATTTACTTCAGATCTAATAATAATTGATTTGCAAACCCAATTTTATCCCTAATTTCTTGGTCATTGTGTTTTCCACTCTCTTTCAATAATTGATTTTCTAGAAATTACATTGTCATTAAGTTTTTTGTAATTTGGGGAATTTCAAAGTAATTATTGCCAAAAAAATGAAGTGATCACTGGGTGTCCATGAATTCATTATTAGTATTATTGCTTATGGGATTTAGAGGATTACATTTATATTTATTATTAAATATTTAGTCACTGATGATTGATTATTATTATTATGATAATATGGATAATGATGATATTGAATTGATTAGGAGATTTGAAATTGAGAAAACTAGGGAGAAGGATCAAGGAAAAGAAATATTTATTAACAAGGACCTTAAAAATTGTAATTATTTTAAAGGACCGAAAATTGAAATATAAATCTTCAATTACGAAATTAATCATCACCAAACTCCCTACATTTTCTCTAACCTCATTTCAATTATTTCAAGATTTGTTATTAATCGATGTTCCCTTAAATTGAATTGCAGCTTATTTAGGAATTTATTGTTTAAGAATTTTAAATTTTTTAATTTTTATAACATTCTTTTTATGTGCATCCCGTTTGTTTAAGCTTTTTTCCATAAAAAAAATTACATATTTTTAAAATAAATATATTATATTTTTTTGTTTTTTTAAGTATTTAAAAATAATCAAAATATAGAAATTGAAGAGGTATATTTCTACCTATTTATAGATTTCGAGGCTATATTATTTGGATAACCCTTAAAATAATCTGATGTGTATAAGATATCATAATATCATAAAATATTGACTTGCGTATAGATTTTTT
The DNA here is from genome assembly GCA_019022655.1 of Acacia acuminata. Classification (NCBI taxonomy): domain Eukaryota; kingdom Viridiplantae; phylum Streptophyta; class Magnoliopsida; order Fabales; family Fabaceae; genus Acacia; species Acacia acuminata. The sequence continues at coordinate 203,100 of JAFJYI010000174.1, forward strand.
TTTTTTAAAAAAATAAGATATACACAAAGATATCATCAAATTTGATACTAACGGTTAAACGGTAGGGAAGGTTAATTTTGTAATTGAAAAATTATATTTTTATTTTTAGTCCTTGTAAATAATTACAATTTTTTAGATCCTTATTAATAAATATTTTATTTTCTTGGTCCTTCTCCCTAATTCTCCCTTTGAAATTTCAACTTCAAAAAGAAAAGATTTGGTTAGGGCCCATGGAAATTACAAGCATGCTTAACCAAATATAACAATGTATTTGAGGAATTTTTAATAACTCATTATAAAAAGGTACATTTTAAAATATTCATACATTTAATTTTTTTATAATGCACACACTACAATTTTTTTTTTTTTTTTTGGTTACCCATCCGGTATCTAGAGCTTCGCACACCTGGCTATGGATGGTAGGAGAGTCTCCCAATGAGGCTTTTTTGCTTTCACAAGGTTCAAATTCGAGACCTTGTTTAAGCGACACAAGCCGCTTACCACTTGTGCCAACCCCCGTTGGTACTATTACTTTTTTAATTCATCATGGGCAACTATGATGAGAGTTGTCGAGCCCTCTCAAAATAACCAAGATTTAAATATTTGTAGTATAGGAAACCTAGATCGTTTCTCTCAATGCAATTTAAATGAAGCAAAGCTAAAATACAATATAAGAAAACGAGATTAATCAGATTAAAAACGATTAACCCAGAATTGGGATTCCATAACCTTCATCAGACAAAAACATAATAACCGAACTCGTGATTGATTCTGGACAAACCAAAATTTCTGCATTTGTCTAGATATTCCCTTGACTAGACCATTGCCTAGCATTTGATCAAACACATGGCGAGCTCGCACAACGCTCTCTCGGAACCCGTTCCGACCTATGTCCTATGTCCTTAGGATATCAATCTAGGTGTTAAATCTAATGCCTAATCTGAAATTATAATCGGATCCGATTAAAATAAACAGAAACGAATACGTTACGTTAATCGCGGGTCCTCTGGATTTGCGGAATCCTCAAGCCATGGGTCAACTATGGAAGCTTAGCCAAGCATGGTTGGGCAAGACGTAGAAAAAAAGATGAAGAAGAAGTCATAAACATGATGAACAACTCGAGAAAATAATAAGCTTCTAATTTAATTCGAAAATCCCATAAAGCATAATTGAGAATATGTTTGTAGCCACATTTAATTTTCCTTAAATAGGAAAGATGACTCAAAAAAAATAGGAAACCTCTAAAAATTAGTCTTTTATTACAAAATTCGGGCAAAATAAAAATCTAGAAAAATGCGTCTGTCTTTAGCTCCAATTTCATCCATCTTCTTGTCTGAATCAGCCTTCTGAGTCTGCATAACAATTGTAGCTCTCTGAATCATCTAAAAAACGAAAGAAGAATGAGGCTAATCCGATATGTAAATCAAAAGTTATGGCGAAAATAGTGAAGCATTGTAAATCTGGAATTTTATTACAAAAATGAATTAAATCTAATTAAAAGCTCAAAGCTCAAAGCTCAATTAAGTAATAAAACCCATTATTTATCTATTAAACATTTCTAAATTATTAACCAAGAGATACAAATAAGTGAAATAATATTCAATTATCAAACTACAACGAGTAATGTTGGTTTATTCCATTTCAATCTATGCCTTAAATGTAGGTCGATGTTTTTAGGAGTGAAAAAATATCTCGCACGCATTGTGAAATATGATAGAATGACTCTTTCCAATAGGAGTGTAGTATTGCATCAATGATCAACACAATAAGCAATAATGGTTTGAACTTTTCAGAAATTAGGATTTATGATAACCTTTGATAAGTCAAGACTAGTGTATACAATGTCAGGATATAAATTGAAGATTAAGAAAACAAAGCATGAATACCTGCGAAAAGCCTAGTCAAGGATGCCGTCGGCAGTGTTGATGGTGCCGTTGGCAGTGGTGACGGTGTCGGCGTCGGCGGTGGCGGCGGGGCCTAGGTTGGCGAGGGCAGGGCCTGGGTTAGCGGCGTAGAACAAAATAGGTATGGATGATTTTAGGTACATCATGACAAAGATGCCTAGCAACCAACTCGCCGCGTCTAAGAATAAGGGGGAACACGCCGCGTCTAAGAATAAGGGGGAAGAGATGGTTCCCACCACGAGTGCTACATAACCGACCACAAATAGAGAAAGCTGCAACATTTTGTGAAGAATAATTTGGCGTAGAGTAAAAATAGAGGAAGTAGTAGAGGAGAAGAGGAGTATTGGGCATTAGCTAGGGTTAGGCTACGCCTATATTTATAATTTAAAATTAGGGTTAGCTATGGGCTGGGCTCTTTAACTATTGCCAACTCATTAATAGGTTATATAACAATACCTTCTAAATCTTATTATTACTATAATATTGTTATTATTATTATCATTATTAATGTGTGCCATTTTTGTGGACGTTTTTCTTCTTCTTTTTTTTGAAGAAAAAAGAAATAAATGTGATTCATCATTTTAAATTCAATCAATCCAACAATCAAGCTAGATATGAATATGATTCATCATATTAAATTCAATCAATCAACCAATCCAGCCAACAATCAAGATATGAATATGATTCATCGTATTAAATTCAATTAATCAATCAAGTGTGAATTTATGCTCTCTCATGCTCAATAATATAAGTAGACTTCTAGATAGATTTTGTGGCCTCAAGTATAAATCGCTTTGCTGCATTAAGTTCTTTATTCATGCCATTCTTCTCAGACTCCAATGAGAGGCCAATAGTATATCATTCTTTAAATTTATGATGATTATTAGGGGCAAAGATGGAAATCAAAATAGTTTTTAGACAATTCTAATGACACAACTAAGATTTCAAGATTTCATTGAATTATTTAAAAGTCACTTATTGTATCGGGTCTCTGTTACATAGTATTTTCAACTAATTTAGGTGAATTAATGAATCACAATTTTTTTTTGATACACATAGTAGGGGAGGGGGGCGGGGTTCATTATGCCATTTAATCTAATAAATCATATTTTATTCATTAAGTTTATCTTAAATTGATAAAAAAATTTCAAATTTACTTTTATTAAAGAAATTTTGAAGAAAAAAAAAAGTTATGAAGAGCCACATTTAAACAGTGCCTCCTATTTTAAATATACATACTTTGAATCATGAAGCATGCTTTGTGGTAAACTCCTCTACGTATTTTTTAGGGAAAATATCGGTGAGGTCTCAAACAAGAGGGAAAAAAAAAATATCAAAACGTCCCCCCCCTGGCCTCTACATATTTTGTAGGGACTTTTTTATATTAATTACGGAATTCCAATGTAAAAAAAGTCTCGTTGTCAAAAAAATTTTAGGTTTCTAAAATTCTATACGTCGGAGGAAAAATCCGAAAAAAATATTGAAAACAGGAAAAGGTATTTTAACAACAATATTTTCATAGGGAAATTTTAATAACAGGAAAAGTCATTTTAATAACAGGAAAAACTATTTTGACAATGAGACTTTTTTTATATTAAAATTCCGTAATTAATATAAAAAAAAGTCGTTAAGGACTTTTGATAAAGGATTTAGGATTGAGACCTTTTTAATATTTTTTTTCTTCCCTAGGACCTCATTGATATTTTTCCTATGTTTTACTATAAGATTATAATTAGGTGCGGGATAAAAGGTGGGAGCCCCCATTGCATTCATGATATGGTATTTATTAGTTACTTTTTGATCTAAAGAATTATTAGCTTCTTTTTGTTTGTACGCATTAACCTGCCTGAATTTAAAAATGAAAAAAATAAAAAAAAGAAAGAAGGAAAAGCAACATTGCACGCTCCAAACAAAAATTGGACCGCGGAATTCAAAGCATGGAGCACCTTTGGTTCATGATTCATCACCATATTCATGATAAGAGGGGAATTGAATGGTCTAGTTTGTTACATTTTTACCTACTCCCACCAATCCTAAATTTAAATCCCAGTTAATTGTTTTTTTAGAAAGATTAAAGAAACTAAATATTATACTTAATCATAATGTATATTGTGTATCATTAGATTATATATATCTTTATAAGTCGACCAACTAGTTTAGAGAGAAAAAACGATAGATACAAGTGTTTTAAAATAATTTATTTAGCTTTCTTAATCTTAAAAAAAAAAATCAACTGGATCTTATATTTGGGACCTGTGGTAGCATCATCTTTAGGGAAAAAATAAGATAATATTATTTTAATTTCAAAATTTCAAATTAGTTTGGTAGCCTCTAAAAGTATATGTATTTAATTATAATTGATAACTCATTTCAAGAGGAAATCGTTTATTTGAGATTTTAAAATTTAACTGGTATTTTTCCCCGATATTTATCATTTTATTTTAAAAAAAAGATTTGCAATCTAGGTATAAGTCTAGTTTAAGGTTATTAATTATTGTTTTAAATTTTACCCTTATTTAATTTTCAATGGGAAAGGAGAAAGAAGATAAAATATAATGATTTGTAAATATATAAAGAGAAAATTTTAATAAGGATATAGTTGAAAGATTTAATGCATATATAATGACTTGACCATCTTTCCTTGGCATGTAAGAATTGGTGAAGACTTATGATGACGATCATAGGCGGATCTACCTATGTGACAAGGGGGGCGCGTGCCCGCCCTTGAATTTTTTTTTTTTAAAAAAATTTAATTGTTTTTTTAAATTATTTTCCCCTCTTCTATGTCTTCCTCAACAAGCCCGGCTCACTCTACTCCTTGCTCTTCTTTCCCTTGCAAAAATACTTGCGGACATATTTTAACATTGTGACCTCAACCGGGAAAGATCTCGCTTCATTTTTTGAGATACTTTCCTAGCATTTTGTTGCATTTTCTCCGTATTTTAGGTGGATATTCCAAAGACAAAAAATTGCTTGGAGCATGTAGGTTGCTAATTTTCGCCATGGGCATTTTATAGCTAACACTTGCTCTTTTTCTTATTGATGATGATCAAACTTGTAATCGATGACAACCGAAAACCTTCTGAATCTTGTATTATTTTTTGTGCTTTTGAGTACAAGTGGGAAAAAAAATTCAGGGGCGACGCCCCCGAACCCCCGGCCAATAGTACCCCCTTCCATAAATTTCTGGATCCACCCCGGGTTCAGACATGGTGGCTTTTGGGTTTGAATATGGAGGTATTTTAATGGTTAGTAGAAAGAAAAGAGAGTACTTTATTATTTTTATAAAAGAGAATACTTTATTGATTGCAGAGGTGTTTGCATGCGTGGGGTCAGGATAGGATTGATACAAATAATTAAGTAATATATATTCTTATGTATACACACCAGCCGAGAAAAGGGCAAAGGAAAGGAATATGAGTTGCATCAGATTATTTGCTGCTCTCCTCGAGTGAGAGCTTCCTCCTCCTAGTGAGCTTTCCTGGTTCCTGGTGAACCTTTCTGTGTGGCTCTTGTTGCTTTCTACCCTTGTCTTGTCTTCCATCTCAGTTTTCTTTCCTTTCTTTTGCGGATTCTAGTGTGTGTGGGTGCCTTTGTTGTGTGTGGAGGTATGGAGGTCGGCCAGTGCAACGGCCCTCAGAGAATGAAACAAGTGCTGTTAGATTTGGAGAGTGAACCTGAAATATGTGGTGGTACGTTAGTTGGGAAGATATTTACTAGTAAAAAACTGAATACTCCAGTAGTAATAGCCATGGTTAAGAAGGGGTGGCTGCTTGATGAAGACCTGGAGGTCCATGTTCTTGACAGTAACCAGCTTATCTTCCGGTTTCGTTTTCGGAACGTCCATGACTTTGCTCGTATTCTTAAGGAAAGGCCTTGGTCGTCCAGGGGTTCCTTCTTAATCTCTAGGTTTGGGAGAATTATATGGTCCTCCAAGATGTCAAATTTGATGAGGCGCCCTATTGGATACAATTTCATGGCCTCCCGCTTGAAGCTTTTACCAGTACTAATGTGAAGAAACTTGGTGATTCAGTAGGTAAGACGGTTATGTTAGAGAAACCATTGATGGATGGTCGGATTGATAGAAGTTTTGTTAGAGTGCGGTCTCTCATCAGCTTGGAATGTCCTCTTGTTTCTGGTTTCTGGATTCCTCGCAAGGAGAAGGAACCCGCTTGGGTTACAGTTAAGTATGAGAGGTTGCAAAACTTCTGTTATTCCTGTGGACGTATAGGGCACGATGGCCGACGGTGTATGGAGGTGACGGCTCGCAACCAGGGGAGTGATGAGGTGAATGAGTTTGGGAGTTGGCTTACTACTCCGGCGGTGCGAACTTCTGAAGAGGCGCTGGAGGTCTGTATGATGGAGTGGTGTGAAGCTCCGTTCATCAATAAAGAAGCTCCTAGCTCCCATCGCCGGAGCTGGAACTCTAGCTCATCGAAAAAACCAATCGACGGTGACGATACAACTAGGAAAGATGATATAAGCAAGGAGGTCCGGACTGGTGGTAGTAGTCTGTCAGCGATAGGGGGACGTCCAGTCGTTTCTCCCTCTGCCTGTCATGATCCTCTGTTCGACGGTGGGCTATTGCAATCGGCGACGAGGCTCCTCTGGTGTACGACGAGTTCAATGGTCAGTTATGGGCCCGAGGATATTCAAAAACTTTCTGCGCCTGAGCCATCTCTGATTTTGCAGGTATTGCCTCAGTCAACGCCAAAGGTGGGCCAGGTGAAGGTGACGGAAGCTACAGAGGTTGACGTCAGCAAAAAGAGTGTGATACAGGGGATGCTAGTTGGGTCTGCGAGCTTGGATGCATGTGAGTCTCCAGCTGGATCCCTTTTGGCGGATTGTGGGCTAGCAAGTGTGGGCCGTGAGTCTGCTTTGGGAAGCTCCACGGATCGAGCCTTGGATTCAGTTGGGCTTGATGGGTTAATGGATAAAAGCGGACGTCCTGCGAATATGGATATATGGGAGTCTAAAGCTGGATCTTTTTTGGCTGGACCTTTTTTGGCGGATGGTGGGGAGGATGGTGGGCTGCCAGGTGTGGGCCAAGAGATTACCTTGGGGAGTTCCATGAGACGAGTCTTGGGTTCAGTTGGGCTGGATGGGTTAATTGATAGAAGTGGATCTAATTCTTTTTTAAAGGAGAACTCCAGCCCATTAATTGAAGGGCCATTAATCTTTCCTTCTTTGATTAATTGCTCAGAAACCGCTAGCCACAGTATCTCCTCGGCCAAGGACCATTCAACGGTGGTTGGGTCTGATTTATCTATGGAAGCAGATCTAGTCAACTATGTTCATTCCCAACCATACACAGTGGAATATCCTAGTGAGGATGAGTTACAAATTAATCCCATTGTTCCCTCCCATGGACTTTCTCCTATATCGGCTATGTCCTTTTGTTTGAAGGGTATTAATCTTAAGAGATCCTTGGAGGAGGATCCTACCCCGGTGGAGCGAATTAAATATAGAAAGCTGAATTTTGATTCAATTGAGGATCCAATTCAAGGCAAAAAAAGTTGTGGAGAAGTTACAAAAAGAGCATAGGAGGAATGTTCGATCGGTTAAAAAGTATCTTCATCATTATGGAATGGAAGAGCATCCGGGTACGTCTAGTAATATGCATTTTCCTGCTGAGATCGATTTTCCTGATAGCTGGTTGTCTATTGGTAGTGAACAGGATATGGATCATGACTCGTTGGTGTCTGATAACGCCGGTGGTTGGATGAAACCAGCCACCGGTTCGCCATGAATCTATTAGCTTGGAACTGTCAAGGTTTGGGGGTTGCCTTGACAGTTAGAAAGTTAAATATGATTGTTTGTTGATAGCAAAGCTTAAATTGCACACATAACTGCATAAGCACGTTCATATTATTTGGTATGCATGAAAATCAAGGTTAGGGGTAAACCAGACATGGCATATGTTAACCATAATATCCAAGCTTTTGAGGACATCAAAATTTATGAGCAAAATAGAGCATACGTTTTTAAATGAAAGATACCAAATTAATTTTTATACTTCGAGATTCGCAATAAAAGAATCAAACTGAATATAAAAAAAAAAAAAAGCCTTGAAACTATGTAAAGCAACTAAATCCCCAGAGTCACTTTTAGCAGCTAGCCAAAAAGCTCCAATACAAGCATCAAACACATGGATGACTTATGATACCTGGATTTATCTACCAGCCCAGGTGTGAATATAATTTTATAGACTATGAACACTACAATGCCTTTAAAATTTTGAAATGAGATGAAAGAGCAGGTTCAGGAAAGCATCCTAGTCCCTAATATAACACCCCAAGTTTTATTTAGAAAAAGAAGCCAAATCATGGGTGCTCAATTGGTTCTACACTTTGAGGGATAGAATAGTCCAGCGGAGTGCCACCCGTCACTCCCCTAGTACAGGTGCTGAGCTTGTACTATGACCCTTGAGGAAACCATACCGAGATAGGAGCGGCATGCCGTGTGACGAAGGCACTCACATACATGCAATGAATAAGTAACATAGAAGAGAAATTGACAAACCAGGACCACTGACCACATTTAAAGAGTAACATAAGACTCACAGGTATGGGTATCCTTCTGTCATGAAAAGCACAATCTGATATGATGAAAACATCACCAATACTTGCTCCTTTTGCCTGAAAATATACATGAACAGTACATCAGGAAAACCAAGTTTCTGGGTGCGCTCAGACAAGTGCAGATATCCACATCAGAATCTTTTCGGCAACATGAATGATTCTATAAGGTATTTGGTGTATTATAGAATTAGTTAGCAGCTCTTTCCTTCACAAGCAAAAGCAAAATTAAAACCTCAAGTAGAGCGAAAATTGATTATGGCAAATATTACCAAGAGTTGACTTCTGAGAAACAAAGAAACAAGATTCAGTATCAAACAGATCCAAAACTAATAAATCAGAAAGATTCAAAGAAATAAAACAACATAATATGCAACTTGATGTCATAATAATAATTAAAGAAAAATCATATCGAATTTGTTGGAGGGACGAAAATTCCTACCTTGAAGCCACCAGCAGTACCTGCATTTATGATCAAGTCTGGCTTTAATGCTTGAATTGCAGCATATGTTACAAGAGAAGATGATACCGTGCCTATACTATCAACGCCTGAAAGAAATGGGTGCACGACTCAGCACATAATTCTGAAATTAAAATCCCTGAAAGAAATGCGTGCCTATCCTAGGGGCTCTATATCCTTTGACAGGTTAGTCCAGAAGAAGTAGGAAATAAAAGCACAAAAACTTACCCAGGGTTGGATCTTTTCCAGGCCAGATTACATTTATATTTTATTTTCTTGTTCCTTCTCCCTAATTCTCCCTTTGAAATTTGAATTTCAAAAATAAAATATTTGACTAGGGCCCACACAAATTACAAACATGTGTGACCAAATATAACCACGTATTTGAGTAATTTTTAATAACGCATTATAAGAAGGTACATTTTAAAATATTCATATATATAAGTTTTTTTATAATATACATACGTTTTTTTATAATATACATACACACACTACTATTACTTTTTCAATTCATTATGGGCAACTACAACGAGTAATGTTGGTTTATTCCATTTCAATCTGTGCCTTAAATGTACGGCAATGTTTCTAGGAGTGAAAAAATATCTCGCATCTTTGTGCGGGGTGTCTTTGGGGACACAAGACATTATGAAATATGATAGAATGACTCTTTCCAATATCGGAGTGTAGTTTATTGCATCAATGATCTACACAATAAGCAATAATGGTTCTAAATTTTCAGAAATTAGGATTTATGATAGCCTTGATAAATCAAGACTTGGTGTATATAATGTCAGGATGTAAATTTTTGCATTAATGATCAGTAGAAGAAGTAAGAGTAGTAAAACTTTTGAGAAGTTAATTAGGATATATATTATATCTGATTTGAGGTGCTTAATTACAATTTAGCTTTCATTAGAATTTAAGTTGTGTGTTTGAGCAATCCACAGGTATTTTGTCTTAAATAGAAGTGAAAGAATTCATTGCTTCACACAGTATGGAGGGGACACAACCTATTGTATAGGTGAAAGAATTCATTACATCATGCAGTGGTACCCAAGAAGGACGCAACCTATTATTATAAAATGTGAAACAATGAGTCTTTCCAATGTCATGACATAATTTATTGCGCCAATGATGACTAGAAGAAGCAAGGGTGGTTCTTATTTTTAATAAGTTAGTACTTAGTCTTTCCAATGTTGAAATGTACATTTTTGTATAATGATCAACTGAAGAAGCAAAAGTGGCAAGAAGACGTCCCAAACATGTAAGATGATGCATTGATGTCCTGATGTACTAAGATAATTAGGCAATAGACAAGAAGCGTGGGCCCCACATGAGTAAACAACATCCTAACAGAAGAGGATTCTCTCTTCATCTTTTTTTTTTTTTTTTTTGCACTTTCCCTCATCAGCCCATTTGAGTCATTGATTGGGAAGATGAGAGAAATGTTAAAGAAATATTGTGATTAATTAGACAAATATGATTTAGAGATGATGAAGAATAATGAGAAAAGGATTATGAGAGGAATCTAACCTCATCCTAACACATCCAAAAGCTACAAAAGCTAGGAGAAGTGGCTTTTCAAAAAAAGCCAATTTTTAGGAAAAAGTGGGATTGAAAAAATGCCAACCCAAAAAGATACAATTTTTTTTCCACTAGACTCCTGTGCAAACAGGCCCAAACGCTGGTTAGAAGCTCACCAACTGGCTCTCCAAAACAGCACATTATTGTTGTTGCGTTATCTCACTTTCCCTTCTATTTTACTTATAGCCTTTTTAGTTTGAGGAAACACCAGTCGATCGCTAATTAGGGCTTGTTTGGGATACTGGTGGGCAAAATGATTTATGGAAAAGTCAGATTGGGTGAAATGTGATTTATGTTCGCATTGGTTGTTGCATAAGTAGCTTTTATGAAATTGAAACTTGTTTGGAATAACTTATGGATAAGTGACTTTTGAGATAATTATATTAAAAGTGCTAAATTATGAAATGTGGCAATGCTAAAATACATAATTTGATCAAATAAATATTACATAAGTAACTAGAAATTTATGTCCAATATAATTTGGTATCTAATTGTGTCACGAATCTGATTCATTTCAATTGAAGATAGATGATTTATTTGGGTTGAAGATTCCTCAGCAGAATCAGTCGATGAAGACTCTTCGTCTATACTAATATTCTCATTTTCAGCTTCATGAAAGTAGCATCTCGATTGAAATAGTAAATAAGGAGCTTAATAGCTTTTCAAAAGCCAGAAACCAAACTTTTCAAATAAGCTCATTTTCGCCCATAAGTCCGATTGCCCACATTTTTCATCAAAAAAAAAAAAAAAAAACTCATAAGCCCGATTGAAATAATAAATAAGCCCCAAAAACCCCTCCTATAAGCTATACCAAACATGCACATATGTAGATAACTACCAAATCAAATCAGTGTATGTGTATTTATACAAAAGGCCTAAGACATGGGCAAGACAATTAAAAAAAAAAAAAAAAACATTTTCCTCGATTTTAAATATAAGACATAATTTTTAGTACAAATCACATTACAACTATATCTTATATTTAAAAAGTATTATATCATGAAAGTTTTGATTTTATTACTATCGGGGAAAAAAATTTAATTTTTTTGCCTGAAAGTTGAAGATACAATTGTTTACTCGAAATGGAATTTGAATATCTCCATCAAGCATCAGCAATTCTTCAATTCAACTTAATTTTTATTTTAAATTATTAAATTCTTACGAAATTCTGAATGATTCTTGTGCTCTTTTTTTCCTTAAACCCAATGATGTAAATGTATCTCTTTTTTATTTTTTTAATTATAAATTTGAATTTGTAGTGTTGATTACTTTCATATTTCAATTGAATTGCTTACTTATAGATATAGTTACTTTTCCTTAAACCCAATGATGTAAATGTATCTCTTTTCCATGCGCTTTCTCTGTCATTGCCACTTACTTTACCAGCATTTGAACTCACGCCTAAACAATTCCATGCGAGGGGATGAACCACAAAGGAACAGGTAAATCATAAAATTCAATAAAGAAACTTTGTGTAATCACCCTTTTTTTTTTAATGAAAAGGGAATTGGCTAATCCATACAACTTTGCAGCACTTCTATACATCTTCGTAAATATCACATCTTCTAATAGTAATTTTACTTTCGAGTTTGGTGTCATATTAAAATAATAATTCATATAGTATCTATAACATAAGAGAAATCATATCTAATTCTATCATAATTCAGAAACTACCCCAGAACAAAAACAACAGTAGCAGCAATCTAGGAACAGTAATTCTAATTTTAATTGATTGATATAGATTGACTAGATAAATTAAATCCGTAGGATAATTTTCTTAATGAATATAATGGGAAAAAAATTGTTCTTATAATATGTAAATAATAACTCAGCGCTGTATTATGATTATGAAACTGATCTGTATTTAAAGTTATATATTGGCATATTGATGATTTTTTATAGTTAGTACGTGGACCGAATATCACCGGACCTCCGTTTTCCTTCACAAAATCCCCAGCTATAAAGATATTGCACAACTGAAGGTTATCCCTATGTAAAGATATTACACAGAAGGCAACCCAGACTCTAGAAACAAAATGTGACATGAAAGATGTAAAGCTCATTACCAGCTGATTTAAAATATTGTCAATGACATCCATATATGGTCTTAAAGGATCACGCTTGAACATTTGGTTAGATGTTGCTTGAGCAACCTGTAGAAAAAAACCATCATTAGTCTCAGAATTTTTTAGCACGTTAAACCACATCAACTTGAATATTTTTTTGTTCTTTTAAGATTTAATTACACTTTGTGGATACATCATATTTAGCATCCTCACTCAACACACAAGAACCACACAAGACAACATGCACAACACAGTCTTCTCCATGAAGAGGAAAACATATGAAATCCAAAATTGGCCATTTGTTAGGAACTAAGACAAATCAAATCACAGAAGGTTGCCTTAAACAGAACAAAAATATAATGTCGAAACTCAAAACTGCTAAAACACTCCTGTAGAGTAGCATTCTCCTCATAATGACAGGCATTTAAGATTTGAATCATTTAGTATCCCGAATTATCATTTTATTATTCGGCAGTGCCTGATTTTTTTTTAAAGGACCAGGCTTGTGCGTGGCACACAAAACGTCGCCGTGTTTACTGCAGCGGACAAATGAGTGCAGAGGACATAAGCCAAATCCAAAAACAAAAATAACCTTGCACATAGTTAGGAATTTTTAAGACATGGTACGGTTGAGAGTGACATGTGCAGGGTCCGACAAGCAAAATATAAATGGTTGAGAGTCTTTGTTACATTATATATCTTGCTGATGTCATTTTAGGTTTTAAATAAGGATATTTTAGAAAAATAAATACAATTAACTAATTTAACTACTATCATTAATATCTGCAAAATCAGGTAAATTGCTCTTATAATTAGGATCGGAAGGAGTAAGTAATAATTAACAATTTATCTTTGACCTTAACGTTGCCTGATGTAAATGGGGTGTACGTGAGCTCCTCGTTCCCCCAGAAGTTCCATTCCCTTCCGTGAGTACGAGTTTAACTTGAGAACACCGGCAGGAGGTTTAATAACAGGTACCATCAAGCATGACCCTTCCAAATAAAGAAACACACAAATATAGGAATGACGAGTGAGGGGCACCATCAGGTTCCTTCTCGTATTTCATTCATTTTTCCTTCCAAAAACGAAAGAAATATTATTCATATATAAGAACCAGTTTCTTTGAAGTGCCCGCGAAGGACCAAATCTTTAATTTTTAATTTGTCTTGTTGCTAAACATACACCATACAGTCTTCAGCCATCATTTTAATTAAAAAGGCTATGGGAATATGGGATTGCCTATGAATTATATGACGCACAGATACAACAGGAGAGAAACAAGGAAATGAATATTCGTTAAAAAAAATTAATTTTTGTTATCAATTTTTTATTATTTTTTTGGGAATTACCTCACGAGCTATCTGCATTACCTCACGAGGTATCTGCTTTGCTATGGGCCCAAAAGGCTCGGATTAATTGGCTGATTGATGGTGATTGGAACACCAAGTTGTTTCATGATCAAGCTAATGGTCGAAGGAAGCGTAATGAGTCACACACAAAGGTTATTGCTAGTGTCTTATGAGGTCGTCATTAAATAAATCGGGCCCGTCAAAGGAGTTTTAATTGGTTCAAGTTTATTTATATCGTGACTAATTGGACCTAATGGGTCACACACAAAGGTTATTCCCGATTGTTTAAAATTAGCAAACTTGGGCCAATAATTGTTATTGGGCTTTATCAAGAGTAAAGGTGTAATTGGGTTGGAGTGGGACTCCAAATCCAATGAAGAGAAAATGGCGTCATATATGGTGTCCACAGTGGGAAATCAGTTTCTCCACAAATGAGCCCAAATGTGTTGGAAGATCCAACAGGGTCTTAGGCCAAGTTGAATTTGAAATTCGAATCTTAAATTTAAGTTTAAAATTTTAATTTAAATTTAAATTCAAAAGGTTAGGTTATAAAAGATAATTCTAAATTATCTAATATATATATATATATATATATATATAAAGATCCAATAATGATTGGATGAAAATAGGAGAAATAATAAATTAGGATTGATTTAAGAATGATTTTGAACTTTAGTTTAAGAGATGAATGTGATCAATCATCTTAAATTATTATTCAATCAATCAAGATATAAATTTAATTCATTATGACTTGGATTTTCCAATTCAAGTTTGGATTGTGCCTTTCTTGTAAGGACTTAAATTAAGGTTAGACTCTTATAAATTGCTGATTTTTTATGTGCCCTTTTTATGGACCTTTTTTAGGGAAAAAAGAAAATAAATGTGATCCATCATCTTAAATCAATCCAACAATCAAGATATGAATATGATTCATCATATTAAATTTAATCAATCAATCAAGATGTGAATTTAATGTGACTTAGTTGACAAGTAGTTGACTTATTACCTAAAATCCCTTTTCTTAGTGCATAAACTGAAAATTCCTAAGGCAATTAGGATTAGGAATTTTTGGCCCACCAAGGTTATAAAAAGAGAAGGGCTAGACGTTTTTTGATTCATCCTTATGCTCTCTAAATTTCAGTCTTTACTACAAGTTTAGAGAGGAAAAGACACCATCTTTAAAAAGGTAAGGAATATAAACATCTGAATGCGTTTGGTAGGTGTGCCTCATCTGCGTGATATCTTTTATCCAATGGGTCTGTCTGACAAGGATATTGCTGCATTGTCTGGGGGGGCACACTCTGTTAAATCTCCTTTTCCATTATTATATCCTCGTTTGACTTTCTATGGTTATGACCAGACATTCTAAGTTCATTTGCTTTGGTATTACTAGGGAAGGGCACATCCAGAGAGATCAGGGTTTGATGGTCCTTGGACAGAGGAACCTCTGAAATTTGATAACTCATACTTTGTGTAAGATTTGAACTGCTTGCAAAGTTCACATTTGACTCCTACATGAACATTTTTAAAGCATGAAAATCGTCTAAGTTAAATATCGTTGTTTGTATCAGGGAATTGTTAAAAGGAGATTCTGAGGGGCTGCTCAAACTTCCAACAGACAAGGCATTATTGGAGGATCCTGAGTTTCGTGGCTTTGTTGAGCTTTATGCACGGGTAACTGGGATATCGTTAATCCAAATGACCGTTATTTAGATTTCTTTTGCAATACAGAATGTTTTTCAAAATAGCATTCTTAAAGTCTACTTATTTACAATATATTGGCATGAGCTGTTGGCTTTCCATCATTCAATCTTTAGGTCTGATGCGGTTGCGTCTAGTATGAGTTTATTAATAGGAATTTAAAAAAAAAATCTGAAAAGCATTATGCTATCGATAGTATGGATTCTTCTCCGCTACCTGTGCCATCTTGATGTTGTAGATGATAACGCATTATTCTCCCTTGAACAGGACGACCAGATTAATTTTCCTTCTTGATATGCGACCACTTCTATCAGTTCCCCTCTCCATTATCTTTCCCACTAGGATTTTCTGTGTTGTGCTTTTTTCACCTTGGATTTGTTTTCGGGGTTACTCTTTCCCATTAGGCATTAATCGATGAGGTTCAAGTAAATCTTCTTACCTTTGCCTCCTTCAGACCATACCTTCCAGCTGCAGGTCTTGTTTTTCCCCTAAGTGCATAGGAATTGCATCATATATTTGTTGGCATACGTTGTAATTGAACAGTTTACCTGACAACTTTTTGTTACAGATGAAATGAGGTACTTATAAGACTCATAATATTGACGAGGAATGGAATGTACATGAATATTTGCAGCTCCTTTAAGGCTTTAACCTCACTGCGTGAATCATCTTTAGGAAGCTTTTGTTGACGATGAACTACAATAATAGAATATGGACATACAAATTATAGGTAGCTAGCCATGAAAATTAAAAAAAGTTAAACCAAAAGGGAATTTCATTAGTTCTCCAGATTCTTATTCTTGTTGCCCTGTGAAGCAACTTTGACGATCTTAAACAATCTCATACGATCAATTATTTCAATTTCTCTATGCATAGAAAATAAGAATAACTATTGACAGAAGCTTTTACTAGTTCCCATCTTGGAAGCTTAATTAAGACCAAATAATGTGGATCATGTGTTTGTTTGTGCTCACAACTCTCTATTCACAAGAGCTTATATATAGACTTGACAGTGAATTGTTTTCTATACAGAGCTTTATTATTCTTTTGGTTCACAAAAGGATTCTTTAAAGAAAATAAAGTGACGACTTTATGATTTACCTTTACCATTGAAGCTAGTTGGAATAATTCTAATGTTCTCTTTGTTGTTGTTGTCGTTAGGGTTGCGTAGGGAAAATAAAGCTCAAGCATCGGAATTTAAAGGTTGAGGTAATTCTATTGGATTGGCATTTCCATCATAGTTATGCTTTAATAATTTTGTTTTTGTTGGATTATGTGTGGTTTGGACTTGAAGAGTCTACTAATTATTGGATTAATATTCTGATCTGGAGCTGATTTGTCTCTACCAATTTATTGACCAATCTAGTTTTTAATACTTTGATATAATACTTTGATATACGCTTTCTTTTGTGATATGGATTTTAGAAGTTTTATTTTTTACTTTTTAATAGTTAAGTTACAAAGAGAACTGAATGTGTTGCTGAATTGAAACTTGCTAGATAAACATTGGTATGAAATTATGCATAAACTCTACTATTAGGAACTGTAGATTAATGAAGTTAATTAGTAGCAGGTAGCCAGACAACTTTTTGACACTTTGTGGTGATTGTTGTACATAGAAGTAGTAGTTACCACTTGAATTAGTTAGAGCAAATTGGTTAAGATGATTTGAAGTTATAGCCACTTACACTTTGTTATAGCCACTTAAATATTTTGCCATATTTATGCGTAGCTGCTCCGTCGTTTTGGGTGCTTTGACTAGTTATGGTGCTATAATAGCAATTTCGTCCACAATGGTCGTTCCTTCCGAGCAGTACTGGCTGTTACCAGTGGCTCTTGCCTCGATGACTGCATGTTTCATTACCAGTGGCTCTTGCCTCGATGACCGCATGTTTCATTTCGATTAT
Source organism: Acacia acuminata (assembly GCA_019022655.1). NCBI lineage: Eukaryota > Viridiplantae > Streptophyta > Magnoliopsida > Fabales > Fabaceae > Acacia > Acacia acuminata. The sequence goes on from JAFJYI010000174.1 coordinate 220,649, forward strand.
AGTATCATACTTTCGGTCCCTTGCCACCACCCCGCCCGACGCTTTCGCATATCGCTGTGTTCGTCACGGTGGTGGCAGCGCCACCCCGGTACCCCAGCGACTACTACGGGACCAGCCACAACTTCAACTAGGGGTGAGCAAATCAAAACCAAAACCAAACCGAATAATTCGGTGTTCGGTTTTTTCGGTTTGAGCTTTTTCGGTTTGGTTTTTGAAACTAGCTTAATTCTTAATTCGTTTTTCAGTTCCGTGGTTAAAAATTTATTTCGGTTAAACCCGAATAACTGAAATTTAAAGAGCTCAATATATGAATTTACGTTTCTAAATTAATATTTATTAGATTATTTCTTTTCTTTTTATTTGATTTATTCTTGTTTTAATTTGCGGTTGTAATGATTGAATATTATTACACTTATTTGTATCTCTTGGTGAATAAATTTAGGATTGTTTAGTTAATAAATAATAGATTTTATTACTTAATCGAGCTTTGAGCTCTCAATTGGATTTAATTCATTTTTATGATTAAATTCTAGATCTACAAATGATTTAGTATTTTCGCCATAACTTTTAATCTAGATATCCAATTACCTGATTTTTCTTTCCTTTTTAGATGATTCGAGAGAGCTATAATTGTTATGAAGACTTGGAAGGCTGATTCGGATAAGAAGATGGACGAAATTGGAGCTAAAGACATACCCATTTTTCTGGATTTTTATTTTGCTCGAATTTTGTAATAAAAGACCATTTATTAGAGGTTTCCTATTTTTAAAGGTTTCCTATTTTTGGGCCAATCTTGTAGCCCCAGTGTTTCCTATTTATAGGTTAGATTATATGGCTAAAAACATATTCTCAATTATGCTTTATGAGATTTTTGGATTGAATTAGAAGTTTATTATTTTCTTTGAATCGTTCATCATGTTCTTCTTCTTCTTTTCTTCTGCGTTTTGCCCAGCTGTGCTTGGCTAAGCTTCTGTGATTGACCCATGGATTGAGGATCCCATGAACCTAGAGGACCCGCGCTTCAATCAGTAACGTAATTCGTTTCTGTTTATTTTAATCGGATCTGATTATGATTGCAGATTGGGTATTAGATTTAATACCGCATTGATATCCCAAGGACATAGGTTGGACCAGGGTTTCAAAGAGCTTTTGTGCAATCGCACAAACGAGCTTGCCATGTGTTCGATCAAATGATAGGCGATCGTCTAATCGAGGGGAATATCTGTACAAACACAGAGATTTTGGTTTGTCCGAGAATCAATCACGAGTTTGGTTATTATCTTTTTGTTCGATGAAGGGTATGAAATCCCAGTGCAGGTTAATCGTTTTTAATCTAATTAATCTCATTTTCTTATATTCTATTTTATCTTTGCTTCATTTAAATTGCATTGAACCCCCCCCCCCCCCAATTTTGATTACTATTTTACTTGTTTACTGTTGATTTTAGACCCGTTGTGAATTCCTTGAGAGAAACGATCCAGGTTTCCTATACTACGATATTTGAATCCTGGTTATTTTGTGAGGGCTTGACAACTCTCATCAGGTTGCTCTCAATCTTTTATGACAAGTAAACCTGGATTTAGCGAATGGAAATGAACACCTTCAGCTTTTAATGAAATTGCTTGATTAGAACGGTCCACGGACTTTTTATCAAATTCACTGAATAGTAACATTATGTATTTGCATATTCACACTCTTTATAATATATAATCTATACAATGAATCTACAATAGTTCCAGATTATATGCTTTGGGATTAGCAAGCAGAAGTTTCGTAGGTCGTTACTAGTGACGTGACGTGTTACTAAGACACTAGTGACGTGACGTGTTACTAAGACACCGCTCAACGATTATTTTTTTTTTTTTTTTTTTTTTTTTTTTTTTTGCTCGAAAGCTCAATGAGTATTTATCTTTTAAGAAATATAATAAGTTCATGTGGGGTGTGTTTCCTTTTTCAAATTCGCTTTGAAGAGAGATTTTTATTTATTATTAATGGATAAGATAATTGAAGAATGCTCTTACTAGACGGTCAAAGGAAAATTAACAATTGTGATGTAACGTGAATTTAATTTTAGTATTAATTTGTATCTTCCCAAAAACTTAAGTGTTTGTTATCGACTTACAATAAATGAGATTTTTTAAATGCATACATGAAAACAATCAAACACTATTGAGCAAATTTACATGTGTTTCTCACGTGTTAAAAATGGAGAAATTCATTTATTTTTTAATGGATAAGTGATTGTTAATAACAAATTTACATGTTATTTTTTTCTTTTTTTTTCTTATTTTTTTTTTTTTTTTTTTTGGGTGTACCGCATGAGGTATGTCCAATACCTCGCGACATACGCAGAGGTTTTTTTAAATTTTTTTGACAAATTTTTTATTATTTCTTTCTCATTTATTATGTCCATTACCTCGCGAGGCATATAAGGTTTTTTTAAATTTTTATTTCTTAATATTTTTTGGCGTACCTCACGAGGTTAGCCCAGTACCTAGTGAGGTACAGAGGGGTTTTTTTAAAAAAAAATTGATGAATTTTTTTTTTTTTTTTGGGCTCGTGAGGTACGAAGGTTTTTTTTTCCTTTTTTTTTTTTTTTTTATGAATTTTTTATTTTTTTCTCCCTAATTTGTTTTTTAAATTCTTTTTGTTTTGAATTGATCGCGACGTTCCTCCGCTACCTCGTGAGGTAGAGAGATATTTTAATATTTTTTTACGCGTATGTCACGAGGTATGTGCGTACCTCGTGAGGCAAACATGTTTTTTTTTAAAAAAAAATTATTTCTTATTTTTTTGGGTGTACCTCACGAGTCGGTCCAAGACCTCATGAGGTACGTAAGGGTTTTTTAAAATTTTTTGACGAATTTTTTGTTATTATTATTTTTTTCGTGACCTTTCGAGGTTACTTTGCTAGCTCACGAGGTAGAAAGAAATTTTTTAAATTTTTTTGGGCGTACCTCTCGAGGTCGGTCTAGTACCTTGGGAGGTACAGAGGGGTTTTTAAAAAAAAAAAATTGATGAATTTTTTATTATTATTTTTTTTCTAATTTTTTATTTTTATTCTTTTTTTTATCGACCTCGCGAGGTTTCTTCGCTACCTCGATAGGAGAGAAATTATTTTTTTTTAATTTCTTTTTCGACGTGCCCCACGAGGTTAGTCCAGTACCTCGCGAGGTATAAAGGGTTTTTTTATAAAAAAAAAATTTGATGAATTTTAAATTTTTTTTGGGCATACCTCACAAGGTCAGCCAGGTCGCCTCGCGAGGTACGGGGTTTTTTTAAAAAAATTTCTGAAAATTTTTTTATTGACCTCACTAGGTTTCTTTGATACCTCCCGTGGTAGAGAGAATTTTTTTTGTGAATTTTTAATTTTTTTTATTTCTTAATTTTAATTTTATTTATTTTTGGGGTGCCTCACGAGGTATATCAAGTACCTCGCGTGGTAGACAAGGCTTTTTTTAAAAAAAAAAATTGACAATTTTTTATTTTTTTCTTATTTTTATTTATTTTTTTACTGACCGCACGAGGTAAAAAGGAATTTTTTTTTAATTTCTTTTTTTGTGAATTTTTCATTTTTATTGTTTTAGTTTTTTATTATTATTTTTTTTTGAACTGACCTCACGAGGTATCTGAGTTACACACAAGAATTTTTTCCAAATTTTTTTAATTGTTATTATTTTTTTCTAATTTTTAATTTTTTTTAGAGGTACCTCGGGAGGCCTTAGGAATTTTTTAATTTTTTTTTTTTTTGCATTTTATTATTGTTTTCTAAGTTTTATTTTATTTGTTGGAAGTTACCTCGAAAGGTGAAAAGAAATTTAATTTTTTAATTTTTATTAATTCTTTTTCTAATTTTTTAATTTTTATTATTTTTTTTGGACTTACCTCGTGAGGTATACAATAATATTTTTTTATTGACGATTTTTTTTTTAAAATTTTTAATTATTTTTTGGACTTACCTAGTGAGGCAAACAAGAATTTTTTTAATTTTTTTTGTGAATTTTTTGTTGTTGTAATTTTTAGTTTATTATTATTATTTTTTGGACTTACCTCTCGAGGCATCGGAATAAGTCACCGCTTCTCAAGCTTCGTAGCTCTTGGCCCTCGCTTCTTCACCTCTTTGCTCGCATGTATGACAAAATGTTTGAAACAGTGTAAAACATGATATATATACTCATTTGTACAAACAACTGAAATTAAATGCAACTTCAGTAATGATATCAGAAAACATCCACAAATAAAAAGATCATAAAAGAGAAGACCGAAATGATTGACGAAGGAGTCGTAGTTAAGGGTTTTCCAGATACCGGATTATTTTCTCCTTTCTTTCATCCCTTCAACAATATCTCCCAACTCTATTTCGATTGACACTCATTATTTTGAGAAAAACATTGAAAAAAGTTGATTTGCAAAGGCTCCCCACCCCAGATCGCATCTAATGAGGCAAAGCGGCCGGATTAGGGGGTAAAAAGCATGGATGGACAAATGGTTGCAGATGTTAGTATTTGGTCGTCTTAGCTTACGAGATGACTGAGAGAGTTGACAGAGATAGAGACTATACGAGGCTCAATGAGTTTTTAAGAACCACATGGCACTTGTGTACCCACGAATTAAAAAAGTAATGGTTTATGTAAGTTGACAGATATGGTATTTTTGCACCCTCTTACAAAGTTCATTGATATTTTTACTCTCAACCTTTTAAATAACCATTTAAAAAAAATAATGTGGAGCCCAACCTAATGGAAGTTTGTACCACTTAACGGAAGTGATATTTTTGTTCTTTGTTTTGAAAAGTTTATAGGCACTTTTACATCCAAATAAAATTTACTTTGTCGATGCACTTCTAAAAAAAGCTATTCATAAATTCTACCAGGCACATATAAACATCAAACACGAGTAATCACAACAAAGGCATACAACCAAAAAATTAACTAGCAAAAAAAAAAAAGATACAGAAAAAATTATAATAATCACATTATTTTTAAGGGAAAAACACTTCTCATGTTGTAGGAGAAGTGTTTTCTCATGTCATACACACATAAAATGGTGGGACCCACATATATATATAATTAGCATGGGAAAAACATTTCTCATGTTGTAGGAGAAGTGTATTCTCATGTCACACACACATAAAATGGTGAGACCCACACATATATATAATTAGCATTATATATATATGTGGGTCCTACCATTTCATGTGTATGTAGGAATCTTCTTCTTCTTATGCAACATGAGAAGTTTAAACCCCAATTAGCATTACATATATATGTGGGTCCCACTATTTCATATGTGTGTAGGAATCATCTTCTTCTCATGCAACATGAGAAGTTTAAACCCCTATTTTTAAACCTTAAATTTCTATTTATTATTAATATTTATTTATTGATTATTTATAATTATTATTATTTTCTGGATATTAATGTAAATACAAGATTTAAAATTTGAATTTCAAAATAAAATAAGCGATCATGGCCAAACCGAAATTACATGATTTAGAGGATTGTTTTAGAAGGTTTAATATATGAAAATAGAAGACCAAGGGATTAAAAACCGGTCTCGACAATGAATGGATGGGTCAAGGGTCGGTCCCATAGTCGGATAAGTCATAATTAAAACAATTTAATTTAATTAATCTGCATAAAAATATTCATATCTAACCATTATAAAAATAATATTGAATAAGAGATTCAATATGTTACATTTCTTTTATTACCACCAATATGTGTTCCCCGTTGGACTATATCCTATAAGAAAAATAAACAAAGTTAACCTAGAATATTGGCAGTAAAATATTCTTCTAAAATAATATGAATAAAATTTAATCCATTGCATAAAAAATTTAAAGTATTAAACTATAAAATATAAGAAAATACTTATAAAGAGATATAAATAATCATTTACAATTTATAATTTAACAACAAGTAAGCTCCATATAATAAGCTTCCAATTTATACTTTATACTTACCTCCTAATGTTAGGTAAAATAATGTGAAAAATAAAGGGTTAAAGTGCAAAAATACACATGTGCTTTGGTCGGAGGAGCGCCCCAAGTAGCAAGTACTTTTTTTAGTTGTAAAAGTGACTATGTGGTTACAAATTAGATGCAAAAATACTATTTGACCGTTAAGTTTGATTTTTTTTTTTTTTTTTTTTTTTTTTTTTTTTGCTAACTAGACGATGACGTGACATTTTAAAGGTGCAAAAATACATATATGGTTTGGCAAAAAGAGCACCCAACACCAAGTTCTTTTTTTAATTTAATAATTTTATTTCAATTAAAGGAAAGTTATTATTTCTCTTGGTATAGTTTACGGAAGGTCAAATTTTTTATTTCGTAATTTATTTTTATTTTTTAAATCCTTATTAAATTTTTTAAATAATAATTAATAAATAAGTATTTATGTATTTGAAATTTGATGTTATAAATACTATATTTAATTAACAATAAAAGTCAATAACGGACCATATTATTAGTATAAGATATATTTAAAGAGTAAAGATTCTTTTGCTAAAGTGTTCTTCCTCTTTTCTCTTTTTCTCTCTAGAACATGGGCTGGTCATTATTCTATTATACCTATATATTAACACATACTGATCTCTCTGCTATTTCCCATTTCTTTGTCTTCAATTGTTTTTGCAAAGTGCAGAGACAATGTTCACACTCATTTTCATGCTTCTATTTCCTCTTTCTGTAACTATATTAATAATGGCGGATGACCAGATTAAGTGTACATCTGGCTTTTCCTGTCAAAACACTTGCCACCAACTTCCATCTCTGTCGCCGCCTCCTCTACCAGACTTCAATGATTCTTGCCCTCCCTCGCTTTCTCCCCCACCCACCTCTATCTATGTCTACTCATCACCACCGCGAGGAAGCGGTAGCACCAGGATGGTGTTTAATCCTCCGCACTTTCACATGAACTCCTGGCGCCGCCTCCGCCTAACCCATTGTGCCTTATTTTCCTTTCTACTTCTATAGCCCGTCGCCGCCGCCGTCAGCAGCTTCCACGATGAGCTCTTCCATCAAGGCGTCTTGTTTGTTTACATTTTTAGTGATGCTCTTCATTTAACAGAGAGTGAAAGAATAACTTGAGTTGTACTCTTGAATCACGACGACCTCCTTTTATTTCTCTTTAATTTGTATATCTCAATATTTCTATTGGTTCATGTACAATGATAACCAATTTCTTAACTTTTTTATTTTGTACATATTTGGTTCATCTTATAATCAGATTGCGAAGATTATTCACTTTATTTGTTCATTGAAATAATTTTCTGGCAAATCCATACTATAAAGCGAGGATTTTTTTTTTTTTTTTTTTTTTAAAGATAATAAATTATGGTCCGTTAGTGACTTTTATTTTTAATTAAATATAGTATTTATAATATCAAATTTCAAATGCATAAATACTTTTATTAATTATTAATTAGAAAATTTAATAAGTATTTTTTAAAAAATAAATTATGGAAATAAAAAATTTGGCCTTCCAAGAATTATACCTAGAGAAATAATAATTTTCCTTTAATTGAAATAAAATTATTAAATTAAGAAAAAGAACTTGGTGTTGGACGCTCTTTTTGCTAAACCACATGTGTTTTTGCATCTTTGAAATGCCATGTCATCGTCTAGTCAGCAAAAAAATCAAACTTAGTGGTCAAAGTCCAACTTAACGGTCAAACAGTATTTTTGCACCTAATTTGTAACCACATAGTCACTTTTGCTCCTAAGAAAAGCACCTGCTATCTTGGGTGCTCCTATGACCAAAGCATATGTATATTTTTGCACCTTAACCCAAAAATAAATGATAAAAATAACTGTTTTAAAGTAATTTCAACTCTTCTTGGGAGTATAATTTAAACCCATAGCAATCTACAAAGATGTTAGGGTAATAAAATAATATTAATAAACTTTTAATTTCTAATGGTAGCATGGCATGGACGGCTTTGGTCCTTTGCACCTTCCCATCCGTGGCCTCTTTTGCTTAAAACGGCACCATTTTTGGCACAAAACTAAACTGTTCCCTCTTTTTTTTTTTTTTTTGAAAAAAATATTTGAGCACTCATTGGTACTTAGAAAAATACTAAAAAGATGCTTCGGGATACTAATCAATACTAAAAAAATGATCTTGAAAAATTATTTTAGGATCATGAAAAATTATTTCAAGTATCTTGACGAGTACTAAAAAATACTTCAAGAGATTGGAAGGTACTAAAAAAATACTTCATAATCTTGAAAATTATTTTAGGATCTTGAAAAATATCCTAAAATATATTTTTAGTGTCGTTAGTACCTAAAATATTTTTTCAGATCATGAAATCTTTTTCTCGATATCGGTCAAGATCCTCAACTATATTTTTAGTACTAGTAAGTACTATGAAATATCTATTCAAGATCCTAAAATAACTTTAAAGATCATGAACTATTTTTTTCAGTACCGTTTAGTATCATGAAGTATCTTTTTAAATACTAGTGAGTGCACGAAATATTTTTTCAAAAAAAAAAAAAAAAAAAGGAACAACTCAATTTTGCGCAAAAAACAGCGCTATTTTAAGCAAAGGACACAATGGATAGGAAGGTGTAAAGGACCAAAGCCGCGTCCACATCGCATCGTGAGACGTGAGGGCAGAAATGGGTAAAGATATCGCGTTGGGAAGTACGAGGCCAGAAAAGAGGATGTGACTGAAATCATCCTCTTTTCAAGAGAGATCATAGCCCTTCGTTTAATTTCTAATGATACAATCACTACCAGCTCAAATTCAGTGCATGTTTAAGGGTAAAGGAGCAAAAATACCCATGTGCTTTAGCCTCGGGAGTGCCCAGCACCATATGTTTTTTGTGGGAGCAAAAATACACATGTGGTTATAATTTAGGAGAAAAAATCACACCACCGTAATGGTGTTAATTTTGGGGTGGGGCCAACACTATTTTTATGAAAATACAAAAATGCCCCTAATTGTTTTTTTTAAAAAAAAATATTTGGCCAATTTGAATTTGGAATTCGAATTTTAATTTTGAGATTTAAATTTGAATTTTAAATTCAAGAAATTATGTTATAAAAGATAATTTTGAATTATCTAAGATATTTATATATGTGTATATAAATAAATCTTCAATAAAGATTGGATAAATAAAGGATAAGGAAATGATTAAAGATATGGATGTGATCCATTATCTTGAATTATTAATTCAAGAAATGATTAAAAATATGGATGTGATCCATTATCTTGAATTATTAATTCATGAAATGATTAAAGATATGGATGTGATCCATATCTTGAATTATTAATCAGTCAATAATTGAAGATATGAATGTGATCCATTATCTTGAATAATTAATTCAAGATATGGATATGATTTATTATCTTGGATTTTTGAGGATTGGGCCTTTTTGTAAACACTTGAATTAACGTTAAACTCTAATAAAGTTGATGATTTTTGGTGCCCCTTTTTTGGATTTTTTTTCAAAAAGGTAAAAAAAAATGATGCCAATTTGATTGGTGTGTGCCGCCAATTCAAAAAGGAAAAAAGTTCAATTAAGTTTCATCTTATCCTAAACCTAATCTTCTTGAGAAAAAGAAAACCTAAAAACCTTGACTCCTCAACCTTGTCGTCGCCTAGCAAGCATCGAGGAATCAAAGAGAAGGAGTTCTCAAGGCAATCGGGAGATAGCCAGGTGTAGATCAACATTAGAGGACATCATATATTTGAGGTCTTCAGTGATCTAAAGTAATCCTAAAACTTTTCATGTATTTTAATGAGTAGATCCTAAAAGGAATATCCCATGAGCTCCTATAAAGTGTTACGGGAATCACATGATCAATATTTCTAAAATATCCCATGAGTATTTCTTTATCATTTAATTTAGAATAACTCATGAGCACCCTATGTAACTCATGAGAAATATAATGACATACATATATATATATATATATGGGGTTACACTTCTCATGTTGCATGAGAAGAAAAAGATTCCTACACACACATGAAATGGTGGGACCCACATCTTTTTTATTAAAAAAAACTCAAGCATGGAAATGGTGGGACCCACATCTTTTTTTATCTATGACATAAGGATACACTTCTCCTACAACATGAGAAGTGTATTTCCCTATATATATATATGAAAATTATGTAATGATAACTCATGAATACTGTAAATAGTTATGGGTTCTCATGAGTACCATGAGTAATTATGGGTTATAACTCATGAGTACCATACAAGTTATGGGTTCTCATGAACGCCCATTAAGACTCATATATCTGATAATAATTATATTTACCATGGTATTTAGATTCATGCTCTCTTGTAAGAGTTACGGGTTTTCATGAGCACTCATAAAAAGTCATAGCTCTTGTGTTTATGATACTTAGTTCCATGAGCACCTGTAAAGAGTTACAAGTTCTCATATATTAACTTATTTAACTAACTCATGAATACGGTAAAGAGTTATGGTTATAAATTATAAATTATGCTACAAATGGTGAAGAACAAAAAGTTTGTTTTTCCAACTCGTGAGTTTGCGCTTGAACGCTAGGCTGGGACCAAATTTAACCAACACATGTCTCACCCACATTGCTTCAAACTGAAAAGGGCGGCTCACTAATTGCCATATTCTTCAAACATATACTGGGTTGTGGTCAGAGAATTGAGTTCGGGGTAATACCTGCACTGACCAACTAGGAAAAACCGGCAAAAAAGCCTCATTGCTACTGCCCTGTCAAGTCATTTAAATAGCCTTCGGTGACCCACAAGTTTTAGTCCTATCCAAGTTAACCTTGGCCCTTAGGAGCCTAGATTCGTCAAGGAACATCTCCTCAATCGATCAACAAATACCTTGATTCGTCCTTCATTATCTCCAACACCCCCCGTCCTTTCAATCAAAGAAGCGATGTCATTAAAATCTCCCGACGTGACCCACAGATCCGTTATCAAATTTGCAAAACTTTCCAATTCACCCTACAGCTCATGTTTTAAGCCAGAGTAGGGAATCGAATAGATCGTAGTAACATAAAAGGAGCTATACCCGAAGATTGCGCACTATAAATGAAAGAATTGCCTATTCTTTCGTACTACCAAAATGTCAATTCGATCCTTCCTCCAACCCGCCACGAGACCTCCAGATCTCCCCTCACTCGTGACAAAATCAAACTCATCGAACCCTAAGGCAATCAAACAATTAAAATGAGATCTCTTAGTGCACTTGGTTTCTGACATGATAAGGAGTCCTGGATTGCAACGATTACACAGAAGACACAAGTTCTGAACCAATTTCCTATGACACACACCACGACAATTCCAATATATTATATTTGACATATTGAAAAATCAGCCCAAAGCCTAAACCTTAGATAAGGGGTAATTGCGTGGTTTATATTATTATTTCTTTTTCTTTTTCTTTTTTTTTTTTTGCTAAAAGGAGAGGGCTAGAAGCCCTAAGTACAACCATAAAGCATTAATCATAAGGGAAATAAATCTCAATCTCTCTTGGAAAATCCAAGATCGCAAACGATAGGGGCAATCATACAAGATAGAAGTAGAAAGACCCATCTTAGCTAAAGCATCCGCTATCTTATTAGCCCCACGATGGATTACCCTTAACCTAACTTGCCACTCACGATTTAATAGATTTCTAATCTCCATAAGCAGCAAGCTCCCGAAGTGAACAGGGGATCAAAAATCAGCTTCATGACTTCCTCAAAGATCAGATTCTATGATCAGACATCTCAAACCCATATCCCAAGGCAAAATCAGGGCTTCATAAATGGCCCATTCCTCCGCCATGCTGGCTGAACAGAATTCTAATTTTTTTGTGAAACCCGTCAGCCAAGAACCCGCACCGTTCTCGAAAAAAAAAAAAACCCCACCCTGACCGCGTAATCAACGACCACAGCTCCATCAACATTTACCTTAGTCCATCCAATAGGAGTTCCAACGTCACCTGCACCCCCTGCTCCTCAAGACAAGAAGCAATGGAACCAGTGTTACCTATGACAACAAAATTCTCCCAACTCACAGAAACAGCAGCAGCCAGATCAGAAGGTTTACTGAAGCTAGCTTAAAAAATAAAACGATTCCTCCACTCCCATAGCTTCCATATGGCCACTACAAAAAATAAATTCCAGCACCCTCCTAAAACCAAACCTACAGGCTTCCTTAAATTCATACATAACCACGATCTTAAATCAGCAGAAAAAAAGGAAGCGGCAAATAGCTTATTCCACATACCTCGGGCATAAGTACAGTCCCTTAGAATGTGTAAAATGTCTTCAACTCCCCCTTGGCAATAGCCACAAAGAGGAGATACAGGAGCCCAAGAACTTCTCCATAAGTTAGAGGGAAGTTTATTAAAGAGGACCTTCCACAGAAAAAGTCTGATTCTCTCCACACCTTTCCACTTCCACGCATCTCTAAAAAGGTTGTCTCTCCATTGCATGCAATTGGGTTGATACAAAAAATAAGTACTTTTAACATAAAAGCACCCATCACTCGTCTCTCCCCAAATCAACAAGTCATTGCCAGCATCACACCGTGGAGCTAAAACCGAAGCAATTCTGTTCATACCATCAGGGTTAATAACCTCACAGATTCTTTCAAGATCCCATCTTCCTTCCTTCATCCAGTCACTAACACAGGAGCACTCCTCCTCCTCCGACAGAGCTTTGATACAAAAATCTCTCAATTTAATACCCGCTCCCACCCAACAATCCCACCCAACAATCATAAAAGAAATTCACTAGCTGTCCGTTTCGCACCTGCCATTTAGTACCTCTGTCAACTATATCTCTTTGAGCGCATATAAACCTCCAAAGCGAAGAATCACCCGCCCTAAAATTCAGCAAAGTATCCTCCTTCCTCACCATATATTTATACAACAGAATTTCGCCCCATAGCCCCTTTTCACCTACCGAGAGCTTCCACGCCAATTTAGCTCTGCAAGTTGAATTAATCGAAGCAAGATTTCTAAACCCCAGCTCCCCAAACTCCTTTGGCCTTCTCAATTGATCCCAACCAAAAGAGTGGAAATGCTTGGAGCCCTCATCATGGCCCCAGACAACATTTCTCTGTAATCTCTCAATCTCCAAACATACACTAATAGGTAACTTTGCTACTTGCATTGGATAGAGAAGAATAGCGCCCACCACCGCTTTGGCCAAAGTTATACGTCCCACCATAGAGAGACAATTAGCTTTCGACGTACTCAACTTAGCCCTCACCCGATCAATGACATATTGGCAATCCACCCTTCTCCTTCTACACTGAGAGAGAGGGAATCCCAAATATCTCCCTATCTCGCAAGAAATCTGCATATTAGTCTTTCCCTTTATTCTTGCCTTAGTATTAAGAGGAACTCTAGGAGAGAAAAAGAGAGTCGACTTCGATATACTAACTTTACCCCCAGATGCCGACATGAACTTGACTAAGCAACTCATCATACAATCAGTTTGAGCATCGGTAGCAACCCCAAACAACAAGAGGTCATCTGCAAACAATAAGTGGGAAACTTTAGGCCCCTCCTTAGAGACAAAAATAGGTTTCCAGCTCCCTTTTTCAACCTCATCACAAATTAAGTGAGACAATCTGTCCATACATAATACAAATAGTAAAGGCGAAATGGGGTTTCTTTGCCTTAGACCTCTTCTAGGGGTGAAGAACTCAGACTGTGAGCCATTCCACAAAACATTAAAAGAGACAGAAGAAACACATTCAATGATCAGGTTAACAAAATCATTCTCAAACCCGACATCCAATAATACAAGTTTAAGGAAACTCCAACTAATTCTATCGTAAGCTTTCTCAAGGTCAATCTTCCAAGCCATAAGACCCTTCTTGCTTCTATTTTTGCTCATAGTATGCAAGATTTCCTAGCCCACAATGATATTATCCTGAATATGCCTCCCTTTGATAAAGCTAGATTGAAAGGGAGAGATTAGTTTATCCATTACTCCTCTTAAACGTAGAGCAATTAACTTGGTCACACACTTATAATAGACCGTGCAAAGATAAATTGGCCGAAAATGAGAAACCAACTCCACATTCTCCTTCTTAGGAATAAGGGAAATGAGAGTTTTATTTGCCTCCTTTAGGTCTACCCCTCCTCTGAATACATCCTTCACAAACTTGCACAAGGCTGGCCCAACAACATTCTAATTTGATTTGTAAAAAATTAGAGGAAAGCCATCAATTCTGGGAGCCTTAAAGCTACCCATAGCAAACAGCACACTTCTGATTTCCTCATCTCGAGGTACTTTAGCCAAGTCAGAAAGATTCCTCTGATCAACAACAGGGAAATTGGAATTCGTGAAGAGCACCAGAGACTCTGACGAAACAGAACAATAGAGCTCCCTAAGTAGTTAGAAGCCATAAGTTTAAGTTCTGACTCATCCTCAATCCAATCCCCAGCATCATTCTTCAGCATAACTACCCTGTTTCTCCTTTTACGCATCTTAGTTTTAAGATGGTAAAACTTGGTATTACGGTCGCCATTAGCAATCCAATCCGAGCGAGACTTTTGGAACCACTTTATTTCCTCAAGTCTCATAATCTTTTCTAAACGATCTTGTAACTCTAATTCCATATCACACAGATAAGCAGAGAAGGGGTAGGCTGGAGAGCGTTGAATCCCATCCGACCTAGACATGAATAATCTTCTTCTCACGTTCCACCATCCTAAACACGTCCCTATTCCCAGAACTTAGGGAGAGTTGAAGATTATACAAGGAAGGATTAAATTCCATCCTATTAGACCACGAGTTCACCAGAAAATTAGAGAAGTTCTCGTGACGAACCCACATCGCCTCAAATTTAAATGGCCTGGACCTTCCTGGATAATGATCATTCTCCAACACAGACAAGCAAACTGGGTTATGATCAGAAAATTTGGATCTAGGAAATAGCTGAACTGAAGAGTAAGAAAACACCAAAAGGAAGGCATTATTCGCCATGGCTCGATCCAGCCGCTCCATAAGTCTCCCTCCTCTCGGCAATCTTGGCCCTCTCCATGTGAACCTAGGACCGTGAATCCCGGATCAGATAGATTATAGCTGCTAATTCGGTCCGAAAACAACCTGAATCTATCTTCACCTCTACCGGAACGACCCGTCCTTTCTCCGTGCAAAACGATATCATTAAAATCACCCAAAGTTACCCAAGGTTCCTCCGATCCTGACGCAATTTTCCCCAATTCCACCCAGAGAGCCTGCTTCAGGTGAATAGTAGGATTCGCATAAATAGGCGTCAAGAAGAATCTCGCTTCCCTCGAATGCACAGCTAAAATGCAGGAATTGCCAATCGAGATAATGGTCGACACCACGATCATATTACTTTTCAAAATCGCCACCAACCCCCCCGGATCTTCCCACGCTAGTAACAAAAGAGAACCCATCAAACCCCAGAACCTCGAGGTACTTTGTTGACTCAAGACTACGGATCA
Organism: Acacia acuminata; assembly: GCA_019022655.1. Classification (NCBI taxonomy): domain Eukaryota; kingdom Viridiplantae; phylum Streptophyta; class Magnoliopsida; order Fabales; family Fabaceae; genus Acacia; species Acacia acuminata. Next base: position 236,081 of record JAFJYI010000174.1, read on the forward strand.
TATGACCGTAACAAAACACTATTCCACAACCTTAAACTTTGTCTGAACATCTCAAAGTAAAGGTAGCTAATGGTGTATTCACACGGGTTGAGGGTATTGGCACCGTTACATTTTCTAATCACTTGGCAATACACAATGTTTTGTTTGTACCGAACTTACTTGTAATCCGATATCTCAGTAAGCAAGTTGACTAGAGGTCAAAATGTCGAGTGATTTTGATGATGGTGTATGTGTGTTTCAGGATTTAAGAACGAGGAGGACGATTGGGACTTCTAGAGAATGGGATGGATTGTTCTACCTTGAAGGATCAAATTCGAATAATGAAGATACATGGAAGGCAAGACGGACACTGGTTAGCTCGAATTCACAGAATAATGACGTACTGTTGTGGCACTGTCGATCAGGTCACCCTAGTTTTGATTATATGAAACATGTGTTTCCCGGTTTATTCAATAAAAATTCTGTTCCTTTTCATTGTGAAACTTGCCAATTTGCAAAAGCAGACACACGATCTTCATATCCCAAATGCCCTATACTCCCTCCTCACCATTCACATTAATTCACGATATTTGGGGCCCGCCCGAATAACTACCCTCACTCATACTCGGTGGTTTGTTACTTTTATTGATGATCACACTCGAACCACATGGGTTTACTTAATGAAAGACAAATCCGATGTTACCAAAGTCTTTCAGAACTTCTATACCTTTGTCCGAACCCAGTTCAACACGTCCATTAAGGTCCTTAGAAGTGATAATGCCAAAGAATATATGAGCAAAGCCTTCAAAGAGTTTCTTGATCACCAAGGAATTCATCATCAAACTTCTTGTCCTTACACCCCTCAACAAAATGGGGTAGCCGAACGGAAAAACCGTCACTTGTTGGAAGTAACCCGTGCCTTGCTAATGGAACGAAATGTTCCCACCATATTCGGGCGATGCCATCCTCACAAAGCAGTGACCCTATCTAATTAATTGCATGCCTTCTAAAGTTCTCAAATTTGCCACTCCAATTCAAAAACTTTTGGAACTCTTTCCAAATTGCCCCCTCATCAATTCATTACCTCCCAAGGTGTTTGGTTGTGTTGTCTTTGTTCACAAAAAGGAGGGCAACAAATTCAAATTTGCTCATACGACAAGTGTATCTTTCTTGGCTACTCCTCTACTCAAAAAGGGTACAAATGCTATTGTCCGTCTTCCAAGAAACTTATTATCTCCGGGATACAAGTGTTCTTGGAAGATGAGGCTTATTATCCCAAATTACCCATTCCGGGGGAGTATTTTGATAGTGAATGGCTAATCTTAGAAGCCTCTAGTTCCAACACCTCAAACTCACCTGACACATCATCTGTACCACCTAACCTTATAGCCTCTCTTGACTCACTTGCTCCCACAAATCAGCCTAATCCATACATTCCACCCCAACCTGAACCCAATGAACGGAAACACATGTTGAGATCAATTCAGGGATGGATGCAGAATCACGACAGGAGACAGAGTCCAACTCACAAGTTCAAACTGAACCAGACACTGGTAGAACTATCTCTCCCATTCAAAGGAACGACCATGAATCCAATTCGGGATTAAATCCTGAAGAATCGGGTTGGCCTATTGCCTTGAGAAAAGGGGTAAGATCGTGTACTCATCATCCAATTCAAAGATTTGTCTCTTATGGTAATCTATCTGCAAAAATGCAAAGTTTTGTTGTAAACAAGTACGATAACCATTCCAAACACATTTCAACAAGCTATGGCTAATCCAAATTGGAAACAAGCTTGAAGAAGAATTGAGGGCACTCAAAGAAAATAAAACTTGGGAGATCACGACCCTTCCTAAAGGAAAGAAACCGTGGGATGCGGTGGATCTTCACTCGAAATTCAATCCCGATGGTAGTATCAACAAATACAAGGTGAGACTTGTTGCAAAAGGATACACTCGACGTATGGAATCGACTATCAGGAGACATTTGCCCCAGTGGTCAAGTTCAATACCATCCAAGTACTATTATCACTTGCAGCAAACTTGGATTGGTCTCTATACCAACTGGACGTGAAAAATGCATTCCTGAATGGCAATCTAGAGGAAGAGGTGTACATGGAGATTCCAGATGGGGTCTTAGCTCCTAATAACGCTGTGTGTAAGCTAATCAAGTCATTGTACGGCTTGAAACAATCTCCGAGGGCATGGTTCGGTAGATTCACCAAAGCAATAAAAGGGCTTGGGTACACTCGGGAGTGGAAGCAGATGACACGTTGTTTACCAAACGTGTTAATGACAAAATCACCATATTGATTGTTTATGTTGATGACATAATCATTACGGAAATGATGAAGAATCCATTGCTCAACTTAAAAGTGACTTGTCGACTGAATTCCGGTAAAAGACCTTGGCCAAATGAGGTACTTCTTAGGCATGGAAGTGGCAAGAACTAAGAAGGGTATCAATGTATCTCAGCGCAAGTATACACTAGACCTGTTGCATGAGACAGGTATGTTGGGCACTCAACCAGAAGGGACACCAATGGAAGAGGGATGTCACTTACGGATCAAACCAAAAGGTGTTCCAAATGCTAATTCGAGAAAGATACGGAAGACTTGTGGGGAAGTTGATATACTTAACCCACACTCGTCCCGACATTAGCTATGCAGTTGGAATAGTAAGTCAATTTATGCATCAACCACAAGAAGAGCACATGAAGGTCGTATAGAATCTTGAGCTACCTAAAGCTTAATCTGGAAGAGGAATATTCTTTAGGAAAGGTACTACCAGAAACATTGAAATCTACACTGATACAGACCATGCAAGGGATAGAGAGACAAGGAGGTCAACCTCAGGGTACTGTACATACGTGTGGGGAAATCTGGTTACATGGAGAAGCAAGAAACACGCATGTGGTGTCACCAAGCGGTCTGAAAGCGGGCGTAACCGAGAGCCATTAACAAAGGAGTTTGTGAAGGAATGTGGATCATCGATTATCAAGGAGTTAGGGATTCAACATGAAGAACCAATGCAACGGTGTGACAATAAGGCCAAGCATTGAAATGGTCAAGAACCCAAGTATATCATGATCGAACCAAGCATGTTGATATAGATAGACATTTCATTAAAGAAAAGATTGAAGGCATTATGACCTGTCTCACATAAGATCTCGAAGAACAAATTGCAGACATCCCGACTAAACCACTTGGTCGAACAAAGTTTGAAGGATTTCGTGGCAAGGGGGATTGCTCGACATATACTCTCCACTTGAGGGGGAGTGTTAGAATAGGAAAGAAATCAGATTGATATTAGCCATGATCCTAGCAATTGACACACTTTGTTTCAGCAAGAACAATGAAACAAGGATGATGTCGCTGGTCAATTAACTTAACATTCTGGAGAAGATTCCTCTCGCAAGCTCCTCGGCAGTTCCAAAAAATGAATTTCCCCATTGGGCCAAAAGAGCTAAGAAATCCGATGCACAGATCAATCAACTTGGGCCTCAGGCCCACACAAGTTCTCCACACCGCCATCCTACGTCTCAGCCATCATGGAACAGTCTGAATCAACTTGTGCTAAGTCTGCCCAAAAGTGTCCCATCACATGAGACATTCTGGCTATCTCACCAGGGTCATGAGGCATACTGGGCTGCGGATCCGTGGCCTAACAAATATTATCAATCGGTCCCTCCTTAGATTCTTTCAGACACAAATCTTTCTCTGACATATCCACTGCCACAGACTCAATCAAATATTTCTCTTTCCCCAGAATCTTTTCTTCCTTCTTCGTGTGACCCAAATCCCTAGACCTCTTCTCTTTTATTTTATTCTTTGAATTTGTCTCCACTAGAGAATCATCGCCAGTCAACCTCAACTTTTCCAATCGTTTGCTTGGAGCACCACCTTTTTTTCCCCTTAGCAGTACGCTTGGATTTAATGCTCCTTGGCACCACCACCAACTCGACCCAACGTCACGAGTCCCCTTCGTTCCATCCCCTGCCTTCACTGACACACCAACCTCAATCGTGTCTTCTCCTCAACCGCCACATTTTGTTCTTTCTCCTCAACCGCCAACACTCCAAACTTGGAGCCCTTCTCATAACTACTAGCATTACGGGAAGCTTTTCTTTAGTCCCCTGCTTCTGCCGTCTTGGTTTAGAGACCACTCACCAAATATCAGTATCATCTTTTTTATCAACCTTAACAGTCGAGCTCTTGATATTATCTCTTTCAGCCTTCTCATCCACATTCATCACCGAGCTACTTACACCACCCCCTGCTTTGCACTCCTCGGGCTTATGACCGTAAATCCCACAACCAATACACAAATCATGGAGGCCTTCGTATTCCACATAATAGTCTTCCATGTTTAAAGAGAACCCAGACATAAGTTGTTTGCCTAAATCCATAAGCACACATATCCTAGCATATCTACCACGAAGCTGACAAGAAGTATTAAAATCAACCTTAATAATTTCTCCAATCCTATCCCCTATCTAGGTAAGAGCCTCCTTATCATAGTATTCCAAGGCTATCTTCGGTATCCTGACCCAGACTGCCACTTTATCAATGGAAGCCTTCCATGGCTGAAACAGGGGTTCCCATGGCATTACCGTCAGATAGTGATCAAAGACCATCCATGGTCCCCCCATCAAGGCATTGAAGTAATCATCTCTATTGGTTAGCTTCACAACAAAAAACCATTACCAATGTTGATTAAACTAATAACTCCTCTTTTAGCCCACAGAGATAGCAAAATAGACAACAATAATTTATATCTGATATTGTTTCCTAAGAGCTTAACAATAACAGCATTATTCCAAGCCTTGTAGAGTCTCTTTTTCATTTTACCTGAGAATGAAAATGTAGGGAAGTTTCTGTTTGGGTCCTCACTAATGGCATACAAAGGCTCACAATCTTCCCTCTCTGTTTCACTATTCGAAATAGCATCATCAGACACAGCAGCTTTCCCCTGGCAGTCGGCACCTTCCATAACAATCTCGTTTATTCCTTGGAGTTTATCAGAGAAGGACTGACCAGGTTCCCAGAACTTTGGCCCTTGACCACCCAACTTCGGCCAATCCGACTCCAAATCAGCAGCACTACCATTCTTGATTTTCTTGGAGCTTCTAAAAAGGAGGTCCTCCTCTTCCGAGGAAGAAGGGACCAGAGGCGCACTTTTCTTACGTAAAACAAGAGTCATTTTCATTTCCTTTTGCCTTTCTGCGTGGTTTATATTTAGGGAAAACACTTTTCATGTTGTAGGAAAAGTGTATTCTCGTGTCACACACACATAAAATGGTGGGACCCACATATATATGTAATTAGCATTATACATATATGTGGGTCCCACTATTTCATATGTGTGTAGGAATCTTCTTCTTCTCATGCAACATGAAAAGTATAAACCCCTTATATTTATTAGCAGAGAATGCCAGTTCGAATTCCCTGGGCTTGGGCTATTAGAAGGCCTGATTCCTTTGCAAACCAGCCTCCAATGATGAACACAAACTTTTACATCCTGTTTGGTTTGAGGGGAGGGGAGGGAGGATATTAACCAAATAGTCATTAATGAAAAGATTTTTTTTTTTTGTTGAGATTGTATTTTTGGAATATTAAAAATTTTCCATGGGTGATTTGGTCAATATGAGGTAAAATATTTCTCTCCCCTCCTACCCTCCCCTCAAACCAAACATAGCCTAGTAATTGTGTTGCTCTCCTCACTCACCCATTCATTGCTCCTCCTTGATTGGCAAAGAGCTTGTTTGGGTTAGCGGTGAGAGAAATGACTTATTTTGTATCTGATTTTTTGTAGAAGTAAGATAGGATAAAAGTCATATTGTAAATGTGATTTGTGTTTGGATTAACGGTTACATGAGTGACATTTTTCCAAACTGAATGTGTTTAGATTATTATTTGAAAAGTCAGTTGAGATGAAAAATGACTAAAGAAAACATGAATCTTATTGAATACTATAATATTATTTAGTTGTATATATTGCGATAATTGAAGATAAAAAATTAAATTTTTAATTTTTTTAAAAAAATTAAAATTATTATTAAAAAAAAAAATTAAAGAATGAGCTTTTTTTGGGAGTCTAGCCCAATTACCCAAACGCTTACCCAATTGGGTTTTTTTTTCCTCTCACTAAGCATTTTCTCTTTCCAACCGCTTACCCAAGTAAGTCACTCACGAGCTATCTCTTCTTCTTCTTCTGCAATTTCCAGTGGAACATAAGTTAGTTTGTAACTAAAGCTGCACAGTACTAACCCGACTACCTCCAAGAATCGGTTTTGATAGGCACCACATGTTCATCTCATCTGAACCGTTTAGATGGGATCTGGACTGTCCAAATTTGATTCTTTTAAGTTACTTGTTAAAAAAAAAATTGGCACCGCATTTTTCGATAGGCGTGACGCAAGTGGGCTAAGGGCCATTCCCGAAGTCCAGTTTATGAAATCAAATACTTCCACATATTAGTTTATGAGATATGATATTGTTACTACCAATTAGTGTATTACCAACATTACTATCAGTTTGTTTCACCGTTAGATCAGAATCTCAATAGGAGAGAGAAATGATAGAGGTGGATGAGATTTTGATCTAACGGTGAAACAAATTGGTAGTAAAATTGGTAGTAACACTAATTGGTAGAAACAATATCATATCCCTTCGTTTATATGGATAAAAAAAATAAAACCTTAATACACACACACACACACACATACACATAGGGTGAAGGGACAATTTTATCCCCAAAGTTGTCACACATCGCCAATTTTATCTAAAAAAATTTTAAGCTGCCCATCCTAATTAATTTTGATTGTTAGTTGACCAAATATGGTGAGCTGGTAGTTACTCTATATTACCAATGATGAAGACGATGTTAGAAACAGGTCACTTCTGATATTGATCAGCCATGTGTCACGGTCTCACCGTGACAAGTCCCACATCGGACATGATGAGGAAGGTTTTGGAGCATAAATAATATGCAATGCGCCTCTCCTAACAGCATATGCTTTTGGCATGATGGTTAGTGCCTCACAAGGTTAAGCGTGCTCAGACGGGAGAAATTTCATGATAGGTGACCTCCTATCTCCTAGGAAGTTTCTTCTCACTTTCCGTTCTATTTTACTTAAAGTATTTTGAGTTTAAGGAAACTGAAATCGTATATTAGGTTTCTCTCATCATCCTTTTCTCATTATCCTTCATAATTTTTAAATCATGTCTCATTCAATCAACTCGAAAGGTCACAATACTACTTTGACTTTTCTCTCCTCTTCACAATCAACAATACAAATGGACTCATAAGGGATAATAAGAAAAATGGATCATGAGAGGATCTGCTTCCATAAAACATTAGTCAATGGCTAATTATTTTGAAGATAACCACCAAATCAAATCAGTTTATGTGCATTTATACACACAAGTGATGAAGTGAGGGCCAAACAATAAAAAAACACACTATGTAATGAAATTTTTGATATTTTCTCCTGAAAGTTGAAGATGCATTTGTTTACTTGAAATGGAATTTGAATCTCTCCATCGTGCATCAAGCAATTCCTCGTTCATCTTAATTTTTATTTTTAATTATTAAATTCGTATGAAATTCTGAATGGTTCTTGTGCTCTTTTTTCCTTAAACCTAATGATGTAAATGTATCTATTTTTATTTTTTTAATTATAAGTTTGAATTTGCAGTGTTGATTACTTTCATATTTCAATTGAATTGCATGTTCTTAAATATAGTTACTTTGAACTAGATATCAATTCAATAAGTAGAATTTAAAATTAAAACAAATAATCAACATCATGTTGCTTGATGTGGTATGAGCCTCACCTTTATAAGAAGAAGAATAGAAATCCGAATCTTGAAAAACACACTTATTTATCATTTCTAAAAAGTACCCCATAATGTATAGAGAGCTCAAAATAAGCTAGTTTTTTTCCCTAGCAAGCCGATTATATTATTTAAGTCTTATAAAATGTCTAATTTTCTATAGTTCATACTGAATACGGGTCATTAGACATTTCTAGTTATTTTACAAAATTTGAAAAGCAATTACACATTTGTTGGCATAAAAAATAAAAATAAGAACACTATCTATAATTTGTAAAGAAACATACAAATTGGGGTCTAAAACACTATACGGCCTGCTTCACTTGGGAAAATAGGCAAGGTATAGCAAATACAATTCAAAGAAGATTTTTGTTATTTTTTGGGATCACTTTGAACTTTTGAAGTCACTATCTCTCTTCTAGGATCTAGTTTTCCTATTCATCCAAACTTTTCTCATTTGGAACGTCCAGTTTTTTTTTTTCAAACAATCGATTTTTAAATAAAAAATCATTTTTAAAAAATATGTTAGTTGAGAGATTATCTTTATTTTAGATTTCTACTCACTAAAATATTTTTTTTTTTAAAAAAATTAAAAAAAAAAACTAACTCTAAATGATCCAGATGAAAAAAGCTTAAAACAGGATCAATTTCTATCCGCTTTCTTTGTCGTTGCCACTAACTTTACCACCATTTGAACTTGCGCCTAAACAATTCCATGCGAGGGGATGGACTCCAAAGGAAGGTCGACGGCTACTTTAATCATAGGATTAATGCAAAGTGCCCACGAAGCTCAACAGCAAAACAGGTAAATCATAAAATGCAGTAAAGAAACGTGATAAACAAAAAAAAAAAAAAAAAACACTGGAGAAGAATAAACATGAGGCAAAACAAACACAACTAGGCTCTTTCATACTAAGAATCGTGTGGTCCCTGAAAGGTACTATAATTTCGCATGATTAGAATATGAGAATAGTGGAACCTAAGCTACAAGAGGAAGTAGGTTTGTTTACAAACCCAACTAGAAAACGATGGCTTGGGATTCAGCAAGAGGGACAGGTGATTCCTTTCATAAATCCACACTATGATGCTTTCAACTTATTTTGTAACACATCCCTCATATTTTTACATGATTTTGATGCGTATATAATTAGTTGATAGTTATGAAATAAATTGTACTGTTTAACCATGTTACTGCCATTATATCGCCCAAAAACTTGTTTAATAACAATTAAACCGCTGATTCTGAAATGACAATTAAATCTCCTACAAGAAACTCGTTTTATTATAGTCAATCCATTATTTCTTAGCATCAGAGAGTAGTAGCCACGATTATTCAATTAATGAAGTGCCTAGTCTGCATTTAACTCACTCGGGGGAATCACTTGATTTCAACTGCGTTTTCCTCCTATTGTCAATTGTTGTGCGCATAAGCCCACTCTTATCCAAACTAACATGTTATTATAGTGTGGCTCTTGTTCCTTTTAACCTAACTACTCATTGTTTACAACTGTTTGAAGCTGTGAATGTGACAAGTAAAAGAAAAGGACAAGAGAGGGAAAAAAGGATTAAAGAACATATATATAATATAACTGGGTGCTGAGCAGGAGGAGCATGCGGTGCCATGTGTGACATGAACTTTGTCACATTCTTCATTGCTGACACGAAATATAAGTATCCTCTTATTGGAGGTAAGCTTATTCGAAGTTTTATAAGTATTTTTATTATAAAACCAGGCAAAGAATCTGTTGGATTCTATTTGTTGAATGTACTCTTGATGCATTGGGTATCCAAAACCATGGCCCAAATTCCTAACTAATTGAAAATAAGTTGAAAAGATTCAAAACAAAATGATGGTTACTGCGCGGTATTTGTGTAGAAAAACTTACACTAAGAGCAGTTTTTTGAAGGGAAGATCTTCCTTTGGGAGTGGAACAACAAGAATGCATGTACAACTTCAATCAACGGTGAGGGCAACAAAAATGGAAGGCTCTAAAGATGGAGGAGCAAAGTGAGGAGCAAAGAGAAGAAAAGAAGTGAATTAGGAAGAGGAGGGGTGGTATTGGGCAAGGCAGGGAAAATGTCAGGTGAAGGCATTTGACAGTCTTCTCCATTGAAGTAAACTCTTCTGGGAAAGGCCCAGCCATTGCTGAGAGTGAAGCTATGAAGGTCCTTCTTCAACAATATGTCTGTGGTCAAGTACCCCACGCCATCCTCATTATAATGCATCAGTTGGTCGTTGTAGTATTCTATCCCCCAGAACAGTGCCACCCCTTCTTCTGCATAGTTCAAACATAAACCAGCAAATTTATACAAGTATCAGTGATTTATGATCATTATTACTCGTATATAGAAAATTGCTGAAAAATCTCTACCTGAGCTTAGGTGCTAAAATGACCCATGTGCTTGTAACTCTTTTACAACTATTTTTAATCTTTAGTTATGTGTCTTTCGTTTTATACAGCTATATGTAATTAAAGAAGAGTTGCAAGCAATAAGTTGTATATGATTTTTAAACAAATTTAAGATATTTTTGAGCAATAAATTTAGTAACTATAGATTATTTCAATAAGGCAAGTTGGTCAAATTATCTAGTAATGGACTCAACGCATAACATAGTCAGTTCAAATACCTTTGCCCATTATATCAAAAAAAAAAAAAATACCTTTGCCCATGTAACGATCTTGTTTAGAACATGAAGGGTTGTCCAGTGAGCCAACTCACCTTATAAGAAAAATAGAATTTTTTTAAAAAAAATAATCTTACTTTATATCTTAGGATTAATGATTCAAGACGGAGGGAACCAGTTTTGCATCAACCTATCCAATTATCTAGACGGTCTAAATTTGATATTTTTTTTATTTTCATTTTAAAAAATATATATATATTTTAGTGGATAATCTAAAATAAAAATAATCTCTTAACTAATTTTTTTTAAAATTATTTTATCATTTAAACATTATGAAATCTAGATCGTTCAGATCTCATCTAAAATTGATCCAAATTAAATAGAATTTTTGCTCGAAGTCCAAATTTTATAGATTGATGGTGCTTAATTGCTTATTGGGTGCCATAACTAGTTCCCTTGATGGAGGGGCTTTGCTTAAATCAAAATAAATAAATAAATAAAATAAATGTGTTTTCGAATTTCGACTGATCCATCCAATTTGTCTCCTTTCTAATTTCTATTTTGCTCCGATATCAAGCATTTTCGCCTCTCCGAACTCCTTCAATTTTCCCATCACTCCTGTGAAGCTTAACATGCTCCGAAATCTCCGATCGCGGCGTCGCCTCCGTTACGGCGCTTTCATCTGCGCCGCCTCCTCGGCCCTTCTTCTCTTGCTCTCTGTGTCTCTTCTCTACACACGCCTCTCTCACTCTAACGCTCACCTCCACAATTACCTCCACCGAAACCCCAGACCCTCGAACGAGGTCAATTACGACTCCCTCCTGTCAGATTCCACCAATGACGAAATCTTGGGCGGCGAAGACAAGATCGACGCACTCGATTTTGTGGAAGAGCAACAGCAGGAGGTCGATGATCTGAGATCTGTTGAAGTCGACGAAGAGGAGGAAACGTTCGATCAAATCAAGACTAGTGGTTACTTCTTTGATCATGTCAGCGGGTTCATCCGGAAGGCTTTTAACAAACGTTCGATTGAGGAATGGGACGATGGTCAAGCAGGGGTTTTTCTGGGATCTGGGAGGGAAGATCGTAGCAAGACCGCATTTGGCTCCGATGATGTGCCGGTGGACGAAGAGGTCAGGAGGAAAGCAATGCAGGTGATGGGTATAGAGGATTTACTCTTGTTGAAAGTGGGTAGGAGAGTCTCGCCACTGAGAGAAGGTTGGGGTGAGTGGTTCGATAAGAAGGGCGACTTTCTAAGGAAGGATAAGATGTTGAAGTCCAATTTGGATGCTCTGAACCCTCTGCGTAATCCACTTCTGCAAGATCCAGCTGGAGTGGGTGTGACCGGGTTGACTAGGGGTGATCGAATCGTGCAGAAGTATTTGCTGAACGAGTTTAAGAGAGTCCCATTTCCTCGTAAGAAGGCTTTCGACATCTCCAGGGCGACTCATGGATTTAAGTAGCTAGAAATTTACGGTAAGGTTGAAAAAACTAGAACATCAGAATTCAAATGATAAGTTGGGGGGGTAGTAATGAGTATTCCTAGAACAATTAATGGATCCTAATGGCCTTGGAATTTTGTATAGTGGCGCTGGAGGGAGTTCGTATCTCTTGAAATATTCGACTTAGAAGTATTATTTCAGAGGGTGAAAAACCTGCTGAAGGGCTTACCAGTTCTTACAGTATGGGGTAAGAAAGTATCTGGAGCTGAAACATGGCTCTGCAGCATAGCAACGGGACAATTTGGATATTATTTAATGAAGCATATGATCAATGAAATACTCTACATTAAGTACCTTGAAACCCAACTGTGGGAAGCACTGTGCTGTTGAAGCTATACGTTGTTGCTGGCTGGCTGAGTCCAGGATGTTGAACCAATAGATTCCAGTTTGAGTAGTTTCTGTTCCGGACGTAGTTAGAAATTGTAAGTTTCACTCTCCAGTAATCCCTATAGTTGTTTTTAATATGCCAATGGACTCGAATTGGGCACATGTGGTCAGTGCATTGCATTATCTCCTGATCATTGTCATAATTTGATGGTGATGAGAAGTCAACTGGCCTGGTTAGATAAACACACAGTAAGAGGAGTGGAGGCTAGTCCTTACATTATGTCAAAATGAGGATTTTGAAAGTATACCTTATGCAAGTCTCTGTACCTTTTTCCACATTTGGGCATCCGCAACTGCAACTGGGGCATGATGTAATGGTAGGATTGTAAAATGTTGAGAGCGAAGCACAACATACTGGTGATTCATGTGCTACAAAACTGGAGTACGTACATGTTGACTTCCATGTTCCTGGATTGCAAAGTGTTGTATGCAATTAGGAGGACTGATAGAAAGGAATGTTATTGCACTTATACGTGCTTGCTATGATTTTATTTTGTTTGTCCAACCATATAAATATTTTCTTAATATGCAATTTGCTCCTTGTTTCTCATGCTTTTTTCATAGTTATACAAAGGAACTCATTGATTAGCGATGAAATGAATGTGCTTTCCTTAAATGCTACAACAAAAGAAATACCACTAATCCTTTCTGAACGCTACATCCCATAGTGTCTACATGTCATCAGCACTTACTGTAAGCAGGAACTTGTCGTTGCCCCCTTAAATCTGGGATGATCGTGGGATCAGTATCAATAAGTGGGCTACATGTGTAACCAGGACCTGGGGCCATTAATGTGAGACTACTAGGCGCGTGTCCTAGTGAATCATTTGCCAAGTTGCCTACTTTGAGTTCAAATGAAGAGAGAGAATTCAAAGGATTGATAGCCCTAGCGGAAAGAAGGCCACCACGGCAGCAATTCTCTGTCCTGCTTTCTTCTGAGACATCTGAACTGAAATCAACTATTGTGGGATTTTGCATGCAGGAGTGTGGTATTGGATTTGTATAAGTTGAGCAGTTTCCTCTATCAATGGCGAAGGCACCTTTCATCGACCAGATCACCTCTTTGTTAGTCCATGTCCATCCAAGCTTCCAACCAGGTTCGGTTACATGACGATACTGATAATAGTTTTGCAGAGTCACCCTTGCCTGTACATTTTGCTCATTGTTCATGTTAGGCTGCAGTTTTGTCTCTTAACTTGATCTTTTATGCAAAATATTAAGGCCAATCAATTATTTCAATTGGAGTCGAACGAATCAACTCAGAACTGCTGTCTATTCTGTGGAAAATTGACAAGTTATTTGGAAAACTCAAATTTTTCATTCTCAAATATATATCCTTTACATAGGTGGTTCGAAAATTGAAGTTTAAGTGATTGCACTGTGCAGTGAGTACTGACCAGATACCCATCGTCTGTCCTTTGGTTAATGTCAATGGTTACTGTGATGTTCCCACTTGGATCCAAGGGATCGTAGCAATCTGCAGATTAGGATGAGAACCAAATGAGGAAAGGAAAAAGGACAATAGAAGAAATAAGAATTTCAGTTAGCAGCATAATTGCAGATTCTGCAAACTGAGCAATGAAAAGTGCAGTGCCTGATAAAGTGCAGAAGGAAACTAGCAGCATTAACCTTACTGCCTGAGGCAGTTGGCGATGAAGACTCAGCATGATTCCCAAGAATCCAAGACAAGTAATCGACTTTATCAGGGAAGAAGGTAAGTTATGTGGGTCTAGAGAAATCCGTTATGTGATCGTCGTCCTCATCTGACTGGGGTCAAACCAAGGATAATTGGAAATATCAACTTACTCTAATTAATAGAATTATATCCAAGAGAATGTTCTAACAAACTTCATCACGCATGCCCTTTTGTCCCATTTAATACCTTTTTGTGCGGTGCCGGCCATAGTTCGGACTCAAATTCAAGCTTGTTAGCAAGACAAAGAAACATATTCTACTTTTCAACTACATACCAATATTTATATCAAAAAAAAAAAAAAAAAAAACTACATACCAATATCGAGATTTAATTTCAAATCATAACTAAATCTTTTTTAAATTTCAATTCCACATCATCAAGGCCATGTGTTTTTATTTAGTGTGACGTGGCATATGCTGTTAAATTGGGGGAGTATGTGGTCAAAATATTGAAGATGAGGGTGTTAATTTCAAATTTTTAAATTCATTATATGCAATTGACTCAAAAATTGAGACTTAGCCTTAATATTTTAGAAATATACTCCTCATCCAAATAGGACCATTAAACAGGGCTCTAAGCTCATTGTGATTGGGATGGCATCATTTCTTAATTATTCTGAACTACAGAGGAAACTGGAGAGGAGGATTGGTTAAATGCTCAGTCAAAGTTCTCAGCTATCATTTTAAGAGTGAAATATGTATTTAATAAGAGCATTGGTTACAAGACAGAAGGCCAAAAACCGAAGGCCATTGTTGCAGATAAGAAAGTGACTACCAGCCACGAACAATCCAGCAATTAAGAAATGAACAAATGCAAGCTCTAAAATACAAGTCAATAGGAATTAAGGCTAACAAAATCACTACTCCTCTAATCCTTCAACATAAAATCTATATCAATATAGAGTTGGTCTAGTAAGGCCTTGCTAGATTTCTCAGAGTCTCGAGTTTGAGTGCTAAAGAAGACAATTGTGTTGGGAGGAGCAACCCTGAACCCCGAACTGGATTCCATATAATAATATCATAAAAAAATAGAGTAAAATCTATTTAACTAATTTAATTAAATTAAAGAAATTAGATTAGTTAATTAGTTATAATACACATCACAAATTTTCCTTAAGACATCTTAATCATCTTTTTTAATGATCTCTCTCTCCTCTATCTGTGGGAGTATCAATAGAGATAATTTAGAGCAAAATTGAACTCTCCAATACAGTTCTACATTAAGAATAGGAGGAGCTGATAATTGAACCGGATTTAATCGCCCATCAGTTATCAAAACTTAAGTGGATTGAGATTGATCCGTAGCCTCTCTAGTTGAAAAAGGTCAAATTCTCTTACACAACTTTTGCTAGTTTGTAGCGCAATACGTTTAGGATCGAAGTTAGTACTAGTTAAATATTTTGCTATCTGTTTCCTGGGAGGATAGAGTACATCCTATTTCTCCTTAATAGAGGATTTGGTAAGATAATAGTCTTTAATGTTTTTAATGTAAGACATATTTATCTAATTTTATTATATTAAAGAAGTTAATTGAGTTGGTTAATGTGATATGTATTTTCTAAAAGATCCTAGATATTTTTCTCAATTCTCTCATTTCCTTTTCTTATTAACTATTGTAGAGGGAGTATTAATAAGGGTAAAAATTGACAAATATGAAAACTATGTTTTATATTTAACACCAAGGTCAACTCTTCAAAGTTGTCTTATATTAACGACAGGAGGAGTACTATCAAACATTACTCCAAATGAGTCAAAGCAAGTTCAATAGGCAGTTTTTTTGCATTAGTTATAAGTTTCAAGTGACTTCATTTAACTCTGTATCGACTTTATCCTTGAAAATTTGTAATACCTGGTTTCAGAAAATGAGTTGGTATCCATATTTTATTAAATACACCGTCTTTATCATTATTTCATAATATTTCCTAATTCTATTTAGGTTAAACTATATTTTTAGTCCTTTAAGTTTTACGTAAGGCATACTTTTGGTCCCTTGACTTTATAAAGTATACTTTTGGTCCTGAAATTCTAACACCGTTAATGTTGCTAATAGAAAACGCTGATGTTGCGCACTTAAGTGATGACTAATAACATTTAATTACACAAATTTTATATATTCTTCAATTTATCCATATTTTAAATTTAAATTTGATAGCATTTAATTACACAATCATCATTTAAGTTTACACCATTATTACTTGAATTTGCATTTTCCGTTAGCAAAATTAACGGTATTAGAAGTATATGACTAAAAGTATACTTTATAAAGTTAAGAGATCAAAAGTACACCTCATGTAAACTTAAAGGACTAAAAGTATACTTTAGCCTTCTATTTATTTATATTTTCATATTTGATTGGTTAATCAATTATATTTGGAAATGATTTGTTAATTTTTGAATTCCCTGATTTTCTTTATTTTATAATTTCCTCCATTTGACCCCCCCCCCCCCCCAAAAAAAAAAAAAAGAAAGAAAGAAAAACCCTTTTGAAAAACGGAAATATAGGTGCGGAAATCATATCTCCATCAATGATGTCACTCCCCATAAATGATAAGGATTCTATTTTATCCATCCCCATAAATTATGTCCTAATTTTAATGATTTGATTTGGAAATAGTTATTCTATTTTTTCCAAGTAGCTTATATTTCACCTCTTGACAATAATCAAAAATTTTATAACCATAATTATTCATAAACATAATTATAACATTCCAAATTTTTAGCTAAAAATTAGGAAATTATTACGGACAATTATCAAACTTTTAATGGATTGCTAAAAAAAAATTTTTGTCTGGACATTTTAATGAAATTCATCAAAATTTTAATAATAATTAATTAATGCATTGATAAAAATCTGCAGAGGATTTTTAGTACTGTGTTTTATGATATTTAATCGATTAATGACAATATACAATATAGACAAAAATTGTACTTCTAAAATGCTTTCAATGTTATTAAATATCATTATTCTCTTACTTCCTTTATTTATTATATGCCACAATCATGAATAATCCCCTTTTATGTCAATAGTGAATTAGTGATAGTAAGTTCCCTTCTATTTTTTTAGGCATTATTTTGTTGAAGTCTGACATCATGTATCCTTGTGTGGGCTCAATGTGGTTCATGATGTGTTATTAGTAGTTCAACCATGTTCTTATTAAATCCTTCAGGCCTTGAGTGGCATAAAGTAGTGGAGAAAAAAATCATTCTGTGGAGATTTCAAGCTCAATTGAAATAGAGAAAGCAAACCAATTGATGGAAAAGCGTCAGGGAAGAAGAGGAAGCAAACAGATAGTGGTTTCAGGTAATCGTCTTCTTTCACACTTAGATTAGTATAGTACTTAGCGGTATTTTAACCTAAAGATGAAGAATTTATTCATTTTGGCGGTGCTCGTCATGTGGTATCTATCTATTATTATTTTTTCATGTGTGTGAATATAAATAAAATTTTTGTTATTTTAATTAAACAGTATTGAAAAACCATCATATGGTTGAAAATGAGTTGGTTGCATCAACATATGCATGCATGCCTTTGGTGAAGAGCATTGGAATGTGGTTGTTGGTGAGAGCACTAGCAAGAGAGTACAATTACTTAATGGGGTTGGTTATATTTGCCCCAGTTGTAATGTTCGTTCGGTTCCCATTTATGTCAAGTTTTTATACAATTAAGCATTCAACAGAGGGATTAAGACGTTATGCAATGAGTTTAGAAATACAGATAGGCTATAGTTGTAAAATATCCAGTTATTTTTAAATTTTATGTAATATTGTAATATAATTTTATAAGATATTAAATATTAATAGTTCAATTTTTAAACTAAAGGTGAAGATAGGATGAGAAGAAAAAGATGAGGAGAGTATCCAATTATCTAGATTTAAACCAAGTTTTGTAGCTTTTTTTTTTTTTTTTTTTTTTTTTTTTTGGTGGGGTGCGGTTCAATTTAATATTCAAGTTGTCTAAGTTAGGAGTATATACTCCCATCAGATCCTTATTATAGATCTATTTTATGAGTATTTTTTCTTTAAAAAAAACTTCGATGCTCATGTTGATGATCTTCTCAACATACTTTCTTTCGTCAATCATGCCCCTAAATTTTATTCTTATGTACCCAATTCAAATGGATAATATTATCATATATACTATTATCACAATTGTTGGAAAACACTTTCCATGCAACGCACAATAACATGAGCTATGAATCGCAAAAAGAAACTTTGTATGTATTTATGGATGGAGACCTCAGTGGAGTAAATGTCTTATTAGACTTGGGATATACAAGCTCCGCAGACCAGAGATTCACTCTTGTCTTACTTTTGAATATTTAATAATTGCTTCATTGACAATACTAAACCTATCTTATCAAAGGATTGGAAAAGTTAACAAAGATGCTAATCGGCAGGTTAGGTTTGTCAGCACCTCAATGTTAATGTTTTGTATTTCATTGATCCCTTTTAGTGGATTGGTGGGATAAACAAGAAAAAACAAGAATATTTAATTGCTTTAGGTATATACTTAGTCTATGAATTGGGAAAATTGCTTTAATTTATATGTATATGAATAAAACTAATAATAATTTTACATCAAACTTATCAATGTCATATAATTTTTATTTTATTTTTTTGCCCAGAAAAGTTTACTTACATGGATATAACCGGTCTAACAAGTTGCCCTGATCTAGGGAAAAATGACATATATAACTATCAATCATATTCCTTTGTTTGTGTAGGGTGACCTGGGAATATTCTTAGGAGTGAAGCTTAAACTTATCTACATCATAGACATCCATGAAGATGTACCATTTAATCATTGCTCTAATATGTTATGGCTTCGTCGAAGGCCACCTAAAAACGCCAATATTGCTGGAAAATTAACGTAAGATTTATGCTAAAATCCAAATGTGTTTTTATCTTCTTCTGCAATGTGTCTCTTTGAAAAAAATTATGTATAAGCAGCCACTCCCCTTCTCTTACAGTTAGTTCAGGCCAAATCGATTTATCTAACTCCAAAGTTGCAGACGAACAATTATCTTACAGTTTACACCAAAGTAGCTCTGACAGAATTCATGGGAATGATGAAACTTATTTGAGCTCTGACAGAATTCATGGGAATGATGAAACTTATTTGGTTAACAAGAAACCTGGATGGTCCAAACGTAGTCTTGCTTACATAGGAGCCCATGATGTTTTCAGACCAGAGGTAATTAAGTAACATAACCATTAATTCTTGTTAAAATTGATCATGTATGTTACTAATCTGTCAGAAGTTAGTTGTTTTCTGTTTCTTGTTGAAAGGTATGGAGGGCAGCTTTGACAGAGTTTGTGGTAACAACCTTATTAATGTTCAGCCTCACAATCTCCATTATTGGACTCACATGAGACTGATCCGAAGCTTCTTGTTCCTTTTGCAGTATTCATAATAGCCTTCCTCTTCTTAATGGTCACTGTGCCTCTCACTGGAGGGCACATGAGCCCTGTTTTCACCTTCATTGCTGCTTTAAAAGGAGTCATAACTCCTACACGTGCTCTTATGTACGTAACATCCCAATGCATTGGCTCTATTATTGGATTTCTCATCATTAAGACTGTGATGGACAAAAGATTAGCACGTATATATTCCTTAGGAGGCTGTGCTATTAGTGATTTGAAGCATCAAGAAGCTTTGTTAATAGAATTTTGCTGTACTTTTGTGGTTTTGTTTGTGGGAGTGACCATTGGTTTTGACAAGAAAATTTCCACTCATTTGGGGCTGCCAATGGTGTGTTTGGTGATTTCAGGAGCCATGGCCTTGGCTGTTTTTTTGTCTACTGTTGTGACTGGACAGGCTGGATATGCTGGTGTGGGCCTAAACCCAGCAAGGTGTTTGGGCCCAGGTCTACTTCATGGAGGCCCATTGTGGAATGGACATTGGGTTTTTTGGGTTGGGCCCTTCTTAGCCTGCATTATCTATTATGCAGTCTCTTTGAACTTACCTAGAGAGGTTTTGGTTTGAGTTGAGTTCACTCTCTTTTAAATTTGAAGTGAGTTTACTTAACCATTCTTCCACTAAATTACTGATCTAACTGCAATGAATGAAAAATCAATGACTACATAAATAGTTAGAAAAGGAACATATTTCTCGTATTCTACAATATTTTAGTATTTTTGAGTCTCTTTATAAAATAACACACGTTATTAGAGGTTTATTCACCACTTATTTGCTATATATAATAAAGGGTTAATATATTTGGTCATTATATTTTCCCTTCATTTTGGTTTTAGTCGCTATAATTTTAAACCAGAGGTTTTGGTCTTTAAGTTTCTCTCCGTCTAAAATATTAGTGCCTATAATTTAATAAGGACCTTAACGATGTTAAATAAGATGATGTGGCACTAACTCCATCAATTATGTTAATGTGGCTTGATGACTAGGGACACTGACTATAATTTTTGTAGTTTACTTGGCCAAGTGATGAAATTTAAAAAAAGGGGGAAAAAGAGGGAAAGAGAACACATTGCACTAAGCCTATTCCACTGTTCATCATCATCTTCATCAAGAGAGAGGTTCATCATCATCTTCATCAAGAGAGAGGTAGAACACCATGGGGCGCAGAGTTGTCAATCCTCTAAGAATCATGAGTGTTGGGACTCGCGTTCTGTCCTTGATCCCCTTCTCTCTTTGTTTTTTCACCCCCTTTTAAATTTTATCACTTAGCCTAGTAAGCTACAAAAATTATAGTCAGCATGTAGTCATCAAGCCAAATCAACATCATTAACAGTGTTAGTGCCACATCATTTTATTTAACACCTTTAAGGTCCTTATTAAACTACAGGACTAATGTTTTAGATGGAGAAAAATTTGAGGGACCAAAACATTTAGTTTGAAGCTATAGAGATTAAAACCAAAATAAGGGCAAAATATAAAAACCAGACATTATATTAACCCTATAATAAATATAACTCTACGTGCCAAACATTTAATTTTTACCGCTAATTCAAACATGCACGATCACCTTTCTTTGTGATAATGGCTCTAGCCCTATCTTTTAAGCATATATCTTGTTCTTTTCTGCAGAAACAAACACCATTCATCTTCAACAGAAGATAATAATTCCTTGACTTAATGAAGCATATGCCTTTATACCTTGAGGATGCCATTCACAGTCAATGCAATAATCCATTTATTCCTATTATTTTAAAACTACGGAGAGCTGGACTTTTATTAGCAGATAATGAGACTTATGTATACTTACAAACGCATAGGATTATAACCATAATCGTTACATATTTGTCTTCATTCTAAAATAAGATTATTTATCTTTTATAGTGGCAAATTCGCTTTGTGTATGAAACGTAATGTTTTGTTTTACACGTGTCTCTCATTATTACTGTGGAATACATAAAATTATATATTCTCTATATAGTTGTAGATATGACTTTTTTTCACAGGTAACATGGGAGAAGAAACTATAAAGGAATCAGAATTGTTTTACTATTTATGTAGAGCTTTCAAGGAAAAAAACATAAAACTTCTGACGTGGTAAAAATCAAACGTTTTGGAGTTATTAATCTGGAAACCATACTCATACATCAGTAAAAACGATATAAAAAGAAGCACGATGAAATATAAGAGAGAGCTATACATATAAATATCCCTTTGGGTTGGGACGTAATGGCTCATCTTATTTCTTGACTTTGAGGTCGAGGCTTTCATGGATTCAGAATCTCTCAACTCTCCAGTTGCATCCGAAGATGAGCGTAGCAGGTCTTCTGATCAAAACCACGATCCAAACAAGTCTTTAGGATCGAAGATTCTTGTTTCCATAGGTGCTCATGAATTCTTCAGTCCAGAGGTAATACAACATTAATTTGATGAACACAAGACTGTGTTTGTTTGTGGGGCAGGGAGTGCCTAATGTGCCTTTGGTGTTCCGCCCTGTTGTCTCTTAATTTTGGGCTCTTCCCAAGTATTTTTCTAAAGGTGTTTTAGATTCTATATCAAATAAGTAACATTTTAATATCTTATGGGAAAAAAAAATAGAAGTGTTTTCAATTTTTTACAATTTTTTATGACTCTAAAATTGTGTAGTTTCGTTTTAATTTAAAGTCATAAATCTTTTAAAAAATCGTAAAAAAATTGTTTTTTTACTTATAAGATATCAAAATATCACTCATTTCAGATAGAATATAATGATTATAAGAACAATGAAAAAACCATTTGGGAAGAGTCCCAAAATTAAGGACAACAAGGCGCGCAACACAAAGGTATATTTGCAAGCACCCCATGCCTTGTTTTGTCATCTTGTTCTGAGGTTTTCTACCATTAATATTTTATGTTTCAGATGTGGAAGGCAGCTTTGACAGAGCTAATAGCAACAGCAGGCTTATTGTTCACCTTGACCACTTCCATTATAGCATGCTTGGACTCACACGAGACTGATCCAAAGCTTCTTGTTCCTTTTGCAGTATTCATAATAGCCTTCCTCTTCTTACTTGTCACTGTCCCTCTCTCTGGAGGCCACATGATCTCATATCTCTCTCTCGAGCCATCATCTACATATTCGCACAATGCATTGGCTCCATAATTTGCTTCTTGATCATTAAGACTGTCATGCTGCAAAAAATGGCAGATTCATATTACTTAGGAGGCTGTGTAATTAGTGACTTGAAGAAACAAAAAGCTTTGTTGTTAGAATTCTGCTGCACATTTGTGGTTCTTTTTTTGGGTGTGACTTTGGCTTTTGACAAGAAGAGGTCTAAGGATTTAGGCTTGCCGATGGTGTGTGTGGTGGTGGCAGCGGCCATGGTTGTGGCAGTGTTTGTGTCTATTACTGTGACCGGGCAGGCTGGGTATGCAGGTGTGGGCCTGAATCCAGTAAGATGTTTGGGCCCAGCATTGCTTCAAGGAGGCCCACTTTGGAATGGGCAGTGGATTTTCTGGGTTGGGCCCTTCTTGGCATGTCTTTTGTATTATGCTGTGTCCATCAACTTACCAATGCAGGATTCGGTTTATGTAGGTGCAGATGGTGATGTCTTAAAGTTAGGTTGGGCCAAGTGTTTTGCAAAATGAGCATATCACCGTTTCCAATTTTTCATGCTTTAAATCATTTTTGTCATTTGCGTTCTTTTTCAGTAGTAAATCCCAAACTAACAAATAAAAGAGAAGAAGAGATGAGAAAATAATATTTCCATACAATTAGGTAATAGTCTACGTGAACATGTCTCTCACATTTCTCTGCCTCGCAAACTCTATCTTCAATTCTCTCTCACCGGTGGCATCTTTCACCATCATATGTCGCCGGCGAGCATTATCCTAAACCACAGTCGTGTCAGAGAGGCAAATATGAGTTCAGATTTTCCAGTTGTGACTTTCCTTTAATTTCTGTTGGCTATGGTCTTTTCTCGTCTTTAGGGCAAGCTTTTCCTTTCCCTCTCCAGAACTTTCTCGAGGTGGTGAAAGCTCTTCCCTCATCTTTGCGCGAGCTACTATTACGGCGTCTCCCTCCCCAACGGTCTCTGTCTGTAGAGGAGAAGTCTGCCTTTTTTTTTTTTTTTGGTGGTGTTGGGTTTAAGTGGTGGCATTCTCAATTTCTTTGACAATAAATAGATATGCAGAATTTGATTATGACTTGTCTTGGTTGGATAATTGTTTAAACGTTAATAGATCAGATCCTCACCTGGTGGCTCAGATTCGCGTTCTTGGGAAAGGGTTTTGTCAATGGTCCCTGCTACCATATGCTTTACCTCTTAGAGGACCATTGTTAGGCATAGGCATCATCAAGAGGCATTATTTGGTATGTGTCCGATGTTACCATATTGTTTGAATGGAGGAGCAGAAGTATTCTTCAGGACATCATTTGTCTTCTTTTTTTTGAGGTTGGGTTTTCTTATTTACCCTAAGACAAGATAACTGTGTGGCTGCTCTATTTGCAGTTGATCGTTATAAGGAGATATGCCTTATAAGATGGATTTTGCAAACAACACCTTCTTTCATATCACTTTTAACCTTGGATGTCCAGGAGGCCAATGCAATCATTGATAATACTTCTATTCTATTCTCAGCTCTTCAATGGGTGTTGATTAGTTTTTCTTTATATTTGGTTTGTTCAGGTGTATTTGTTTTGGCTATGTTAGTATCATGTTCTTATATTCGGCTTGTTTTCAATTAGTATATCAATTATGCGTTTGAAGTATTAATATAGGTAACTTTTTTTGGGGGGGGTGTTTACGTGAACATGTATCTTCTACTTAGCGCACACAAAAATGGTAACTTGGGGCAAACCAACAAGGTAATAGAGAAATTATAATAAAATGGTAAAAATTGTATTAAGGAGAAAAAATAAAATGAATTGAATTCTTACCATAATATTATTTTAAGGGAAAATTGAACCTAAGTCCCACTAAGAAAAATTACAACAAAAATGTTCCTTAAAAAATCTCAAATTTGTAGTAAAGTCACGGGGGATATTTTCCAAACGTGAAAAGTTTGAAATACTTTTAATGAATACACAATCACTCTCTCTCTCTCTCTCTCTCTCTCTCTCTCTCTCTCTCTCTCTCTCTCTCTCTCTCTCTCTCTCTCTCTCTCTCTCTATATATATATATATATATATATATTTATTCAATAGGGTTATTTTGAATTTGGAATATATTGCAAAAATGTCTCATGAGAGACTTCACTGCAAATTTGATATTTCAATGGACTTTTTTATCGTATTTTCTCTCGCTTAAGACTTATGTGCAATTTTTACTTATTGTATTGTGTAAGTATATATTTATGAAAAAATGACAGAAAAATAACTTTGAAATTGCAAAATCTCCAATCAGATATTTCCCAAAAAATGTGTTATAAATTGCTTATCAAGTCTCGTAATTTCTTTATCAACTCTTGGTAACAACTGATTTAGAATTTTGCAATTTTTTTGATCATTTTTCCTATATTTATTTAAAAACGTATAATTATTTTAATCAACTATTATAAATAATTATTAGCTAGGGTATTTGTTTAACAATTTATAATAATAATAGCTGAAATCATACTTACATTGAATTGTAAAAAAAAAAAAAAAAAAAAATTCATGTTATTGCAAAATATTACCTTAGAAAATCATTTAGCTAGTTCATAAGCTGAAGAGTCAATGCACTTACTGCGAGATTACAGAGTAGCAGCTGAGATTTGGAAAGAAGTCGTGAAGCAAGATCAATGGGACCATTTCTTTTACATGTAGGGAGCAAAAGTGGATCAAATGGAACCTTACTCAGATGCAAGACTACCAGCTAAGTCCTGTTTTTTCAAAGCATGCTTAGAATAGGATATCATCAAGATTCAAGCTCGTCAAGACCAAGTCACCCCACCGAACAATAACACTGTTCTTATTGATGATAATTTTATTAAATTGTGGATGGATGGCTCCGTTTTGCCCAGCGGCCAAAGTGGATGCAGGGGATATGCTCGTGACACAAATGAGACGTGGCTGCGTGACTTCAGTTGTAAACTAACCACTATTCCACATTTCCACCAGCAATTGCTTAAATCATTGGCTTCATACACGGACTTAACATTTGTTGGTCTAGAGGTTTTAGAAAGATTCTTTTGTTTTCTGATGGTATAGAAGCGATTAACTATTCGCTTAGAGGATGTGATTAGGATCACTCTTTTAAGTATGTGGTTGATGAAGTTGGATATATTTTGAACAAGGATTGACAAGTTCTGATAACCTACACTCATAGGAAACCTTGACCTTGGCGATTAGATGGTAATTTTTGCATCTTTGACCAACCTCTTTCTTACATGTAGGAGGAGGAGTTTGATGGAAGATAGCTTAGATAGTTTCTCGTTTTGTTTGACGTAATTATTTTTGTTATATGAGTGGATTCCAGTTCCCAGACGAAAATAAAATAAAATCTAAAAAGCATTCTGTATTTTCAGCTTAAAGCAGCCAATCATCTTACAAATCTACATCCCAAAACACAAATTATGGCCGCAATAATTTACATAAAAACGAAGATTATTATGCATATAAAGTTTCTTTTACACTTCATAATAATACTTAAACCAGGGCGGATCTGTAGTTAGGCTGTTACACCAGAGGATGGCTGCAAAAGCGTGGAAGGACCAAATGGCTCATGCACAACTGAATTTGAAGAAACTGATATCGGATTGCCCTCTAATTGCAACATAATACTTCCCAGTATCTCAGTTAACATTTTCTTGAATTCCTCATCCTTAACCATCTTCCCATCATCTGCATCTATCATCTTAAAGACTTCCCCTATAACTTTATCCATCTGTAAATCATACAAGTGAGTTTTACATGAATGGCTCCACAAAAACACTATACAATATACATACTCATCCTTTGAATTGAAAACTGAAACTCAGTATATATAGCATCATATACCAGGCCTTAAAATTTCTGTCATCTGGTATGCTTGTTTACTTCAAAGGTCATTCAGTAACATACAAGATAAAGTAAAATGGAAGAATTTGCAATATGAGAAGGGATTTACTATGACCATTTGCAACGTTACCTCTTCAATGGCACCAAAAGGGGGCAAACCAGCAGATGGAGACACCACATCAAGAGCCAACCGTAGATGGTCCTTTGACATTTTTCCTTTGCGATCTTTTGGCAGATTTTCCAAAGTCGAGTTCAAGGTCTACAATTCATTACAGATTGGCAAATTACACATACAGAACTCCAACTAAAGTAAATCAAGAATATTAAAGATTTTACATAGAAATCCAATGAAAAATAATACACCTTCTCTAACTCTAACTTGCTGGATAATAGTCTCTTAACACCAGTTCCATCAAAAGTGTTTTGACTGTGGGCAACAATGACAGGTTGCTCCTTAAGATGTTCAGCCACCCTCAAAACCACTTTCCTAAATTCCGTCAAAAATATCTCTTGAGAAATGGGGTCATCCCAATCAGGGCCTGCTTGAGATTGAAGTGCAGGATCCACAATGTTGTTAAATACCTAAATGCAGCAAGGTTGAGAATTTTTCACCATTGAAATGAAAATTAATTAAGACAGCTACAAACACATTAAATTCATATTCATGGTTTCAATCACTTGGCGATTTGCAGGAAAATTAAGTCCTAAGACTGTACAGCATTATTAAAAGTGAAGGTAATAAATTACCCAAGAATCAGAAGTGGGAGGAATTCCTTGTTCAACAGTAAGCTTCCCCATAGCTTCAACTATATGGTCATGGAGTGATGAGTTAGGGGACTTAATCTCCAAGAATATAGATGCCATTTCTGGTTCATAACTTGGACCATTGACAAATTCAAATAGATCTTCTCCATCAATACGAAGTATTAGAATTGGGTCTCGCTTCAAACCAGCAGCCATGCCCAATAGAATGTCAGAGAGAACCTCTTTGAACTCAGCCTTGCTCACTTTTTCCACCTTCCCATGGGTGAACTCATTCAACACCTATGGAAAAAGTCAACAGAAAGTTTAACATGCACAGAAAATTCAACAAGCAAACTGCAAAAAATCATCCAAGGAACTCAAGATATTGCATAGAACTTGGTCTTCCCCTGCATATTTCTCTGCATGACCATAGTGCATCACATATCACATACTGAAAGGCGCAAAAAAGAAAAAGGAGGCCAGAGAGGAAAAAAAAAACACCCCACTTCAATGACTTGGTCCAGAATAAGTCAATTATGGTAGAATTATATTACTTCATTTTCCTCTTGTGGCCAGGACATCTTTAGCATTATATGTTTATTGTTTGTCCACCTTAAGCACATAGTAGGTAAGAAATTTGCTTTTCCCCAAAAGTATGCCATTATAGGAACAACTATGCTTGCCCACACTCCCCACAAGAGCAATGCCTTCAAAAAGAAGCTTGGGTACACATTTTATCATTGACTACATGCAATAGCAAATTGACTTCTTGTAACTTCGAATCCATTTACAAAAAATTTTAAATAGTAAAGTTTACAACCCTATCAATATAGTCTAAACAGCAATCATCACCATGAGTTAACAATCTATAACTAAGTATTTACCTTATTTTATGATACAGTTAAAGCAAGACAGGAATTGCATTATTTGGTTGGGGTTTCATTTTTGCTTTAACAAGATGCAATCTTGAAGAAACTAATCTATGAGAATTATGAAAAAATCAACATTTTTTTATATTTAACATGACATGAGAATTCTGACTTTTTTTTTTCATTCAAATAATTATATATAGATTAAAATACTAAGGTAACAACCAATATATCAATATATAAAAGTGTAATGATCGGATATTATCTTAGCATTTATTGATTATTTATGTGCTGCTTAATTTTTTTCCCCCAAATTTTGTTTGAATGATTTTAAAAATGTGTGCAAGGGCATGAAATTTGAGGATAGTTTAATCTTGAGAAAAGGCACAGTGGAGCAGGAAAAGCAATTGAATGTGAAAAGCAGAGTCTACAGTACTGACCGACCAAGCTATCATAGGCAGGATATTTGTGGGGCAGTTAGACGTCGAAATCTTGTTCTTTGAAGCTGATGGAAGAAGAATATTACTAGCATTAAATTAGAAGAAAGAATATCAACTATATTTATCAAAAGCAAAACAAATTGTAGTTTCTTCCTGAAACTAGGAGATTTTACAATGGGCCAGAGAGATGCAGGAAAAGTCGAAAAGAGTGATGACTAGTTCTTTCCAACGTCACAGCAAAACTTAAAACCCACAGAAACAACATTATAATCCAGAAGAACCAACAAACAGGAGAATGAAACAAATGAGATTATGATAATAATTCAAATATTCTTTAAAGAAATCATAATAATTATTAATTACGAAAACATTGAAATGACAAAATTCCACAGCCAGAAGTTAACCAGACGCAAAGGTCCAAGCACATCTAACACCTCATCTTAGCAATAAGGTTTGATAAGCTACAATTTATCTTTCTATCCTTCTCTTAGAATTGCAATTTCATCTCCAGGGACCCTCTTAATCCTTACTTGATACTTCCCATAATGCAGAGCCCAAGCTCGAAATCCAAGAAATTGACCTAATTAAGTTATGTTATGGTCATATTCAACACACCAACCTCACAACATTGCTAAAAATCGAAGCGATTTCAGCGTAATCACCAACTTAAGAGAACTCCAGAACTCATCTAGAACATTCCCAGCCTACAAAACAGGAGAGATATGGAGTAGAGAGTAGAAAGTAGAAACCTCAGAATAAATGTGATCGGACTCAGGATTTATGCCCTGAGCTGGCAATCCGAGAGCAGCACCGATATCGGCGACGGCGGGCTGGAGCTCCTTCACCGAGAGCTCACCGTCACCGTCTCTATCCAACTCCCGAAACTTATGGTCCACGAAATTGCCGAATACTTGATGGTTCCCGACCAACTCCGTTATATTGGAACCATCTAGAACCTGTCCATTTGAGAAGCTTTTCCTCTTGCTTGATAGAACTGCCTCCATTCTACGTTACAACTTAGCAGTAGAGGTGATAGGGATTTTGCTCTGTTGTGAGTGCTGCGAAACTTGGAGCTGGAGTGAGCAAGAGTTTGAAAGCTACCTCGTGATCTTGTGCAAGAGTCTTTTAGGGAACATTAACATGTGAGAAGATGAAGGAAGCAAAAATGGCAATATAATGGGCCAGCAATGGTACCCCAAAATGGCGAAGGAATGTAAGGAATTATTACTTCCTTGGAAAGGCCAAACACAGCATGTGCTGCAAAAAGTTATGGTCCTGTTTGGATGGGATTTGCTTCTTCAACACTTCAAAATAGTTTTGAAATTCCTGAACTTGCGTTTTTCTAACTTTGTTTTTAAGGCTTTTGAATAGTGGTTGTTTGAAATAGTTATTAACATTTTTAAAAGTAGTTTTCAATCGTAATTTATGGTATTTGGGGTAAATATATAAGGAAAGTTTTATCTTGATTTACGTAAATAAACATTCTTTTAGGTCTTATAAGGGATCCCAAACAAACTTTATAAAGAGTCTAATTAGTAATTTACCAACCCTGATCAAGTTATGGAGTAGAGTATAACAAGCTGAATTCGTTGCAAGCTTGGTTCGCTTAACTGTGAAGTAGAATATGTACATAGCTTAAAAGTATGTCAATAATGTTGATAATGGTTTCATATTTGTCAACTTATCTATGTGTAGGAAACTTATCAGAAACGCGGAAGCGTATCGTACCACGTGATGTAGAAAAAGATGAAACCTTTCATCGTTTTGCTTACCTGGATATTGAAGAGCTATCTGAAAGATTCTCCACGAGCAAACCTTGTCTACGAACAGTCCTCGTATACGAACGCAGTCCTCGTGCGATCTATGATTGATCTTCCGGACTATCTCTCGGGGGATGAGATGGTTGTGTGGGCAACCGTTCGGATGATGAACGTCGCCTCTAGGTTTTTGTTTCGATGAGAGCCTCCTAACTATTTGTGCGGTAGTATCTTTTCAAGCGGCGAAAGTTAGTTTATATCTACTACACCAAGCGCCTAACCCTAATCCACATGGGCCTTAGAGTTCTTGGGTTGTAGTCTCAATTAAGCCTTATTGGGCTTAAGTGACCAAAAAAGACATTAACCCAACAATCTCCCACTTGCTCTTTAAGATACTAACTTGAGTTCGTAAACCCAAGACCATATAGCCCATAAGCCATCATCATCTGATAATATACCTCATCCCTTGTCTCAAGCTAGCCTGGGGACCTACCATTTGTCATTCATCAAGGCTCATGATAATCTACGAAGATTATCTAGTTCGGTGCTACTCCACTAAAAGCCCGAACGTGATCTCCAAGAACAATGACACTTATAACAAGAATATGCACCGCCCCTTTATAGAATGTCTATAATTTGATTGACTAGTTTTACGTAACCCAATCAATTATTTATTCCCTTGACTTTGACAGTTTCTCTAATGGATTACATGCAACTTTGGCGGTGTCTTCAATATCCGAATTAGAAACATATCAAGGGGACATTTCCTATAAATTCCATGTTGTTTATCTCATAAACACCGATAACCAAATAGTCTCAATCCCAAAATACCGAGTTGTTGGCCGTCATATAGATCAAACCTCACCCGTTGGTAAATCAAAGAATGAAAACTATTCGACTACCGTTTAAAATAAACTCGGGATTAAGAGCAACTACATAACTATAGTTATCGGAGGTTTGATTCCTTATGATGAAAGAACAACCTTAATCAAATCTCTCCTTGATCCATTCAATGTGAGCATTAACTCACACCAATGTTTTATAATGATTCGGACAAAACCATTTCATAAAACATTGCGGCCTAAATAAAGTGCCCAACTTAATTTAATAGGCGTGAATCATTTCATCAATTGTGAGAACCTATGACCATGTCCTCTATGAAAGTATTCATATGATCATATACTCCACAATTGATCCGGACCTTAGAGTTTGTAAATAGTGTGCAAAATAAATGAAAAAGAATACTCCATTTATTAACATTCGAGAAAAGAAATGCAATGTCATAATGTCATGCTCAAAAGCACAAAATAACAAAGTAAAATAACAACTTGCCTAAAGCTATAGCAAACTGGAATCCTCCTAAGACCCATAGATGAAACATGCCTCTCGAACACATGCTCGTGCAAACTCTTAGTAAAAGGGTCACGAGATTCTCGTCGATGCTATCTTTGCTACCACCGTATCTCCTCTTTTAATTATTTCTCGGATCAAGTGGTATTTCCTCTCTATGTGCTTCATCTCTCTTATGACACCTTGGTTCATTGGATCGCTACCGCCCCACTTTGTTGTCACAAAGTAGAGTGTGATAGGACAATTTACACTGGTATCACCTGAAGGTCCGTTAGGAACTTCTTTAACCATGCGGCTTCCTTTGCGGCCTCGAAGCGGCTACATACTCGGCCTGCGCGAGTCACCACACATGTTTGTTTTACACTTCTCCAACAAATGGCACCGCCATTAAGGGTGTACACATATCCCGAGGTGGATTTTCTTGAGTCAATATCTCCTTGGAAATCTCGAGTCCGTATAACCAATGGTTTCAAGACTCCCACTTGAGTAGACCAACATATAATCTCTCGTTCTCCGTAGGTACTTGAGTATATGTTTAACCGCTACCCAGTGTTGCTCTCCGGTCCGATTGGTACCGGCTTACTACTCCCATTTGCATAGCGAGATATCCGGGTCAGTACATAGCATAGCATACATGAGACTACCTACTTTGAAGCATAAGGTATCCTACTCATGCGTTCTCTCCGCTCGGGAGTTTGAGGAGATTGCTTCTCGAGAGATGAATCCCATGCCCGAAGGGTATAATTCCCCTCTTTGAATTCTCCATGCTAAACCCGACAAGTATTTTGTCAATGTATTGAGCCTGGGATAATGCCAAAACCCTGCTCTTCTTAGGTCTCGCAAGAGTTTAATACCAAGAACATAATTGGCTTCCCCAGGTCCTTCATATCAAAATGTTTGCTCGGCCAGGTTTTTATGCCCAACAATACCTCGTATCATTTCCGATAAGGAGTATGTCATCCACATAAAGTACCGAGAAAAGATACCACATTACCTTGGATCCTTTTATACACACACGGCTCATCAGGACTTTTCTCAAAGCCATATGACTCAATGGCTTGATCAAATCTCGATGTTCCATGATCCGGATGCTTGCTTAAGTCCATAAATGGACCTCGCAACTTGCATACCATTTCTTCTTGCCCTTTGGCCGTAAACCCTTTTGGTTGTTGCATATAGATTTCCTCTTCCAAATTTCCATTTAGAAAAGCGTTTTGACATCCATCTCGCCAAATCTCATAATCAAGATTGGTCGCAATGACTAAGAGAATCCGAATAGACTTGAGCATGGCAACCGCGAAAAGGTTTCATCATAATCCACTCCTTTTCTTTGGGAGTACCCTTTCGCCACCAATCTAGCTTTGAAGGTTTCAACCTTTCCCGTCCGATCTTCTCTTTCTCTTGTAAATCCACTTACACCCAATGGGTCTTACCCCTTTAGGCGCATCTACAAGAGACCAAACCGAGTTGGAATACATAGAATCCATTTCACGATTCATAGCCTCGAGCCATTCCCGAGCATCAACATCTCCTAGTGCTTCGTCATAACTCGTGGGATCACCATCTTCTCGCGATGATGTCATCCCGATTTGACTCACCCAACAAGAGATATCTTGCGGGTTTACGAATCAATCTCCCACTACGACTTTGTCGCACTTGATGTCGTGCATCTACGGGGGTCCACATTTTGTGGGTTGACAACTTCTAGATGAGGACCCTCATTAAGTGGATCAACTAATTCATGATTTTGTTCTTCATTTAGTTGAACATCATGCTGAACTTCGGGTTCGTCTGCGGTTCTGTGTATGTTCGATACATTTTCCCTCTTTGAACAACCACGGGAACAAAAGCCGGAACCCTCGAGGTTGAGGTGAAACTTGATCGAGACTAGCTCATCAAGAATAACCTTACTTCTTGGCTTATAGTTTGTTATATAGTCCTCCTCTAAGAAAGTCGCGTGAGTGCTCACTATGACCTTCTTTTCTCTTGGACTATAAAACAACCAACCTCTCAGTTCCTTTAGGATAGCCTACAAACATGCATACTTCAAAGACGCGAGTCCATCTTGTCCGGTTTTGTTTCAAGACATGTGCCGGAGCACCCAAATTCGAATATGATTCATGGTGGGCTTACACCCTTTCCACAATTCTATTGGTGTCTTTGAAACCGACTTGGACGGAGCTAAGTTCAATAGATACATAGTTGTTTCTAAGGCATATCCCTGAATGAATCGAAAGTGATGAATAGCGAGCATAGATCTTGTCATTTCTAAAAGGGTTCTATTTCTCCTTTCAAAGCAACTCCATTCTCGTCGGGGTGTCCCCTGGAGAAGATAATTGCGAAACTATCCCCTCCTTGGTCGGGTAAGACTGAACTCTCCAGATAGGTATTCACCCCCTCGATCGATCGAAGAATCTTGATTTGAACACCTAGATGCTTTTTCTCCTCGGCCTTGAACTCTTAGAATTTTCCAAAAGCTTCGGACTTGTGACGCATCGGTACACATGTCCAAATCTAGAGTAATCATCGTAAATGTGATGAAATACGATACCCGCCTACGGCATGGACATTTATTGGTCCACATACATCGGTATGTACCGGTTCAGTGTTGAAGTGTGGCACGTTTTCCTTTGGCCTTAAAAGATCTCTTGGTCATTTTACCCTCTAAACAGGATTCACACTTTGGTATCGGCTCAAAGTTCAGGGATTTTAAAATCCCACTTTTGACCAAACCTTGGATCTGTTAGAGTTAATATGACCCAATCTCAAATGCCAAAGATAAGTTTCATTGGAAACTTTTCTTTTCTTTTTAATTGATATGCTCATCATTTTTTAATTCAACATGATTAACTTCACGGGGAATAGGACTAAGGAAATAAAGGCCATTAAACTTTACACGAGAACAAATAAAAGAAGATGAACTTCTTATTGAAAGCGAGGAATCAAACTAAACTCTGTCAAACCATGTTTATCTAAACAACTAACGAGAAATTAAATTCCTCTTAAAATCTGGAATAAATAAACAGTCTTCTAAAACCAAAGTTCTATAATTATTAAAAGATAAAACAACTTGTCCACATTTTGCTAGTGCGAGACACAAGCGCCTGTTCCAAGCTTCAAATCTCGTTGTCCTTTACTCACGGCAAGCTTTGTTTGAACCACCGCAAAGAGTAGCAAACATGGTTAGTGGCTCTGAATCAACGATCCATTTGTCATCGTGATTCTCCACTAAACAAGCCTCAATCACATTTAAATCACCCATACCTGGTTTTTTTATTTGTGGGCAATCTTTCTTCCAATGCCCCTTTTGTCCGCACTTGAAGCACTTGCCTTTTGGTCGCTTCATTTGCAACTTTTTGGCAACCGGAGTACCGATTTCTTCTTTTTCTTGTTCTTCTTCTTTCCCTTGGGTTTCCCCTTAGGTTTCACAGAACTTTCACTAACAAACAATGCACTTCCTTGCTTGACTAGAGTCCGCTCAAGCACTCTCAAGCTCGTGCATTAGTTGAGTGAGGTCAAGATTCATTTTGTTCATATTATAATTCATCTTGAATTGGTTGAAGTATTCAGGTAGTGATTGTAAGAGAAGGTCAACTTTTACTTCTTGTTCAAACTTGATACCATGGTCATCGGCCTTCTTGAAGTTTGCTATCATTGTTAGACAATGATCCCAAGACACTTCCTCCGACATAACTCTTGTCTTGGTGAGTGAATTCAGCCCATTTTGTCTAGCGAAGCGCTAGGTGTAGCAAACATGGCATCAAGAATCTGGAGCATTGTTGCTCCACTCGAATTATGTTCATTTGCTCTGAAGGTGATTCGGCGAGATCGGCCAAAATGTAGCAATGAACCGACACATTCGCCTTCTCCCATCTTTCCTTCTCCTGCTGAAAACGAGTCCGAATTGCATCAGACGCATCTGCAGCAGGCAGCGCTGGCATAGGTGTAGTGAGAACAAAGTTGAGCTTTTCATATTGAAGAACAATATCTAAATTGGTTCTCCATTGTTTGTAGTTTGTACCATCCATAGGTTTTTGGCTCAAGATTGTAGCTAAAGGATTGAATGAAGACATTTTTCTGAAATTAAGGAAAAAAAGCACACTAATTACAAACTATAATTAACAACAAACAGATATAGCGCTAGTAGATTCTAATAACTACTATTCGTTTATTGTTTAACAATCCATTAGTTATCTTTACAAGGCTTACGATGGGCAAGATTCTTGTAAAACTAATATTGTTAATTTGGGCCTTTAGTTCCATTGCGAGCCTCGATGGGAGGGTTAACAATTTTACCAAAGTTGAATGTAATTAACCATTGTTTACTTTCAAAATTATCTTTAGTATCCAAGTGTTGCCGACGATGGGCCGTACAAAACTTTACTAAAATTTTGAAAATATTAAGGTTTAATCTAGCGAAATCCGATTATCCTTATCCGGTGGGGCTTGGCGATAACCATTTCACTAATAAACCCACAATGGGGCCCGTAGGTTTTATAATTAAAAGCTTAATTTAAAACCTTCACCCATTCAATATTTTAAGTTTAGAATTTTTAATTTCCAAGAATTTGTTCAATTTAGAGTAAATTATTAGGTATCTAAAATCTAGTCATGATTAGCAGAGTGTGCGTCACATGACCATTTTAAATAACCCACAAATTACTCTAAAAGGTACAATTCTCTTAGGAAATTTCTTGGATTATTTGTCTAGACCTTAATTCCACAATTATTATTCTAGATTTTAATTTAAAATCATAATAATTGATAATTAATGTCTAGATTTTAATTCCACAATTAATTAATCTAATTATTATTCTAGATTTCAAAATCATAATAAATGATAATTAATGTAGAATTTTTAATTCCACAATTAATTAATCCAATTATTATTCAAGATTTCAAAATCATAATAAATGATAATTAATGTAGTGGACAATCTAAATAATCCCTCATAATAACTATCATACTAGTCGATTGAAAACATAATAGTTATTATGCATTTATGACATGTGATTATGCAACAATATGGCATCTTCCTATTCTATATGGCATGTTATTTCAAACATCACGTTAATCGTACATATAATTCATACAATTTAATAAAAGCATTAAATTAAGAAAGCAAATAACTTTAATCCATGGTTTTCCTAAAAAAAAATTTAAAAAATTTTACAACTTTGGAATTTCTCTTTTGTCCCGCCCATAGGATTTATCTCGAAGCCCCTTCGGGGTATCTATGAGCCCAAAAGCCCAAAAACCCAATCCTTGGCTAGAAACCCTAGGACACAAAAGAGGAACCCTAGCCTTCGCCTCGCGCCACGCAAGCGGCCGAAGTCATCTCGCACGAAACTCCATGGGAAGCACCGCACGAGAGACGATCAAACGGCCGCCGGAAACACCCCAAAAGGGTGGCCCACGCGCCCTCACGCGCCGGCCGTTCTTGCGGCGCAGTGACGGCCACGCGCAGCCACTTGTGGAGGCGCGTGGCGGCGTGGGTTGTCCTTTGGCGGTGTTCCGACCGCCAAGTTGTTCGTCTTTCCGTCCTCTTTCCATCCATATATGGTTTGTCCAAATCCGAGATCCGAAGTCCACGAAAAGTGTCGTACGGTGTTGTTTGCTCATATTCTTCGCGTTTCTTGATCTCCAACTTTTACGGAATTCGAAAAATACATAGAAATTCGAAAGGAAATCATAAAAATAGCAAGGAGGAAACCTAATCTTATGGGATTAGCCTCCTTGTTACAAATCAAGAATTACACGAGAGAATCTAACCATGGATTAAAGTATTCATATGATTTATAAACGATAACTTCTATGAATCGATAACAAATATAGAAAACAGATGCCATCCTTTCAAAAATAATTTTCGAAGATAATCACATGAAATTTCAAAACTAGGTTCTTTTCCTCATCGCTATTGGCTCGATGCCAATTGTAGGAAACTTTATCGAAACGCGGAAGCGTATCGTACCACGCGATGTAGAAAAAGATGAAACCTTTCATCGTTTTGCTTACCTGGATATTGAAGAGCTATCGAAAGATTCTCCACGAGCAAACCTTGTCTACGAACGGTCCTCGTATACGAACGGTCCTCGTGCGATCTATGATTGATCTTCCGGACTATCTCTCGAGGGGGATGAGATGGTTGTGTGGGCAACCGTTCGGATGATGAACGTCGCCTCTAGGTTTTGTTTACGATGAGAGCCTCCTAACTATTTGTGCGGCCGTATCTTTTCAAGCGGCGAAAGTTAGTTTATATGCTACTACACCAAGGCCTAACCCTAATCCACATAGGGCCTTAGAGTTCTTGGGTTGTAGTCTCAATTAAGCCTTATTGGGCTTAAGTGACCAAAGAGCACATTAACCCAACACTATGAGCTTGGGTATCAGTTTCTTTTGCTTCCAAAGATACCGTACCTTTTTTTATGGAAGGCAAAATAATATAGAGATAATCTGTATAAAGATGGTTGAAATAAGAATTTTTTTCATTAAATTAGTAAATTCAACAAATCTTAAATTAGGTCAATGATCCAATTTAAAATGTTTAAATGTTGATTATTCTTCAATAATAACTCTAACTCATGGCGGGGAAAAAAAAGGAAAGAAAGGGAAAGCCACCCGCCCCCATCACCGCCCTCATGTTTTGTGTATATCACTAGTTTGTTCATCTAATTCTGGACCTCACATTATATTTCAAATATTGCTTCCAAATATACCAATAAATCTTTGTAAAATATATGTGTTTGAACTAGGGGTAGAAATAGGTCAGGCCCCTATCAAACGGCTTACAACCTGGCTTTGTTTAGGGCAGTCGTCGGTTTGACTTTGTTTGTTAAAAAGGTCGGAGCCAAAGCCTATTTAAAGGTCTCGAATATGTAAATAGGCCGGGCCTATTTTATTAAGGCTTGATCCGTAGGCCTTCGGGCTGGCTTTGTTTAAATATTAAATAAATATAATTATATTTATATTATATAAATAAGATAATATTTATTGTTTTTCATTCTTATATTATAATTTCAAGATATATTTATATAATTTTTGATAGGCTCAAAGTATATAAGCCTATTTATAGCCTCCAAGGCCTTTTTAAAGGCCTATATTGTAAGTAGGCCTTTAAAAAGGCTTGAGGCTTAATAGGACCTTATGAAAGCTCGCCTAGCGCAGAAAAAAGCACGAATTGAGCTCAGGCTCGAGTTGGTCATCTACTCCCATTCAGGCTTAAACCTATTTAATGTGCACTGGCGCGACCTATTTACATGCCTAGTTTAAACAAAAAAAAAGCTAGAAGAAGGAGACATTTACGAGTTGAGCACCACCAAGAAATAAAATTAATTTGTTATACTCCTAACCAAACGATAGTTCATTTTCTCTCTCTATTGTTTTTGTTATTTGTTAATATTATAATTTCGTCTCATGAAACCTGAACGAACGCTCTCTCCTCACACAGAATCTTTTGTGTTTTGTTTTCGCTATGAACAAGAGTGTATATTCCGGTAGCAACTTACTGTTGATGGACCCTGACATTGTAGAAATCCCTCCCCCAATTCATCGCCCTACAAAACTGATGAAACAAAAGGTAGAAATGATCTGTTAAGCACATGTTTTCTAAGAAATTTCAGATGTTTTTGCTTCATGGGTCTCAATATCTTGAAATCATTAATGATGGTACGGAAATCTAATCCAAAGTTGCACAATAAATAATCTTTGGTTGCTGTTAGGGATATTTCTATGATCTTTTCGCAGTTAGGTTCTTAGACACAAGCAATATTATTATTTCTTCAATTTTACTTTTTTTTTTTAATAATTAAAAAATGTAGAGGTAATATACCTCAAATTCTAAATCTATAATTAAATTACATAACTTAATTAATAATTTGTTAAGTTTAGTGATCCAAATTAGAATTTGGATATTTAACCGGTCTTTATACAAAATTTTCCCAATATTATAATAAACAAATACATTTGTAATGCATGTATACAAAACGAACAAGTATGATACTCGTAATTAAAAATTCTAGACATACACAACCTGTTTAAATTTTAAATTGTGTGCTAATAATTTTAATGACGTCTAAAATCGGGAAAAAAGTTTCAAAACTTTCTTGAAAGCATGTGACATTCAAGTTATTATCTCCTTAAATTTTATTTTTTAAAAAATTAATTGATTTTAATAATTTAATTTGATATGGGAGTAAGGTGAGTGTTTTCGTAAACAAACAAGCACTTACGAGTATACATAAAGGGAAGTGACCACTAATCAATTTGTGGACAGGACACGTGGGGTCCTGAGGATGCTCCACCTAACCTAGCTACTTATTGAGAGAGAGAAAAAAAAAAAAAAATCACACCGCATTTCCGATGGGCTCCACCGAGTGGGCTGGGGGCCACTCCCGAAGAAGAGTTTTTGAAATCGAATATATTTCTGCATTAAGGCCATGTTTATTAGGAAGAAGATTGGAGAAGGGAAAAGAAGATTCTAATCTTCCTTCAGTTTTGGGTGTTTGTTATATAGAATTTATCTTCTAGTGAGGCACCATATTCCTTCATCCATGGGAAGATTCCTTCCTTAATCTTCCTCACATATGGATGGAAGATGAAATCTTTAGGAAGATTGTGAGAAAATTCTCATTAGGACCTTTCTTCTTCTTTCTTTTCTCACCGTCTCCGACTTCACCTTCTTCCTCTCACCTTCGGCTCTCTTTGTCACCGCGGACGACCACCACCGGTCGGAATTGAATCACTTTTTTGATTTTTTTTTTTTTTTTTTTTTTTTTTTTTTTCCGGTCGTGGGAATGTGGGATGAAGAAGGAGGGATTTTTTTTTTCCCAATGTAAAGGGTGTTTTGGGATTTCAAGTTTTATATTTTAATTTTAATTTTTTAAAATTATCATCTTCCATCCCACTTTCCATATCTACCAAAGCAGTTTAAATTTTTAAAGTTCTCTCTTAATCTTCATTTCCATTCCTTTCCTCCTCTAAGTTCCTTTCCTCCTTAAATCTTCTCTCGTAACAAAGGGGCCTAAAGGGTTAAGTAGCAATTTTGTCCAAAATACACTCTAGGAGCAATTTTGTCTTAAAAGTTTTTTGGGTTCAATTTGGGTTAATCATTAGTTTGTTAACGGAGGGCAACATTGCTCCAAACAAAAACTTCAGGGGGCAACATTGTTCTAGAAAAAAAAAAAAAACTTCCGGGGTAAAATTACTTTTGGGAGTGTACTTCCGAAGCAAAAATGCTATTTAACCCTAGATTAAAAAACTAAATTCTTTATATATATATATATATATATATGGAGGGTGGTGCTAAAAGACAGTTTTGCTCTGAAAATTGTTGCCATAGACAATTACATCCCGAAAGTTTTTTATTGGCAATTGTGTTTTGAAAGTGTAAAAAAGTAAGCAAATTTGCCTAACAGCTATCTTAATTAATTTTGAATATTAGTTGACTAAATATGTTGAATTCGAGTTCAGGTTATCTATATCATTTTTATTAAGGTACAAATTTAACTTGGAAGTCTATATATATAGTTCATCTACTTCATTTTTTTAAGTTAGATTTAGAATTTTCGAGGTAAATTTACACCTTAACAAAAATAATATAAATGACCTGGAAATTGACCGCTTATTAGTATATTTGATCAACTAATAATTAAAATTAAACACAACATCGGTTTGAGACAAAATTACTCCATTTTTTACCCTTCCACAGCAAAATCCCCTCCCGCAATAGGAGAAATAAAAAATGAATGAATTACATATGCATCATGATGATGAAGTGGGAACTAATTACACGTAGGTTTTGGCAAGAAATGAAATGAAATAGGGAAGGTAGGCGGATGATGCTTTGCGGTGGGAGGTGAGATGAAGGAATTGGTGTTCGTGGCAAGGAAGAGAGAGGCTACGTACCCAAGGGATGATGAAACCCAAACTCTTGCTCTTATCGCTGAAGCAATTCCAGAAACATGGGATGGTTCAAATGTACGTATTCCGCTACGTGTCCCCGCCGAACATTCTTGTTGTTATTCATCGACGACGACGACTCGTGATTTTGACGCCGACTATGAACATGATGATTCTGTGGCCACTTCGTTATTTTCTTCGCTTGCATTACGAACGATACACAACAGAGACGACCGCCCATTTTCTCCGATTCATCTGTATTTGTAGTGTGTGATGGCTGATATTTTAATTTGCCTTGGAGGTGAAGGATTTGGTTGAGAAGCATTGTACTTAGAGTGAATGTTGTGTGAGGTGCAAGTTGATGAATATGCTGACAAAACTAAACTGTGATATATAGGATAGTAGTTTAGGGGGCCCATCACTACGTCTAGGGTAGAGTAATGGGCGGGTTGGGCAGCCCATGCCTAAACCCATAGCCTGCCCATTTAACTTTGAATGGGTATGGGTTAGCTATACCGTCTATCAACTCATTCTAACCCGTGTTGAATGAGTAAACATATAAATGGGCGAAATTTGTAGGCTGACCGGGTTTTGGGTAACCCATTTACATTTGACAAGTTAATTTTTTTGGAGAAAAATATATATAAGCATTAAGTATTCACCCAAATTTATCATTCCAAATTCTAAAATATGAATCTTCAAAATTCAATAATCATAATTCATACAAAAGAATCTAAATTTAGAGAAGTGTTATCATAACATAATTTTGATGTTCAAACTCCAAGTGAGAGAATGGTTAAATGGGGAATGGGTATTTCATGGCAATGTGACGTATTATTGTCCAATTGTCCATATAGTTAATAAATATATATATATAAATATATATATAAACTAAATGGGCGGGTTTGGGCGGCCGAAGGTGCGCCCATAGTCGCCCATTTAAGTCTTAAATAAGCGGGTTTTAACCCAACCCATTATGGGTTTTTTTGGCGACTCAAAATGGCCCAATTGCATTGGGTTGTAGGCGGGCTCCGGATTATGGGTTCCATACTCCATTTTCTAACTACGTCCAAGAAAGTAATTAAACTCTCACTATGCATGGTTTTCCCCACTTGCCTTCACTCCATAACTCTACGTATCTTCATGTTTCTCTTTCTTTTTCAAGACGTCCCAAACCCAAACTGGGTGCCTGCTGCACACTGAAATCGGAAATACCCATTACTCCATAACAACACATTTCTTCATAATTTTTAACTTTCATTTTTCCTCAAAAGTTTTTATTTTTATTTTTTTTATTCATGTTTATAAAATATTCGATAGAGTTTTACGTTCATTGTCAAGAACCTAACACAATCATCCTCCTTCACCTAAGTTTGGGATCGACTATAAAATATAGATAGAGAGTTATATAAAACGGAATATTTTGATTAATAATCTAACTAAAAATCTAGTTTTTGATAAATAGGGATGGGCCATCTTATCAAGATATTGTGGGAAGTAGTGCATCATCACTATCTCCCTCATTCTCAGATGCTATCCCTCTCAAACATAAATAATGCAACTCATGCCAAATAATACTAATTAAGTAATAAGTAATAATCACGCATTTCTATAGTCGCCCTCATAATTGGAGTATTAATTTAATGCATCTCACAGAAAATTCTTTCAATTTTTTTCTTCTTCTTATAATTAGATCTCCTTTAAACTTTGTCTAAATATTTTATCTTATTGTCATGTAACATTTAAAAAAGGAACTTTTGCATTCGCTAAAAAAGGACCCAATATATTTCTTGGTCATCATGACTTATGATGCATCAAAAAAGAAAAATGGGAAGCAGAAAAAGTAAGCAAAGGACGTAATTAAAATGCATGATGACGACGAATCAGAATAGAACATGCAACGTACACTAGTGGGGTCATGATATACAATGGGACAAACATTGTGATATAGATAACGATCCATCCAGCTTGCAGTCTCTCATTTGTTGTCCAATTCGCCCACTGATTGTCACATTTTCTATATACTATATATGGTTTTAGAACTGCCCATATTCTTTAGCACTCATGTTTTAGAGTAATTTTTCGTGTAATTTTATTGTTAAAGTATTTTCTCAGCAGCAATGAGCACTTTAAATTTTAATAGGTGTTAAATAAAATTTTAACACCTTTTAAAATGCCAAACCCAGCTTTAAAATTTAGTATGACCCGATCGAATAGCTCTGAACTGAATGAACATCTATTGCCTGGCCCAAGTTGTGTGTTATAGTGGAGGCCCAATAAAACTGGTGCCTCACTTCTACATTTCCATCCTCATTTTGCTTTGTTGGCAAGTTATCAATGAGTTGAATCTCACTCACAACGTGACGAATTATCAGACCCCTAGTGGAAGAGTTGCTTATATTTAGTACCCAACAGTATCTCAAATAAGATTACTTCTAATAGAAAGATATTTGTACTTACAAAAAATGGCAAGTTGTGTGCGTCTCACGCTGGAATAATGGAATTTAATTTCTCACTCTCAATCTGTTTTCTTTCTATCTTAAGTATGCTTTTTATCCAAAAAGAGAGAGTATGCTTTTGTGTTATTCTTTTTGACATTAAAGACATCCTTTTTGATTTTGCCTAAAAAGAGATTCTTAGGAACTAGGATCCACTACTGGCTTCCTTCATTTATCCGTTTTGAATTATTTTAATCACAATTAGAAATATTTTTGGTGCAATAGTAGTTAATTATTTTGAAAGAAAAATGATTTTAATGGAACATCAGCAAGTGATAAATAAATTATAATAGCTAAATTTAATTTTATATGGCATACGTGAACACATGTTGACATCATCCGAAGAATTCAGCCCTCGAATGATAAGAAAATATCATAAACTTTGGCACCGTGACCGTGGACTGCAACCACCCAACTACTTCTCTTCGTTATTTCTTTTAAGCTTATAATGTTTAAATTTTTAGGAAAACTGTATTTAGGTTTCGAATAAGAGAAAATATAATAAAATGGTCCATTAAAATCTCAAAATTATATTTAAGTCTTGTAGGGCTTTTTTACAATAAATTCTAATTGTTAAATGCTCATGGACTTGTCAATAGACACCCATGAATTTATCAGTATAATGCCTATAGATTTGTCAGTGGTCACCCCTAGACTTATCATTGAAATTGGAATTTATTGCAAAAGAGTTTCGCATGACTTAAATATGTAATTTTGAGATTTCAAAGGACTATTTTGTTATATTTTATCTTACTTGGGACCTAAATGCAATTTTCCCTAATTCTTTTTTGGCCATTCACGTTATAATGCTTAATCTTTTTTTTGCTCAAAGATTATAATGCTTAATCAGACAAGTGCAAATGATAATAA
Organism: Acacia acuminata; assembly: GCA_019022655.1. Taxonomy (NCBI): domain Eukaryota; kingdom Viridiplantae; phylum Streptophyta; class Magnoliopsida; order Fabales; family Fabaceae; genus Acacia; species Acacia acuminata. The sequence goes on from JAFJYI010000174.1 coordinate 280,906, forward strand.
TAGTTTGCAATGATTTAGCCTAGTACAGAGGATAAGAAGCCCTGTATCACATTTTAGCATTACATTTTAAATCTAATCCAACAATATTTCATACTTGATCGTTGTGTGATGGGAAAGAAAAAGAGAGTCATCTATCAATAATCAATGTGATTCAGCAAAATGCTAAATGAATTATATACAACAAAGAGACACCTCATAATCCTCTATCGTGTGGATCCCACAGTACAAAACAAATTGAAGAGACTGGCCATTTTGTTGCCGTCTTTGTGGTAATAATCTAAATTGGAAAATGAACATTCAAAATAAAGATCAAACCCATCACACTCTATGAATAACCCAGAGATGAAGTAAGGTTGATGAAGTAATCTTCAGTGCATGGAATGGTAAGACCACCCTTAGGATGATTGAATCCAAACTCTTCTTCAGCACAATCCAGCAAATCTCTGAACAAAGGGTGATTCAAATACGATATAGGAATCACAAACCTCTTATATCTCTCTCCAACATAAACTACAAAATGCCCTCTTGGAACATCACTATTATTGGCTGAAGCCATTTTGATTCTCGCTGAAAGGCTTCTCTGTAATTTCTGCAATTTCTTCATGGTTGGACAATCTTAAACTAGTATCAGTCTAGAGTTGAAAGGCTTGGGTTTGAATTGAACTCTTCATTACAAACTAACTTTATATATGCACACGCACAGAGATGGGCAAAGCCATAAAGTAGTTGCTACAGAATTTTCAGAAACATAGCAGGTGAAGGACTAGAGGTAGGTTCACATGATTTTGCCTAGTTTGTGCCGAAACATTCGGACCCACTATCTTTTGGAGCCAAAAAGAAAAGTGTGGTTCTCCTTAAAAGATTATATAAATACTATTGCTTGTTGTTTTGAACTTTTTGACCCTAGACATGCTCTTGACATAGCATGCTAGTGGGAGTGTGAAATTCAATAGGGTTTTGTATTGGCTTGGTCTTGCTTATCCAAAAGGAGCTTTGAATTTAGACCGTTGTTATAGGGCCCGTTTGGGATTCTTTGTGGGAAAAGTGATTTTTTGTTTCGATGAACTTTTCTTAATGGACTTTTTTTCGATGAACTTTTTTTTTTTTTTGATGTGATTTGTGTTTGGGATAGTAGTAGCGAAGTGACTTTTGTTTGTGATGAGAACTTGTTTGGCGTAGCTTTTAGAAAGATAAATGAGATGGAAAGTGTAGAAAAGGGTATGAATCAAATTCTCACACACACACACACACACACATATGTGTGTTAACTAAATAAATATAAATTTGCCAAATAAAATGGTAAAATTCTATTAAATAAATTACAACACAATACATACATATGCATCATACAATATATAAAAGTACTAATGTAAATAAATAAATATGCAGCTTCTCAATGTATCAAGCGGATTCGTTATTACTCTCAGATTCGTTATTGCATGGGTATCATTCCAAATGTTATTTTATCCCTTGTTCCATTGTACTTGGAGGTTTGAGAACATTTTTTTATAGAAATATCTTGTTTATTATGGTTGTAAGAGACAATTAAAGTGGATTGGGAATGACACGTTGACAAAAGGAATTAGAGAAATGAAACCCCAGGGAATTCCAACGTGGTAGCCACTAGAAAAATGATACTTGATCGTAGCGTTGAGAACGAAGAACGAGACAAAGAGAGAGAGGCACAAATAGGGAGGGTGAGATGGTCATTTAACAAATGGGCCCACATGAAATTGATGGAGAAGCCACTAATGGGATCATAAGCCAAGGGTTGGAGCTTCAAAAAAAAAAAAAAAATGCCCATTACACATTGAAGTCCATTAAAAAAAGATTGTCCCCAAACAGTCATACTTTTTTTGATGGACTTATTATCCCATTAGATGGGATAATAAGTCCATTACATAAGTTCCCAGACAGGCCCATAGCAAGTGAAAGCCAACATCTAGAGTAGATAATGGACCCTCAATTATTCTGAAACAAGATCCTTCCTAACAGATTTTTCTGGTGCGAAGTTGACCATATTCTTTTTGCTGGGTCACCTGAGTCATGATGATACCTTTTTTTTTTTTTTTTTTTTTTTTTTTTTTTTTTTTTTTTTTTTTTATAGTCATAAAAATTCCATGAATCCTAACCAAGAAAACAAATTCTCTGTGATAGTGGTTTTGATCATGATCCTAGCATACCAAATCCCCTTTTGCTTTGCTCTTCAAGTGGACCACTAACTGGTGCTTCTAGATCACGAGGACATTGTTTACTGTAGATAGATGTAACTTAGTGATGAACACATTTTCATTCCCCTAGGCAACTAATGTGGTACACATAACTACTAGACTTGAAAGGATTTGGAAGTAAATATCATGCTTTTTCTTCAGAGAATCTGCTGGACATGATGATTAGCTTTCAAAAGCGAATGGCTTTGCCATTCTGTTTGTGGGATACTCAGTTCATGACGCCTAAACAGAACAACACAGTTAATGATATATAACCAGTAAGTCTCGGTCAAAACACAGTGTTCAAAACTTAGCATTGGAGATTTTGCTTTATTTTCCCTTCTTTTGTCCTCCTGAGGTTAGGAAAATTGGCCATCTAAATGATAAGATTGAGAACAGGATTATCGTAATTTTCTGTTGATTTGCCCACCAAACTATTTCCTAATTAAAGGTTTATCCAGTTAAGTTAAACAGTCACCTTTGATTGCTAGAAAGCTACTCTTTTTTTTTTTTTTTTTCATTACTTTGCAAATGATCTGTCTACAATGTTCAACCAAGAATACAGAAAAATAATACTCCGTACAATCTTTTATAAGAAACTCAATAGTTCCCTGTGAAACTAAAGAGGAAAACACTCTTACTAGTATTATAGTTATTCTGTTCAATCTGTTTCACTTTCTTATGTGCATCTAGGGCCAATTTGGTAGAATTCGGAACAGAGCAAACTCAACTTAGTTTTCGAAGGAGCTTTACTTTGAACGTAGAGGCATGTTTTGCATTACAAAAAGTCACATCCTCATACAACATCATTAAGTATACTCTTGTTTACAAATTAAAGAAACTATTCAGTATTTCTGTAGTGTTAACTCTAGCGTTTCTTAAAAACTAGCAGAGAAATAATGGCAAAGAGTAGGATGCATTTTGTTTGTACAAAAAGCAGAGTACATAGTTAACAGTTTTAGAAAGCATGCTTCCATGAACAACTTCATTAATTGCAACAAAATATGTCATTACACCAGATAAATTTCTAATTTTAATCAAGTCACCTAATTTCGTTTTCAGTATTTATTTGTACTTGAGAATAAGCCAAGCCAAAGCCCCTAAGAAGCTAGCATTTTAGAACATTTATTTACCTGAGCTGATTATGTTTGTTTCTTGCAATTTAATGCCCAAACAAAACTTCAAAAAGCCTCACATTTTTTCAATTTAAAATCAAGCCAACAATTGCTCATCTCCAATTAAATAATGCTGGAACATGCAATATGAATTTGTGTGATGAAGATAAGTGATGTCTTAAGCATGTCTCTACAAATTAAAATGAAGACAATGACAAACATTAGATGGACATTAGCGTTTGATATTTGACAAAGACATGTTAAGACATCATCACATGATCCTTATCACATTTGTCTTTAAACCAGATGCCATTTGGCTAACCCTTCATCAATAATTTCTCTACCATATGGTTTTCTAAAGTCCTCTCTCCACCTATATATGGAGTCATTAATATTAGTTTCACAAGCAAGTTAAGTCGTTTACATTTTTGAAGCATCAAATAGTCTCTTTAAATCAAGTCCTTTGAAATTATTGATCTTTTCACTATTTCATCAAATAGAAATTCAAAACAATGGGTTTTCATTTGCATGGTTTTCGAAGGCGTACTGGGGATGTCCCAAAGGGCCATGTTGCAATATATGTAGGAGAGAACCAGAAGAAGAGGGTCGTGATTCCAAATTTCCAATATCATACTTGAATCATCCTTCGTTTCAAGAATTATTGGATCAAGCTGAAGAAGAATTTAGTTTTGATCATCCAATGGGTGGCCTTACAATTCCTTGTGCTGAAGATATCTTCCTAGGTCTCACTTCTTGCTTGTATAGGTCATGAAGAGATCAGGAACCTGAAAAAACTAAGAGTGTCTAACAACATCGTAGATATTTTTTTCCATTCTTTTTTGTCCCTTCATGGGAAATAGAAAGATGTATTCATATATATACAGAAATTAATGAACATATTTTTCTGTTATTAGTTTGATTCCCTTCATGAGTTTTTCATTGGCTCCTTGTTAGTTGGATTGCCATTCATCTTTGTTGGGCTAAAATTGGCCGAAGAATCATTGTACTTGGGCCTTGCTATGGAATAAGGATCAAATTCAAAACCTTAAAGATGATCGGATGTTGACCTTTCTATATATATTGATTGTTCCTTTTGTCCTAGACCAATGAAGATCATATATAGATAACCAAATTAAAATTAATAAATAGGTTCTCAACTTGTTAGGAAGTTTGAATCATGAGTTCATCTAAGCAAGACACGGTTAGTTACAGCATGAAGAGGATCAAAAGGCTAAGAGATTTGTGATCCCTCTATCATATTTGGACCAGCCTTCATTTCAAGACTTGCTAAGTCAAGCTGAAGAAGAGTTTGGATTTAATCATCCAATGGGTGGCCTCACAATTCCTTGTGCTGAAGATGTCTTCTTAGATATCACTTCTAGATGAGTCAACAATACAGTTATATGAATAGGAAGTCAAACACAATTTCTTTTTTTTTTTTTTTTTTTTTTTTGGGTATGTTTTTAATATGAAAGTCAAATACAACAGAAAGCAAACAAGAAGCACCTATCCTACATGTATAGTAGTAACAGAACAACTATAAGGATAGAATCTAAATTTCTAAAAAAAAAAAAAAAAAAAAAAAACCTAAAATTCAACTTCCAATTTAGCTTATTGAATTTATATTCTTATTTTGTTGCTAAATTGAGGAACAAATAATTATATCGTTGGTCTAATAAAATCTAACCATGAATTGTACAGGTAGTATGATAGGTTTCTGCAGAAAAGTGCAAAGATGTCCTAGAAGCCTTCACTCTGAATTAATAAAACATCTATTTCGATCAAATCTTCAAATAGTATTTCATTAGCCTTACTGGGGAAAGAAAACATGAGATAGAAATAATCCCATGTATATTGATTGTTGTGGATGCTGATAAACACAACAATCACTTTACTTTTTATTTTTTTTTTATCATTACACAACACTTGATTATTTGCACTCATGGTTATTGTAAATATATACTACCCAAATTATAAATTTAGGAAACAAATTGAATTGAGGTTTTTATCATTACACAACACTTGGTTATTTTAGGAAAAAAAAATATACTAACTCCCATCCTAATTATAGGACTAAGTTTGTAGTGCGAATTGTACGACAAACTTGGTCTTATAATTAGGACAGGAGGTAGTATTTGTTATAAATAACTAAAATAACTAATTTCCTAGATCTATTTAAATTAATCAACTAGCTCTTATATTACAAACAAGAGGAGGTGGTAATAAATACGTAGGAGTTAGTTATATGTGCATTAAAGTAGTTGACATGATTTTTTCCCTCCTTTTTTTAGATTGATCTAGTTTTATTTATATAAGACTCAGCAAACAAATCTACATTTCAGAATTTTGTTTTTCTCAAATATATGCTTTTATTTCATGATGGGAGAGCAAGTTTCATTTCTTTCGCCATCTTCCTTAGTATTCAATCTCAAGTTTACCAAAAATATGTGAACATAACAACTTGTAAAGCTAACAACTACAACTGTATTAATTTTATATGGTCCACTTTGTTATTCATACAAGATTTCCTTGGACCAGCCTCTTCGATGTATACTGTATCCACTGAAGTAAGTCCTGTATGACATGAGATCATATTTGAACCATAAAAGTAAGACTAGATATTCTTCAAAATTGGGTAAGTCACAGCCACTTGGTGTCAGATATCATATAAAATATGAAGTTGATTTGGTTTCTTCTATTAACACCACAGATCCAATATAACATGGACTTCTCTTTGGTGTTCCTCTCTGCTTAATTATACAAGGCCCCATTTCTCCATGATAAAAGCCATTCTTCAATTCTCTAATTATTGAAGCAGCATCTTCACATGAGCCTGCTTGTTGTTTTAAGGCCACAACGTATGATACTATGGTGTCTACCACTTCAATTTTAAAGATATTGCCCATTTTTTGAGGAAAGAAAAGAAAGGAGTTTAATCATATACATACAATGAACATAATAACACACATTACTCCAACCTCTTACTGTTAACATTGACTATAACGAAGACAGCTTGTTGAGTTAGAAGAAAACAATGGACTTTCAATCAAGCTTCTCCTGAACACCACAAGTTTCCCTATATATCCATTTGTTGGGAAAAGAATTATATGAGATACCTCTATTGAGTATATGAATAATGCAAAGGGTAAGATGATGCATTTCTGAAAAAGACTTCTACAGACAACACCACGTGACCTCTAACAAGGCCCTTTCACAATATTGTCCCTCCCTATACCAATCATTCAAGTAACACAAATCCTTTCTTATTTATATACTATTGCTTCTATGGTTTTGGAAGCAACACAATTCTTTTCCTCAAACACTTGTTTCTTGCTCTTTTCTTGACATATTAAAACAATGGGTTTTCGTTTACCTGGAATTAGAAGAGCTTCATCTTCAAAATCCAGAGACGTGCCAAAGGGGTATCTTGCAGTGTATGTTGGAGAAAAAATGAAGAGATTTGTGATCCCTATATCATACTTGAACCAGCCTTCGTTTCAAGAGTTGCTAAGTCAAGTTGAGGAAGAATTTGGGTTTGACCATCCAATGGGTGGCCTCACAATTCTTTGCTCAGAAAATGTCTTCTTGGATATCACTTCTAAGTTCTGACTTCATCGTCTGGTGCTGACTTTGAGAGAAATTAGACTAACATAGACGAGTCTACAATACAGTTTTGTAAAAGAGTATTTCGCTTTCCTCTTTTCTCCTACTTAGGGACTGGAAAAATTGTACATATGAAGAAATTTATGAATTCTCAGTTTGGTTACTAAATGGCATTGTAATTTCAATTTTAGCTTATTGAATTTATATTCTTCGCTTGTCGCAAAATTGAGGAAAAAAGAACTATATTCTTTGGTCCAATAAAATCCATTCATGAATGTACTGAGGGTTACCAAAGTATTATGCAGAAAGTGCAAGTGTATCCCTCAACAAATAACAAAAAAGTTTCTATTTAAGGTTCAAAAACAAAATCTAAATTTCATAATCGAATCCGCAATAAAGATAAGTGTACTTTGTTTTTCTTAAATCTGTACTTATATATTTAGTAAGAGAAGAGCTAGCATCATTTTTGTTTGTGTCTTCATTAATATCATTAAATTTTCCAAAAACATGTGGATCTAAGAACCTTCAAAACTAGTAACTATATCCCTCAACAAATAACAAAAAAGTTTCTATTTAAGGTTCAAAAACAAAATCTAAATTTCATAATCGAATCCGCAATAAAGATAAGTGTACTTTGTTTTTCTTAAATCTGTACTTATATATTTAGTAAGAGAAGAGCTAGCATCATTTTTGTTTGTGTCTTCATTAATATCATTAAATTTTCCAAAAAAATGTGGATCTAAGAACCTTCAAAACTAGTAACTATATTGATTTTATATGGTCCACTTGTTATTTCTAAATTTTCTTGGACCATCCTCTTTGATACGTTGTGGCCCACAGGAGTAAGACCTATGTGACGTGTAGATTTTGGGAATTAGGGTAGGCCCCCCGACAGGCTTGGCTCTGGGCTAAGGGTAAGAAAACATCTTTTTTAAAAGCCCGATAATCTGGTAAGATATTATTTACTATAAGGGTCCGAAAATTACTATTCCAAATTTTAATATTTTTCCTTCGATTTTTTTCAAAGAAATATAATTAGTAAATTGCAACCATTAAAGTTTAATCTATCAAATAAATGTTATCAACATTAATATCTAAACAATATAAATTATTCAACAAATAAACACATTCATTAATTCGTAATAAAAAACAAATAAATAACACAAATAATATGTTTTTTTCTTCCTTTTTTTTCAAAATATATTAAACAAAGGAATTGCTTTATGTATGCCCACAATAAAATGCCTTTCCCTCTCGTAATTTTTTGTGTGTCTACAAATTCCTTCGGTTCATACTGATAGGGAAAAATAATTATACTTATTTTACACAAATATATTTATAATTTATTACTTATATAATATTGTAATACCAAAGTATGTGTTTATTTAATATGAAAACATCTATTCTTTTAAATTTATAATAATTAATTATGTGTTTTAATACGAATAATAATAAACATAAAAAAAGGTTATAGTTTAAACTAAAAAAAACTAAGTAAATACAAATAAACACATTCATTAAATGGAAGTCTAAATAATTATTTTATTTTATTTTTTTAAAGCTACGAGTTAAACGGACCTAACGAATTTACTGATTAAGCGAGGCCCTACGGGGCCAATTTCAAATTTCTTGCATATTTTTCAAACCCGAAGCCTTGCAGGGCCAAGCTTAAACGGGCCGGCCCGATTTCCCCGGCTCTAGTGACATGAGATCATATTTCATCCATAAAATTGAAGGCAGACAAGATGTTAGTAAACAACCACTTGTATTGGATTTCATATAAGATATGAGGTTCATTTGATTTCTAGTAGCAACACCATAGATCTAAAGTAACAACATCTCCACATGAGCTTGCTTGTTGTTTTGTGGGTGCCACAACAAATAAAGCTATGGTTTCTTCTATACCCATATTAAAGATTTTGCCCATTTTTGGAGAAAAACAGAGTACTATTATCTTTCTTTTGTTATGATTCTAAACCAAGCATTAATTTAATGGAACAAACCTACGAGGATTTAATGAACAATTTATAACAACCAAGCTAAGCTATGGTTTTGGAAAACAAAACAAGTTTCATGGTTGTTCGTCTTCATGAAACGGTTTCTAACAGTATGCGTTTTGATCATATGAGGAGCAGAGCATGTATCAAAAAGAATATCAATATTAGTGGGAAAATTCATTCTTCCAATTCATTGCATAGACTTTTTAAAGAGTATTTTCCTCTTCCATCATTTATTTATAATGCATAACTTTTCTAACTTTGTCTGAAAACAAGGTTTTTCCATACCTTCTGAGCAATGGCGGAACCAAGAAATTATTTTAGCCCGAGCCAAAAAATAAACATATTGAACTATTTACTAAATAAAATCACATAACATTAAAAATACAAATAAATAATGTTCCGATATGGAACACAAATGTGTCGACCACGGAGGCCGATTAACTTCAATATAGGATCTGGTAGGCTTATCCAATGTTATCTATGGCACGAGATAACGGTGGACGGGATGATCACCGTACACAACGAGAGGTGTGGGGTGTGTGCACGGTGGGACGATATCTAAAGAGTAGGGGAGAATACGTGTGTACCGTTCAAGGGGTGTGCCCCTATTTATAACCAAGCCGGGTTGGTCCGACTCACTAGGTAGCACGTTCCCATGATCTCGTGCGTTGTGCCCCACTTCCCGCACTACTAAGGTAGTGGGGATAACCGTGGGGTAGTTGGCCTTCTAGTGGGCTTGACTTGGTCCGCCCATTTCCGAGGTCCATAACAGTTGCCCCCAAAGTCGGCTACTCGGGCTTACGAATTGCCGAGTTTTACTCGGTCTTGCCCCGATTTTCCAGCCCTTATTTCTCTTAGAACCATTTTGGGTTCTAATTTCAACCGGGCCGTAATCGCATCCTATATTTGTGCTGAGTAGAGATTTGCACAGGCGTTGCCGCCAATCTTTTGTATTAGATCCCGACCTCGTACATTAGAGCCCGACCTCGTACGTTTCCACAAGCCACCTCGGTCTCGTCGTTTTAGGATCTTCATTCGAATTAATCAACTTATCTCGGCCATTGTACGACTTGGTATTCGGCTCGAGGTTTTGAGCAACCATGCCGACATACCAGCAAACGTGACCGTTCGCCCAGCTAAGTGTCTTTTCGTTTGCTCGCGTCGCATCGTATAATCGTCGTTTCCGATTATAATGACACGTGCCTTCAAGCGCCGCCTTTGGTTAACGCGCCCATTAATGTCCTACGTCATATCGTCATCATAGCTCTCTAGGGTTTTTCTTTTACCCCTTCGTAAACGATGTAACGTCTCGGCTTTTAAACGTCATATCTCTAGAACTCTTATAAGTGCTCCTCACACCCTTCATCATCACTCTTCTTCGTCTTCTCAACTTTGAAGAATCGTACCAGGACTTCCCTTTTCGAACCGCTTCTTGCTCTCCGTTCTCTTGCTTCCAGGTATTGTTTTCGGTTGTTCTTGAAACACGCGCATGTTATAATTCGTATTTTGCTCTTTGGCCTGGGTGTTGAGGTGTTGAACGATTTGTGATGTTGTGAATTCCTCTCCAAACGAAAAAATGTCGAACGCCATTTTGAACTCGCTTGTCCGAGTCGCCGACACCATTTATTTTTGCTCATTCACTCCTTCTGGCTTTGAATTATTCGATGCTTTATGGTCTGCCATTCTGCATTTGAGTGATTTTAATTTGTTGAGCTCTTCACAATCTAGGCAAATTTGGGCAATCTGGGCTGTCTGGGTTTGATATGCATATATTCGTTCATGTTTTAACATGCTAATAACTTGTTCCCAAGATGGATCCAAAACCCCCACTAGTAGATATGTATGGTAATCCTATTCCAGAAGAAGATAGAGAGATTAAGAACGCGTGCTGGTCGAACTAAACTTTGGCTATGGTCCATTCTTCCCACGGAAGAAGAGAGGATGGAAAATTTACTCCGATCTCGGGGAAGTGGGAGTAGGACAAGCGTACGAGTTCCTTCTTCACCCGACGCCGAACTCCCTAATTCTCCTTCACCCATTGTCGGCTTCTCCCGAGGTTATTCCCGGCCGAACATGGGCCCTTGGTCCTTGTGAGGATTGTTGCCACAAAGCGATCGAGCTTGCCCGCTATGGCCATGACAGAGAAGCCGAGTCTCTTTTGGATAAATGCCGCTGCAATAAACCGACGAATACCTCGTCGCTTGGGCCCTTGCTTGTTCAAGCTCGTCCCGAAATTCTGTCTTGTCGGGTATACTTCGTAGTTCGATTCGGCCTTTGTTTTTATTTTAGGTTTAAATGTCTTCACACCAAAACACTCAATCCGAGACCGGAGAGTCCGCCCTTCCGGAGGACCTTCACGAATGCCTTCCATCAAAGACTATGCTGTGAGCAACATAGTACTTGACTGTAAGAATAAGATGTCTGGGAAAGTGCTTTCGCGGATTGTCCGAAGTGGAGAGGGGTATGATGTGTGCTTGCCTTCGACCAGCGAGTCCGTGGCTTCGGGTCGATCCAACGATGAGTCCTGCCACTTTTTTTATTTTTACAAGGATTTGATCACCTATCTCGGGGTTGAATTCCCCTTTTCCGACTTCCAAATGAGCCTTCTCACCCATTTTCACCTTGCACCTTCTCAGTTACACCCCAATGGTTGGGCCGCGATCGTTGCTTTTGAAAAGTATTGCACGACTCATAAGCTCGAGTGTTCCGTTTTCCGTGTTTTGTAGCTTCTTCACTCCCTTAGATATTAAGACTACTACGGGATGGGGAAAAGAAATGGTTTTGTTGGACCTCACTTCGGGCGTCTCATGGTCGCAAGTTTCTTAGGCCTTTTAAAGATTCGGAAAGGCTTCAAGATATCTTACTTCAAAGTTATCGCTGAAGCCCGGGATACACCTTGGTTTCTTCGAACCCGGACATCCGGGAACTTGAGGAACGCTTCCCTTTGTACTGGTCTGAAGAGCATCATAAGTTTGACGCAAAAGATTTTTTGCCAACTAAATCGCAATTATCCGCTGCCGAGAAAGAAACCATCAGCGCCCTTATTGCCTTAGTCCAGAAAGACAATTTGGTGGATTCGGCCGAGTACATTACACCCCGTAGGTGTTCATAGGGCTCCCCTCCCCCTTTTTATTCTTTTGTGCGTGTTTGGTCGACTTTGACCTTTTTGATTGTGCTTTCGGGTACCTCAATGGGTAAAAGACCCGAGTATCTGGATGTGACGATTCTTGCCGCTCGTCCAACAACTCCAGGTTCAAAGCGGAAAGCTTCTGGCGGAGAGCCTGATGCCCCTGCTACCGCCAAGAAAACCAAAGCTCCGAGGAAGAAGAAGAACGACAATCCATCGACAAGCAAGGATATTCCTACCCCGACTTCTCCAGCTCAAGATCCGGGGAACTAAGAGCCTGAAACTTTAGCCCCTGACGTCTGTCCAACCATTCAGCTCCCTCATTCCTATTTTTGGGGACATAAAATACCCAACTCCCTCCGTAAGGGCATTCGTCCGCCTGACCATTGGTATGACGGGCAGACATTGTCGGAGGCGGAGACGAAAGAGTTGAAGGAGATTGAGCATGCCAACTTGAAGAATGCTTAGGCCTATGTCAACTTGTGGCACACCTCAAAGAGAAGGTCGGACGAACGAGAAAGATCTGGATTTCTTTGAGGACGAGAAGAAGAAGGCCGACGAGGCATTAACTCAAGCACAGGAGGATCTGCAAGTGGCGAGAGCCGAGAAAGAAAGCCTCTTTGATGAGCTGGTTAAAGTTCGTGACACGCCGCACTTGTCCGAGTCCGAGCTTACTCGAAGGGCGCGAGTTCACGAGAGTGACATGGAGTCCATTGCCGAGATATAAAAACTTGATTGACGAGCGGCGACGGAACTCAATTGTTTGTAAGCAAGCCCTCACCGCCGCTCAGGCCAATCTCGGTTCGTATCGAGGCGCCCTTGACGTCGCGAGGTTAATATTTCCAAGTTAAAGGCGGAGACGTTAAGGAGGCCTTCGAGAATGCCTTGGAACAAGTTCGCTTCCGAATCCCTCGATCGATTTGAATTTAGAAGGAGTGCACATGAACGCGTACGTTGAAGACGGAATATTTATTCCGGCTCCGCCCGTGGTTGATGATGCCGTATTGCCGAGACGGTTCGGGAAGAAGAAGGCGCGGCCAATCTTCATCGTTCAACAATAGTCGGCAATTCGCCATTTTGCACCTTACGGCTTTTTGTCGTAGGTTATGTAAACACTGCTTTGCCCGTGTAGGGCTTTAATTTGTAAACGTTTGATTTGACCGCTTTAATCCTATGCGCTTATTTTCTATTTAGCGTCTTTCAAATTGAAGGTTTCCTGACGTGATCAAGGTCAAGGAAACTGGTATGCCTAGTTTTGATATATTCGGCATTTAAATGGTGTATACACTTAACTTGGCGGCTATGCCGCTACATGATTTACGAAAATGGGCGTTTGCCAATTCGCACATGTTTACTTTGGCCAACGTGGATAATCTGATAAACACGAATTGAGTAATCCGAGTTTCATCAATCCTATCATTTGGCTCTTTGTTGCCACGATCCTATAAATGTGCTTACTAGGATATTTATTCGGCGGCTTTTCTTTTACATGATTCATGGACTTTGGTCCATACATGTTATGCCCGACTTCCTTTGAACAAATCGCGAGATAGTTTCTTTTACATGATTTATGAACTTTGGTCCATACATGTTATGCCCGACTTCCTTTGAACAAGTTGCGGAATACGGGTACTAATGCCCGTCCTTTTGATTCATTCAATGTTCGGCTTTACATCAAGGATTTGATTCCCGTAGGAATTTGATACATATTCACGATGAAGTAAGCCACGAAAGTCAAGTTAATAGAGGAAAATGCGAAATTGCGAAAACAAAGCATTGAAAACAAACGAGTGCATCGACTTTGATAATCGCTATAGTAAGCCTTAAGTTTGTCGGCATTCCAAGTCCTTTTGATTGCTTCCCCTTTCAGTGATTCTAACACATAAGCACCGTTTCCGAGTTCATGTCGGATGCGGTAAGGGCCTTCCCAATTTGCAGCGAGCTTCCCGTCTCGGGCATTTCTGTTGCCTATATCGGCCCTTCGCAGCACCAAGTCATCCTTGTTGAAGGAACGGGGATTAATCTTCTTGTTGAACCGAGCCGCGACGAGTTGCTTTGTGGCTAAGTCTCGCAAGTGAGCCGTGGTTCTAACTTCGTCGATCAGATCTAGCTCGCCGCGATAGCCTCGTCATTTTTCTGCCCTTGCCGCGAAGTTGTCGCTTTTCTCCATGAGGGTTCGCCGATTTCTTTCGGAATCATGGCCACGCCGCCGTATGTCACCCGAACGGCGTCTCTCCCGTGGATGTTTGAACCGTGGTCCGACAACCCCATAGGATCGCATAGAGATGTTCCACCCAACTTTCCGTTCCTCGGTCATTCGCTTTTTAAGTCCGTTGACGATGACTTTGTTCGCCGCCTCGCCTTGTCCGTTGGATTGTGGGTGTTCCACGGAAGCGAAATGATGCTTCACATTAAGGGCGGACATCATTTGTTGGAAGCCTCTGTCCATGAATTGTGTTCCATTGTCCGTGACTATTTCTGCCGGGATCCTAAATCGCGATATAATATTCCTTTGTATGAATTTCTGTACTCTAGCCGAGGTGATGGTCGCCAGAGGTTCAGCTTCGATCCACTTAGTAAAGTAATCGACTGCGACGATCAGCCACTTCAATTGGCCTGGAGCTGGTTTAAACGGTCCCAACAAGTCCATGCCCCATTTGTAGAATGGCCATGGAGCCGTGATCTCGCGTCAACTCGGATGGTGGAACCCACAATATCTTGCCGTGCTTCCCGGCAACTACCGCATCTCCGAACATGATATTTAGCATCTTGCGCCATTGTAGGCCAATAATATCCCGCCCGAATCGCTTTACGGCCAAAGCTTTCGCCCCCATGTGTTGTCCATTTATGCCTTCGTGGATTTCTGCCAAAACGTATTGAGCCTGATCTTCGTTGAGACATTTAGCCATGGGGGAATGCACGCCTTTACGATACAACTGATCGTTCACCATCACATAGGCGGCCGTTGTTCGACTAGAGTTCTTGATTCGGCCGCATCCTCTCGGGGTTATCCCCTTTCTAGATAATCGCAATCGGTTTTCTCCAATCCCCGAATCAAATCGCATCACGCAGACTTGGTTCCGTGAGGTTCTCGCTGGACAATTGTGCGGAGATTTCCGGGCACTTCATGCTAGCTAGCTTCGAGAGAATGTTGGCCCTCGTATTTTCTCGCCCGAGGAATGTGCGCCACCGTCACCTCGTCAAAATATGTCATAATGTCTTTCACCTTTGTCAAGTATTTAGCTAACAGGGCCCCCTCACTTGATAGGTCCCTTGGATTCGGGAAGCGACCACCGAGAATCCGTGGATACGTGCACTTGCCGAGCTCCGTTTTCTTTAGCCCGCAAAGAACCCGGCAATGAGGGCCTCATATTCCGCCCGATTATTCGATGTTGGGAAATCAAGTCGGAGAGATAATTCCATCGCCACGCCTTCGGGGCTTTCCACAATAACTCGGCACCACCTCCCTTTATGTTAGACGATCCGTCCACGAACACTTTCCATGGTTCGGCTCCCGTCTTCCCATTCTCGAACCGAGGTTAGCTCCACTAAGAAATCAGCCAAAGCTTGTGACTTGATTGCCTCGCCGGCCTCATAAGTGATATCAAACTCGGACAATTCAATTGCCCAAGCTATCATCCCGCCACCAAGTCTCGGTTTATGTAAAACTTGTCGGATGGGTTGATTCGTTCTTACCACGATCGAATGGCCAAGGAAATAATGGCGAAGTCGTCTTGCCGTCGTTAATAGTGCAAAGGCCATTTTCTCCAGTTTCGATATCTCAACTCGGAACTTTGCGAGCCCGACTTACGAAGTATACTGGTTTCTGCCCGTCTTCAGTATCTCGAACTAAAACCACGCTTACAGCTTTTTCCCCAACTGACAAATACATCAACAATTTCTCCCCGACTTCTGGCCGGGATAACACTGGCTGAGATGCTAAGCATTGCTTTATTCTCGTCAAACGCTTCTTCACACTCGAGTTCCATCCTTCCCGAGCTTCCTTCTTCAAGAGCTTAAAGAATGGGAGGGATTTTTCACCGACTTGGGCAAGAACCTTGTCAAGGCCGCCAATCGCCCGTCAACCGTTGTAATTCTTTCTTGTTTTCCGGGGTTTCATTTCCATCACGGCCCCGCACTTTTCTCGGGTTAGCTTCAATGCCTCGGTTAGTCAAGAGAAAACCCAAGAATTTTCCCCGACGGAACTCCGAAAGCACACTTAGTCGGATTCAATCGAATTCAATGCTTCCTCGGTTTTCGAAAGTTTGTTGTAGATCATGAACATGGTCGTCCTGCTCTTTAGATTTAACTATCATATCATCAATGTAGACTTCCACGTTTTTTCCCAGCTGATCCGAAAAGACTTTTGTCATCATTCTCTGATAAGTCGCCCCCGCATTCTTGAGGCCAAAAGGCATCACATTATAGCAGTAATTTGCATTGTCCGTGATAAATGCCGTTTTCTCTTGATCATCGGGATGCATGGCGATCTGGTTGTATCCCGAGTATGCATCCATGAATGATAAAAGTTGAAAGCCGGCTGATTGGTCAACCAATTGGTCAATGTTGGGCATGGGAAATGCATCCTTGGGACATACCTTTTTTAAATCTTTGTAGTCCATACATACGCGCCATTTGCCGTTCGGCTTTTTGACCATGACCACGTTAGACAACCACGTCGTGTATTGCACTTCCCTAATAAATCCGGCTATGAGTAATTCCTGGACATGCGCTTCCAAGGCTTTACCTTGGTCCGCACCCTGTTTCCTCTTTTTCTGAGCTACCGGGTTTGACCCATGGTGGATGGCCAATTTGTGACAACAAAACTCGGGTCAATTCCGGGAATTTCAGATGGCGTCCATGCAAATACGTCTTTGTTTGCTCGTAGGAACAACTCCAATTTTGCTCGTATCTCGGAATCCAATGTCTTTCCGACTTTGGTGGTCTGCTCTGGTTCATCTCCCAGGATGAACTCTTCTCGTTTCTTCATTAGGTTCGGACCTTTGCATCTTGTCCTCTTCCCTCAAGTCTAATTCTACCATGTAAATGCACTTATTATTCACCTTCCTTTCACCTTCCTTGGCGTGTTCCGTCTTTGGAGCTTTGCTTTCCTTCACCGCTTCGAAGTAACATTGCCGAGAGTCTCTTTGATCTCCTTTAACGGTAACGACCTGATTCTCTCTGTCATAAAATCTCAATTTCTGGTGATTAGACGATACTAGCATGTTCCAGTCATGGATAGTCGGTCGTCCGAGGATAATATTGTAAGGAGACGGGAAGTCGGCCACAACGAAACGAACTATCCCTGACTTGAACGCCTCTTTCGTCCCCAACGTCAATTTGAGGTCGATGTATCCCTTTGACGGGTGTCTTCTCCATTAAAGCCTCGTTAGGGTGGTCCTACATGGTTTGAGGTCTTCGAATCGAACCGCATGCGTTTAAATGCATCCCGAGGATTATGTCCACCGCGCTTCCATTATCTATAAAAATCTTCTTAACTCGGCAATCTCTAACGATTCCGGTTATGACGAGCCCGTCGTGGTGTCTCGGCATCACATCCTCCAAGTCTTCTTCGGTGAACCCGAGCATCGGCAAATTTGGTTTTGCATATTCCCTTTTAAACCTTGGACGGTCCACTACAGATAGTACTTCTTTCAAGTATTTCTTTCTTTGATTGGCGGAGTCTCCTCCTCCACCGAAGCCTCCAACGATCCCATTGTAGTCATATTTTGACTCGGGAAACTCGTCATGTGTTTCTCTTCCTTTCTTCGTTCTTCGTCTTCTCTTTCTGCGGCGGGCTTTTACTTCGTTCTCCTCGCGCTTGCCTTGCCGCCCTTGCGTTTGGATCAGGTATTTACGGAGCTTCCCCTCTCGGATGAATTTCTCTATGGCGTCCCTCAAATCCCAACAGACATCCGTTGTATGTCCGTGTTGGTCATGAAATTCACAATATCGGGACTTGTCCAGGGTATGCTCATTCCGCAGCGGGCGTGGGCGTTCTACTTTTTTCATCTCGGTCAGGGAGACTTCCTTCCAGACCTGGGCCTGAGATACTTTTAGTGGAGCGTATCGGTCATATCTTCCTTCTGCTCTTCGAGGTTTAGCATCCCTTCGTCCTCGGGATTCTTGTCTGCTCGGGTTGTATCGTTCCTTCATTCGGGGAGATGGACTCCTCCGCTTGTCCCGTGGTGCATGGCTCATAATATCCATCTGTTCCAGCTCTCTATGTACGTCTTTGATCGATCTCGAATTCTCGCGACGTTTTGGGACGTCACTTTACGACCGACTTCTTCAAACGTGAGGATTTGTCCAGCCGGCTATGATGCAATGCAGATGTACGTCTTCCTTTAACCCCGGCACTTGTATTGCCGTGTCCTTAAAGCGATCCAAATACTTTTGCACCGTTTCCCAGGTGATTGCTTCACCTGATCCAATTGGAACTCGGTTTTGGGTTGCTTCCTACTCGTGGCGAAGTTGAGCAGGAATTTGTTCTCCAAATCCTTCAAGTCCGGGATTGATTTTTCTGGCAAGGTGTTGAACCAGATTTGGGCTGGTCCACGTAGCGTTCCCGCAAACAACCGGGGTACCACGGGCCCCGAGTATCCTTTGACCATGATCTCCATTTTGAAATTGCCCACATGCACTTGTGGGTCCTGGGTTTCATCGTATTTCGGGAAATCTTTGGTGTCTAGGCCTTTTGGATAAGGCGCGGCCATTATTTTGGCCGTGAAGGGAGTCGCGACTTTCTCCTCCTCATCTGAGCTTGCATCCGATGACGGTGACGCCACATCTTTATTAGAGAGGACCTTTTCTTTGTCTTTCTTTGACGTTCCGACCGACGATCGTTCCTTTCGAGTGTTATCAGTGATTGTCCTGATTAGCCACTATCCGATCTTGTTTTTTCTTGCTTCTGGCTTCCCGTGTATCATTCCTCATCTCGGGAGTGTCTTCTTCATGAGCTGTCTGTGACTTCCCAATATTCCGAGGTGTTGGGATGCCATTTTGGCTCGGGTCCACATTGCTCTTTCTCGTTGCCGTCATGATCCCGGGTTGGTCCCGCGTGACGTCCGACTAATTTCCTGAATTCTTCCTCGCGGCGGTACATCTCTTCTCTCATAGTCCGGACGTCCTCTTCCCTTTGTAACCGATTGCGTGTTTCCATCTCGTCTATTCGGTCCAATACGGAACCAAGGGTGGTTCGTAATAGTTGAATATCGAGGTCGACCACTTCAAGGGTTTTGGTTCGCCGGATAGCGACATCTTCAGAGGGTGGAGATTTCGCCGTGTCCGATGTCTCCGCTTCGGTTTCTACCAACACTGTTCTTTGTCCCGGTTCCATCGGGCCCCCCGTTGTGATGTTTGTCCTTCGTGTTGTTGGTTGTTCTTCCGGCACTTGATTTTGCAGGAGTTGTTATACCACGTCCTCTTGTATTCGCCATTTGCTATGATAGGTTCGTGGCTTTATGGTATGGGATTCGAAGTTTATTCGTCCCCACGGACGGCGCCAATGTTCCGATATGGAACACAAATGTGTCAGCCCTGGAGGCTGATTAACTTCAATATAGGATCTGGTAGGCTTATCCAATGTTATCTATGGCACGATAACACGGTGGACGGGATGATCACCGTACACAACGAGGTGTGGGGTGTGTGCACGGTGGGACGATATCTAAAGAGTAGGGGAGAATACGTGTGTACCGTTCACCGGGGTGTGCCCCTATTTATAACCAAGCCGGGTTGGTCCGACTCACTAGGTAGCACGTTCCCATGATCTCGTGCGTTGTGCCCCCACTTCCTGCACTATTAAGGTAGTGGGGATAACCGTGGGGTAGTTGGCCTTCTAGTGGGCTTGACTTGGTCCGGCCCATTTCCGAGGTCCATAACAAATAATAATTCACAATTAAAAATCAAAAGATAACCTAGTAAATAAAAATTCTATGACGTTTAGAAGGAGATTTATTAGAAGGTGCATCACTTTCAGAAATTATTTTCTCAGAAATATCACTTTTTGAAGTTATTTTCTTCTTAAAGGAGACATTTATGTTTTTCTGTCTATCTTTACTTATTTTTTTTTCAACCTACAAAAAATTTGGTAAATATATATTGATGTCAATGTTAATTACTATCTTGTGTCACTAAACATTAATTCTTATAATACTATTCAATCCACAAAACTAACGTTTAAATGCGCATCCCACTTACCTCAAAACAAAATAATTGGAGAAAATAAAAGAAATATAATATGAACCCAAAAAATATTTTTTAAAAAAACACAAATCTGATTCAATTTCAAATTAAGAAATAACCTATTATAATCTATTTTTTAAAAAGAAATTCATTATAAAATCATAAGACAACCAAATAATAAATCCAAACTAATTAAAATTAGCCATTGATCATCCTCTACATATATATACGTCTCATTGTCAAAACTCAAGACTTTTCGTAAATTATAATCCCAAACTTTTCACGATCAACATAATATTACCCTAATTAGAAAGATAAAAATACGTAGAATAACTTTTATAAAAGGAGTGAGGTGAAAAGAAGTGATTTTGAAAGTATCTATTTGGTCCTTAAAATGAAGATGAACAACATCGATATAAGATGATACTAATATTTTCAATAGGTATCTAAAACAAAAATTTTACTTTCCTCTTACATCCCAAAAAAAAGAGTATAATTATAAAAAAGATAAAAAAATTAAATTTGGTAAATTAGTACTAAAATCAAATATTATATGATACATATATATTAATACATAAGATAAGAGAAGAAGTTAATTCAAGGCCTAAAAAGTGGCTCCGCCACTGCTTCTGAGAAAAGAAACCATAACCAAGTTCAATGTCTTAAGTTTGCCTGATCAAGATAAAACAAAAGACATGAGATGTCTTAAACATGTATTGAATTTAACTAAACAAACTATGTTTCTTGATAAATTGACCAAGACATTTAAGACATCATCACATGATCCTTCATCACAGATAGTATTAGACCTCAACAAGGAGGGGACATATATTTGATCCTTGAAAAGGACCTTTCAAGACAACACCATGTGACCTCTCACAAGCCCTTGTCTTCCTTGTGGGCCCTTCCTCATTGCCATTCCCTTCCAATCATTCAAACAACACAAATCCTTTCATCTATATATACTCATTCTTGCATAAGTTTCAAAGCAACACAGAGCTTTCACAATATCTTCTAAAATCCAAATCCAACACTTGCTTCTTGTTCTCTTCTTTCTTTAACACTATAAAACAATGGGTTTTCGTTTACCTGGAATCAGGAGGGCTTCTTCTTCAAAATCTAGTGAAGTCCCCAAGGGATATCTTGCAGTGTATGTTGGAGAAAAAATGAAGAGACTCGTGATCCCAATATCGTACTTGAACCAGCCTTCATTTCAAGAGTTGCTGAATCAAGCTGAGGAAGAATTTGGGTTTGATCATCCAACGGGTGGCCTTACAATTCCTTGCACTGAATATGTCTTCCTCAATGTTACTTCTAGCTTCAATGGATGCTAACTTGTAGAGAAATTAGACTAACGTAGATGAGTTGATTATACTTACACAGTTTTGTAAAGATTGTTTCCCTGTTCTCTTTTCATTATTTGAGAAGTTTTTTTTTTTTTTTTTTCATATGAACGAGGAATTCATGAATTATCATTTTGATTACTAAAGGCATTGGACTCACAGTTTATACGATTGAATTTATATTCTTATCTTATATTATCATTAAGGAATCCTCGTAAACCTGCAACAAGATTAAGCAAAACATTGTTATTTGACAACTTTAAGATGGATTTACATTTCATAATCAAATCCTATAATAAAAATGATTATAATTTCTTTTTTTCTCCAACTTCACAATTTATTAGGGAAGAGGTAGCATAATTTCTTTTTCCATCATCAATAATGTTATCTTAGATTTATGAAAATATGTGGACGTCATAACTTGTGAAATTAGCAACTATATTAATTTATATGGCCCACTTTGTTATTCATAGATTTCCATATGGATTCTGTACACATTGAGGCCTCATGAGATCATTGATGTCCTTAGTGATATGAAATCATTTCTCATCCATAGAAGTAAGAGTTGAAGATCCTCAACAGATATTCTGTAAATTTGGTGAAGTTACAGCCACTTGTCAGATTTCAATTTGTGGTCATTTGGTTGCTAGTATCAACAAATAGACCTAATAGATATCAATATATCATCACTTGAAAGGCCCCATTTCTTTATGATTGAAGTGATTCTTCAATTCTCTAGTGAGTCAAGAAGCATCCTCACATGAGCTTGTTTGCTGTTAAAGGTCATAAAAAAAAAATGATTCCTTGATCTTTTAAGGAATCCAAGAGAGTATTTTCATCCACAGATTCCTTGATCTTTTACTTCCTTTCAACTCTGTGTTGTAAGCTAGATGTTGATAAAAAAATCCCCTAAGATTCTCTGTATTCTTTTGGTGATTAATGATACTTCCCACTTTCGCCAAAAAGGTTCATAGTTATTGATTTGAAGACATGCCAGCAATTATTTAGCTTCAATTAAACACTGCTGGAACATGCTATCTATTTTGTGTGATCAAATTTAAAGAAAGATAACACATATCTTAAGCATGTCTTGAAATCAGAACGACAACAACGATAAATGTTAGACATAAGTTAGGTTTGAATTGAACTATTCAAAGAAAAAGAAAGCCAGGAGCTGAAGATAGCCACACACAAAAAAGAAAAAAAATAACATAGCACACATTGCTGCAGCTTTTTCTGGTAACATAGACTATGACAATGACAGTTTGTTTAGTAAGAAGGCAACATTATACTTCAACCATACTTGTGTACCACAAGTTTCCCTATATATCTGTTTGCGGAGAGAAAAAGAAAACAAAGTGAGATATCTCAATAATGCAATAGGTCAAATCATACACGGCTGAAACAGATCATATTAGGCCTCAAGATGGTGGGCATAGCATATTGTTGATTCTTGGAAAAGATTTCTCAAGACAATACCATGTGAACTTTCATGAGGCCTTGTTTCTCTCTCTCTCTCTCTCTTCTCTCTATAAACACGATCACATTTCCTCTCCCTACACCAATAATTAAAGAAACATAAATCTTTTCTTCTATATATACTCACTCTTTCAAATGTTTGGAAGCAACAGACAAGTCTTTCACAATATCCGCTAGCAACCAAATTCAAAGACCTTCTTGTTCTTTTCTTTGATAGATATAAACAATGGGTTTCCGTTTACCTGGTTCTAGGAGGTCATCATTTTTTGCAGCCAGAGCAGCTTCCAAGGCATTGGAAGTTCCAAAAGGCTGCCTTGCAGTGTATGTTGGAGAGAAAATGACGAGGTTTGTGATTCCCATATCATACCTAGGCCAACCTTCATTTCAAGAATTGCTCAACCAAGCTGAAGAAGAATTCGGATTTGATCATCCAATGGGAGGTCTTACAATTCCATGCCCAGAAGATGTGTTCTTAGATCTCACTTCTTACAAGAATGGGCTATAATTCTACACTGAGAGAAGGAGACTAACATACAGTAGTTTCGACAATTTTGTATAGAAGGATTATTTTTTCCTTCTGGTCTTTCCTCTGTAAGTGGAGAAAGTCATCTGAATTGGATAGCTATGAACAGAAATTAGTGTTTTGTTCTGTCATATGTCAATGAATTTTTTCCACTTTCAATGAAAATATACAGAAACAATGACTTTCATATGGTCTTCAGATTTTGAACAGCAGACATTTTCATAGCTTTACAAGGATTTTTTTTATTAATTAATTATGATCCTTTCAAGGATAATTCATGGCAAGAGCCTGGTAGACTGTTGTAATTAACATTGTCCTAAAAAACCTTCAGTCTTAACTTGGAGGTCAAAATGGTCCTCTTCTTGCTGTAAGGTCACGAATTTTACCAGAACCAAGGAAGATAAAAAACATAAGCTCATTCCTAAAGGGAAAAAATAAAACATTACATTCTGAAATGTATAATATAGCTTCATGGGTCTATATTGCCCTCCTATTGATCATTATGTTAGGAAATAATCAGGAATTATTACTTAGAAATCAGTGATTGTAAATATAGAGGATAATTAGGGATTGTGATTAGGTCAATTATCATTATGGGCCAATTAATGTGAAGGCTCCTCATTCTTGTATATAAACACATACTCTATGAATAGACACGAATTATTCAGAATAACTTTCTTTCTGATTACAATTTAAATATTACATGAGAGTTCAAACTTTAGCAGAGATTCAAAATTTCATGTTTTATCAGCTAAAAATTGTGTGTGTGAGAGAGAGAGAGAGAGTCATCCACCAAAATCTATTAGTACAAGATGCAGCTTATGAGAAGTTTGTTTGATAAATTAATTAAACTATACTCAAGATAGTTTAACGTCAAATGGTAACATGAAAAATCTAATTTGATGAATAGAATAATAGGGTCTTAACTCTTCAGAAGTTATTTCCCTACAGCTTAATAAGCATTATAATCAACAACCAATCAACTGTGATATAGTCTTTGATCCAGATGTTAGTCAGTAGCTATAGTATCAGAATTCAACAAGATCATCAAATTGTTGGCAAAAAAAGGAAAGAAAGAAAGAAAGCAATGTCATGAATTTGAAGAAGGAACATAAGAGATGTCTAAAGCATGTCTGAAAAAATAAAATATCCATCAACGAACAAACATTATTAGTAACTCACCTTTGAATATCCAATAAATTTCAAGTGGATACCCTACTTATCTCTCTTAATGCTTGATAGAGACCTTTAAAAGACAAAACAGTACCATGTGATCTCTCATGGCACATACGCTACCCTTGTCTCTCTGTAGACCCCATTCTATAGCCATCCTTTAAAAATCATTTCTCAAAAAAATGTGTTTCTTGAGACCTTGAACAACTATAAATATACATTCCCTCTTGCCTTCACAACACAAGTCATGTCCATCCTCAAGAATCAAAAGTTAAACACTGCCTTGTTGTCCTAGTTTGAGAAACAAAAGAAATGGGTTTTCATTTGCCTAGAATCTGAAGGGCTTCATTCGCTGCTAGACAAGGAGTTTCAAAATCCATGCAAGTTCCAAAGGGATATCTTGCGGTCTATGTTGGAGAGCAATTTAAGCGTTTTGTGATTCCTATGTCATACCTCAACCAGCCTTCATTTCAAGACTTGTTAGATAAAGCTGAGGAAGAGTTTGGATACAACCATCCTATGGGTGGTCTCACAATTCCTTGTACTGAGGATGTGTTTTTAGATATCACTTCTCAAATGAATGGGCTATAAAACATAGTGATTGGAACTCACTTACCTTGCAATTACTGGTTTGTAAACCGAGAAAGACTCTGTTTTTGATTTAATTATATTATATAATGAACCGAACATCTCAAGTGATTTATTTATTTCTGTGCATGCATAAAAAACTAGTAATTGCAAATATGGGGATTCTTTTTCAAAGAGAAAACTAGTAAAGAAGACTAAATTTTAACCTGTATCATTCTCATAAGTTGTAAAAAGGAACAAGTCATTCTAATGCAGGCCCATTTATAATGGCAAACCAAGTTTCTAACAGCATCATTCTTTCCTATCTCAGCTAAATCAGGTCATAACCGAAGTGTGACATTAAGAATGTTGGACATAAGTTCTTGGTAAGCAAAGAACTTTGAATTTTGGCTTGAATCCCCAACAAGAATTAACAAAGCATTCATGTTCATGATTCAGTAAGAAAATCTAAATTTGATGATGGAATCCACGAAAAGGTTAGCTATATTTTATCTTTCTCAAGTATGTACTAGTATTTGATAAGAGAAGGCCTAGCATCACTTCTGTTTGCATCTTCATTAATATTACCAAATTTACCAAAAACATGTGAACGTAAGAACTAGCTACTATATTGATTTTATGTGGTCCACTTTGTTATTTCTAGACTTTTCTTAGACCATCCTCTTTGATACGTTGTAGCCCACTGGAGCAAGTCCTTTGTGACGTGAGATCACATTTCATCCATAAAATACAAGAAGTTTGTAAACAGCCACCTGTGTTAGATTTCAAATAAAATATGAGGTTCATTGGATTTCAGGTATCAACTTGCTTCTTGTTTTAGTGCCACAAAAAATGATGGTGTTAAAGATGTTGCCTATTTTTGGATAAAAAGAGTATCCTCATCCATAGATTCATTGATCTATGACCTCCCTTCAGTTATGTTTCTGAACCAATCATTAATAAAAATAAAATTGTGGGATAATAATTCCAAATCCCATATAACTAGCTTATGAGGATTATTTAGTGACTAATTTATAACAGCCAAGGTATAGTTTAGGGGAAGAAGAATGTTTCATGGCAGTTCATCAGCATCAAACGGTCCCTTACACTGTACTCACAGACAAGGTACAAATTAGAGAAATTATTTCTGTAGTGTTGATTCTAAGGTTTCTGTTAAAAGAATCACATACAATTAACGGCGAAAATAAATTATAACCAAGTTTAATGTCTTCAGCTGAAGTTGTGTCGGCTATACCATGCTTCCATCCATAACCTCACCAATTGCATCGAACTGTGTCATTTTCTTCAGTACTAATACTTCCACTGTTAATCAAACTAACTATTCATTTCCGTTATTTATCTGTTCCTAAAAACAATCCCAAAAAAAAAAAAAAAAACATGTTAGGCTGAGCTCCACAAGCTAGTTTATTGTAATTTTATAAAAGAAACTTAAAAAAGGATCAATTTTTTATTTAAAAACATGCCAACAATTCCTTGGCCTCAGTTAAGTCATGCTGGGACATGCTATATCAGTTTGCCTGATCAAGATATAACAAAGACATGAGATGTCTTAAGCATGTATTAAAATTAATATGACAACAATGGAAAACATTAGAGGAGAGAGACATTAGGTTCTGAATTGCTCTAAACAAAGTATCATTCTTGAGAAATTGTCAAAGACATTTCAAGAATCACATGATCCTTCTCAAAGATTTGGCTAACCCTTCACCAACAATTTCACGACCAAACGGTTTTCTAAAGTACACTCTTCATCTATAACTCTTAGTTTATTTCACAGAAGACATTTTAAAAGGCTCAAAGTTCTTTATTTGAAAACATGCTAACAAGTACTTATATTCAATTAAACACTGCTGCAACATGCTATATAGTTTGTGTGATCAAATTTAAAGAAAGATAGCACACATCTTAAGCCTGTCTTGAACTTAAAATGACAACAACGATAAATATTAGACATAAGTTAGGTTTGAATTGAACTATTAAAAGAAAAAGACAACCAGGAACTGAATATAGCAAGAAATAGCACACATTGCTGCAGCTTTTTCTGGTAACATAGACTATGACAACGACAGTTTGTTTAATAAGAAGGCAACCTTGGATTTCAACCATACAGCTCGTGTACCACAAGTTTCACTATATATCTGTTTCCCACGAGATATATCTGTTAAGCAGATCATATTAGGCCTCAAGAGGGTGGGGCATAGCATATTGTTGATTCTTGGAAAATAATTCTCAAGACAGTACCATGTGAACTTCCATGAGGCCTTGTCTCTCCCTATCAGCCCAATCACATAGCCCCGTCCTCCACAAATAATTCAAGAAACAGAAATCCTTTCATCTATATATACTCATTCTTGCATACGTTTTTAAGCAACACAAAGCTTTCACACTATCTTCAAGCATCCAGATTTAAACACTCGCTTCTTGTTCTCTTCTTTGACACTTTAAAACAATGGGTTTTCGTTTGCCTGGAATCAGGAGGGCTTCCACTTCAAAATCCAGTGAAGTGCCCAAGAGATATCTTGCAGTGTATGTTGGAGAGGAAATGAAGAGGTTTGTGATCCCAATATCACACTTGAACCAGCCTTCATTTCAAGAGTTGCTGAATCAAGCTGAGGAAGAATTTGGGTTTGATCATCCAATGGGTGGCCTCACAATTCCTTGCGCTCAAGACGTCTTCCTCATTATTACTTCTAGCTTCAGTTGATGCTAACTTGTGTAGAAATTAGACTAACATAGACGAGTTAACAATACAGTTTTGCGAAGATTGTCTCCCTGTTCTCTTTTGATTATTTCAGAAGTGAAAGTGTTCAGCGAGACGTTCATGAATTCTCATTTTGGTTATTAATGACATTGAACTTTCAGTTTAGATGACCCAAATTATATTCTGACCATTTTGCAAAATTGGACAAAACATAAATGTATTCTTTGTTCCAGTAAAACGCATTCAAGAATTTGCTTGGAAATGCAAGTAAATCTTAGGAAGCCCTCCACAATTATTAACAGAGCATTTTTGTTTTGAAACATAAAAATAGACGTACGCTTCATAATCAAACCCAATAATCAAAATGAATAAATTTTCATTTCTTATATTAGTAGTTACATTTTATAAGGAAAGAGCTGGCATCATTTTTGTTTTCATCAACAATATTATCTAAAATCAGAAAAATGTGTGGATGAAAGAACCTGTAAAACTAGCAACTCCAGACACGTCATATTGTCCTTCTTCTGTTGGTGGAAAAAGTCATCTGAATTTAGTTATCAGAGAAATTATTCTTTTACTTGTATTTTTGTTAAACCTCAAGGAATCCAAATTGCAATTTAGTACAACTTAGTACAGCAAAAACGTTAAGTGCAAAGTGTAAACCTTTTTTGCCCGAATGAGAAATTCATATAAACACTTATTGTGTCAAAACTTCTGCAATAGCAAAGAATTCTTTATAACATAAGATGACCATTGGTTGATTGTCATAATTGTCAGCGACCTAGAGAAAGTAAATTTGAAGTCAAACTTATGCTGCTTTTCTGACAGGATCAAAGTTTATTTTCTGAATCAAGCTAGGGGAAAACATAAGTTTATTCCTAAAGGGAACAGTTTCCATGGTTGTCCTCCCATTAGCTAATCATGGTTAAAAATGCAGAGGGAATTATCAACCAATGTTAATATTTTTTAGAACAAAGTTGTCTGAAATTAAGTCTTTGTTACAAAAGCAAGCTTATCATCTTTCTACCGATATCTTAGATGGCATCTGTGCATTAATATTCAATAGGAGCATCAATATGAAGAAACATGTGAGATGTCTAAAGCATGTCTACAAAATGAAGAAGCCACAAAAAACAGATGCATGATCATTAGAACGCACTTGAGCATATCCTGTTCATTTACAAGGTGAGCTGATTCCTATATCATACTTGAGCAAACCTTCATTTCAAGAGTAGTTAAACCAAGCTGAAGAAGAATTTGGATATGAGTATTCAATGAGTAGTCTCACAATTCCATGCACAGAAGATGTGTTCTTAGACCTCACTTCTCGCTTGACTGGGCTGTAATTTTAGCTGAATTGGATTGTTATAGATTGGCAGAGGCAATTTTGTACAGAAGGCACTTTTTTTTTGTCTGTTCCTTCACCTGTCAGTTATAAACAGGAAATTTTGCTTGTATTTCATTTTTCTCTCAAATCTAAATGAATTATCCAATTTCAGTTATCATATTGACAACCATTGTCTTGCATATGCTCTTCATACCTCATAGAGAGGCAACCAAATGTGAATGTTAACAGAATATCGCTATCATGAATGATTTAACTATTATCTTCTCTTCTCTATACTTAACTTCTAGCAATGCCCCTAGTAAGCGCTTTTTCTTTGAATTGTCCAATTCAAAATAAGCTGAAGTTTGGACAGAAGTACACAAGTTACTAATCCTTTAGCTTTTATATTAGCCATCCTTCTGGCTAGAAATTTGCCTAAACTGCAAATGTTAACTGATAAAGTTGATTTACTGTTACTGGTAAGACTGTTTCTTTGGAAAAGATCAAGAACTTGATTTTCATGTTCACTAGGGAAAAAAAGAAACCTAGTATAACTTGAACATAATTCGTTATCAATCTCTATGGGTTACTGTGAGATCCCCTTTTGACCATTTCAATCATATATATGTAGAAAAATTGGAGCACTCTGTATTCAATCATATATATCCAGATTCAATCACAATAAAGTTCTTGAAGATGCATTGAAATAAAAAAAGTCATAAGACCAATCTATCAAACGCTAGACTGGCCATTTTTGTGCTTTTACCTCCACTCAACTAATTTTTCAGCTTCCTAAATTTTTTGTCACGCATCTTTTTCCATAGATACACACACTCAATATGCCCAAATAACCAACCAAGTTTTCTCTTTGTTCACCAACAATCCTTATTCTCGTAAATCATTAGAGCAATAATGGCAATTTTCTTGCTATTGATAATGCATACTAAGCATATCATCCGTCACACTCTTACTTAAACCATCAGTGATAAAAATAGGAATTGTAAGAGTCTAGGATGGTGACTTCATTTTATTTTAATGCTTATAAGTATCATTAGTATTTTATATCATGTTTACCTTATTTAAAAGTTATCTCCTTGGCTCTACATAATTCCCTCATAATCGTTGTAGGGTTAGTTTATTTTAATTGATAATAGTTTAGATTCTCAAGAACAAATGTATTGCATCTCTCACGCATACCCATATGCCAGATCAAACGATCATTAACATCTCAAAGTAAGATATTGCCTCGCCTGATTTGCTTCTAACAATTAACACAGACTCAAAAAACATAGTGACACAGATATACTCAAGAACTTCTATCATCAACTATTTTCTTAGTGCATACTCTGTGTAATTGTGGCCAAAGGCTCTAGTCTCTATCAGTAAAACAATACTAGCATTTAGCAGAAAAGGCGAGATTACTTAGGATTGATTTTAAACTGTCACTCTTTTCTACATCCTCACCATGAATTATGCTGACTTAAAAAAAATTTCCTAGAGAGTTTTGAGGTTCTAAGTGACTTAGCCTGCAACTATCACCCAATTTCTATTCAGAGTTTGTATTTTTTGTGTGTGTGTGTGCTGTTACACAAATATAAGTTCCCCATGTAAAGTTTGAAACATGCTTTGAAAAAGAGCAGACATAACACAAGGCGTGAACAAACATCTAGAAAAACTAAAGGGAATTTAGCAGTGCATGTCGTAGGTAAAATAAATTTCCATGTCACGCTAAACTTCAAATCAAGATTTGTTGGGTGACCTCAAAACCTCTCTCAAGGAATATGCCTTTAGAATTATCCATTTTCAACCATCACTAGACAGAATCACTTGCAAGTGATCCTTCTGCTTCCCTTATTTCAATCAACATGAAAATGACTTAATTTGGTTTTCTTACTTCAACAAGGACCTCCACTTTCTTCTTGGGAAAAGTGGGGTCCTATATACTTGAATTTTCACATGATATGTTGAGCACAATGTGTCCCCACATAAATATAAAGTTTCAAACACTACATTTGGAGGACAGAGCCATGTGACCCTTCAAATGCTTCATGACTCTTCACACTCCTTGCACACCACTCATTGCAGATATCACATTCTGATCACATAAACTAAATATCCATCTCTATATATATACACCCACATTTCATCCCCCAAGTATCTCATCAAGTTTTCTCACTTGTCTTACAAACAAAAAGACCTTCTTCTCTCATCATAGTAACAATGGCTATTAAGAAGATCCTACGTAGGTCTCTTTCAAGAGGGAAAGAAGCAACTTCAATGTCTCCAAAGGTTCCAAAAGGGTATTTTGCAGTGTATGTGGGAGAAGAGAAAAAGAAGAGGTTCATAGTGCCTGTATTGTGCTTGAACGAACCCGAGTTCCAAGAATTACAGAGCATGGCTGAGGAAGAATATGGTTTTGATCATCCCATGGGTGGTCTCACAATTCCTTGCAGTGAAGATATCTTCATCAATCTCACTTCTCGCCTTGTACCATAAATTTTTTTTTTTTTTTTTTTTGCCAAGTGCACTTACTTGGTCATGAAGGTTCCAAATACCATGTCAAGATCACAAATGATTCAATTTCAAAGACTACAACTAGGGAAGAAGCAAAAGAAGGTTGAACTAGCTGTTTGAGCTCTAAGAGGTTTCATGGTTGAAGCATATGTCACAATGGGGAACAAGTATTGTAATTCTCCATCTAAAGGATGGTGACACAAACGGCTTCATTGATCTGCTACTGATGTCTAGCTCTTGAGCCTAGACAGAGTTACACAAAACCAGGACTGCCCCAAGGATTCTCTTCATTATTTGATCCAGAAAATTGAATTTTTACATGGATTGTGTGAATTGTAAAGTTCCATTCATTAATGGAAAAAAATGATATTGAAATTATTTTTCTCTATGTCAGAACTGTTGAATTAATTCTACTCCTTTATCTGTACATTTATATTGAATTTCCGCCCCATGCGTTGAATATGAGACTAGCCTGGGAAGTAATAATAAACCTTCTTCATGGAACTTCACTTAACACATCATTGTTGGCCGATCCCTTAATTATCTTAAGCTTCAATTAAATTTGTTTTTTGATAGAATATAGTATGGGCGTCAAACTTTTTTACCTATAAGTAAAACCTAAGATATTCGGAGGGCAAGCGTATCCAATATTCCAGTCACGCACAGTTAAAAGTTAAGTGACTGATGCCAGCTCATAAATAGAGTTCTTGTCTCCAATAATTTTATTTGAGGGAGCTTTTAGGGTATGTTTGGTTTGGGGGGAGGGAAGGGGAAGGGAGGGGAGGGAAAATGAAGGGAGAGAAAAGTTATTTGTGGTGGGGCCCACAAAAATTTTCTCCCATTTTAATATTTTCCCTCCATGTCCCTCCCCCTTCCCTCCCCTCCCCTCCCCGCAAACCAAACATACCTTAATGTTGATGACGATAAGGTTTTGGTGGGGACTGGGTTAGAAATGTCCTCTCGTGGTCTTCACGGGTTGTTTATTTGTCTTCCAAGTTGTGGCCCTAACAAAAGCAACAATGACACTGATTGTACCATAAGACGTCTATAAGACGTAACTAGTTTCTGCCCCTCTGCAACTTTTGACACAAGTTGGCATGTACTTTTCACTTAAATAAGAGGTGGAATCGCACATAGATCAAAAGGAACAAAATAAAAATAAAAAAGTCTCAAAGTCCCTAATAACTGAGTGATATAAATTTTGAAGGTGGAATTACTTTTTGTTCTTAGAAATTGATATTTGATAGTAAGTTATATGATTAGGCTCAAGTACTTGTCAATCGCTATTTTAGAATTTGTCAATATAGGTATATTTATTTTTCAATAAGAGTTATTTTAGTTAATATAGATAACTTGTCAATAAACATTCTATGATTCATTAATATAAATACATCCACTTATCAACGGGGACCTATTTTAAATTGTACTGAAAGATGACAACAGTTAATATAGATGTACATTGTTAATTATCACTCTTTGACTTGTTATTATAGGACATAAACTTGTCAAAATAAGCACATACATTTACAAATGTATAATTTGTCAAAATACACACATTGAAAAGTGGATGTGACAATATTAACAAGCTCATCTATGTTGACTAAAACAACTATTTTTGACAAGTGGGTATACATATAAGTCTTAGAATAGCGATTGACAAGTATCTCAACTTAGTCATATAATTTAATATCATATAATATCCAAATATCAATTACGAAAGGCAAAAAACTTATTTTACATTCAAAATTTATATCACTGAGGTCTCTAGGTACTTTTTTTATAGAGAAATCTACAATGAGACTTTTTTGTTTTTTTTCTTGTCATTAAGACCTAAGTGTGATTTTTCTTAAATAAAATTAATCTGAGTTAAATTTCACCAAAATAAAATTAAAGCTTCTAGAGCTTTCTCCCAATGGAACTAATTATCTTCAAGACAGTTAAAGAACATGAACTCAAAATGACCCTTCAGATGATCAAGTTCATGTTGGTTATTTACAAAGTTGAGATGAGTTCTGTATTTAACAGTAACATTACATTTTTGTGACCGTGGCTCATAATCCACAAGTTCTTGAATATTAGAATCTGACTCTGATAATCAAGGAGACCTTCATTGCTGTAACAAAAAATGAAAAACCTTCATTGATGACAAATTATTGTTTACAATTGACAAATCAACAAATTTGGATTTAATAAAGATTTCTTAGACATATATGTCTTTGAATTTGGCAACAAGTAGTGCCTAATTATTCAGCCATGGCTGGACAGAGAGACAAGCAATTCGTACATCAGCCTCCTCTGCTTTCTTCTTAGATTAGTTGGGTCCTATGTACATATGGTCGTTGGCTTTTCCAGACACAACCATGTAATCCCTTAAATGCTTTTGTTTATGTCTCTCCAATGTTATTTCACCTCTATCACACACCACATAGTAGAGATATCTCAACTTGCTTGCATACCTACCAATTCATCGCTATCTATACACACTCAACCATTCACCATTCTCATCATCAAGTTTTCTCACCTTTCAAACTAAGAAACTTCTCTCATAGCAACAATGGCTTTTAAGAAGATCTTGCGTCGTTCTCTTTCAAGAGGCAAAGAAGCAACTTCCATGTCTTTCAAGGTTCCAAAAGGGTATTTTGCAGTGTACGTTGGGGAAGAGGAAAAGAAGAGATTTGTGGTGCCTATATCTTTCCTTAATGAACCTCAATTCCAGGAATTGCTGAGCATGGCTGAGCAAGAATTTGGATTTGATCATCCCATGGGTGGTATCACAATTCCTTGCAGAGAAGATATCTTCATCAATCTCACTTCTCATTTGGTACCATAAATCTTTGTGTTAAATATGTGGCTGCAAAAATGGGGACTACTTATGAAGATAAAAGTGGCAGAACAATGAAAAGCAGCTTTCTGCTCAGCTCCAGGAGATTTCATGGTTGAAGCCAAGGCAAGGATCGAGGATTATTCAGAACTCGAAGCAAAAGCCTTCATTGACTTGCTAGTAACATCTAGCTCTCAGAGACAAGACATGATCATTCAGTTTTCCACATTCCTTAAGGAGGAAGAGTGAATTGTTACGGAGATTTTGTGATTGAAACGAAATGTACAATTAAAATTGAGAGAATGATATTGAAATGAAATTATCCCATTCATTCTACACCTGTTTCTGTCCTGTCTGCTGCATTCATAAGTCTTTTTCGCCCTCTGTTATGAGTTGAATTTCTTTCATCGATGACAAGATGTGTAAGAGATTATAATGATAGATATTAAAAGTGATTTTGGACTAAAATGAGTTAAAATGAGTGGGTCCCGGGCTCCCTCCCACACTTGATGTATCAAAAAAAAAAAAAAAAAAAAAAAAGCATGCCCAAGAGACACGATTTCTTTTTTGCTCAAACCAAGAGACACGATTAAACTAAAACTGAAAATAATGGATGCCAGCTTACAAACTCTGTCCTTGTCTCCAATTTATGGAAAATATTATGAAAGCTTACTGTTGAGAACGATTAGGTTTTGGTGGGGAATATCGTGAAAAAGACTTCTCATGCTATTTTTCAGTTTTTGTATTCCAATTTGTGGGTGTCACGTTAGCAAACTGTAGCTAAATACGTTGGCAAAACGCAACTTTTTTCTACCGGGAATGAGATCTTCTCCTTATCTTATTTCTCATTTTCTCTCATTGGCCTATTCTTGACCTTTGATTTGGGAAAGGGAGAGAAAAGTGAAAGTAGTATTGTATTAATTGAACGGATTTGATTTAGAGGTTATGAGGAATAATGAAAAAATGATGATGAAAAAAATCTAACCCTAATGATGATGATGAGTCAATTAAATTTATACTTTGACCTATTTACATATGCATGTGATATGTATAAGAATTTTTTTTTATGTGCACAACCATTTCACAGATTAGGGATACGCATACGTACTCCATTGTCCAAATTGTAGTTAAATTGCAAAATTCCGAGTTTGCTTTGATAAATAATCCTGGTCGTAGTTATTCAATCAAGATGAACTTTCAATGTAATAAGCGCATATTTTAGTTCCTCCGATTTTACATGTCCAACGTGAATTTCTCCAAATCAACTAAAATATTCGATTCTCGCAATTCAATTTTTGCAACAATGTCATGTAACCAAGAATCTCATGACTATCAAGAAGTTTCATGGTTATCTCGTTTCACAACGGCATGCTATTTGTTTCGAATGACTTTCACTCTGAATTCATAGCCACTTATACCAAATGCTTTCCCAGGAACAAGCTTCAAACTTTGATAAATCTCTTCAAATGCATTAACTCATCAACTCCATTGTACTTCAATATAATAATATCTGATTTCTGTCAAAAAGTTTTCCCTTTTCTTGCTCTCAGAACTCTCTCCTTCATGCACAAAAACGTAGTCCCGTTCGATTCGTATACTCTGTGTAGTTCTTTGACTGCCTCGTCTAGAACTAAAGACATTACATTTGGAAAACAGATTCATGCTGTTGGAGGAAAATCAGGTTAGTTATCTAGTGTTTTTGTGGGTTCTGCTCTCATCGATTTGTACTCAAAATTCTCAAATGTAAAAGATGCAGCCCTTGTGTTCGATGAAATTCCTCAAAAGAATACTATCTGTGTCAATGCACTTTTGGCTGGTTTTGGTGAGGCTGGACTATGGGTCGAAGAACTTCAATTGATTAGAAAAATGCCCATGTTGAAATTGAAAAGTGATCACTTTACATTATCAGCTGCTTTACGTGCATGCACTGGGTTATGTGCAATTGAAATGGGTAGACAAGTACATAGTTTTTTGCTTCGTGCAGTGCAAAACATAGACAGTGATGTGTTTCTCCTGAGTGCTTTAGTTGAAATGTATGGCAAGTGTGGCCGATAAAGGAGGCTTAGCGATGTGTCTTCATGTTGGTGGAATGCACATTAGAGGAGAAAAAACTAGGGACATTGTATTATGGACTTCAATGCTTGGGGTATACGGAAGAAATGGCTTTTACAAGGAAGTATTTGCTCTGTAGAATGATATGTTAGCAGAAGGAATTAGACCTGACAGGGTAGCATTTCTGACAGTAATCTCAGCTTGTAGTCGCACGGGCTGATTACAAGATGGAATCAAGTATTTTGAATCCATGTCTAATGACTTTGAATTAGATCCTGGTCCAGAGCATTATAGCTGCTTGGTTGATTTGCTTTGCAGGGCTGGTGAATTGCAGAGGGCATGGGAACTACTGAATGAGAAACACTGCAAGGGATTGGGAAGCTCTAGCGTCTCCATGTGGGGAGCACTACTCAGTGCTTGTGTGGATAGTGGGAATATTGAAATGGGCAAGTTAGCAGCTCAAAGAGCTCTTCAGTTGGATCCTCAAAATGTTGGTATTTGCGTTATGCTATCAAACCTATATGCCCAATTCTTCATGTGGGATGAGATTGGGAAGTTGAGGAGGGTGCTGATTAAAGAAAGAGGATTAAAAAAAGATGTTGGCTGCAGTTGGGTTCAGGTGAAATGTTGATTGCTAAATTGCTTGGAAATGGTTAAGGTAATGTCCTTGTTCCTATTTGAGCATGATAGGTCATAGGCCTCTCTTCCAAATTCTGAAGATTCATCTGATCAGGTGTAGTACTGAATATAGTTACATCGGTCTCTGTACCAAAAGAAGGTGAAACAATAACTAGAACATATTAATTGCTGGACTTTGATTTGTCAACTGACATATTTTGCCTGAGATACATCAAAACAATGTGAACTGTGTATTTATACTGGTCTTAGATGCTCAGAATCGCTATGAACCGTTCATACTTCACCAGCATTAGGAACATGAATAGGGTGATTATCTAGTCTCCAGCTGCAAATTTTTATCAGAATAAAATTTGAAATTACATTACCATGGCCGTGTTAATCTCAAGCAATTAGTTGGGGGGACAAGAAGGTTTGCGCTTGCCCTAAAGAATTTGTCCTGTTTTATTCAATAACTATCATGTGTAATTCCATGTCTTTAATTCACTGTAATTATATAATATTGTTATGTAACATTGAAGTTTTTCATTACTTACATATGATTCTCGATCTCTTAATTCAGAAGAACATATATTCCATTCTCCAAATGCTAGATCATTCTTATTAAGCTAGATGAACTCATTCTTGATAACCATATCCCGCCGCCTATGGAGATTGATGAAAATGAGAAGCATTGAGATTGAATTTTTTTTTTCTTGTTGAGTGCGTACACTTCGCTTGAAGAATTTGAATGATTACAATCTCGAAAGCTTGTAATAAAATCGTTGAGTCATTTTCAGATGTCTAGGGTACGAGCTCATAAACCTAAGATTAGATAATGGATAAGATTGATAATTGGACAGCATCAATATAACTATGATATCTTGGACGACTTGGGCTTTCGCATTGACTAAGAGTCTATTTAAGATAGCGTTTAAAAAGCACGTTCTCGCAAATTGAGATATAAATTTATCTCACATACTTACCTTTTATATCTTAAATCATGTCGAAAAAGCAATTTCCACCACTAATCTAAAGAAGACTAAGTTAATTGCTTTGTGTTGTTTTTGGTTTGCTCTCTTTTGATTCTTGGGGCCAAAACGTATATGCATCTCTTTTCCAGTTGGTCAGAAAAAGATAATATGTGATCAAATATCATGATTACTTAGAGGACTTGTTATATGTACGGGGTTGAGCTAGGTTGAAGCATGTGGTCTTCAGTTATTTGCAATTAAGTATTAAATTGATACGTAACTACCACATACATAATTAATTTGGTGGGTTTTGTACTGAGAAAGGATCCTACCGTGATGTTTTTTTAAATGTACCAACTCCGAAGGGTGCTTTTTATCCAAGGAGATCGGGAGGGCCCTTGTTTGTTGAGACGGTAGGTACTCTAGTTGGTACTACTCATGACTTCTGATGGCCAGTGCATGTGATTCCCCATTTGATTTGATTGATTTTTTTGGACAAAGACTTGATTGATTTAATTATAGGAAAAATGGGTCAAACAAAAATAACTAATTTCTTACAACGTAATGAATTAATATTGGAATTCTTATTGAGAGAAGTGTATGTATAATAGTGTCTTAGACAAGAATACATTTTGTAATGTTACTTTATAGTTGTCATCTTTCTCTTTATAGATTCTTTAGAATTGGAATATACATACAGTTTACCCACTTACACTTTCATCAGGAAACAATCTCGTTTGCGGGAGAAGACTATGTATATCTAACCCTCCCTAATCTCATTTGATAAGAGTCTTGTACACTAAACCCCTTTTTACCCACTTACACTTGCACCTCTCTTGTTCATTTCAATCATATGGTAACCAGAAAAGAATTGAGAAAAATAGGTCAAGACAAGATAATAGTCTTGATCCTGTTCATTTCTATTTATAGCTGATAGTAACCAATAATACAATGACACCTGTATTCTATAAGACTATTCTAGAATACAAGGCAAATACATATTTACAAATATAGATAGAACAATTAATTCTAACTCCCTGCTTTACTTGGAACCTCCCTCTTCCTTCTTCTTGTTTGACTTGGTTTTGCAAAAACCGAATGCGATTACGATTGCTTTCTTTGAGAACAATGACCCCTAGCTTATCTCTTAGGAACCAAAACCGTGCATGATGCAGAGGCTTTGTTAGACAATTAGCAACTTGGAATTCTGTGGGAACATATTGAACTTGTAATCGTTTAGATAAAACTTGAT
Source organism: Acacia acuminata (assembly GCA_019022655.1). Classification (NCBI taxonomy): domain Eukaryota; kingdom Viridiplantae; phylum Streptophyta; class Magnoliopsida; order Fabales; family Fabaceae; genus Acacia; species Acacia acuminata. The sequence goes on from JAFJYI010000174.1 coordinate 320,510, forward strand.
CTCTTACATAGTGCACATCTATTTCAATGTGCTTAGTTCGAGCATGGTGGACAGGGTTAGATGCTAAGGCTGCTGCACTGGTGTTATCACACCAAATAGTTGGAGTTCTATGTAATTTTAAACTCAATTTCGACAAAGAAAGACCTGATCCAGTGAGTTCGAGGTCGTATTAGATTAGATAGTGAGCGATATTCAGATTCACAACTAGAGCGAGAAACAACTTGTTGCTTCTTGGAGGACCAGGTTACAAGAGAATCTCCCAGAAAAACGTAGTAGCCTCCAACAGACCTCCTGTCATCCGGGCAGGAAGCCCAATCTGCATCTGAATAAGCTGCTATATCTAGAGAGACTGATGGCTTAATGTGTATACCATGGTGAACAGTCCCTCGAAGATACCTTAGAACTCTCTTGACACCTTTCCAATGTTCTGTGGTGGGTTGGCTAAGGAATTGACTTAATTTACCAACACTAAAAGAAATGTCAGGCCGGGTATTGCACAGATACTGAAGAGCACCAACTGCACTACGATATTCTGAAGGATTGGCAAGTAATTCTCCAGAAAAGGCTGATAATGATTTATGTGCAAACATAGGTGTTGGACATGGTGAACTGTGAGTCATGTGAAAACGATCTAAAAGATCACAGATATACTTTCCTTGAGTTAAATAAAGACTAGACTTGTCCCGATAAGCTTCTATCCCAAGAAAATAATGAAGTGACCCAAGATCTTTCAAGGAAAATATACTATTTAGTTTGGCAGTAAAACGCTTGAGACTAGAAGGATTGCTGCCAGTCACAAGTATATCATCTACATAGATTAAAATCATAACAATCTGGGATTTATCAGAATAGATGAAAAGAGAAATATCACTCTTAGCATTTGTAAACCCCCATTCTAAAAGAACACTTCTCAGTCTATCAAACCATGCTCTAGGTGCCTGCTTCAAACCATAAAGAGCCCTAGACAACTTACATACATACTGAGGCTTAGAGGAATCAATAAACCCTTCTGGTTGTTTCATAAAAACAGGCTCAGATAAGACTCCATTCAAAAAGGCATTGTTGATGTCAAGTTGTTTAATGTCCCAATTCAGAGCAATGGCAATAGTTAAGATAATTCGAATGGTAGAGGCCTTAATAACTGGACTAAAAGTCTCATAGAAGTCAATACTTTCTGTTTGTTGGAAGCCCTTAGCTACTAGTCGTGCCTTCCTTTTAGCTAGAGTTCCATCTGAATTAAATTTGGTCTTAAAGACCCACTTGTTGTCGACTACATTGTGACTGGACAAGCGAGGAACAAGACACCAAGTGGAGTTTCGTTGAAGGGCAGCAAATTCTTCAGTCATTGCTTGCTTCCAGAGTGGCTGTTGTAGGGCTTCTTTTGCTGTTTGAGGGACATATTTAGAGGCCTGTGTTAAACCAACATAAGGAATTTTTGGTTTAGATATCCCGTGTTTGCTGCGAGTTTGCATTTGATGAGTATTAGAGTGAGCTATGACTGTGTGAGGCTGAATTGATTCAGGTGGTTAGCTAAAACAGAAGTGGATGGGGATGATGATGGCAGGCGCTGATGGTCAGATTCTGAGAATGCAACATCCAAAGAGATCTGATCATATGACTTAGAGATAGATGAGGGCTCATGTAATTGATCAGCAGCTAGTGTTGGAGGCAATGGGCAAAAACCAGCATCAGTGGGAGTTGCAACAACAATAGGCACAGTAGGACTCGTAGCTAACAGATTGGGGCCAGGAACATTTTCTGGCAGCAGGCAAGAATCATCAGAATCAGTAGTCACAATAGGACTCATAGCAACAGTAGAACCAGCAGCAATAGTTGTAGGACCAGCAACCAGAACAGGATCAGACTGAAGCAAATCATTATGATCAGCAGAGGATAAACTAGAAAAGTCCACAACTTCATTGTGTTGAGATTTCTGAAAATTCAAGAAATGGTTAGCAAAGGGATAATCATCTTCATTGAAAATAACATGGCGAGAAATATAGATCCTGCTTGTTGAACTCAAACATTTAAACCCCTTGTGAGACCCACTATAACCAAGAAAGGTACACTTGGTCTTGTGAAACTGAAATTTGTTTTGATTGTAGGGACGTAGATACGGGAAGCATGCACAACCAAATATTTTAAAGTTCTTATAATCTGGCTGTCTTTGAAACATAACTTCAAATGGAGAAATATTCATGAAAACAGCAGTAGGCAATCGATTAATAAGATAAATAGCTGTTGAAAAAGCTTCCCACCAATAGAAAGTGGGCATGTGAGCATGAGCCAAGAGAGTAAGCCCGGTTTCCACTATATGACGGTGCTTACGCTCAACTCTACCATTTTGAGCTGAGGTGTGAGGGCAAGAATGTCTGAATATAATACCATTGTCATCTAAAACAGACTGAAAACTCCTAAATTCACCACCCCAATTGCTGTGAAGTACTTTAATTTTTCTCTCAAAGAGGTTTTCAACCATGTTCTTGAATGTTTTAAAGGCAGAGAGTGCTTCTCCTTTGGACTTTAAGGGATATAACCAAGTATGTCTGCTATAGTCATCAAGAAAACTTATATAATAACGGTATCCTCCAATTGATTTTATTGGAGAGGGTCCCCAAAGATCAGTATGAACCAAATCAAGAACATTCAAGGCACGAGAATGTGAGATAGGGAAAGGTAATCGATGAGACTTTCCAAGTTGACAAGAGTCACAGAATTTAAATTCTTCATTAGAATTGTAAGAAACATTACAATCTGAGAGAACATGCTTTAAAACATCCTTACTGGGATGACCTAGTCTCCTATGCCAAGACTCTAAAACAGACATGTTTGTGCTAGTCCTATGACAATTAGTTGCAACAGAAACTAAAACAGCAGCTGACTTCTGTGCAGGAATAACTTGGTTGTCAATTCTGTATAGCCCAGGAGTGGATCCTCTGGTCACTTTTCCTCTTAGTAGAACATTATGCTGACTTTTGTCCTTCACAAAACATCCATGTGAATCAATTTCAACAAAAACACCATGATTATCATTAGTAAGTTTAGAGCCACTGATCAATTTCTTAGCCATTCTAGGAGCAACAAGAACTTGATTCATATTCAGAGTCTTTAAGACAGCAGACTTATCACATAACAACTTAGCATTTCCAGAACCAATGATACTAACAGAAGCTCCATTACCTACTGAGATAGAGCGTATACCTGTGTTTTCGCCTGGTGCCACATTTTCAGGAGTATGAGTGACATGGTGGGTCGCATCAGTATCAGGGTACCACGCTGGATCGACAGTAGTGTCTGAAGTAGTCAGATAGGCAGTGGCGTTATCATATTTGCGAGGGGGTTTGAAGTTCTTATCAAAGTGACGAAAACACTCCGTAACTTCATGGCCAGGTTTCTCACAGAGATGGCAGTAGCGAGTGTCATTTCTGTTCTGTGATCTACCACCAAATGAGCCTCTGTTATTGCGTCCACGAGCTCTGCGTCCTCCACGACCACGTGAATTAGAGGAACGATTAAAATGACTGTTGTCACTCGGTTGAAAGGAAAGATTGGCGAAGGCTCCAGATAAACTAGCAGTGGAAGTAGTGTGAAATTGTTCCATACGAGACTCATAGGTCAACAGTTTCGACTGGAGATCAGCCCAAGTCAGATTATCTTTCTCAGAAAGGAGTACCACAATGGGGGTATACTCGTTGTCTAGGCCGGCAAGCGTTTGAGTAATCAGATCAGTCATAGAGAGAGGACACCCGGCGAGAGTGAGATTGTCAGAGAGGGATTTCATTTTCGCAAGATAATCCCTCATTTTCAGCGAACCCTTCTTAATCTGCTGAAAAGCACTCTTCAGAAAAGTTATTCGAGAACGTGTATTGGCACCAACGAACTCGGTGAGAGCCTTCCACAGAGAGGCAGATGTCTTGCAATGAGTCATTTGAGAAGCAAGCTCTACAGTTATCGTACTGAAGAGCCAACCGAGGAGGATTTGATCGGTTGCAAGCCAATCATCATAAACAGGATTAGGGCAGACCTGTTCGGCCTGATCCAGGACATACTCAGGGGGAGTTGCCTTCGTGCCGAGAATGTGACCATCAAGGCGATGTCCACGGATGATCGGCATAATCGTTGATTCCCAGGTAAGGAAATTGTCACCGTCCAACTTGACGGGACTACCTTGATTAAGAGAGCTGAGCAGCGGAGTAGATCTGGTCGTGACCTGTGGGGCGTGGTGAGAAGCAAAAGGGAAACCAGAAAAATAGCTAGGAAAAGTGTTTGGAGCAGGAATGGCCGATGACGCAGGGATGGCCGATGACGAAGGGATGAAGGGAGATGTAGCAGTGGAAAAAGAGGATGGAGAAAAAGAGGTGGCTGGTGGAACGAAATACGATGAGGTAAAATGGAGAGAAGAGGACAAATAGGAATGAAGAAATGGAAAAGAGGAAGGCAGAGAGTGGGTAGAAAAGGACAAAGGCATTGAAGAAGGGAGCACGGTGGGGACGATGGATTCTTGGGGTGGTTGAGTGTGAATGATAGTAACATTGGGATTAGGGTTGGTGGGGACGATGGATTCTTGGGGTGGTTGAGTGTGAATGATAGTGGGATTAGGGTTTTCTGTCAAAGGGAAGGTGGTGGCAGCGGTTGATTGGAGAGGGAAATTTCCTGATGCCATTTTCCTGATTTTTGGCTCTGGTACCAAGAAAAGGATTGAGAAAAATAGGTCAAGACAAGATAATAGTCTTGATCCTGTTCATTTCTATTTATAGCTGATAGTAACCAATAATACAATGACACCTTATTCTATAAGACTATTCTAGAATACAAGGCAAATACATATTTACAAATATAGACAGAACAATTAATTCTAACTTAACCTAACCTGTACGAGCCTACCCTTTCACCTTCTCATATGCCCCCAGGTGGTTTCATATCTAAACAACAGAAATAGAACACGGGTCACCCGATTGTAAGTTTCAGATTGGGAAGGTTCCCAATGCCTTTTCTTTAATTCTAGCTTTCCTTACAAACCCACTACTGTATCACATGGTTATGACTACATCACACTAACAACAAAATACTGCATTTCCTTTTATCTGATTTCAACCATAACCAACCACCTGCCTTCAACATTTTAGGATATACATTCCCACATTTGGTGGTTTATACTATATTCTCAGCATTGATTCCATTCCACAACAAAAGGGCAACAGAGAAATGACAAAGAGGTAAATCGTACAAACCACAATGTGTTCACCTATTACAGAAACACTCTGATATGTTGTGATGTTCTTAATGGGTAAAATGGTGGGGGTGTTTGTTACAGATTATTTGGAGGAAGATAAGTTTTTTTATTTTTTTTCAAGTGGTTGTAGGATCTCACTGTATTCCTTGTTATATTGTCCTGACCAGGCCAGAGGAACTTGGAGGCAAGAGTAACATGGCCTTCATGTGCTCAAGGATGGGTCAAGTCACCATCATCTCAAAAAGAATATTCATCCTTTGATTTTCTCTCATAATAATTCTCAACCCATATATGTTACTGATACGTTAAGTCTGTATTTTCTCAAGCTTTATTATTATACAATCTTAATACACTTCTAAGAAAACCAGAGTGAGCCTCCTGTATAATTTTGCTCTGTTTCACTCTCCATTAATTTGAACTCTCTATTAACACTTGCTATATTATGAAGAATTTTTTATTTGATAGCAATTTTTAGGCAAGTTAATCCTTTTTCAAGTTTGTTCTGACACCTTTTCTTGGTTGTACAATAAGTTGATATTTTTTGTATCGGAGGATTTCTCTGATTCTACGGAGCACCACAAATTGAAGAAAATGGAGGGCCTTTCAAACTTGTCCAGTGAATCTCATTCACAGAACATGAAGGGTCCTTGGAACGATGGCGACGTGCAGCATGAAGGCAACTATTTTCCCGCATAAAGTCAAAATCTAAAACTGATCGCTTTCTTGCATCCAAATAATAATGAGAACAAAAAAAGGGGCTGAATATGAATGAATAAACGGTGTTGAATTATGAGGTAAATGAACAGAGAACATAGATTTTAGAGGTTATCTTAAGTACTACTACTAAAGATGGAAGGGTGTGTCTTATATGCGCAAATTACATATTAGTTGTTCGAATTTTTGCCCCTCACAAGTGTTTGGTACTGAGCAGCTTGAAGGACAGATAACAGATATGACGGAGAATGCTCTATAAATTTTGGTTCCTAACATCATCTTGTGAACCTTTGGAAACATGTCCAGGCAAGGAAGAAACAAGATGAAATTGAGTTGTCTATAGCTGAAATAGTATTAGAATTCAGTGAATTCGGTATATATTAGGTTTGTGACTAAGTTCAAATATCTTTCCTACTACTTTTTTCTTTTCTCTCTCTCTCTCTCTCTTCAACTTTCGTTCAGTTTTTTCTTTACTGGTGAGTGGTGATTATACCTTCTTTTTTTTTAAAGGTCTCATATGCAATGACGGATTTTAGTGAATACATGGGGCCCTGGCCCTCCTAAAAAAATTGTTTAGTATTTTTTTTAAAAAAATAATATATTTTTGCATAGACAAATATTTATCCCAAGGCCATGGCTCCCCAAAAAAATATTTTCATAATTTTTTTTATTACTTAATGAATATATATTTAGCCCCTCAAATATTTATCCCAATGTTTGTCACTGCTCACATGCACAGTCTTCTATTTTCATGTTCTTTATTTCAAGCTTCATTTTTGTGTCCACAATCTTTATGTTTTTTTGGTCCCATATCAAATGGCTCTAATATAGTGGCAGATCTTGGAGAAAATGTTTGGGGTGGTAAATGTATCTTTATTAACTAATTACAAAAATTTATGATTATATAAAATTTTTAAAATATTATATTAAATTTTACATTATATTAAAGGGTCGAGTGCAGATTTGCTTAACCAACTATTACTCGAGGAGCATCTCGCACAAATAACTATTGAGGGGACCAAAATTGCCAATCAACATTACAAATTGAAAAAAAAAAAAAAACAATTTGGAGCAGATTCACCAACGAACTATTACCCCGTCATCGCGTCTTGGTGTCTCCGTCTTCCATTGACCGTCGCGGTGTCGGACGCGTCGGTATTTCCAAAGCTTCTATTGTTCTTGGGTGTTCCACTCACCCTCTTGAACTCATCCAAGAGTCGACAACGATTCGATCGACACGACTCGCACCTTGGTTCCATCCCTCCGATGCCACAAGCAAGCGGAACAATATTGCGCAATCTCGCTTCATGGGTCCCATCTCGTTGGTGTTTTCCTTTTCCAACAAGAAGGCTTAACCGCTCTTTTCTTCGGCGTTTCGCCACAATCGCCGTCTACGTGAGTGCCTTATATTTTAACTTAATTGTGATAGTTGTTTTTTTAATAGTTATTTCGTGTTTTTTTCACTTTTTAACTGTTGATTGATAATTTTGGTCCTGATAGTTATTTGTGTCGTTTCTTTCCTTAGGTAATAGTTGGTTAGCAAATCTGCACATTCACCCTATATTAATTTTTAAAAAAAAAAATCTGATGTTTGTCATGATTTCTTGGACTTTTAATATTAGGAGTAAAATGATGATAATTTGTTAATTATTCATACAAATTATTTTTTAGATGTTTTATACTATTTGTTCTTAGTTTTGCATTATAGTGTTTAAGAAGAAAATTTGAGATTTTGGAGGGTCAGAATGAATGTTTTGAGGATTAGGAAAAGTTATAGAAAAGTCTCTGGAATTTCTGAAAATTGTAATCAATGAAGAAAAGGGACTAAGGAAAATTATAGAAAAATACCCATAGTTTTCAGAAATTATAGCACTCTCTACAAAATTTTCACAGATTTGTACTTTAGTCCCTTAAAAAAAAAATTAAAAAACTAAACTTTTTTTTTTTTTTTTTTTGGGAGGCCATGGCCCCTGGGCCTAATGAAGATCCACCATTGCTCTAATACATTATTAGAATTTAGTGGATCAAGTTTGTCTTTCTACCGAAATAGTTCAAAACACTTTATTAAGATTTATCTTAATACTATATACCTTTACTTCATCTTTAAATTGGTAGATGTGAGAGGGCCAATAGATATAAAATTTTCTTTTTTTCTTAGTATAATTTGTTTTTAATTTAATTTCTCTGACTTCAAAAATATATCAATTTTTTTAAAATTTTAGAGGACACCAAAATCTTAGTGCATATTATTGGGTATGATATGCTTGCAATCGTAAGTAAAATACACACACCAAATAATAGTTAAGTCAAGTAAAATGGACGAATACCCTTTAAGTAAAATTATGGGTTTGAAAATTGTAAATTAAAAAAAAAACAACAACAACAAAAAAGATATTAGAAAAGATACCAAAAGCATGGAGACAAGATCACATGGGATGGTTGAAAGACAAGAATTTGGAGAAAGAAAGAAACAGAGCATTAGTGTATGGCCCGAAATGTACCAAGGTTGAAGCATGCACTTGCTCCTTTCGTTTCCACTTTTGTCATTCTCTCTTCCCTTCCTTTACATTTAATATCATTGCCCTTCCAAACACCCTAATAATCACCAACCTACCTTCAATGAAACCAACCTATACGAACCAAAACCTACCTTCAATGAAACCATTCATGTGTGTGTGTATTTATGTATATGTGTAGATATATGTATGTGTGTGTGTCTATGTATATGTCTATATATATATACACGTATACATATATACATACATATATGTGTATATAGTAAAACCATTATTTTAATTAGAAAGCGTGTAGAAAAGAAAATTCTAGATCGGAGAGGTATGAGGTAAGAGTTGTTCATTCACTTTTACTTTTGTCATTTTAAATTTATATAAGGGCATTTTAGGAAAATGAGTAAAATTAACTAATTTAAATTCTCTCTTTAATCTTCCCAAAGTTGGTTAAATATGTCCTATAATTAGGACCGGAGGGAGTACTAAGAAAAGGTGGTGTAAATTAGTTTCACCATCTTTTTAATCCTGAAAACCAAAGCCTGTACCGGGAGTAGTTGAGACTTAGTTCCTGTTATGGACCCATATATTGGGCCTAGCGAATATGTGGCCCAGTAAGGGTATTTGCTACAGAATCCTTTCTACCTAGGTATGAGTTGAGTCATCCTCTAAACGTATCTGGGATTTAGAACTGTACAGGTAGTGGAGCGGGCATTTCCAAGACGTGGGAGGCGCACTCTGCCTGAATAACGGATTCACTACAACAAGGAGAGAAATCCTAGGTAATCCCTATAAATAGGAGGTTACCCACCAGGTGCACTCTCTACATTCTCTATTACATTATTTACTATTCAGCCTCACTGTGCACACACACCACCCCCCTTTGGCGAAACGCCACTACCGCGTAGCACAATGATCCGAGTTTGCTTGCTGGTATCTCCTCTCTAGATACCATCGGGTAATCTACTCTGCTCAGAATACTTACGCATAAGCATTCTGGGAGAGCTCGGTGATCCTACATCAACAACTCCTAGCCTCATTGGGCTAGACACTTATGTTCTACAACAGAACATTGGCGCCGACCGTGGGGACCGTAAATTTCGATTCCCAAGCCACAAAAGGCAAGTAACGACCACTGAAGATGGCGACAAGTACTCGAGGTCGCAATCAGGTATTTCGACAAGATCGGTTACCGGAGGAACAGCCACAGCAGCAGTATGTGGAGCAAACAGTCCAATATTCAGATTCTGTTGCTCCCAACCCTCGCCATGAGGTTGTGGGAGTAGAGGATGAGACGGAGGATACGGAAAATTCCCCTCATCCTAGTCGAGGTATCTTACCAGAGCAGCAGGAGTTACAACAAGATTCACATCCTCCATCTTTGGAGTTTCAGTTGGAGCATCCCGATTCGAAATTGTTGCATAAGACGGTCAGTTCGTTGGCTCAACGGGTGGATAACATGGAGACTCGTATGCGACTTCAAAGGGAGGAAGACGCCCGGCTTACCCGGGAGGATATGGAATGACAAAACGCCATATGGCGCCAAGATGAACAGAGGCGGATTAGACAAGAGTTGGAAGAACGTTTCATGCATAAGGAGAAGCCGACCCGGAATCCGAGACGTGATGGAGCTGGCCCAAGTCGGGTAGTCATTTCAACATCGGTTCACACCGAGGTAGAGGGGCCCAGTGAAGAGTACGAGCAGAGAGCTCCTACTGCTAATAACCGAGGTAAGAGCCTGGAAAGGGAAACGAGGAAGATATTGTTGCTTGAGGAATGAGTTAGGATATTGGAGCATCCAGTCCCAAACATTGGTAATGATGCAAGTAGGCCAAGCCGGGTTAGTGACACTACGGCCACCGAAGTCAATACCAATGTTCACCGGGCTGAAGAAGCCAGCTTAGCCCACAGTAAGGGAAAGCAACCAGCCGTGAACCCGGATTGTAATAACGATGGTACGACACTCCCGTCGAGCGGCATGCCCAAGACGGGCGGAGAAGGACATGGTGGCGAGAATGTTTTGAGCCAGTTTTCAGACAAAATAATGGCCGCGGTTTATCCCAAAGGGTTGGACTCAAGGGAGTTACCGAAGTATGATGGAAGCCAGGACCCGCTTAATCACGTGAACAACTTCAAGTTGGAAATCTGGGTTAAAGGAATCATGGGGCATGTTATTCCGTGTTTATTTACGGGAACTCTAAGGGGGCCGGCTCAGGATTGGTTCCACTCTCTACCATTGCGATTTATTAGTAGTATGAAATCTTTGGAGCAGAAGTTCTTGCTCAACTTTGCCACAAGCCGGAAACAACCAAAGACCGAGTTCCAGTTGGACCAGGTGAAACAACTACCCGAGGAGACCCTGCAAAAGTATCTGGCACGTTTTAAGGATATGGCTCTGCAGGTGCCTGGTTTGAAAGAGGACGTGCATCTCCATTGTGTCATAGCCGGTCTTAGTGGTTCGTCTCATTTGAAAAGGTCCGTACTAAAGCGTCGTCCGGCAACCAGCGAGAATTCCGTGATAAGGCTAAAACTTATCTGGAGCTCGAGCAGTTGGAGATGCTGAATCAAGTGCCCAGAGAGAGGGCCAAAAGCCCCTACCAAGAGGCAAAGAGCGACATAACGGGCGTCGGTAGGATTCTCGTGGACATGGTGGTGATAGCAGAATGACTGGGGGGAAGCCAGGAGGTAATTTTGACTGGTATACCTCGTTGAAGGTCTCCCAGGCACAAATTTGGAAGGAGGTTTCGGCGACCGAGATGAAGGAGGTTGAACGACCTCGGCTCATGAGGAGAGGGGCTACTTTAGATAAAACTCGGTATTATGAATTTCATGACCAGCATGGTCACACCACGAAAGTTCTTTGGGATCGAGGGCGGTTGAAAAGTTTGTCCGTGATGGAAAACTTCGTAAGTATGTGATTCAAACCCAGGGACGGTGAAACCAAAAGCGGCGTGAGGATCGAAGCAAAAGCCCGCCTTCGGAAAAGAAGAGGCGAGGCCGGAATAAGAAGGCCGGTCTCAGTGACGACGAATTCCTCGATTCCAAGTTTGACTGCAATGTTATTAGCGGAGGTTTTGGGGGAGGAGGAGATTCTAAAAGCCAGCGAAAGAGGTACCTGAGGGAGGTACTCTCCATTAGAGACCGTCTGGTGTTCAAGAAAGATTTGTCAAAACCAGAATTCCCTGTGCTTAGTTTTACTAGGCAGGACTTGGAAGACGTACCCCCAGATCATCACGACGGTCTGGTAATCACCGGAACGGTGGGAAGTTGTTGTGTTAAAAAGATTTTCATTGACAATGGCAGTGCGGTCGACATTATCCTATGGGACGCATTCAAACGCATGAGGCTCGACCTCAAAAACTTAAAGCCCCGTCGGACAACTTTGACCGGGTTCAATGGCCAGGATACCCGCCCGAAGGGTTACATAGATTTGAAGCTAACTCTGGGAACAAGAGAAGCCTCAGAACAGATCGGGTTAGGTTTATAGTGGCGGATTTTCCTTCGTCATATAACATCATCTTAGGGCGACCGACCATCCATGACTGGGATATGTTGGTGTCTTCAAAGCACCAGAAGTTGAAGTTGGTCAATAGGAAGAACCAAGTTATCACGGTAAAGGGCGACCAGAAGGAATCCCGGCAATGCTATTTCAACACGGTTAGGGGCACAAAGAGCAGTTGGAGGACGACTTCTCGAGAAGACAAGGACGCTCTGGTCAAAACCGGTGTAGAGGGAAAGTCAGTCAATTCGATAGAGTTGGATTTGCGTGAGGAAGAGAAGATGAAAAAGTCGGAGCCGAGTGGCGAATTGGCGGACTTCATGTTAGGAGATGAGCCCGGAATGGCAACCAAAGTAGGTAAAATGTTGGATTCCGAGGTTCGGGCCAATTGGAGGATTTCCTGCAAGATAACAAGGATGTCTTTGCTTGGCAACCCTCAGATATTACCGGGGTGGACCCCGAGTTTTGCTGTCATAAGTTGGCCATTTGCCCTGGGTTAACCCCGGTCTCCCAGAAAAAAAGGAAAATCGGTGATGACCGACGAAAAGCCTTAGAAGCACATGTGGAAGACTTGTTGGCAGCTGGTTTCATTCGGGAGGTGCAGTATACTACATGGTTGTCAAACGTTGTTATGATTAAGAAGCCGAACAACAAATGGAAGGTATGTACGGATTATAAGGATTTGAATAAGGTGCGCCCAAAAGACTCTTTCCCTATGCCGAATATAGACCAACTGGTGGATAATTCGTCCGGGGTTTCAATTGCTTTCTTTTATGGATGCTTACTCCGGGTACAATCAAATAGCTATGCACCCCGATGACCAGGAAAAAACTGCTTTCATCACAGACAAGGCCAATTATTGTTATAATGTTATGCCGTTCGGATTGAAGAATGCTGGAGCTACTTATCAAAGAATGATGAATAGGGTGTTTCAAGATCAGCTCGGGAAGAATGTCGAGGTCTACATAGATGATATGATCGTCAAGTCTTTGCATGCAACAAGCCATGTGCGTGATTTGCAGCAAACTTTTGATAAGTTGAGGAAATACCGAATTCGTTTGAACCCGGCAAAATGTGCTTTCGGGGTCCCTGCGGGAAAGTTCTTAGGTTTCCTCTTAAGAAATAGGGGAATTGAGATGAACCCGGACAAGTGCCAAGATGTGTTGGACATGCAGGTTCCGTGAACTAAGAAGGAGGTGCAGCAACTAATTGCGGTGGGCGGCATTAACTCGCTTCTTACCAAAGTCGGCAGAGAATTCTCTCCCGTTCTTTAAGTTACTAAAGAAAGAGGCCTCAAATGGATGGAATAAGGAATGTGATGTGGCGTTTGCGAAAATCAAGCAGTGCTTATCCACTCCGCTGGTTTTGTTATCCACTCCGCCGGTGTTGTCATGACCAGAACCCGGGGAGAGTTTGATTCTATATTTGTCCGTTGGAGAAGAGGCAATGAGTGCCGCTTTGGTTCGAGAGGCTGAGGAAGGCCAGAGTCCAGTATATTTCGTAAGTCGGGCTTTACAAGGCTCGGAGGTGAGATACCAAAAGCTAGAAAAGATGGCTTTTGCTTTACTCATTACAGCAAGGCGGTTGCGTCCGTACTTTCAGAGCCATCATATCATCGTTTGCACGGGTCAACCAATTAGGCAGATTCTTCACAAGCCAGATTTGGCGGGATGAATGGTTAGCTGGGCTATCGAATTGTCTGAGTTCGACATAACTTATGAAGCCCGGTGATGAAGACCTTTTGTCATTAGCCTTGGGGTCCACAATCAACAATTAACCAAGGATTGCGTATAGGCAAACCTTGGATCGTTCTCTCTTCTCGAGGAGCCTTTTATTGAATCCTAAGTAATCTAAATGTCATGCGAATGCAATGAAAACAAGGGGATTGGGTTTTGGATTTTTAAATTAATAAACTAAAATATAAATGCAATTTAAATGAAGCAAAGATAAAATAGAATATAAGAAAATGAGAAGAAGCCAATTAAAATCGATTAACCCAACGTTCGGATTCCAGAGACTTCCATCATTGAACGAAATATAAATAACCCACGTTTGGCTCGAGACGACAGAGATCTCTCGCATTCTAGAAATCCCTCGACTAGACGATCGCCTAGAATATGTCCGAACAGCGGCGTCCCATTTGTGCGATCGCACGGACAAAACTTAAAACCTAGTTCGAACTCAATCATTGGGATAAACCAAACCGAATATTAAATCTAATATTCAAACTATTTCCAAAAATCGGATCCGATAAGATGAAAATAGAAACAAGTTAAATCACCGATAAAGCACAAGTTCTTTGGATGAATTATGGAATCCTCATGTTGGGTTAACCACAGAAGCTTAGCCGAGCATGGCTAGGCAAAACGCAGAAGAAAAGATGAAGAAGAAAACCAAAAAAAAATCCTATTCAACGTAATTGAGAATATATTTTTAGCCATCTAATCTAACCTATAAATAGGAAACACTAGGGCTACAAGATTGGCCCAAAAATAGGAAACCTTCAAAAATAGGAAACCTTTAAGAATAAGAAACCTCTAATAAATGGTCTTTTATTACAAAATTCGAGCAAAATAAAAATCAGAAAAATGGGTCTGTCTTTAGCTCCAATTTCGTCCATCTTCTTGTCCGAATCAGCCTTCCGAGTCTTCATAACAATTGTAGCTCTCTGAATCATCTAAAAAGGAAAGAAGAATCAGGCTAATTGGATATCTAGATCAAAAGTTATGATGAAAATACTAAATCACTGTAAATCTGGAATTTAATCATAAAAAATGAATTAAATCCAATTGAAAGCTCAAAGCTCGATTAAGTAATAAAATCCATTATTTATTAACTAAACAATCCTAAATTTATTCACCAAGAGATACAAATAAGTGTAATAATATTCAATCATCAAATTCCCCCACACTTATCCTTTTGCACTCTGGGCAAAATTAAAAGAAAAAGACTAAAATGAAAAACTCTTCCTTTCTCGACAATTGCTAACAATGTAAAAATTTAACAAGGGACACAAAGCTTCAAAAGACCAATCAATCAAGACCAAAATCCTTTCATCTCCAATTACAAATCCTGGCAATCTCAATCAATGATGCTAATCACACAAGATGGTCTCTCAAGGGATGCCCTCGATTGATCTCTCAAGTGTATAGGGTCAATAAGTGTATTGCTCAAATTCTACTCAAGGAAATTGTTCTACCATAACCTTGCTCAATTTCTACTTCTCCACTACTTATAACACATGCATGCAAAAATCAAGAGAGCTTGTTATTGAAGGTTGTAATGGGGCTAGGGTATAGGTGTGAATAAGTATGGATATAATAGGCTAAGCACCCAAGAAATTCAAAGAACATCAGTTAATAATAGCAAATCACCGCAACATCATTTCTTTTTATTTCTCCTTCTTTACATTGCTTCCTCCCTCTTTCTTTCTTTCTTTTCTTTTCTTTTTTTCCCTTTTTTTTCTTTTTTGTACTTTTTTCTTTTTCTTTTTTTCCTTCTTTCTAATTTTTTCTTTTTTCTTTTCTTTTTTGTACTTTTTTTTTGGGTATAGAATCACAATGACCAACATTAATGCCAAATGATGAATGACACAAAATCAAAATCAAATACTCCCCCCATACTTAAAATGTTGCACACCTGGGCAACCCCCCACACTGAAACACAAAACCAAGGTGAAACCAATGCTCAATAAATTTTCAAGGTGCGAAATAAAATGGTTTTATGCTTAGGCTTGTAATGTGGCTTAGAAAAGAATGAGTCAAGAAGGCACAAAGGGGCTAGCAAAGGGAATATAATGTAAGGGGCAAGCTATTTGGCCAAAGTGGGAAAATGAAAGAAAGAAAACAAGCTTTCATCATACTTATGCACGTAAGTGAAAAATTTAGCTTCAAAAAGAAAAGGAGCAGTTCTAGAGAACACAAATCATGAGCAGATGCACACATGAAAGAAAGAATGGTAAAAGATGAATTCCATTCATGTAGGCCCAAAATCTCACAAAGGTGAATACCGAATCATGTAATCAGCATCCCAAAATTAACTACCAAGAAATATAATCCAAGAGTCCAGAAATTCAACCTCAAACAGAAGGATCCATCAAAACCAAGATGTCAAAGTTCACAAGAGGTAGAGCAATCATAGAAAGAGAGTGTGTTATTCATAAAAACTCTTTTTTTTTTACCTACTAAACTACATTATTTCTACTTTTTCTACTGAATTGTGTCCCTCCCCAATACTTATCTTCCTCATACAACAATTAAGCCCAAGTAATCATATGAATTAGGAAGAAAATAAGTAAGAAAAGAGACAACCTTTGTTAGAGTATCTTGAGTCGCTTGAAGGAGAAGTTCTCATCTCCGATGAGAATCATGACATTTTCCCTTGAAACATCTTCTCCCACATTGAATTTCCTTGGTGGAGGTGGCTCGGGATCGATTGGAAGAAGTCCAAGAATGTACGGTGGATGTTGGTTCCATCGACAACCTTTCCAAGAATGTTCCTGCAAATAAGACAAGCAAATAGCAGTATCCCGTCCAAAAATAGAGACATGGAGAGATTTTGAGTGAATTAAGGGCATGTTAAGTTCCAAACTCTCCAAGTAAGTATTACATCCAAGGAAATCAATGATACTCCCATCAGTAGGAGTCAAGCAACCAATCATATTGTGAACATTCTCTTGTGCTTGCAAAATGGAAGGTGTGGAATCCAACTTAGTGTTGGAGTACACCACATCATCATTGCAATCACTAGAGATGGAAGGGAAAAGAGTGGAAGAATGAAGCGAATTTTTCAAATCATCACCACCTGGAATGTGTAAAGATTCAAAACAATTATCTTGTTTTTCTAAATCAGGTGGCAAATCACAAGAAAGTACTTGTTGGAAAGATTCATCAACATGCAAGATTTTATCAATTAAAATTTCAGAATCTTTGTAACCAACAAGACTACAGGGAGGTAATCCAATGGGAATTTTATGCATTTGGTATTCTAGGCTATGATCTTTCTCACTCACATCAACAACGGAATCCACAAGTAAGGCAGAATCACTAAGCAAGTTAGAATCACCAAATAATGCAGCATTAATCTCAGTGCAAATAGGGCACCATTCATTATCAGCACATACACAATTGACAGAATCACTTGTACATGCGAAATCAGGATAATCGACATACCATTGAGCAAGAACATCATCAACAACATTGGCATCCATGCTTGATTCAATCTTTTCAAAATTGACATGCTTACTATCATCAATAGTACAAGAGGGTGCATTTTGATCAATGGTAGAATCAACCACTTTACTAAATGATTTCTTTTGAAGCTCAACAAGTAAATGACATTTTTCATGATAACAATCCGCACACATTTGATATTCCTCACAAGAGCATGAAAATATGTCATTCAATTTATCGCATTCATCCATATTACTATGAAGAGAAGCATTTTCATCAGTTAAAGCATCACATGAAGAAATAGGAACACACTCATCAATAAGTACAGTCGAATCACTACTACTAAAGCCAATTGGTTGAGCAATACATGTCCAAACAATTGAGGGGATTCAACAATGATTTCCTCGTTCACCTCATTATCACTCAAATCATGAATTGCTTTATTAGCCAAAGTAGCAGGAGAGTCTACTTCGATAAGGATAGAATCATTACCAAATGGGGAGAGGACTCTTCAATGCGCTTTTGTACTTGTTTCACTTCTTGTGCATGTGTGCCCATGATAGAAGGATATTTCATTTTCAATATTTGTGCTTGCTGCTCAATTTCCTTTCCTAATCTCTTATACGATTTCGCTTGTTGTTCCATCATTCTAAAATGAGAGTCCATTAGCTGATGAAAGTTGTCCTTAAGTGACCACTCCTCATTTACAGCCCAAGCTGTTTGATTTTGGAAATCTCCAATGACTTCACAAAATGAAGGATATTGGTTGGGCATACATGGTTGAGAATGAGGTTCATAAGGTGGGTCAAATGGGTATTGAGATTCATAAGATGGATGGCATGGTCCTAAAGTGGGATGGAATGAAGGATGGTATGGTAAGTGAGAGGGTTGATGATATTGTTGAAATGGAGGTTGGTGGTATGGTTCATGTAATGGGTGGTGGAAAGGACCATGACATTCTTGATTGCCTACAAAAGAGTGAGAAGCTGAAAGGTAGATTATGATTGCCATAAAACCAAGCTATGAAATTTCAATACAATTAATTCCCAAGGAATTACAAGAAAACTATCTAACTATAAACTATAAAAACTAAGATAAGGAATCTAATAAAATACAAATGCAAGTGAAAAAGAAAAGAAGATTTTTTTTTTCAAAAATGATGAAATATGCAAGTATGCTATGAATTAACTTGGAGACATTGTGAAATCAAACAAATAAGCTCAAAATCATATCGAACTTTATACAAACACACCACACAGAAGCTACCAAGTCAAGACGATGCAATAATGCAATGAGTGCTATGCAAGCTACTTAAATGCAAAAATCCTAAACTATATGCAATGAAAAATCAAAAATGCAAAACTAACAAGCTTCACACGAGAAACCCCTTGTCAAAAGGGAATTTGACAATTAAATCACCTAGGGAGCCAATTACTTAGTTCCCCGGCAACGGCGCCATTTGATGAAGACCTTTTGTCATTAGCCTTGGGGTCCACAATCAATAATTAACTAAGGATTGCGTATAGGCAAACCTTGGATCGTTCTCTCTTCTTGAGGAGCCTTTTATTGAATCCTAAGTAATCTAAATGTCATGCGAATGCAATAAAAACAAAGGGGATTGGGTCTTGGATTTTTAAATTAATAAACTAAAATATAAATGCAATTTAAATGAAGCAAAGATAAAATAGAATATAAGAAAACGAGAAGAAGCCAATTAAAATCGATCAACCCAACGTTCGGATTCCAGAGACTTCTATCATTGAACGAAATATAAATAACCCACGTTTGGCTCTGGACGAACCGAGATCTCTGCATTCGCCCAAAAAATCCCTCGACTAGACGATCGCCTAGAATATGTCCGAACAGTGGCGTCCCACTGTGCGATCGCATAGCAAAACTTACAACCTAGTTCGAACTCAATCATTGGGATAAACCAAACCGAATATTAAATCTAATATTCAAACTATTTCCAAAAATCGGATCCGATAAGATGAAAATAAACGAGTTAAATCACCGATAAAGCACAAGTTCTCTGGATGAATCATGGAATCCTCATGTTAGGTTAACCACGAAGCTTAGTCGAGCATGGCTAGGCAAAACGCGGAGAAGAAAAGATGAAGAAGAAAACCAAAAAAATCATATTCAACGTAATTGAGAATATATTTTTAGTCATCTAATCTAACCTATAAATAGGAAACACTAGGGCTACAAGATTGGCCCAAAAATAGGAAACCTTTAAAAATAGGAAACCTCTAAGAATAGGAAACCTCTAATAAATGGTCTTTTATTACAAAATTCGAGCAAAATAAAAATCCAAAAAAATGGGTCTGTCTTTAGCTCCAATTTCGTCCATCTTCTTGTCCGAATCAGCCTTCCGAGTCTTCATAACAATTGTAGCTCTCTCGAATCATCTAAAAAGGAAAGAAGAATCAGGCTAATTGGATATCTAGATCAAAAGTTATGACGAAAATACTAAATCACCGTAAATCTGGAGTTTAATCGTAAAAAATGAATCAAATCCAATTGAAAGCTCAAAGCTCGATTAAGTAATAAAATCCATTATTTATTAACTAAACAATCCTAAATTTATTCACTAAGAGATACAAATAAGCGTAATAATATTCAATCATCACCCGGCATGCAATTAAATCACAAGCATTAGCTGATTTTGTGATGGAACTTACCGCTTCGGAAGGAGGGGAGGGAGAGGACATGGCGATTTGGAGGATATTCGTTGATGGATCCTTGAACGAGAAGGGAAGCAGAGCTGGATAATTATAGAAAGTCCAGAAGGAATATCATTAGAGCATTCCCTTCATTTTAATTTCAAAACGTCCAACAATCAGGCAGAGTATGAGGCTTTAATTGCTGGTTACTTCAGGCCAAATAGTGGGGCTAGAAAAGTTCATGTTTCCGCGGACTCCCAATTGGTAGCTTCGCAGATTGACGGGACTTACCAGGCTAAGGGACCCCTAATGGTTAAATATTTAGGGAAAGTATGGCAGATCATGCCTGATTTCGACAAAGTGGAAGTAGCTCACATCCCCAGGGGAGAGAATATTAGGGCGGATATCTTATCCAAACTAGCAAGTACAAAGAGTCCGGAAATCATCGCACAATAGTTCAGCAAAACTTGTGAGAACCAAGTTGCGTGATGGTCATCTCGGAGGTAGCAGTTGGAGGAAGCCAATTGCGATTATCTTGAGAGAAGAATCCTCCCAAATGAAGCGCAGAGGCAAAGAAGTTAGTAAGAATGGCGACATCGTACGCCATGGTTGAGATGAGTCAGATCGGAAAGTTTTCCATTCCCCAATGATGAAATGTCTCAATATGGCCGAGGCCGGGTATGTGTTATCTCCTCACTGTGCACACATCCCCAGGGGATAGAATATTAGGGTGGATATCTTATCCAAACTAGCAAGTACAAAGAGTCCCGGAAATCATCGCACAATAGTTCAGCAAAACTTGACAGAACCAAGTTGCGTGATGGTCATCTCGGAGGTAACAGATTGGAGGAAGCCAATTGCTGATTATCTTGAGAGAAGAATCCTCCCAAATGAAGCAGCAGAGGCAAAGAAGTTAGTAAGAACAGCGGCATCGTACGCCATGGTTGGGGATGAGCGGTATCGGAAAGGTTTCCATTCCCCAATGATGAAATGTCTCAATATGGCCGAGGCCGGGTATGTGTTATCTCCTCACTGTGCACACATCCCCAGGGGAGAGAATATTAGGGCGGATATCTTATCCAAACTAGCAAGTACAAAGAGTCCGGAAATCATCGCACAATAGTTCAGCAAAACTTTGAGAACCAAGTTGCGTGATGGTCATCTCGAGGTACAGATTGGAGGAAGCCAATTCGATTATCTTGAGAGAGGAATCCTCCCGAGATGAAGCAAACAGAGGCAAAGAAGTTAGTAAGAATGGCGGCATCGTACGCCATGGTTGGGGATGAGCTGTATCAGAAAGGTTTCCATTCCCCAATGATGAAATATCTCAATATGGCCGAGGCCGGGTATGTGCTATCCGAAATACACGAGGGGATCAACAGACACCATATGGGTGCTAAGGCTTTAGCCCGCAAAGCGGTTTGAGCCGGGTTCTTTTGGTTGTCTATGGCAGCAGATGCTAAAGAACATGTACGCATGTGTGATAGCTGTCAGAAGCACGGTAAAGTGATCCGGATCCCCTCGTCGAAGTTAACATCAATCTCAGCCCCATGGCCGTTCTTCAAGTGGGGTATGGATT
Source organism: Acacia acuminata (assembly GCA_019022655.1). Taxonomy (NCBI): domain Eukaryota; kingdom Viridiplantae; phylum Streptophyta; class Magnoliopsida; order Fabales; family Fabaceae; genus Acacia; species Acacia acuminata. The sequence continues at coordinate 341,879 of JAFJYI010000174.1, forward strand.
TGCTAGGGCCCTTTAAGCCAGCGCTAGGGCAGTTGCGGTGGCTCATAGTTGTTAGACCTGGCTATCACCCAAGAGGGGGGTGAATTGGGTGTCAGATAAGACTTTAGGAACTTTGAAAATCTTTTCGCTACTTCTAAATCAACAGTTAGATATTCAAATAAGCATATACTGGAAATATAAAGATAAGGGAAGAGAATATGCAAACTGTGATTTATACTGGTTCGGTCCAGAATCGTTGACCTACGTCCAGTCCCCAGAACACCTGGGATTCCACTATCTTTCACGAACAATCACACGCTCTGTAAACGAAGGATGGTCCTCTCACTTTCAATTTTTAAACATCATTTGAATGCAATAAAAGCATGAATATTTTTCAAAAACATTTGTATGCATTTTATAGAAACAGAGTGAATTGAAATCAACAACAAATGTTAGAATTGTGCATTTAAAAAAAAAACATAAACTCAGAAAGTTATGCACAGATTCATTTATGGTCCATTTAACAATCTGAAAATATTTTGAAAACCATAAATAATTGATTGCTAATAGAATGCAATGATAAGTATTCATTACCCAGAAATGAATATATAATTAAATTATGGGGTAAGAATTAGATATCATCATAATTCCTCTTGTTCTTCTAGAAGCATGCTTGATTAAGATGTAGATGACTCCTCTTCCGATGTTCATCGTCAACATCGACCATTGCTTATTCTGCATACTCGCGAATCATCTTTCCTATACTCGAGTTAGTACACATACTCGAGTATCACTTACCTCATACTCGAGTATTGCTCTGAAAAGTGAAGAGCAGTATTGTTGAAGAAGTCACATACTCAAGTATTCACAATCCAATACTCGAGTATCTATCAGAGCTGCTTCTGCGATGGCTCAACTATCTGGTTAATACTCGAGTATCTACTTATCTATACTCGAGTATCACTTCTGAATCAATATGTAGTAGCTGATCTGTTGGCCAATACTCGAGTATCCCACAACTAATACTCGAGTAGCATTGCAGGATAATTATACGACAGCTGATCTTCCTGGTCAATACTCGAGTATTCTTAATTCATACTCAAGTATTGATACCTGAAACACTTAACCACACATATTGAAGCCCGACAATACTCAAGTAGGTTAGCTTATTACTTGAGTATGATTTCAAAATATGCAATTCACAGAGGGAATTATCGAATCAATGTATAGGCATAAAAGTCAGATTATTGAATATTGCAAACCTTTTAATAAGTCAATTATATAGATTTTTAACAGATATGAAGGCTGAATTTCAAAGTAACTTGCAATACTCATTCCTACCGTTCCACAACTTAAAACCTCAGTGAGTATTATAGATAATAGTATAGGAGGTTTTACCATTGTATACCTTTACCTTAGGTACTTGGAGGATTGGCTTTGCTTACCCACTGATTCTTCGTTTGTTGTCCTGTGAGTGCATACAAGGCTTTTTCAAAAGATATACATGGCAAGACTCTTTTCCTTTGTGCACGAGAGATCTTTCTTTTCTTATTCTCCTCAGAATAGTTGAATGGTACTTCATGGTAGTTCATTCTTGAGGTAGAATGTATTCTTCTTACGGGTATCCATTGCTTCTTATGATTTGACTTTGTAAGTTTAGCAATGGATGCTCCGAGAGTTCTCTTGCTTGATATAGAAGCTATAATCTTCTTCATTGGTGCATGAGAAACTCTTGGCTTCTTCTTCCTCTTCTCCGTACCTTGATGTCCATTGATATTCAAATCATCCTGCACACATGAAGTACTAGATGGACATTTTGGTACCCACTTATACTTTGGTCCTTGGCTGTTAGTATTGGATCTAACTTGTCCTTTCGAAACCCAAATAAATTTGTTCCTCACATTAGAATTTCTTCTAATATAGCAAGTGTGAGAAATATGACCAGATTTACCACAATAATTACAAACAAGAATGATGTGCATTATGAGATTTTATGCTAGTATTGTGTTCATCGTCAGAGTGAAAATTCAAATAAATGTTATTTGTATATTCTTTCTTCCCAATAAACTTTTCAGCATTATTATTGAATTTTTTTTTTTTTTTGCTTTTCAAATTAGAAATGATGGTTGGTTGAAAAATAATTTCATGCAATTGTTCAAAATCATTTTTCTTAACTACACAAGAAGAGTTGGAATTTTTTACCATAACAAGTATCTTGAGTTTCAGATAGTGATCTATCATATTCGTGCATGATGTGCTCTTCCCGAGAATGATCTTTCTCTTGTTCTTCTGTGTTGATTGAATCGTGGAAGCATTTTCTAATCTCACCTTCTTCATTCTCCACTTTCAATTGTTCATCAATGGATATGCAGCTTATCGTTTCAAATGAACTGTCAACACTTTCAACTTCAACATATTTGTTAGAAGCATATATAGAATCAAGAGTATCCCAGATTTCTTTGGCACTAGAGCAAGACTTGATTTTCTCGAAGTCATTTTCGGTTAAAGCACTGTATAATATGTTCATTGCTCTAATGTTCAACGAAAACATTTTCATTTCTTTTTCTGTCAAATCCTTTCTCAGTTTGAAATCAAATACATTTATAAAAACATTCCACATATCAAAATCAAAGCATTTTGTAAACGATGTCATTCTAGCTTTCCAGAACCAAAAATCTATATCTTTGAAAAATGGTGGAACAGTATAATCGAAACCTTCAGAAAGCGAACAACACCCGAAATTAGTCATTGTAACTCTTGAGACGGTTAAGTCCTTTAAACAAGAGCCCCGCTCTGATACCAAATATTAGACCTGGCTATCACCCAAGAGGGGGGTGATAATTGACTATTTCATACACTACTTTTTGTCTCTTGATTAATAATTTAGGACTCTTTAGCTAATAAAAAATGGCTTTTATACTTATTTGGGCTTTGGGCCTTTTATTATATTTTAACCATTATTTAATAATAAATTCTAGTTTTACATTGCTTCACCATTTTTACCATAACTCTTGAACCAGACATCGGATTTGCCTCATTTTTGTCTCATATTTCAGATGATTCAGAGAGCTACAATTGTTATGAAGACATGAAGAGCAAATTCGGACAAGAGGGTGGTCGATTTTGGAGCCGAAGTCATATGTATTTTTGGGCTCGAATTTTGTAATTAAAGCCTATTTTATTTTATTTTCGTTCGGGCCCGAATTGTGGATTGGAGCCCCATTTCGTTTTGTCATTTTAGGTTAAGTGAGCCAGCAGCCACAAACACATTCTCGATTCACGTTTTAGAATTCAGAGGATCAAAATAGTAGTTTTCAAATTCTCTGCAATGTTCTTCGTGTTTTTCGCGTTCTTCATCTGTTTTTCGTCTTTCTTAATTATGTTCGGCTAAATTTCTGAGATTGATCCATGATGAGGATTCCATCCACTATCCAGAGGATTCGCGCCTAATCGGTAACCGTCTAACTCGTTTATCCCTTAATCGATTTGATTTTTGGTTCGGATTGGGTTTTTGATTAAAAACCCAAATCGATATTTCCCAAGGACGAAGTTCAGATTGGGTTAAAGTATTTATGTGCGATCGCATGTAGGTGCGCCATTTGATTCGAACAAATTCTGAACGATTGTTCGAGTTGAGGGAATTTCTAGACAAATGCGAGATTTCGGTTTGTCTAGAGTCGATTACGAGTTCGGTTATAACTGTTTCGTTCGAGGAAGGGTAGTGGGTGAATTCGAAATCGTGGGTTGATCCTTTAATCCTCTTTTTTTCGTTCAATTCGTGTTATTTCGTTTTATCTACGTTACTTCGTCTTTAATATTATTCTGAATCAAAAAACCCCCATTTATCGCCATTGTTTTATTGTTGTGTGAATTGAACCGATCGCTAATTCATTGGGAAACGACCCAGGTTACATTATACGCAAATCCTTTTCTAATCTGGTTATTTTGGGAGATTTACGGCCAAATCTCTGTCAAAATATGGCGCCGCTGGGGAATTTGCATCGGTTTGATTAGTAATAGTATTGCAAATAGCTTCGTTTTTCGGTAGTTTAGGTGGTTCGGGTGGCTGGACAGAAATTTTTTCGACCGCATCACTCAAACCAGGTCTTATTCACAAGGAATTGGGCATTCTAAGAAAGAGTCACTCCCAAGTAGGAGTGAGGTATACCCTATTTTCCCCAAATTCCAACGTTTAGACCACTTTTTTCGCTGTTTTAAGTTTTGATTTTTTGATTTCTACTAGTCAGTTTTTTTCGGAGTATCTCTGAATGGGCTGAAATTTGATTTTCCATGTGCTAAGCTCTGTTTTGCCAAATTCCATCGTTTAGACCACTTTTTCAATTTTTGAAGTTTTTTTTATTCCATTTTTGGGTTCCCCAATGGTCTAGGAGTTGCCCTGTCCAAGTCCCAAAAATTTTAAAAATCATTTGATAGTGTTTCTGGACTTGTTTAGGTCTATTTCTACCATAGGTTGTTGTTTTTGTGTTGCTTTTGTGTTGTCTTAGTGTTTTTCTACTTTTTACCACTTTTAGTGGCATTTTCGTAATTCTAAGTTTTTAGTGGCATTTTCGTAATTCTGATTGGCTGGTGGCATTTTCTTAATTTCGATTTTCGCAAATTCTACGCCTTGTGATTATCTTTGCATGAGTACTAGGAGCACTATCAATCCGTAAGACTTATTGCCATTTGATCCGAAATAGAAAGAACAATTCTTCCGCTAGAAGAGTTGTTAGGCTAAGTCGTGGGATTAATACTCGAATTGGACATTGAACTTAAGTCCGACCATTCCGATTGTGTTCATTCCGTTGATCTTTCGATTGTGTTTCGATAGTACTTCGATAGTCTTGTTGTTTTCACCGATTCTAGTAGCAATTTTCCTAACTTAGAAATTATGGCGAAGAACGGGAAAATCGTCCTACTTTAAAGGAATTGAATGAACTCGATGTTAATTATCAACCTTTGTGCATTCAATATCGCCCTTGTTGCTAACTTTGAGCTTAAATCTGGTCTAATACACTTCGCCTAAGTTTCATGGTCTTTCGGGTGAGTGTGCCATTAAGCATTTGAAGGAATTCCATCTAGTGTGCAAAGACAATGAAACCACATGCAATTGATGAAGATCAAATCAAGCCGAGAGCTTTTCCTTTCTCATTGGAAGGTGGAGCCAAAGAGGCGGTTGTTGTACCTTCGGCCTTCATCTATCGGGAGCCTGGAATGATGTTCGAGGTTATTTATGGAGAAATATTACCCCGCCTCAAGAGCAACCGCGATCAAGAAAGAAATTACCAACATTAAACAGGCCAACGGGGAGACTTTGCATATCGGGAGAGGTTCAAAAGGTTATGTGCAAGCTGTCCACACCACCGATCACCGAGCAACTCTTGATTACCCATTTCTATGATGGTCCACCCGATAGACAAAGGTTTGGTGGATGCTTCTAGCGGTGGGGCTCTACGTAACAAGACACCGAAGATGCCCGAGAATTGATATCCGAAATGGCGCCAACTCTCGCAATTTGGCACCGGGGCCAATAGTACTCCTGTTTACCATGTGCAAACACCTCCAGTCAAGACGATTCTCGATATCGACCTCTCCGCAGGTGAGGCGGTGGCGATGACACGGTACAGTACAATCTTCTCCTCCCGGGGATTGGCTACTCATGTGGGTTCTGTCGACCCTTACCATTCTATCGACTCTTGCCCCTACCTTGCATGGTCCTACTTATCAAGACCGGTCAAGTAGCTTCGATGGGTGCTTTTCCAAGAAAGCCACAATACCAACATAATAATGCCTTCTCCAATACCTACAATCCTGGTTGGATAAATCACCCCAATTTTCGTTGGAACCAAAATCAGAACCAGAGTAACCAATATCAACATAATTCTGGGAATTACCAACAGAGACAATACGAGACCACGTAATTTCCAACGGCAATCGCACCGCTTTGCCTTTTTGCCCATTGCCACCTCCTCGACCAGACCATATGTGCACCTCTAGCAAAGACAACAAAGAGGCTAGTAGTAGTGGTAGTGGTGGTTCCTCACTTGAAGATATGATGAAGCAATTTGTCACGCCAATATGCAGTTCCAACAAGAACCGACACTTCCATTCGAGTTTGCAAACACAGATTGGGCGGTTGGCAACCTCATTGAACCACTTCAACCTCGTGGATCCAACACTCTTCCTTCACAAACAATTCCTAATCCTAAGGGGAATATGAGTGCTATCTCCCTTTGTTCGCAAGCAATTGGAGGAACCTAAACCAAATGCGCAGATGTGACTTCCACATCAGAAGAGAGTCGAAGCTGTGAAGATTGACTCTAAAAATAACAAGGCGTGCAGCAAGGTGAAGAGGAAGACATCCCCATTCATCTTCCTTTCCCCAGAAGAGCGTTCAACCCAAGAAGTTGGCGAGAAAAAGCACAAGAGAAGGATATACTTGAGACATTCGGAAGAGTAGAGATCAACATTCCTCTCTTAGATGCGGTCAAAAAAATTCCTAAATATGCCAAGTTTCGAAGGAGTTGTGCACCAACAAGAGGTGGTCAAGGGAGTGAACGAGTGAGTTTGAACGAGAATGTATCAAGACTCATCCATTCTACAATGCCTCGAAGTGCAAGGATCCGGGGATGTTTTCTATCCCTTGCTGTTTTGGTAACTATAGATTTGATGATTGCATGCTAGATTTAGGTGCTTCTATTAATGTCATGCCCGCATCTATTTATAAATCTCTTGGTCTTGGTCCTTTACGTCCCACTTTGGTGTTGTTGTTCAGCCTAGCTAATAGGAGTAATGTTCATCCTTACGGTTTAATTGAGGATGTATTAGTCAAGGTTAATGATCGATATTTCCGCTGATTTTTACATCTTAGATATGGAGGATGAGTCTCCCAAAGAGTAGATCACCTATCATTCTAGGGAGGCCTTTCATGAAAAAAACGACTAGGACTAAGATAGATGTGCATTCCGGGTACTCTTTCCATGGAGTTTGGTGATATATATGTGAATTTCAATATTTTTGATGCCATGAAACATCCTAGGGAAGAACATTCTATTTTCGCATTGATGTGATTGATGATCTTGTGGATGATGTTATTGCCGATTGGTGTCTTGATTATCCCGATTTTGCATCCGAGAGTGATTCTCCCATTTGTGCATGTCTTGATAATGAATGGTGCTCTGTTTGCATTGATTTGCTTAATGCCGCATTATTTGGTGATTCGACTTGCTTGGTGATTCTACATTACATGTGGATTCGATATTGATTCGAGTTTGAGCTTCACCCCGATCCTAATGTGCATCCCGATTCTAATTTTGATGAGCTTAACTCGATTTTGATGAGCTTGATTCGATGTTAACATTGAGTGTATAGACGCGGTCCTTCCGTTTCTTTGAATGTGGTTTCGAGCATTTCCGGTGTGATGACATCGAGTTGTTGCAACAACCACCCAAGCTTCTTCCTCCACCGAGCAACCACCCAAGCTTGAGTTGAAATCCCTTCTAGATCACCCGAAGTATGCATTTCGGAGGTGGATGAACGGTTGCCGATCATTGTGGCAAATAATCTTCTTCCCGACCAAGAAGAGAAGCGCTAAGCTTATTGAGGGCAAACAAGAAAGCCATTGGGTGGACATTAGCGATATCATGGCATTAGCCCTTCCATGTGTATGCATCGAATTCTGTTAGAAGGGGACTCTAAGCGGTGAGGCAGCCCCCGCAGACGCCTTAATCCTCTTATCCTTGATGTGGTGAAGAAGGAGGTCACTAAGCTTCGCAAGCCGGTATCATCTATCCCATTTTCGACAAATGACCCGGTGGGTTAGTCCGGTCCAGTGGTTCCTAAGAAATCCGATTCACTATGGTAGCCAATCAGAAGAATGAGCTCATTCCTACTTGAGTTCAGAATAGTTGGAGAGTTTTCATCAACTATAGGAGACTCAACCAAGCCACTCGCAAGGATCATTACCCTCTACCTTTCATTGATCAGATGTTAGAGCGGTTGGCTGGCAAGTCCCATTACTGCTTCTTGGATGGCTACTCCGGATACTTCCAGATCCATATTGCTCCTAAGGATCAGGAGAAGACGACCTTCACATGCCCCTTTGGAACATATGCATATCGAAGGATGCCTTTTGGCCTTTGTAACGCACCTGGCACCTTTCAGCGTTGTATGGTAAGCATTTTCTCTGAATTTCTAGAGGACTGCATGGAGGTTTTTATGGATGATTTCACTGTATATGGGTCTGATTTTGATGCATGCTTAGCTAATTTGTCTAGAGTTTTGCATAGGTGCATTGAGTCTAATCTTGTGCTGAATTATGAGAAGTGTCACTTTATGGTTGAGTCGGGTATAGTCTTGGGACATATAGTGTCTAGGAAAGGGATTGAGGTGGACCCTGCTAAGATAGATGTGATTACTGCTTTGCCTTACCCCGCATCTGTGCGGGAAGTTCACTCTTTTCTTGGTCATGCGGGTTTCTATCGGCGTTTCATTCGGGATTTCAGAAGATCGCCCGACCCTTGTCCAACCTTCGCATAAGGACACGACTTTGTATTTGATGATGCTTGCAAGGCGGCCTTCGATCATTTGAAGCGTTGCACTGACTACATTGATGATCCAAGCCCCCGATTGGTGCCTCCCCTTTGAGTTGATGTGTGATGCTTCCAACTATGCGGTTGGTGCTATCTTGGCACACGAGTTGATAGAGCATCTCATGTGATTGCATATGCCTCCAAGACTTTGGATCCCGCTTGATCTAATTACACCACTACTTGAGAAAGAGTTGTTGGCTATTGTATTTGCTTTTGATAAGTTTTGGTCATATCTCGCTAGCAAGTAGAGTAATTGTTTTCTCGACCATGCCGCTTTGAAGTTTCTTTTGAAAAAGACGGATGATAAGCCACGACTCATCCGGTGGATGTTATTGCTCCAAGAGTTCGATGTTGAGATTCGAGGCGAAGTGGAGCACAAAACCGGGTAGTGACCACTTGAGTCGCATCACTCATTCTCCTCTCACCCTCTTTTATTCGGGATGATTTCCCGACGATGGCCTTCTACGTACCGCAAGGTAAGCTTCCGTGGTATGCTAATGTGGTTAACTACTTGGTAAATGGTGTTTTGCCTATAGATTCCACTAGGGCCCAAACCCTTAAATTAAAGAGTGAGTCTAAATATTATGTTTGGGATGACCCTTTATCTCGTGGAAATTTTTTGTAGTGACCAAGTAGTTAGGAGATGTATGCTCGATCATGAGTTTCACTCTATATTGCATTTTGCTCATGCTTACTTGTGGTGGCCACTTTGGACCCCAAAAAACTGCTAGGAAAGTGTTAGACAGGTGGATTATTTTGGCCTTCCTTATTTCATGATTCCCATCTGTTTTGTAAGTCATGTGATAACCGTCGGAGAGCGGGGAGTATTTCCGTAGGCATGAGATGCCCCGAACCCTATATTGTTTTGTGAGATCTTTGATGTTTGGGGTATTGATTTTATGGGACCATTTCCTCGCTTCATATGGTTATACTTACATACTGCTAGTTGTTGATTATGTCTCGAAATGGGTTGAGGCGAAAGCCACCCGGACTAATGATTCTTCTGTGGTGGTGGATTTTGTTAGGTCTAACATTTTCTGCAGGTTTGGCATTCCTAGAGCTATTATCAGTGACCAAGGCTCCCATTTTTGCAATCGAAGCATGGGTGCCTTGTTACACAAGTATGAAGTGCTTCACAAGGTCTCCATAGCATACCATCCTCAAACCAACGGTCAAGCTGAAGTCTCAAATAGAGAGATTAAGCAAATCCTTCAGAAGACTGTTAACTCTACCCGGAAAGATTGGAGTAAGCGATTAAAGGATGCTTTGTGGGCATATCGCACCGCTTACAAGACTCCGATGGGATGTCTCCTTATCGGCTTGTCTTTGGTAAGGCATGTCATCTTCCGGTTGAGTTGGAGCATCAAGCCTATTGGGCCATTAAACAGTGTAACATGGATTTGGCCAAGTCTGGGATGGAGCGAAAGCTACAATTGCAAGAGTTGGATAAGCTTAGATTGGATACCTATGAAAGCTTGCGGTTATACAAGAAAAAGACTAAGGCATTCCATGATAAGCATATTCTGAGGAAAAAATTTTCTGTGGGCCAGAAAGTTCTTCTGTTTAACTCCCGTTTGAAGTTTATGCCTGGTAAGCTTCGATCTAAATGGGATGGCCCTTTTGAGATCACTAACATTTTTCCATTTGGTCTTGTTGAGCTATGTGATCCACCACGGGACGAACCTTTAAGGTCAATGGGCATCGCCTCAAGCCATTTCATGAGGGATCCCAATGACGCGGCAGACGACGGGGAGAGATTCTCCTCATTGATGCCACTTATCCTTCATAAACCCCTTGGGGAGTATTGTTGGGATCCGTACAACGCAGCGGATTACAAAACTTACGAATCCCGTCCCGAGGATCACTCAGGTGCGTTTAAACCTAGGCTAGTGAATCCGAAATTACCTTAGGAGAATTCGTTTGCGGCTTGTTCTTCTTTGAACAGGTGGGCTACCTCCTCGATCAGCGAGAAGACAACTCGTAGGATCGTCTTCCTCCACCGTATCCACACGAACAACTCCCGAACACGGCTACGGCAGCGTGCTAGCGCCTCTTGTGCGTCTCTCTTAATTTTTCGACTCTAGGTTTTTCTCGCGGTCGAATGCGCTCGACAAAAATGTCCCGTGAGTTTTCTAAACCCGTTCGCCGCATTATATAAAATTAATCCTCATTAATTTTGAAATTCAAATTTCAAATATGGATTAAAATACATTAATTACATCAATCAAATCGATGTAATGTATTTAATCCTCATTAAAGCTAATTTGAAATTCGAATTTGGAATCTGAATAATAATAAATGTATTAATTAAATCCATCTAATAGATCTAATCAAATCCATTTATTTAATCCAAATTAAAAAGCCTTCGATTTAATTTATCTCTATAAATTAAATCCGAGAAATAATATCTATCTATTTAATTTAAATTTGAGATACCATATCTCAATTTAATATTAAATGATATGCGATATCTTTATTCGACAATTAAATGAGATCTGATATCTCAATTTGTTTTAGATATTTAATTTATCAAAAAATTAAATACAAAACAAATATATTAATATTATAATCTCTATTAATAATACTAACATATATTAATTTCGAATTTAATATATATATATACATATATATATATATATATCCTAGATTAAATTTAGTATTCATTAAATCTTAGGCGTATCTAAGATTCAATGAATCTGGACACATTATTCGTGTTGAGTTATTCTTGTGTGCGACCTCGCAGGCCCATATAAGATTGGCAGTGGGCCAACACTTTGTCAGCCCACAAGTCGCAAGCGACCTCTAGCAAGACATTGTGACTACCCAATTCACATGGGGATCGATGACACGATACAACCTATCGTACAACCATGTCACGTCCCTTTTGTCACGCGATAATTTGGTCAAGGATGAGGCATGGATAATGTCGACTTCCTTTTTCTTGACCATTACTTTTCGATTCTCGAGTAGTCTAATAAGTGAAATGGAAACCCCTTTCCATCACAAAGATGGCCATACATTTCTTAAACTCACTCATCGAGGGGCCCAGTATTATCTCTCTACAAGTGTGAGGGACAAATTCCATCTTGACCATTCACATTCCTCCGCATGAAAATCACTGATCCCTATCCCAGCCTTTATCATCACCCGGTCAAAGGTGACTTTTGACTAGGTCAAAGACCAATGACTCATCATGTAGGAATCCATGATGATCTCAGTCATAGGGCGTCATGACGCGGTTATACATGAGATAAGCTTATGACTAGATCCATGCGCAGCTTTCTCATAGTGGGTCGGTCCAAGACCTTGTACTCTTACAAGTGCCAATGACTTTGATTCGTATCTCCATACCTCATCAAAGTCATATCAGTCGGTCTTAACTCATTCGCTCCGCGTAGATGACCGACCGAGGGACATTTAGGATAATCTATAAGATGTATCCAGGGGATGCGATTATCAATACGAACATGCAAACGAAAATGATAACAAAAGAGAATACTTTAAATAACTTAAATATCCAAAGTACAATGAATTGCCCCTAGGGCATAATTTCCAACAGTATTCTTCATACACTACTTTGCTTTTTGAAATAAATACAGTCTCTCTTTCTATGATTGCTACATATTATGAACTTGGACATTTTGGTTTTAATGGATCATTTGTTTGGTCTCGCCATTCTTGACTCTTCGATTACATGTCTTGGTAGTTGATTTGATGTTGTTGATTGCCTAAGTTGGTATTGACCTTGTGAGGTTTTGGGCCTGCATGAATGGAATTCATCTTTTGCCATTCTTTCTTTCATGTGTACATCTCGCATTCATGATTTGTGTTCTCTAGAACTTGCTCCTTTTCTCTTTGAAACTACATTTTTCATTTACGTGCATAAGTATAATGGAAGCTTGTTTTCTTTCTTTTATTTTCCTCACTTTGGCCAAATAGCCTTTCCCTTACATTATGATTCCTTTGCTAGCCCTTTGTGCCTTTTTGACTCATTCTTTTCTTAGCTACATTACAAGCCTAAGCGAAAAACCATTTTATTTCGCACCTTGAAAATTTATTGAGCATTGGTTTCACCTTGGTTTTGTGTTTAAGTGTGGGGGTTGCTCGGGAGTGCAACAATTTAAGTGTGGGGGGATGTTTGCTTTTGACATTGTGATTATGTATATAGTATAGTTTCAATTTTCTAAATAAAAAAAATGAAAGAAATAAAAAGAAAGAAAGAAAGAAAAGCAAAAGAAAAAGAAAAGAAAAGAAAGAAAAGCGAGAAAAAAAAAGAGAAGAAATAAAGAAAGAAAATACATAGAAAGACGGGAGATATATAAGTAAAATAAAAATTTTCTTACATAGAGAATGATTGTGTTAATTAGTGCTCTTTTAATTTCCTTGGGGCTTAACCTCTCATTCCATACTATTACCTACCTTCACCCCGACCCCATTACAACCTTTCATAACAAGCTCTCTTGATTTGTGCATGCATGTGTTATGAGTAGTGGAGACGTAGAAATTGAGCAAGCTTATGGTAGAGCAAATTTCTTGAGTAGAATTTGAGCGATACACTTATTTACCTTAAACACTTGAGAGATTGATTGATCGATTGATCACATCATTTGAGAGACCATCTTATGTGATTAGCATCATTGATTTAGATTACCATGAATTGTAATTTGAGATGAAGGGATTGTGGTCTTGATTGATTGATCTTTTGGAGCTTTGTGTCCCTTGTTCAATTTTTGTATTGTTAGCAATTGTTAGAAAAGAAGAGTTTCTCCTTTAGGTCTTTTCCTTTGAATTTTGCTCGGGAGTGCAAAAAGATAAGTGTGGGGAATTTGATAATTGACTATTTCATACACTACTTTTTGTCTCTTGATTAATAATTTAGGACTCTTTAGCTAATAAAAAATGGCTTTCATACTTATTTGGGCTTTGGGCCTTTTATTATATTTTAGTCATTATTTAATAATAAATTCCAGTTTTACATTGCTTCACCATTTTTACCATAACTCTTGAACCAGACATCGGATTTGCCTCATTTTTGTCTCATATTTCAGATGATTCAGAGAGCTACAATAGTTATGAAGACATGAAGAGCAAATTCGGACAAGAGGGTGGTCGATTTTGGAGCCGAAGTCATATGTATTTTTGGGCTCGAATTTTGTAATTAAAGCCCATTTTATTTTATTTTCGTTACGGGCTGAATTGTGGATTGGAGCCCCATTTCCTTTTGCCATTTTAGGTTAAGTGAGCCAGCAGCCACAAACACATTCGATTCACGTTTTTAGAATTCGGAGGATCAAAATAGTAGTTTTCAAATTCTCTCGCAATGTTCTTCGTGTTTTTCGCGTTCTTCATCATTTTTCGTCTTTCTTAATTATGTTCGGCTAAATTTCTAAGATTGATCCACGATGAGGGTTCCATCCACTATCCAGAGGATTCGCACCTAATCGGTAACCGTCTAACTCGTTTCGTATCCCTTAATCGATTTGATTTTGGTTGATTGGGTTTTTGATTAAAAACCCAAATCGATATTTCCCAAGGACGAAGTTCGGATTGGGTTAAAGTATTTCGTGCGATCATACGAGGTGCGCCACCGATTCGAACAAATTCGAACGATTGTTCAGTTGAGGGAATTTCTAGACAAATGCGAGAGATTTTGGTTTGTCTAGAGTCGATTACGAGTTCGGTTATAAACTGCATTTCGTTCGAGGAAGGGTAGTGGGTGAATCCGAAATCGTGAGTTGATCCTTTAATCCTACGTTTTTGTTCAATTCGTGTTATTTCATTTTGTCTCTGTTACTTCGTCTTTAATATTATTCTGAATAAAAAAAAACCCCCATTTTCATCCTTTTTTTTTTATTCTTTGTGCGAATTGAACAAGTTGTCGTGAATTCATTGGGAAACGACCCAGGTTACATTATACGCAAATCCTTTTCTAATCGGTTATTTTGGGAGATTACGGTAAATCTCTGTCAGGGGGTGAATTGGGTGTCAGATAAAACTTTAGGAACTTTGAAAATCTTTTCGCTACTTCTAAATCGACAGTTAGATATTCAAATAAGCATATATTGGAAATATAAAGATAAGGGAAGAGAATATGCAAAGCGTGATTTATCTTTGGTTCGGTCCAGAATCGTTGACCTACGTCCAGTCCCCAGAACACCTGGGATTCCACTATCTTTCATGAACAATCACACGCTTTGTAAATGAAGGATGGTCCTCTCACTTTTAGACTCCACTCCCCCTTACAAGTTGTAATTGCTACACCTGCTTGATTACACTCTCTGTAAATGAAGGATGGTCTACTCACTCTCAGACTCCACTCCCCCTTACAAGTTGTAATCAATACAATGTGTTTCCTACTCAAGATCACCCAATCTTGAGTAACTTTCAGCTAGAATGTTTACAGATAAATCTTCTCTCTCAGAAGTGAATGAATAAACACTGAAGCACATAATCAATCATTTCACTCTCTAAGGTAAACTATATAAACATTGAGAAACAGAGAGTACATGAATATCAGAGTATTGTCATATTGAAGATGTAAGCTTGTGTCTCTGTGTTAGCCACAACTATCTTTGAATGCTTCTCTATTTATAGATAATCAGTATTGATGTTGTTTGAAGCATTTGTCTGTTGCATATATTCGACCGTTGGCAAGGGTTGCTGGAGCGTCTCTCGTTTGTCCGCCATTTATCTTCATTAAATGTCCGTTGTGGCTTTCATCTATATAAAGAGAAATAGCCGTTGACGAATTTAAATGTTTTTTGTCGTTTTGCTTGTTTTGTCAAGTCCTCCACTTTAGTGGCATTCGTAGATGTTCGTTGAGAGTGTTTAAACATCTGCACCTTCTGCTAAGCCACGATCGAGTGTCCTCTTGGTTGAGATTATGTTCAGTTGTTACTCACGTGGTCCAAGATGGAGAATAGCTTAAAATATTGATTCGGTGCTTTTGACGGTATGGGCTATCCGTCATCGTGTCAGCTCTATTTCTCAGTGCTCTCGATACACTTCAGCTTGTCAGAATTCAAACATTGCTTATACATCAATAAATCACTCAAAATGATTAGTAATTTTATAGGTAATATTGAATGATTTGGAAGAAGATATAATTAAATTATTAGAATCAAGTTGCAGATGTGCCGAGTCTACTGATATACCAATACTTGAGTAGCCAATTTCATATACTCGAGTATCTATTGTAGAACAGCTAGTCAGATGCTTCGTCTTGTTCAATACTCGAGTAGCCAATTCTTAATACTCGAGTATTCAGCAGTTTAGGTGGACCAGAGACTTTGCAGATGATCATACTCGAGTAGTTCAAATGCCAATACTCGAGTATCTCTTGTTTAATCCTGAAACAAATAAACTCAGAGAATCATGTTAGTAAAGTTCAGTTCACATACTTGAGTATCACAATTCATATACTCGAGTATTACATTGCCCATACTTGAGTATTGCGCAGTCCAAAGAGCAAGTATCATATTTAATCTGAGCATACTCGAGTAGCATATTTCCAATACTTAAGTAACTCGCCAATACTCGAGTATTGCTCACCCAATCTCGAGTATTACACTGTTATGAGAAGACTTCAGTCAGAGATGAGAACATATACTCGAGTATTCATTTTCTAATACTCGAGTACCTATCAGAAGTGTTCTGCAGAAGCTGAACCATCTATCCAATAATCAGAAACAGATTAATCATTCATAACAGATACTGAAATACCTCATAAAGTGTGTATTGTGAACACTTGTACTTCTTTGATGTGAAGATTGATCTTTGTGCATCAGCGTGATTATTCAGAATGTCTCTATTTCAGAAATCTGATGAGGTCTCTGTCTCTTCATTACTCGAGTATTGGTTTCTAGTTACTCAAGTATTGATGAATGTCCATTTGCAGCGAAGTGAGAAACCCGATATTACTCGAGTATTTAAGTGACATACTCGAGTATCATCTTCGAATGTCAAACTCTTGCTTTCTGTCATATACCATCTTGTGCTCATATCAGATTTTCAAAACCCAGTAGTATTGGCAATCCAATCGGGCAATTTCCAGTGAACTTGTCGTCTTCAAAATAACTTCAAATTTGGAAACTTACCCATATTCAGAAACCTCTTTAAGCATTGTTTCCAGTACAAGAAGAATCAGTCCCAAACTTGTTGAATTTCGTTGGTTATCATAGGATGAATGTAGGCTGTTCTTAATCAATGCTGATTGCAACATCCTGAACATACTATCAACTTCAAAACATCATATCTCCTTCAATTGATCTTCGTTTTCTGGTTTCTTGATGTTTTTGGAAATTTATTTGAGTCTAGTTTCCAATGGCGCTGGTTGTAGCTCAATTGGATTCGTCGTTTGTGAGATACACTCAAATTACCGAAGGTTGGTCTGGACTGTGACGATGATTTTTGTGCCAAATTCAAAAATTCATAACTCACTCATCTGGACTCCTTTGGACTTAAAGTTTTTCCAAGAATACGTGTTGGATGTCTAGTTTCATATGCCATTGGTTTCGTGTTAATCCAATTCTTTTTTGGAGAGATATTGTCGAATTACCAAAGGTCGCCAGAAACAATGTTGAACAGAGCACCTGAACAGCACCCCAAATACTCGAGTATTTGAAGCTGAATACTCAAGTATTGGTCCAATACTCGAATATTGAAGTTTCATACTCGAGTATTGATGGATTTTTGGCCTAAATAAGAGCTGATAAGTGCAATACTCGAGTATTAAAATGGTGGTACTCGAGTATTGATTCAGGAACAGTGTCATACTCGAGAATTACTTCAGGAACGCAGTTGTAACTCATTTTAACTCCGAATTGATCCGTTCCAACTTCTGTTTGATCATGGAGACTTGAATATTGATATTCTCATAATATTTAACAAGTTCTTCTTTCTTGAATCTTCCTCTCTTGATCAATCTTCATTGTTTAAACTTCATATCTACATTAATTATAAGAATTAGTCAAGGTATAAGTTAAATGTAGTATGGAAACTTTTTGCTCTTAATATTGATAAGCATATTTGTCATCATCAAAACTAAGCATAACTAACAATAGTGGCCGTAGATTACTTCACGAAATGGATAGAGGCGGAACCATTGGGAACAATAACCTCGGCTCGAGTGCAAAAGTTTGTAAAGAGAAATATTATTTCCCGTTTTGGGATCCCGGCTGAGGTTATTACGGATAATGGAACCCAGTTCACTGACAAGGGTTTCCAAGAGATGATGGCTGATTATCACATCGAGCAACACTTTGCTTCGGTTGAGCATCCACAATCTAATGGGCAGGCAGAAGCGGCGAACAAGGTTATCCTTGAAGGATTGCAAAAGCGGATGGAAGAGGCTGAGTTGGACTGGGCGGATCAGTTATACTCTGTGCTGTGGGGACTTCGGACGACTGTGCATACAGCAACCGAAGAAACCCCATTCAGACTTACTTACGACTGTGAGGCAATGATTCTGGTTGAAATCGGTGAACCCTCATAGAGAAGGATCAACGCTCTCAATGAGGAGGGCCAAAACAATGAAGCTATCTCGGTTGAGCTTGATCTAATAGATGAAGCCCGGGTTACAGCGCATTGTAGGGAATTGGCAGCTAAACGACTTATTGCCAACCAGTATAACAAGAAGGTCAGACCCCGAAGTTTTGACAAAGGTGACCTCGTCCTTCGCCGAGCCGACATAGGCAGCAAGAATGCCAGTTAGGGGAAGTTCGCAACAAATTGGGAAGGTCCATACCGTGTAACGGAGAGCTTGGGCAGAGGTGCTTATAAGCTTGAGACGCTGAAGAAGAAGCCTGTTAAGCGAACTTGGAACGCCGACAAGCTAAAGGCATATTATAGTTAAAAATCAGCCCATACAAGGTATATGGTCATCAAGAAGCCATGAAAAAGGGGGATTACTCCTATAAGGCACTATGTAATGACGGCGTCGCCGAATCATTTTTATTAAATTAATGAATATTGGGCCTACGAGCCCAATTTCAGAGCAATTTATTTTTGTTGTGTTGACATCATGGTAAGTAGGAAGGAAATTGAGGTACATAAACCCGTTTCTGGAGATCTTATTGAAATTAAACATGTAGGATTCTGAGGTATAGAAAGCCCGTTTCCAAAAACCATGTTGATAAGGGAACATGTATGAATTCATGGCCAGAAAGCCAGCTTTCAATAAGCATGCCTGGAATATGGGGGTCTGGACACTGGGTGCGCACACCAGTTTTCAGAACTACAAACGGAATAAGCACGTAGAAATTTATGGTGCAAACACCAATTTTTCGGAAATCGTGTATGCATGCGCGAATTATTGGGCACACACACCTAGTTCTCTTAGTGTGCATCAAGTCATGGTCAAGAAACCAGTCTTCGCAAGGCCTATAAGAGCCAAACCGAAAAGAATTTTCAAACCGGTTTCAGAAAATTCTTTTGTTATAAGGCGTAAAGCCAGGTATGGCTGGCGTCGAACAAGCTGTCCAGAATAACTGAATAGACTGATGTACCGACCTTGATCAAGTCAGGTTGTTAAAGCTTTAGAGAGTAAAGTTAAAAACATTTGATGGGTTTATTGTTGTTAGAAGTGAACAAGTTTAGCAAGTTGGCGAAATTGATAAGTGTTAAACAAACCGATCAATGCACGCAAGTATCAAATAATTTAAGAGAAGCATGGGCAGCAAAAGGTCTATTGTCAAGGCCGAAGCTCAAATCAAGACATCACGAATTTAAAGCCGGGTTATAACCACGGCAGCAGAAGGCCAATTAACAAAACAAAGGAAGGCCGTGCATAGGCCTAGGAGGGGATGATGGACTCTTCTTCGCCTTCCTCATTATCCTCTTCTTCGTCCTCATCAGCCCCGGGGGGAATTAATTTCCATTTTTGACTAACATATGCTTGAAAGTGTAACGCAGAGGTGTTCAGGGGGATGTTGGAGTTAAGGACTCGAATTTGCGCCACGGCATTGTTAAAGGACTGCACAACAGCGCTGGCATATTTCAAAGCTGGGCTTTGGCCGCCAGAAGGTCCTCATCTTTTGTCTTCAGCACATCTTTGACATGGTCTGCATCGGACTGTGCTTTCTCTACAAGCAGCATGTCGGTAGTATGGAGATCCTCCAAATGGTTTATATCCATGTTCACCATGGCCAGTTTTTCCTCGGTTTGGGATAAATTTGCTTTAAGCAAATCCACCTCTTTCCTCATTTTTTCTTCTCGGCTTCGAGAGGCTTGGAAGTCGTCCCGAGCTGGTTCGGTCGTGGATAACTTTGGCCAAGTCTGCGTTATCTTTTAAAGGAGCAAGTTCCTGCTTCAGGCCATCTCGATCCTTAATCACCTCGTGCAAGTGTGCCATGTTCTTGGCATACTTGACTTTGAGAATGGCATAGGGTCGGATCAGTGAGACGGCTCTGTGGCCCTTCAGTTCTAGATCGGCAATCTCGACCTTGTTGGCTTCGGAGAGACCGAGGGATTTGTGAAATCAGCCAGGACGCCGGACGGCGTCCAAGAAGTCTGGTGTCACCCCACTCTTCCACAAGTCTCCCTCAGGTAACTCGACTACAGAGGGGGCCGTTTCCATGAAGGACAGGGCCGGAATGGTTTCTACTAGAGGACCAGGGGTGGCCTGTGGATCAGTGGGCCCGTCTTGGGGATGTTTCCCCTTCTGTTTCTTTGAGGTCCCTTCCCCACACTTGGATCCGCCTTTGGGTGCCGAGCGCTTGCGAGAGGCTCTGGCGGTCGCAGCCACTTCGTTGGCCGGGGCAGGGTCATCGGGGTTGCCGGCGTTAGGGGAATTGACGGTCCCTTCAGGAAGCTCGGCGAATATGTTGAGGAACTCGGGCTTTCCCATACGTCGGCCTGCAAAGAAACGAACAATGTTAAAAAAAAGAAAAAAAAAAGAAAGAGGACGGTTAGCATGCTAATATGCCCGTACTCGTCGCAGAGCGTCTTCTAATTAGGGGTGTGGAGATGAACTGGGCTAGATCTATCGGCTTTTTCAAGGTGCCGACAAGTTCTAACAGGTTTAGTTGAGCCAACTCTTCAGCATCGAAAAAACTTTTCGGTTTAGGCACCAAGTCACTGTTGGTTAGCGTGTGATGGCGAGAAGACCAGTACAAGGGAAATCTTTCCTCAGTCTCCCCGGATTGAAGACGTCGGACAAACCATGGGGCTTGCCTTGAATCTGCAACGACTTTGAAAAAGGTGGCTTTAAAATTTTTCCAGGAATCCATAAAGGGTTTGAACAGTTTGCGATCGCAGATGTTGCGTAGTGAGGTCCACCCGAACCAGGTGGGGGTGCCTCCGGTAACCATGCTAGTTTCCATCAGAGAAAAGAAAGACATAAAAACTGGAACGATGCATATTATATTTCGTTTTTTGCATAAGTTCTTGAAAGCTACTGCAAAGGCCCATCCGTTGGGGTGGAGTTGTGTGGGGGCAACATGCAAGTGGTTTAGAAGGTTGATTTGAAATTCGGTAAATGGAAGCTTCACGCCGAGTATGATGACGACATCTCGATAAAGGAAAAAGAAGTGGGAATCTTTGCTCTGAGGCCGACAGGATGCAACCGACTCATTCCCTTTGGGCAACCGTATGCTATATCCTTCTCCTTCGGCAAGTCTGAGTGATCCAATATCAGAGGCGTCCATGTTATTGGTAATGCGCGTTACGCAGAGGTTAACGGCAAGTTTGGTTCCAGGTGGAATATTAGGAGTGGTGGATGCACTGGATTCTTCCATCTCGGATAGGTTGGGAGAGTGTGAAGAGGAGGTCATCTATACCTAAAATCAAGAAAAAAGAGAAGCATAAATCAAAAAGTAATAGCTACCTGGCGGAATGACGTTGCGTCGACAATTAGCCAAAAGTAAATCGGCTTCCTGGTGCCGTTCTAGCATAGCCAGATCAATACCCTTATAGCAACATTCGTCGCAGGGGTTTGGCACTCGGTTTGGCATGGTTAAGAGAGGAACGTTTGAAGGTGTGGGCCGTCGTTTGTTTTTTGTGCTTTTTCGGGAAGAACGAAGAAGCGCGGCAGGTCCTTCATCTTCAGGTAGTGGTTCCTCTTGAAAGGAAAATACGAAGGGTATGTCAGAAGGCCTAGACGTTTTCCTACCCTCCGGGAGAGTGGGAATACGTGAGCGTGTCTGTAGGCACGGTTTTCTTCTGAGCTATTGTTTTGCGATAAGAGGAGGAGTGTCTGGGATCGAAGGTGTGTGGCATAGTGCAAGCCATAGTCAGGATACCCAGAAAACCCAGAAGCAGGCTTACAGAAATTTCAAAAACTTGGATAGAGACTGCCCAGTCAGTGTAGTGCTCAACCAAAAAGAATTAAGAAAGAAACAAGGAGGCGGAAGTACCTGTCAAAGGTATAGAATAGCTTTTATGCAAGAGCGCGTTGGCGGAGAAATTCTCGAGTCAGAATTGGAGGATAGAGGTGCAAAAGTGTTATAACGAAGGGTTTTAGCAGGGATCTATAGACGTTGCGAATTTGAAAGGTCAGGAGCCACGACGCCCGTACGCATCGAACGTTGCGTGTAAAACCCTAAAAAGCCCATTAGGGCTGACAGGAAATGACGCGAGCATTAAATGCGAGCGCATATCAAGGACGAGGGGAATGATTGGCCCACGCGAGACGAAGATTGGAGGCTAACTCATGATTATATGGATACTTCTTGATTTTGTAAGAAGCAAATCTGACGTAGTAAAAATTTTTCAAAATTTCAGCGTCAACCCGGATTGAGGGCGATTGATTTGGTGTCACCCGGATTGAGGGACGATTGATTTTAATTCTTACTCCGGCTTGAGGGGAAATTAATTTCAGCGTCAACCCGGATTGAGGGGCGCTTGATTTTGATTCTTACTCCGGCTTGAGGGGCGATTAATTTGAGTATCAACCCGGATTGAGGGCGATTGATTTTAATTCTTAGTCCGGATTGAGGGGCGATTAATTTCAGTATCAACCCGGATTGAGGGGTGATTGATTTTAATTCTTAGTCCGGATTGTGGGGTGGTTAATTTTAGCGTCAACCCGGATTGAGGGGCGCTTGATTTTAATTCTTACTCCGGCTTGAGGGGCGATTAATTTCAGCTTCATCCCGAATTAAGGGGCGCTTGATTTTAATTCTTACTCCGGCTTGAGGGGCGATTAATTTCAGCGTCAACCCAGATTGAGGGGAGCTTGATTTTAATTCTTACTCTGGCTTGAGGGGTGATTAATTTCAGTATCAACCCGGATTGAGGGGCGCTTGATTTTAATTCTTAGTCAGGATTGCGGGGTGATTAATTTCAGTGTTAACTCGAATAGAGGGGCGCTTGGTTTCAAGTCTTAATCCGGCTTGAGGGGCGGTTAACTTCAGGTTCAACCCGAATTAAGGGGCGCTTAGTTCTAACGTCAACTCCAATTGAGTGTAAACCAGGAATCGAGGGTGATTGGTTAGCTTTTCTTCTAAAGCAGAAGAGGAGCGGCTTTGCGCGGCAATGTGCAGGTTACCATGAGCTTATTCCATTTACAAAATAGAGAATAATAAAGACAGATGGATTTACAGTAATGATTTTCCATTTCTATCAACAGTCAAATAATTTACATTGCGCTTATACAGAAAACAATAAGCTTCATAAGGGAAGTACAGTGGTAAGATCCGAATAATTAAAGTATGCAACTCGTCGGCAGGAGCATCTCAGATCGCTGCAGAGGAGAAACCACCCAAAGTCACCACTAGGTTAAGTGTCCTTTACATGGTTCTACCATGGACAGGGCCCCAGACGTTCTTCCGAAAGCCCATGAAGACGAAGTTGAGCCAGAGTTTGGCTTAACACTCCTGAGAGCCTAGATGTATTTAGGGATGTGTACGTGAAGACAGGCAAATACATTGGCACTCTCAGATGTCCTTTGGGGGAGGTGAATGAAGACAGGCAAATACATCGGAGGATGGTCTTGAGTTTTCGAAACCTTGACATCATCTTTGGATCCTTTCTTCTTCTTCGATTCTCTGCAGTGTACGGTTGCTTTGAAGAGCAGAAACGAGTGTACCGAACGTGATCTTCTTAGTATGTGGGGGGTAACTCGAAGATAATGGTAGTTCATCCTTAAAAATCCAAAGATGTTCACGAAAAAGAAGTCTGAGGGTGATGGATGAAGAAAAGAGGAAGGAGTAGACAAATTTTATAGGCATCCTTTTGTGCGCATGGCATATAGGAACGCCAGAAGTAATTAATATCCTTAATGGGAAGCGTAAGCGTCGGAAGTAATAAGTGCTTTGGTAATCGAGGCATTGACATTAAGTACACGCGAATGATGAAGCAGATGGACGGTTCGTTCCCCAAGAAGAGTAGGTGATGGGTTACCTCTATCTAGACAGCTGTAGGCTTCCATGATGACCTCGATTGGGGGCAATTAGCGGGTGGAGTTCATAAAGCCGGTTATGACCGAAGTTCATGCATCTGGAGCTCATAACGACGGCCTTGTGATGAAGTTCATAAGGCCGGTTATGACCGAAGCATGCATGGAAGGGGCCCATAAGGCCGGTTATGAACGAAGTCCATTTCTCTGCATGAATCTCGGAATCATAAAAACCGGACTGAAGGTAAAAAGAAGCATAGCATGTCGGCTATTACTAATATACGATAAGAACTAAGAAGTAAGGGGAGCCGTGTTAGGCAAGTCGGTCATGGGGTCGGGGTTGGTCACTTCATAAACCTCGGCACAACAGAAGGCTTGAAGTACCGAGCTTGGGGGCAACTGTTATGGACCCATATATTGGGCCTAGCGGATATGCGACCCAGTAAGGGTATTTGCTACAGAATCCTTTCTACTCAGGTATGAGTTGAGTCATCCTCTAAACGTATCTGGGATTCAGAACCGTACAGGTAGTGGAGCAGGCATTTCCAGGACGTGGGAGGCGCACTCTGCCTGAATAACGGATTCACTACAGCAAGGAGAGAAACCCTAGGTAATCCCTATAAATAGGAGGTTACCCACCAGGTGCACTCTCTACATTCTCTATTACATTATTTACTATTCAGCCTCATTGTGCCCACACACCACCCCCCCTTTGGCGAAACGCCACCACCGTGTAGCACAGTGATCCGAGTTTGCTTGCTGGTATCTCCTCTCTAGATACCATCGGGTAATCTACTCTGCTCAGAATACTTACGCATAAGCATTCTAGGAGAGCTCAGTGATCCTACATCAACAACGCCTAGCCTCATTGGGCTAGACACTTATGTTCTACAACAGAACAGTTCCCTTATTTCACCATTTCCTTGTATCAGTTTCTATGTTAGTTCCAGAAAAATGGTATTGAGTATTCATCCACATGAAGACAATTTCTTAATCCTTTCCTGTTCTCCTTGATTATTATTCAGGGTCAGGGAGATCAATAAGGATAAATTACGAAAAGATTGACAAATATGAAAAATATGTCTTATGCTTAAGACCATGATCAACTTTCCATATACGTCCTATACTAAGGATCGGAGGGAGTACCTTTCAACAGATGAATCCTAATTTTTTATAAACCTGGAGGTTGAAACCCTGACTTGAATCTCAATTCATTTTCAATAAAATGAAAGGCTGAGACATGAATTGATATAAAAGCTTTATGAACCAAATATTGGAAACTTTTTTTTGATACAAAAAAATTTAGGTGGGGTAGACACCGGTACCCCACTAAGGCCAGGGCATGCCTCTAGGCTCAAAGAGTGCTTACAAATGTGCTAACAGATCGCCCACCAACAAAACCCTCATATCGACCAACTAGTATCGAACTTCTACTTTTTGGGGGGTAAAGGCCGCCTTAACCAACTGTATCACTCCTCATTACCAAATATTGGAAACTTAGGTAAACATCAAACATAAAATCTGATCCACTTGTGGTTGTCTTTTTAATATATATATATATATATATATATATTTTTTTTTTTTTTTTTTATTGTCGTTACTATAACCAATAATGGCGGCCCTTTATTACCACGACAATCAGTTTTGAATTATCCATAGAACTTACAAAAAGATAGGAACTATAATAGCAGTAAAATGCAAAGGGCATCTCGCAGATTAATTAATGTGGACTTTAAACCAAATTTTTAATAATTCACACTAATGACATAAGAGAATGCGTTTTAAATTCATATGCTTAATATTGGCATCTATTGAAAAACAAAAATTCGATTATATCAGATGAATATTTTTAAACCTATTTTTCTTAAGAGTTGAGGGGAGGAACTGAAGCCAATAAAAGGGATGGAAGAAGATAAATTGAGTCAAAAAATAACAAGAATACCTGACTATTAAATGGTAATTGTCCTTTTGTTTCTTAAAGGGAACTTAATTGATTCTTTTTTTAAAAACTTAATTCATTCTTAAGTGGTATTAAATTGATTCAAGTTTGCTCATATTTGGCTATTGGACAATGACTTTCTTATCCCATTCTTATTATAAGTCAAACTAACAAGTTACGGTGATGATGAAGAGCTTCAACCAATACGAGTGGGAACCAGCTTCTATGCTAAGTAAAGTGCTTAATGGGGAGAGCTAAGCATAAGTGGGCCAATGGACTTGAGTCTGGATGATCAAGGTTTGATTTTTTAAAAGTCTATATTTTTTGAAAAAAAATTATTCTAATGGATATAATTTTTGAAAAAAATAAACATAACCTCTTAATTATGGTTTTGTTCTAGTATAGAACACAAAACCGGGCCTCAATGGACTAGTGAATTGTTTGTATTGGATCAAATGACTTCTTTGAGATGCTTATCGGTTAAACACCAAAGAGAAGAGGATTACTCCGTGCTATCTATGAGGAAGATAACAAAGAGTACTTGGTGATCATTGTGCTATACAGGTATGACATTTCGCTAGAAGGTTGGGGTGTATGCACAGTGAGACTAAATATAAGTAATTGAATAGAGAATGGAGAGGTCGCACCTGGTGAGTATCCTCTTATTTATACAGATTACCTATGGTTTCAGTCCACTGGATGTGTGTCCGTCCCAGGCAACATGCGCCTCCACGATCGCAAAAAGATATTTCGATATAAAATCTACTTATTTCCTATTATATTTTGCAGGAAATATTAGCTGATTTGGAAAGAAATAGAAAAAGCAATTAAGAGGATATGCAATAAGCCAAACTCGGTGGTCCCACGCGAGAAAAATAGAAACAAAATCAATTGCGTGATCTGGTAGAGTAAATTACAAGATATAAAATATCTTTTTAATAAGAAAAAGAGAATCAGTGACCCACAACCTAAGTTATATTTAGGTTATATATATGAGGAAAAGGAAGAAGAGAAGGAGGAGACGCAGAACGAGAAGGAACGAAGAAGCAGAGGAGTAGAGGCTGAGCGTTTTAGTTCTCTTCATCATCCCCATGGAAGGACTGTGGAGGTGACGGAGAATCTTTCTTTCTCTCTCTCTCTCTATTCTTTAAACCTGAGTTTCATCTTTTTATTATGGATTTGATTAAAGCCATGTGTGGCTAGTTGGTTTTGCAACTTAGAGAACCTATGAACTTATTTAGGTTTTAGAGATTATTCCTACTTGTTAGTTTTGTTTAATTTTATTTCGGTTTATTTAATCCTGTGTTCATTGTCATTGTTATTGCTTATTGATTGATCACCATTGAGCATGTTTTGGGGATTTAGGGTTGAACTTGGAAGAGGAAATCCTAAATTGACATTGGTATTAAATAATGTAGAAATTAGGTTTAAATTTAATGAAAAATTAGGTTTAATCTAATTTGCGTCTAAGATAGGCATATACCTAAAAGCTCCGCATAATCAAATTAGAGTGAGTCCGATTTAAAAAGCATCTTATTTAGTTGTGAGGCATCACATAATTGATTAAGATAGGTAGATAAATGGACCGAAGGCATTTATGACATTAATACTCTAGATCACCGATTAGGTTAAGTCAAAATTAATTTTGGGGGGATAAAATCTAAGAAATAAATAAGGGATTAGTGACTCTAGATTACTCGTTTGATTAGTGGTAGGTTGTTTATTTTAATTTTTAATTTTAAGGAGGTTACGGGTGGCCCCCTAAAATTAAAATAAAAAATACAACATTTGATGGTCATGTACATATAATCAAATATGGAGGGGGGCTATTGTTATAATAAAGAGGTGGTGGGGCCGTCTGCTACTTTCTTACCGGCTGATCCTATTCTTGCTTTCATGTATATTTTTTAAAAAAATAAAGAATATAATAATAATAAAGAGGTGGGGCCCATAACCTTTAATGATCCCAATCTCACTTGTTTGAATGTCTGGCATTTTTTTCAACAACTTATGACAAATTTTGAGAATTAATAAAGTATTCAAAATCATTTTTTTAAAAAAAAATTTAAATTTCCTTCATGTAATTCGTTATACATGATTTTATCTTTATATGATACTACTTTTATACTGATTAGAGAATATTTTAGGGTTAGGATTTTGGGTAGTTTTGAGTTTTGTTAAAAGATGGTTATGAGGATATAGATGGTGAATAATAGTTAATTTCAATCAGCTTACTTTTGTTATTAATAATATTTTTAAAATCATACCGATCATGAAATAATTCATGCTCTTTGTAGGTGATTATTATGAGAAAGAAATGATACCATTGATACTTATTTTTAGAGAAAGAATAGTAAGTCTTTGCCCTTGTCTACTCCTAATGTTGAATTGTCAAATACTGAGATTCCTTCTTCAAAGTCTCTTAGAATTGAAAATAAAGAGATCTCAATTATAGATGAATTTAACAATATGAAAACATGTAGGATAAGAGTCAAGTGAAGTAATTTTAATTTTTGTAATAGGTTTCTTTCTTTTCTTTTCTTTTGTATATTATATCTGTATCGTATTTCAAGTACTTTTATTTTCACCACAAACCCGTCATTAAAATTTTTGAGTCCGTCTCTATTAGTAAGGTAATAAATATCTTGGGGCTCTATCCTTTGGCAAGTTTACCGTACAGCGCAGGGTTCTTCCTGTGGTAAACAGAAACAATAAGAAGAGCTAGAAGTGAAAGAAACACAACTTGAAAACGTAATTATTGATTGACGTGATGACCAACTCATATTTCTCTCTCTTGAAGTGAATAAAGCCAGCCTTGATCCTCTCGACAGCCTCAGAGGATGCGATGCCTTCAGATGCCCGATGAGAGTGGTTAAAAAAATGCCATATTTGGTACTTAGAATTTTTATCAATTTTTGAAAAATATCTTATGCTAAAGAACACAAGGAAAACTCTTATAATTATACACCCAAAAGAGAGCAATTAGTAGCATCTTCTATGTTCTTTTGAGTTAGTAGAAGCGGTTGAAGCTTATACATAATAATATGCGCGTGGTTATAATTATAAAAAGCTTACTTCATGTCATAAAATCAATGAAGGATACGTGTAGTTATAAAAACAGCAACCATCTAATTTTTTATTATATTTTAAAGAGTGAATTAAAAGACAAAAGCACCAAGTTGAATATATATATATATATATATATATAGGAATATAAATAGGATGTGCTAGTGAGAGATTGAAAATATATATATAGAAAAACTAGATCTAAAATTAATCTCAAACATTCTCTCTCGCATATTACATTCTAGACATAGTTTGTGTGATGATTCTCAAAGCGAGACTCGTTGGATTCGCTTGGGCTTCGGGGATTGAGAGAGCCATCTTTTTAAAGACGAATAATCCGCTCTATCCCGGGAGACAATTGCTCATCATCCTTGGGCATCCATATAGAGGGAGCAAAATTGTCTTAAGGACACAACGAAAGTTGGGCCCGGATTTCTTCATAGTTCATTACCATATTGGCAATCTTGTGAGTTTTTATGGTTTTTTCTTCTTAGTACAAGTACTTATTGTATGTTTACAGATTATGCATATTGATTACACAGATTCTTATCTTTTGATATTTCTATCCTGAAAGTATTTTCACCAACAATCTTAAGACAATTTTTAATTGAAATCAACTTAGATCATTGCTGATTTCATTGTTGGTAGTAATTTTAAATTGGAATCAACTTAGATTAATTTATATTAGATAAAGTTGATTTATTTTAGAAATTTTGATTTGAATCTGTGTTCAATTTTAAGATTTTAGATTTGATTTTGGAAAATTAAAGTTTCTAAAATTATGATTTCTATGGATTATATATGCGTAAGTTTGAAACTTCAATATTATGATATGATTTTGAATGTGTGTGTATATGTCGACTTGTTTCTGATTTGCATATGAATTATTAAAAGTAATTTTCATGCGTTTCGGAATTACTTATATATATGATTGATGTGCAATATATGTATATATATGCAAATTGTTTAAATATTCCAATTTCCTTGGCCTATTTTTAGGAAACATATTCCTTTTGAATTTGTTATGTGAATATTTATTTCGCAATAAAATATATAAGTGTATATATGTTTTAGGCCAAGAAATTACTATAATATAGAAACATTGGATGAAAATTTGTTTTTCTATCCGGAAAGTCTTCCTTTGAGACGGATCCACATGGGTTTGTGTGACCCGGTTTGGAGGTTGAAGATGAACAAAACCGACGTGCCTTTTTTGTTTCAGCCAGAACAGATAAGTCGTTTCATCTTGAGCGGTCTATTGTGTTTTATGGAAACACACTGTTTTGATTTTTTATTTTGTTTAAATAAAAAAAATAAAAAAAAGGGACACCTCCTTTAAAGTTTTGAGCCTATTATTATTATTTTTATAATAATAATAATAATGTGTCCGGGAGGATGCGTGGATGTTTAAATGAAATGGTATTAAAAATTTAAAATAATGCGGGTGTAGTTTTTAATGTGCCGACGTTTCAAGTATGGATGTGCTCATAGAAATCAATATGTTATTTAATTATTTATATATTGATTACTTGCACAGTGAATTTACATCCATTAAAAAATTTGATTATCTTTAGTTAATAAATATATTAGCTTTGTATGATAGGGTAGTTAATAAATCTCCTACAATCTCTCCTTATTTTAATGAGGATTTGATAAATATTAAATTCATAATGTGAATATAATATTTCATGGGAGATTTTATTGGTTTTATTAGATATCATATGGATATGATTTGATTTCATGCTTCAAGTTGCAGAAATTAAATATATTTAATAGCTAAATGATAAGATTTATTAAAAGTCCTAAATTTTAGGATGTTATGTATTTGAAAGAAAAATTCTAATTTAATTAATTAGAATAAAAGAATTTAATCCTTTTTAAAGATTTATTTTAATGGAGATATTAATTTGTTTGATAATTTTTAATCTTATAATCTTTCCTAAAATCTTGTGAAGCTTTTTAATTTAATGACTGAATAAAAATGGTGATATTTGTGAATATCTTAACCATTATTTATTTTATTAAGAAGGATTTAATTAATTTGTTTGATATTAAATGGTACCCCAATGAAACAGCGTGTTTTTATATTTTGGAGTCACCTCCTTCCAATGAAAGGGCGCCTAGCTCAACTGGCAGCTAGGCCAGCCTTCAGGGTGCGCGCACCATACGTCCCAAGTTCGAACCCCTCTTGGTGGCATTTTTGAAGCGTTTTGTTTCATTGTTTTTAAAAAAAAAAAAATAGAAAAGGGACGCACTAGGCGCCTGACAGGATCGAACACGAGACCAAAGGCATTGAAATGAGACGCCTTACCAGTTGAACTGTTGGCATCCCTTGGGTGAGGGTTTGGGGAAAATATATTTAAAGTATATTTAATGTGGGGGTTCATTTGTTGGGCCAGAGAATTGTTTTCTGTTTGGGCTAACTTATGTTTTGGGCTGACCAAAACTGTTTATGGGCCAAATTAATTCTGAATACGTTTTTTTTATTTGTTGGGCCATCTTGGTTTATGTTGCACGAAATTTTTTTTAAAAAAAAAACGTTGGGCTCTAATTTTTTGGACCATTAAATTGGAGTTTTTTATGTTTTTGGGCATTTTTTTGTGTTGCTTGGGCCAAATATAAATTATAATTGGGCCAAATTTAATTTGGGCAGTTTGGTTATTTGAATGAAGTAGCTCTCATTTATTATTGAATTATGTTTAATTTTGGGCTTTAAATATAAAGTTTATTAGTTAAGACATGGGTATCTTAAAATGTTTTTATTTTGTTAATAATATATTGAAAATTATGAGATTTTACTATGATTTATTATTTGTTATTTGCTATTGAAAGCAAAATTTTGTGAATTATTAAATATTTTTGTGACAAGCATATGACATGATATGAAAAGTTTAAATTTATCTAGTGTAGAGATAAATGTGTTCTAATTTTTCATAATATTATTATGGTATAAGCATGCATGATTTCATGTATTGGTAGAAATGCAATTATAGCCTTAATTTTATAATTATGAATTTTTGTGGCTATGATTTTATGTTTTTTTTTTAAATATTGTAAATAGCAATTATATGAATGCTAAATATTTAAATTTTGGAATTAAGCATGGTTGATTTATTAATCACAAAGTGGTCAATTCTTTATGAATTATTTTAATTCCAAATGATGGTGATTGATTTTTAACTACTCATAATCTTTATTCTATGATGTTATGTTTGTATTGTGGGTGTATTAAAGTTTGTTATTATAAGGTGTTTATGGATCAACCCAAAGGTTGATTATTTGTCTTTATAATTATTGAAAGTAAATGTTGCTAGTTTTATTTTGACACCCAAATATGATAAACATTTTTTGGGGTATGCATCACTACTAAATTATGTGAAATGTTTATAATATCATTGTGGTTAAATGTTGTATATTGTAATAAATGTTGATTACGTCTAGTTTACCACAGATGTTGTGGGGGGAAGTCATTTTAATGGCTAAGCTTTTAATTAATAGAGTGCCTCACAAAAGGATAGAAAGCATAGCATACAAAATATGAAAGGAAAGAAAGCTTCATTGAAATATTTGAAAGTGTGGGGGTGTTTGGCTAAGGTTTCGATTTCTAAACCGTTGAGAGTCAAACCTAAGACAATGGACTATGTGTTTATTGGCTATGTACTTGACAATAGTGCATATCAGTTTTTGGTCTGATGTATCAGTTATCTGGTTAATACGGTTATTGAGTTAAGGGACACTACGTTCTTTGAGAATGTATTTCCGTACAACAAGGGAAGTAAAGCAAGTGGTAATAATGATAATGATCTATGTGCTACCATAGGATACTACGACAAGTGATAATCCTGTAGAGGAGAAACCTAGACGTAGTACAAGACAAAGGACCATAATATCCTTTGGTCTTGATTTTCTCGACCTATTTGTTGGAAAATGAGCCTCGAACACATGGAAGGCTATGGGCTCTCCCAAAGCACCATTTTGGAAAAAGGCTATGAATAGTGAAGTTGAATCCATTTGTCAAACCGCACTGTGAATTGGTTGACATTTCTTTGGCAATAAGCCTCTAAGTGGGTCTTTAAAAGGAAGATGAAAGTAGATGGCACTATTGATATGTACAAAGCTAGGTTGGTAGTAGTAAAAGGCTATAGACAACGTAAAGTCCTAGATTATTTTGATACCTATTCACCTGTTATAAGAATTACATCCATTCGGATGTTAATCGCGTTAGCAGCATTGAATGGGGCGGAATTACATTAAATGGATGTAAAGAGATCCTTCTTGAATGGTGAATTAGAGGAAGAGATCTATCTAGAACAACCTGAGCATTTTGTTGTCTCAGGACAAGAATGGAAAGTTTGTTGCATGATCAATTCCCTTTATGGACTAAAGCAAGCCTAAAACAATGGCATGCAAAATTCGATGAAGTTATGTTATCAAATGGCTTTAGTATTAATGAATCTGACAAGTATGTCTATATTCAGAATACTGAAAATGGGTTTTCCATAGTCTATCTATATCTAGATGACATGTTGATAACAAGTAGTAATAATCAAATGATTAAAGCTACTAAGCGATTGCTTACCAGTAAGTTTGGCATGAAAGATATGGGTCTAGCAGATGTTATTTTGGGAATTAAAATCCATAGAACATCTGTTGGCTTGGCTTTATCACAAGAATATCTATATTGCTAAAATTCTTGACAAATTCAAGAGTTTAAACATAGCTTTTGTGACGAACCCTGTAGATTCCATTCTTCGTCTGTCGAGAAATACTGACAAAGCTGAAAATCAAAAGGAGTATGCTAGAGTTCTAGGCATTTTTTATGTGTGTTATGAACTGCACTAGACCCGATATTGCCTTTGCAATAAACATGTTGGGTCGCTTTACAAGTAATCCAAATGAGCTTTATTTGAAAGTTATGATAAGAGTTTTAGGTTACTTAAAGCACACTCAAAATTTTGCTTTGCATTATGAAAAGTACCCTGCAGTTTTAGAAGGGTATTATGATGCAAAATGAATCACCAGCTCTAATGACACAAGATCCACAAGTGGATATGTATTCACCCTTGGTGGGGGTATTGTGTCTTGGAAGTCATCCAAGCAGACTTGCATTGCAAGATCAACTATAGAAGCAAAATTTATTGCTTTAGATAAAGCTGGTGAGGAAGCCGAGTGGCTTCGTAATTTTCTTGAAGACATTCTTAGTTGGCCAAAACCGGTACCGGCAGTGTGTATACACTGTGATACTAATAGTCAAGCAGCTATTGGTAGGGCCAAGAATGTCATGTACAACGGCAAGTCTAGACATATACGTCATAGACATGACACCGTTAGACAACTACTCTCGAATGGAATCATCTCAATTGATTATGTGAAATCAAAAGAGAATATAACGGATCCATTGACTAAAGGGATTCCTAGAGAGTTAGTTATAAATTTGTCCAAAGGAATGGGTTTAAGGCCGATCCATTGTTGATTATCGCGGTAACTCTACCTAGAAGAGTGGAGATCCCACGAACTAGGTTCAAAGAGACAACTAAGTCTTAATCGACTGTTAACACTGTGGAGTTTTAAACTCATACTCATTCCTAGACAAGATAGTGCATATATATAAGGGTAAGCTTTTAAGCTTTTAATGGTTTCTTAATCTGATGTGTTCAGATGATGTATGTTGACTTACATCACAAGGAATCACCTATGTGAGTGTGAAGTGCGGGCCGCTTCTATGAGAATTTAAAACGGCCGATTCTCTAGAACACTCACAGAACCAGGCGGTGTCCAGGGCCAAAATGGACACAGCATGAGAACCAACGATGCTAGAGGAGCAACTGTGTAACTCCTATTGTCTTGGTATACACTAAAAGGTCGACGGTTCAAGACAGTGCGTCACCAGATTGCCCAGTATATCCGATAGGTTTTTACTAGAGAAGGTTCAAAGGTAACCCCTACCTTTCTCGATGCGATTCTTTGCTCGTAGAGGAATCGCACTTTGCATACATGATCATTTGCATTTGGTCATGATGGACAAACTTCTTATCCATGTGGGGGATTGTTGGATTTTAGGATCTAAATCCCATGGGTTATGAATAAGAAGTCTCATTGGTTCACCACTGCCGGTCGCGTCGTTTCGCCACAGTCGTGTCGGTTCGCCAATAGGTGTCCATCTGATCAATTCCCGTCATCTATAAATAGGATGTGCTAGTGACATAAAATCCTGAAAGGATAGATATAGAAAAACTAGATCTAAAATTAATCTCAAACATTCCTCTCTCGCATATTACATATGTAGACATAGTTTGTGCGATTCGAAAGCAGACTCGTTGGATTCGCTTGGGCTTTAGATTGAGAGAGCCATCTTTCTGAAGACGAATAATCCGCTCTATCTGGGAGACAATTGCTCATCATCCTTGGGCATCCATATAGAGGGAGCAAAATTGTCTTAAGGACACAACGAAAGTTGGGCCCGGATTTCTTCATAGTTCATTACCATATTCGGCAGTCTTGTGAGTTTTTACTGGTTTTCTTCTTAGTACAGTATTATCGTATGTTTACAGATTATGCATATTAATTACATAGATTCTTATTTTTGTGATATTTTTATATTGAAAGTATTTTCACCAACATATTTGAATAGCTGTGGGGTCGATATTTTTGCCTTTATGTGTGTGATAGCGAACTGATACATGCAGGCAACAAAGAATCAAACCACCATTTTGGGATATATGGGTGGATGATCTTATAAATGATAATAATGAAATGCTAAATTCAGTAATTGCGTGGTCCTTCTGAAGCTCTGAATTGAAAGTCATTGTCTGTCTTAGGGTCTATATATAGTGGATTGACGTGTTAGTATGAGAAGAAACCAGCTGTGATCTGATTTCTTTGCTCTGATCTGATTTAGAGGTCTTTGACCAATGAATATAATTTCTTTGCTCTGATCTGATTTTGAGATCTTTGACCAAAAAAAAAAAAAAAATCACATATATATATATATATATATATATATATGATCTCTCTTATACATGTTAAAAATACAATTATTATTTTTGTACTCAGTTAAAAATACAATTGCTCTATATTATTTTTATATGTTATAATGGCCTTAAGAGGAAAATTAGCTTCTCTAATCATGGTCTAATTAGATTTATTTTGCTATTTTTCTGTTTTAAATATGTTTTGGTTATGTTGTTATTAACAACTAAACCCATCTATCGCTCTTTTTGACATAGTTGGCATCTGGTTATTAGAGTTAATAAATATTACCTACTAGTTTTTCATCAAGATCTTTGAGCATTCCATTTGAACTTGGCGAACTTTGAGTCATTCCTTGCATAAAAATGATTGTGAATAATTCTTCTTAACCTTCTTTTTTTGACCTAGTTGAGGAAAATCAAAAATTCAGGTGCCACATTATCTGCAGAACTGATACCTTACAATATAATTCCCTTGGAGGCGCCATCATTTACCAATCCTATCGAGTTTTCTTTGAAGTAAGTTGATGCCCTCAGAAATTTGTGGTGGTTTTGGTCTGTCATGTCCTTTACAATTTATTTGCAGTATTATTGGTTTGTTCACTGGTTGCCATTAATCTAGAATTCATTATTGGTACTATGCTTGAATATTTTTCGTAACTTGTGAGTGCTTATTCTTAATATCGGGTTAAAGGAGCAATAGCCGCAATTAGATATATTGAAGCAGTTCCCTAGACTTCCCGCCGGCTTTAACATATACGGACAAAGGGATGCCGACATATTTGATCTTTTAGAATCTGCCTCCGCGCCATTGTTCAACACTTCAACCACACATCAGAATTCGAGAGGGGGTATCAGAGTCGAGATGGGGTGTTGGTATCAGAGTCCGGGATAATGTGTGGTATCGAGTCCGGTAGTGGGTGGTATCGAGTCGGTAGTGTGTTGGTATCGAGTCGGGGTAGTGTGTGGTATCGCCCGATGTAGTGTGTCGATATCGACATGGGTATTCAAGTCGGGATAGGGCGACGGTATCAGAGCCCGAGGTAGTGTGTTGGTATCAGCCTGATGTAGTGTGTCGGTATCAGACATGGGTATTCGAGTCTAGGATAGGGCGATGGTATCAGAGCCCGAGGTAGTGTGTTGGTATCAGAGTCCCGGGTAGTTTATAGTATGGTGAAGCAAGCTGTTATAAAATATTAGGATAAATGTGCAAAAGAGCACATGTGATTTGTCTTCGTGAGCGTCCAACACTAAATTTTTTTTTATGTGCAAAAATGCACATGTGGTTATAAATAGGTGCAAAATTCACAACACCGTTAGAAGAAGATAGCATCCATTTATTTTAATTTGAAAGTACCAAAATACCCCTAACTTAGGAAAAAAAAAAAAAAAGCTCATGGAAGGCCTTGAAGATGGTGTTCCCGTTTCAAATCAAACTAAGAAGAGCAAAAAAAAATAGTCCTTTTCTTCGCGGCTTTATTAGTTTCAATAAGAGAAGTCCCTTCAAGTTATTGAATCAATTTGGGTCTCCCAAGACGGTGAAGAAGTCGGGGTAAGGAGAACAAAGTTCAAGGCAATATGATCAGACGCGGCATGAGATGCTTGGATTATAGCCCAAAAAGGATTCTGAAATTAAGTAATGTTTCTCCTAAATCAAGAGAGCCAGTCTTTCCAACTGTCTTGGGACGTAGGTTTTGGTCGAGTAATTGTCGAATTTGACGCTAAGGATCTAGTTCAGATGATTAATAATGGGAAAGCTGAGAACAGTGGCGACCTAATTTGCTGGCAGATCTGGAAGTAAGTAGGAATGCCTCGCGATTTGAAGTTCAAGTTTATCTTTAGAGAAGGAGATATGGTTGCCGACTCTTTTGCCAAGAGCGGTATTTCCGCATCTACCTTCCTCGACACGTGTCCTATGTTTTTACAGGATCTAATTTCTCAAGAGAGGATGGGATTCAATTTCCTTTTGTAATTTGGTTTTATTAGCTTATCGCCTTTCTTTTGTATTAAAAAAAAAAAAAAAAAAAAGCAAACCAAGTCCTTAATTCAAATTTTCTTCTTACAATTGGTATCGAGCCAACTTATAGTTGATATCGAGCCAACTTATAGTTGGTATCAGAGCCAACTTACAGTTGGTATCAGAGCATGGGCTCGTCGTTCTGCCAACAAGGATGCTGGGCCTCAAAGGGAGTGGATTGTGAAGTCTCACATTAACTAGAAAGGCAAACGAAACATGCCAAAGCAGACAATATCCACAAGCGAACGCTTAGGCTGTTACACTAAACATGCATTAGGTACATCAAGGTCATTCAAGGCTATTCAATTGAGAGTACAAAAATTAAGAGTTTAACACGGAAGCAAGCCAACATTAAGGCCATTCAAGGCTATTGAATTGAGAGTACAAAAATTAAGCGTTTAACACAGAATCAAGCCAACACTGTCTTCCCCATGTCTCTTCAGTCGTTAAATCTGGACCCCTCTATAAAAGCATAAAATCACATTACCACACAAGAAATGATGAGACGATAATTAAAATCACATTAATACCACAGATTTGTAGAGTATCTACAAGAAATGATGAGACGATAATGGATCTCGGGAAGAAATAAATTTTACCTCCGAAAAATTTAATGATACAATTCTTTTGGTGAAGGTTCCAAGTAAAATAAAATGGATAACTGCTACTCCTAAGGTCGATGAAGGGCATAATTTTTTTGAGTGTTTGATACTGTTTCCAATGTTTACACTTTTTAGTAGGAAATGGCTCCAAACCAAGATACAACTATAGAGTAGTTTGCAATATGAAATTACAAATGTTAAAAATTTGATTTATAATATTAATCCACATGTCATTACTTTTATCATCTTAATAATTTTATTAAAATTTTTACTATTATTTGTCAATTAAGTTGATGCCCTCAGAAATTTGTGGCGGTTTTGGTCTGTCATGTCCTTTACAATTTATTTGTAGTATTATTTGGTTTGTTCACTAGTTGCCATTAATCTGGAATTCATTATTGGTACTATGCTTGAATATCTTTCCTAACTTGTGAGTGCTTATTCTTAATATCAGGTTAAAGGAGCAATAGCTGCAATTAGA
Source organism: Acacia acuminata (assembly GCA_019022655.1). Classification (NCBI taxonomy): domain Eukaryota; kingdom Viridiplantae; phylum Streptophyta; class Magnoliopsida; order Fabales; family Fabaceae; genus Acacia; species Acacia acuminata. The sequence goes on from JAFJYI010000174.1 coordinate 380,856, forward strand.
TATACTGAACAGTTCCCTAGACTTCCTGCTAACTTTAACATATCCGGACAAAGGGATGCTGACATATTTGATCTTTTAGAATCTGCCTCCACGCCATTGTTCAACCCTTCAACCACACATCCAAGACTCCTATTTTGCGAGTCCTTCCTTCATTATCTATCATTTCTATTTTTTTTTGTTTACATCTATCATTTCTATTTTGATTCAAGCTATCGTACTCTTTGTCAAGTAATGCTGCTTCTTCTGCTTTACGTATTATTTTACACCTGTTCATCATCAGCTGTGGTATTTTCTTATATGACTATTTGACCGGGTCAAATTTAAATATTATTAGGCTAAAATGGAGATGAGTCTCTTAAATATATTTTTTTCTTCTTCTGCATTTACATATTAATGTGTTTAGTTGCTAGCATTTATAAACAACTTGCTAGTGTGGCCTACCCTCCCGATTCTTAAACGTAGAACACAGAGATATGTCTTTAGTAAACTTCCTCATATCCGGGGCGGAAAAAAAAAAAAAAAAAAAAAAAAAAAAAAAAAAAAAAAAACCATTCTTATTTGTATAATTGCATGCACATAACTCTGTCGTGCATTTCAAGTAAATCTCCCTCTTTTTCTACAATTTGTATTACCAAGTTCATGAATTGAGTTGAGTCTCAAAAGCTCATCACATCAAAATAAACCTTATGATTTAAAGGGGAAGTACACATACACGACGAATATATATATAAATTTTATAATCATGTGAGAGAGTATGGTGCATGGAACTAGAAGACAGAATGTCATGAAAGTTAAGGGGAAGGAACAGGAAGGGCCACTTTCTTCACATGCAACAAAACCATCCTACTTCCACAATAATAGACATTTTAGAGACAAGACACGAAAAATCTTGCTTCCTAATTAGTGACCAGAACATTTCTACAATTTAAAAAATGTTAAATTAAAAGTATATAAAGAAAATAAAAATGTACAACAAATATTGAATGACATAAAATATTAATCCGCTAAAACATCTTATAATTCGAATACTGAAGAGGAATAAGGATATAATTGGAATACTTGAATGTTTAAGGAAGAATGAGTCCATAAAAATGTCTAAAACATCTTTTAATAGAGATAAGAAGGAAAGACCCTGCGCCTCGTAGCGTAGTGGCACCGTCTTGACCTATGAGCTGGACTTCCCTCCCCCGCCAGGGGTTCGATCCCCATTGTAAAAATAAAAAATAAATAATAAATAAATAAAAAAAAAGAGAGATAAGAAGGAAAGTAGTATGTTGAGAATATCATAGAAATTGAGCACTGTTTTATTTGCGTGTGGTTAGTCAAGAGGAAAGTAATTAATGCAAAAGTAGGTTTTGAATGTAAAATAACTGAAAAATATACAAATTTAATAAAAATAATTAATGTATTATTAGAAAAATTTTAAAAACGCTAAATTACTTAAATCTAAGAAAAAAATGGAGAATTTCCTCCTTTAAAAATTTTATTGGTGAAAATGACCTCAATCAAAGTACTGTCATTCTTTATATATATATAAACTTATCAAATTATTCAAGCCAATTTAATTTCTAATAAGAGAGTTTTTCCCAATTTCCCTTACATTTTATTGATTTTTTTTCTTAAGATACTTTCATAAATTAGGATAAAATTGAAAAAAAAAAGATCATTATTAATCTTTAACTAAACTTATATAATTTGAACCAAAATTTTTATCTACAAGTTTACTTATTTAAAAAGACTAGAATGTTATTTAAAAAAAAGATTGGGGCTCGTGTCTTTTCCTCATTGAGTATTTAATTTTTTCTCCCATCGTAGTAGAAACTTCTGTCTCAAATGGAAAAGCCAAAAACATAAAATTTTGACTTATAGCTTAAAGTAACATTTTCCTTAAAAGTCAAATTGAATAAAAAAATCATCCAAACATCACAAAAAACGGAAAAAATAGCTTTTGACTATTAAAATGCACATTTGGACATTCAACCCTAAACACACCCTAACTACACCATAAATCGTAAGGTGAGCAATTGCACTACGTTCTCTTCTTTTTTGTTTTTAGCCAGAAATTCTACTTCCAGAAAATTAGGAATTTGGACCTGAAATAATCCCAGCCCGTTTCAGTATCAACTATCAACCAAGGTTTATTTATAGCTTCAATATCTTCTAGATGCCGCAGCTCAATTTTTTTGAAATTCTTTCCATGGGCTAAAACAACCATAATTTGAAACAAACAATGAACAAAACGCAGACAAAGCCGTTTGATATCATATGAAGATAGTCAAGACATATAAACAGGCATTAGAATTCAGAATCTCCAAAAAGAGGCAATCTAATAGATAAAGGCCCAAGAAACTATAGTTAATGTGAATTACAGATTTCTTATAATTAATTTTTTTCCAAAACACATCATTTTCTTGTTAATTCAGAATCTTCACTTCCTCCACAAAAGAGAGGCAATCTAAACGACAAAGGCCTAAGAAACTAAGCTTTACACAGTTTTTGGAACTCTCAATTTACCAACCAGGAAACCATTTATTCACAACCCTCAGTTTGCCTGAGTTTTAGCCATGTGAGCAATCAAGTCGACAACACGTGTGCTGCAGCATTACACACAAAGCAAGCATTAGCTAATTAGATATCAATGGATTGGTAATTTTCCTGAGAAAGCACCACTTAACCCCTCCCTTACCAGCTGTAAAGATGCCGCTACCTAGCAATGGTAAGAAATCATGTGCCAAAAACAAGACGAGGAAAGATTAATTACCTGTAACCCCACTCGTTGCCATACCAAGCAACAAGCTTCACTAAGTTTTTGCTCAAACCAATACCTGCCTTGGCATAAAAAATACTTGACCTGAAAAAAAATAAAAGAATTGACGTACAACTACTAGCTCCAATGACAAATAGGGGCATATATGATTATAAAGATGACAAGGTAGAGAATTTGATGCGTTTAATAGCCTCCAATCAGATGACAATCCACACCTGCTGTCCACAACGAAGTCTCTGGTGTAGACCGCATCCTCAACGTAACCAAGGATTCCCTTCAACTTGCCCTGGGACTCCTCCCTGAAAAACAGTACTATTGAATCAGACAAGCCAAAATCAGTGCAACCCCAAAAACCTTCCAGCCATATCGAAGAGTTCTGTGCACTCGAGTCCTGCAAACCTCAACAATCAAATAATAATCATGAAATATAAGAATCAGTTTGAGGATAAAATCTTACTTGATGGCAGCTTTAATTTGGTCATAGGTGGCTGCCTTTTCCAGCCTCACAGTGAGATCAAAAGCAGAAAGATTCAGAATAGGAACAGGGAAAGGACTTACTTTGCCAACAGCCTAACGCAAAGAAGAGTATATTAGTGAAGGAGACCAGATAAAGGTAACAACCAACATTAATATATGAATGCCAATTATTCACCTTAGCAGCTCCAGTGCTGCTAGAAAGAATGTCAAGTGAAGAAGCTTTTCCACCCTTCCATTCTTCAGCTGGGGCCATTCATCATTCATCTGGCTAGCTGAGCAGCAGTATAGCATGAAGTCATGATTACACTCAACAGACATAAATGAGGAACGCTAGATGTTACAGTTAATTATACCCACAAGTGATAGAGGAAAATGTGGTTACTTGCCCCTCAACAATGCCAAATTCATCATGAATAACCTAAAATTGACAAAGAAAGTTTAACATAACAGAACAGTATGGCATTGATACGAGTACAATACAAGTATCTGAAGGCCTGATAACCTTCGCAAGTGGAGTAAGGCAGTTGGTTATGCAGCTTGCAGTGGAAACAATATCAAGCTCTGGCTTGTATTCGTGCTCATTAACACCTACGACAAATATGGGAACATCTTCACTGGGTGCACATGAAAACCTTCTTTGCACCAGCCTGGTTCAATCAACACAAAACAGACAACCTATTATTTCTCGCAACCCTCGCAACACTAACCTGTGATAGAACATCATCGAAGAAGCAGTGCTAAGCAAAGTGTATGTTACACAGAATTTTAAGACATGCTTATAAGTAATCTACAAGACCCAGTGCCAGTCAATCCAAGAGATGCTCTATAACAAAAGATAACAGTGAAAGCAATATTATTAACAAAAATATGGTTTTAAAGATAGATAAGATCCTTAAGAAAAGCAAACAACAAAAACTGAGGACATGAGAAGGGGTAGTGCACAAAAGCAAACCTTCAAATGGGCAGCAGCCTTCTCTTTGTCTGTGAAGTCACTGATGGTCTCAACAATATACTCAGCTCCAGTCTCAGCCCACGGGATCTCTTCCGGGTTACTGATGCATGAAGTTACGAGGTCAATGGATAATGTCTTCAACTTCAAGAGATAGTGTTAAAATTTACAGGCACGACAATAAGAAAATTTTGGGAAAATTTCCTGTGTGCAAACACAGGAACAGGCTTTTCACCAAAAAGAAGGGTTTTAGAGTCCTTGAATGTCACACTAGGAGCATTATCGTGTGGGAACATGAAGGCCTGCCAGACACAGGTGACCAATTAAAAATGTAAAAGAAAAGGGAGCATAGATAACAGTAATGTATAATTGTATACCATGTGCTTGGTATCAATGAAAGGGTCATTAATAGCGGCAATTTCAAAATCGTCCCTTTGCAGAGCCACAAACGCCACCAAGCTACCAATCTTTCCAAATCCTGTGAGTGAGAAGACAAACAAATAGAAGATTTTGAATCACTTCCCCAAAAAAAAAAACAACAACAACAACAACGAAAGGCAAACAATCAATGAGCAGCGATAGAAACCAGGGGAGGTAGATTGTAGTAGAAGACCACATACCATTGATTCCAATCTTCATCCTGAAAACCTAGAAGAGAAGAGAGGAAATCGTGTTATGACTGAAAACCTAATCAAGAAAAGAGGGGATTGTGAAATCGTATAATTAATGCTATACAAGCCATACCAAAGTGTGATCAAAGTGCACGAGAAAGAGAGAAGAGAGGCAGTGCGATTTTGAGGGCGCTGGGGAAGGCCCTTTAATTTTATTAATAATAAGAATAAGAATAATGGAAAATTGCACAGACAAAATACAACTTGAAAGTCCATTAAAATCTTCTGGAACTTGAGTAATATATTTCAACTGAAATGCCATTAATCAATTTGAGAAAAAGATGGACAAATTCAAACCTCAAATTATTTTCTCTCTCCAATAGCCCCAATTTTCAAAGAGTTGGATCTGTGATCTCATAATACTAGAGCGGAAACAGGCCTAGGCCTGTTTTGCAACAATATGGCCTGAGCCTGGCCTGTTACAGGCCTTTTTTTCGGCCTAAGCCTAGCCTGTTAAGGAGGCCTGTATTTTTAAAAACATGGCTCCAGCCTCAAACTCTACAAGATAGTGTATATAGAGTTTTAGATAGAAAAGATAGAGTCAAGAAGCTCAAAGAGGAACTAAAAAGAGCTTGGTCAAACAATTAAGAAAATCTAGGACGTACAAGGTTATGAGTTTAAAGAAGAAATAAAAAGGCAGAATAAGATTCTGTGCAATGTAAAGTGCGTGAAGGAAGAACAAACTCAAAGATGCGTTGCTCAAAAAAAAAAAAAAAAAAAAAAAAAAAAAAAAAATAACTAAGTCAAGTATGCAAGCTTCAGAGGTTAAAAAGTTATTTGAACAAATAGGAAAGTTGTTATTGTCCAACATTTCCAAAACTTCACTATGCAAATGGACCTAACCCAACTATCTATTAAGTAGAAGTGCAGGTTGTTCCTTACAAATTGAAAGATGGTGGGTAAGGATTTTGCTCAACAACCCCCCCAAAACTCACATGTAAGCTTAGTTCACAAAAAAGAGTTCAGACGCTGGAAAAATTTTCACTCAAATTGCTGCATCAAAAGAGAAGATAAAAGTTGGGATAATTACATAAAATATTTTAATAAAAGATTGTACATGGTTAGAAATCTGGACATGGGAACAATCATCAGTACTATGACTTTAGCATTGAAGCCAAGAAAATTGAAAATCACCCTAGCAAAGAAGCAACTTGAAATCAATTCTAAACTTACAAAAAAAGTATTGCAACACAATTATAAGCAAACCATTGCATCAAGGAAGAAGAAGAAAGAAAGCCTATTGACCATAAGAGGAATAGCAAATAACTTTGGCAGTCAGTTCAACACAGGCTAGAAGGAAAAATCCACTTAAGAAACTACAAGTCCTGTAATCCCCAGTTCGACTACTAAACTTATTTAACAGTCTCCCTTGTCAATGTATTGTCCAGTAATCCGGTAAAGCACAAAATTTGGCCACACTAATTGAATTAGTTAATGGTATATCAGCCCAACATCACAACACACCAATGGATTAAGTTCTCAAGCATGGACATGACTATTGATGATAACACTAGAGCCGCTCCTCCCTAGCATCAATTAGAAGTGATCCTGTTCTACAAAGAACAATAGTTCTTTTAAAGTACAGGAGTTGTGGTAACAAATACACACCCACCCAATCTTAGAAACTAGATGATGTACCAAAAAAAAAAAAAGTATACTACGAATTAAACAGATCCCCTTCATCTATATGTTTCTTTTCAGCCCGAGAAGGGGGAAAGGTGAAAAAGAGATTCTTAAACATATGCAGAAGTTTCAGAAATTGGAAAGATATAATTGGAAGTTTTAGAACAGATCATCATTGGAGTATTAGTCCAGGCTCAAGAATATCACTGAAAATCCACATAAGCTGTTGCATGACATTTTAGCTTAGCCGCAGAAATGATATGAACTACCAAGCTATGAAGATTGTTTAGTGCAAACAATAGTTCTACTTATATTGATGCGTGCACAATCAATTTGAGAACCGTAAGCGACTGTTCAAAATAATTTCTGGAATTTCAAAAAAAGAAGAAAATAACTTATCCATAAACAAACTGAAATTTTAAGATGCGCGCATCGACATAGGGGAAGAAATAGGCCATTGGGAGATTGAGAATCGAAGAAACTGAGAAATAACAGATTGCTTGAACAAACAGATTGCTAAAGCTGAGAATCAAAGAAACTTAGAAACGAAGAAGCAAAAGCTGAGTAGAGTCAAAAACTTTTTTTTTTTTTTTTTAAGACTTAAACAAACAGATTGCTTCATGAGTTTCGTTTTGAAGAAATAACAAATCGAAGAAACTGAGAATGTAGGGAAAGAGAAGCAAATACTTACCAGAGCTGGAGATCTGCTGCTGATTCCCCTCCAAGGAAGAGAGCGTTCAAGTCGTGACTCGGTGAGAGGACTTGTTGGACTAAGAGAGCACTGAACGACGAAGAGGCACTAAACCAGCAGAAGCAAATGCTTACCGACGAGCGACTAAGAGAGCGCAGAGGAGAGGAGGGCGTCGAACCGTCGAACTGTCGGTGGTGAAAGGAGCGGTCGAACACTGAACGAAGCTAGGTTTTTTGGTTAGAGGAGCGGCCGAACAGAAGCAAAACAATGTTCGGTTAATTTAGGCTAATTTTGAAAGAAGAAGCCAACATCAACGGGTCAAGCTCAAGGGAGGGCAGAACGAGTAATTACAAATTTATAATTTTATCTTTATAAGCATTTTTTTAAAAAAAACACGACTTGAGATAAGTCTTAACCTAACTTTGTAGCCTTGAAATGAGTCCTATTAGAGTTCACATTCCATACTTCTCTTATATTTTAATCCTTGTAATTTTAGTATGGGACATTTTTTATTATTTTTTTATTTAGATTAAATTGTATGCTACACTTACAATTATTTTTTATATTCAATATCTCAAATTAATTAATCTCCCATGCACATCACCATAAGAAATTAATCCAAACAAAACCACCGAAATTATATATTGAGAGAAATAGATAAAACCATGACAGAAATGTTTTCCATTTTGTGTAGTTATGAAAACCGTATCCTAGGGTGTGTCAGTGTGTGTATATATATATATATATATATAAGATGTCTTCCAAAGAAATAAGCTCATGTAATTTATAAGATATTACTCCCTCGATCTTAATTATAAAATATATTTAACAGATTCTAAATAGATTAAAGATAGAAGTTGAATTAGTTAATTATATTCATTTTTCTAAAATATCCTTATTTGAAAAGAAAATGAAAAGAAGCAACCAATGCCTCTCTGTTACTCTTTTTTCTCTGGAGCTCTTCATAATCTCCACACAAAAAAGTCTCCCATTTAGAGGCTCGAATTTCCTTATTTTGATTGGGCGATGCATTGTTGATTGTTTAATGGCATAGTAATTTCGAAAGTTATTGTGCTTGTGGAAGAGGAGGAAGAAGAAGAAAGGTACGTTCAATGTGAGTGAAGCTTCCCCGCTTTGGATTCTTTAAATTTTCTTGGGAAAATCCTTTTCAAGGCCCATATTGTAAAAAAAAATTGAGAAAAAGGCCCCAAATTTCTGAAAATTTAGAAAATTCTAGAAAATGCCCCAAGATTTTGAAAATACCCAAAAAGGCACCAAGATTGAAAATTCTTAAAAGACTCCAACTTTAGTTGTTAATGGCCGATATAGTTGTTAAATGAAATTTAATTTAGTTGTTAAAAAAATTAACAACTAAATCATCACATTTAACAACTATATCAAGACTTCGCTTAACAACTATATGCCCCATTAACAACTCAGTAAATTAGAAGGACCTTTTTTCGAAATTTTGAGAATCTTGGGGTCTTTTCTCGGAATTTTGGGCCTTTTCTCGAATTTTTTTGGTAATATGGGCCTTGAAAAAGATTTCCCATTTTCTTTTCAATTTGCATACCATGTTTTTTCATTGATAAAACAATAGAATTGAGGTGTACATAATATTAATGAGTTATAAATATTATTTACTTTAGAGAATATATGGTTATACTATAAAATATCATTGTGTTTAATAATTATTAAGAAAATATCAATAGAGTATTTTAGAGAGAAAAAAATCAACGAAAAACAATATAATTGAGGTATATGTGGTATTAATGAATTACAAGTTTTACTTACTTTATAGAATATATACTCCATCCTGTCTTTATTATAAGTACCAACTAACTTTTATCACAAATCAATAAAAGCAGTTAAAGTCAATAAAGTTGTTCTAGAATCTAAGTAATTTTCAATATTACCCCTATTAATTGCACTAAATTCTAAAATTATATTAATTATTACTCTCACCCACTACCTCTATTAATTAGGGGTAGACATGGAAAAAATAATCAATATTCGTTGAGAATAAGTAAGTTCCTTATAAAAAGGACCAAATAAACTTGCTAGTTGGTACCTTATAATAAGGGCTAGAGAGAGTAGGTGCATTATTAAATTATCATTATATTTAATTATTATTGAGAAAGTATCAATAGGGATATTTTAGGAAGAAATTAATAAAAAATTTAGAACTTTATCCTATAATTAGGATCAAAATTAACTCCCAAATGTTGTTTTATAAATAAGACCGGAGGGATTGTGTCAAATTATCAAATGATTTTTTTTTTTTTTTTTTTTACTCCTAAAGATGTTAATAGTGATCTCATGACTTGAGTCAAGATTTTATGATCTCTTTCACAAATAGTGAAGATGAATAAGGATATAATTGGAATACTTGAATGTTTATGTACGAATGAGTCTATAAAAATGTCTAAAACATCCTATAATAGAGATAAGAAGGAAGGTAGTATGTTGAGAATATTTTTAGCTTATCATAGAAATTGAGCACTGTTTTTTTTTTTTTTTTTCGTGTCATGAGTGAAGGGGAAAGTAATTGTATCAAAGTGGTGGCCAAACCAGCAATTTTTTTTTTTTTTTTTTTTTTTTTTTTTTTTTTTTTTTTTTTTTTTTTTTTTTTTTTTTGGGTTTTTGGACACGCAGTTTAACATGTGGGGAGACAACATCAATTTAACATCATCACAGACAGCAATTTAACATGTGGGGAGAGGACATCATTCAACATCATCACGGACAGCATTACCACCGTTAACTAAACCCTAAACATCATCATCGCGGAGTAATTTTTTTTGCCAGAAATTGTACTTTCACATAATTAGGAGTTTGGATCTAAGATAATCCGGCCCGTTTCAGTGTCAACTATCAACCAAGGTTTATAGCTTTAATATATTTGAGATACGGCGGCTCAAATTTTTTTGAAATTCTTTCCATAGGCTTTAAAAAAGAAGGGAAAGAATTTCAAAAAATTTGAAAGAAAACCATAATTTGAAAGAAACAATGAACAGAGGAGACAAAGCCGTCTGATATCATATTTAGATGGTCAAAACATAAAAACAGGTATAAGAATTCAGAATCTTCGCATCCTCAATAGAAGAGGCAATCTAAAGTCTAAACCATAGAGACCTAAGAAACTAACGCTTTACGAGGCAACATCAGGGATGCACCAAGAAACTATTAATTCAGAACTCTCAATTAGCGGGATCACAGAAAAGCTAAGACTGCAACAAGGCAAAATATACACCGGGAAGGCACATGCAGTAACATCTTAATGAGTCTTAGCCATGTGAGCAATCAAGTCAACGAAACACAAAGCAAAGCAAGAATTAGTTATGTACCTCATGTGATTAGATATCAGAAAGCACCACTTAACCCCTTACCACATTTGAATATGCTGCTACCATGCAAATGATAAGAAATCATGTGCCAAAAACAAGAAGAAGAAGGAAGATCACTTACCTTTAACCCCACTCGTTGTTGTACCAAGCAACAAGCTTCACAAAATTTTCGCCCAAAGCAATAGCTGCCTTGGCATAAAAAATACTTGACCGAAAAAAAAAAAAACAAACAAAACAAAAGAAGCTCCAATGACAAATAGGGGCATATATGCATTTAAAGAAGTCAAGGTAGAGAATTTGACCCATTTAATAGCTTCCAGTGAGAAGATAATCCACACCTGCTGTCCCAAACGAAGTCTTCGGTGGAGAAAACATCTTCTTTAATGTAACCAAGGATTCCCTCCAACTTGCCCTGGGACTCCTCCATGAAAAACAGAACTATTGAATCAGACAAGCCCAAAGCATAGAAATCCCAAAAATCTTCCAGCTAATATCAAAGAGTTCCGTGGACTCGAGTCTTACAAACCTCAACAATCAAATAATAATCGTGAAATATAAGAACCAGTTTGAGAATTAAATCTTACTTGATGATGGCAGCTTTAATTTGGTCGCAGGTGGCTGCCTTTTCCAGCCACACAGTGAGATCAACAACAGAGAAATCCACAGCAGGAACAGGGAAGGTCCTTTCAGTCAATTTTTTATTCACATCGGGAAGCACTTTCCCAACAGCCTGACGCAAACAAGACTACATTGATAAAGGAGATCAGGGTAACAACTAACATTAATATATGTGTTACGGATCCAAATATTGGGCCCGGCGTGATGTGGCCCAATAAAGACATGTAAAGAGAAGAGCCCCCCGTAAGCAGGTAGAATGCTAATCCACCTATAATCCCGGCGCTAATCCTGATCATACAGGTAGTGGAGCAGAAATATGTAGTGGAGCAGGAACCCGTTAGATAATGGAGTAAGGTGTAACGGCCTTAGAGGCGCCCACAACCCTCCCTCAGAATGAAGCCCTAGGTAATCTCTATAAATAGGAGGTTACACCTAAGTACACACTATTCACATCCTTTTACAATATCATTACACTGCGCACACACCACACTCCTCTTGCCTTGACGCCATTCTTGTATAACACAGTGATCGTCTGATATTCTGTGGTGTCTTCCTCATAAGCATCATAGAACTGTCTCATCTCCGGAACCCCTACCTCTTGACCCGGAGAGAATCATAGATTCTAAACCAATCCTATACTAACCCTCTGCGGTTAGACATTTATGTTCCTAGAACTGAACATTGGCGCCGAGCGTGGGGAGAGATAAACTTCGATTCCCAAACGACCAAAATGGCAACGAACGAATGCAACGTTATTAGTGGGGGGGTTTGGTGAAAAGACCCTTTCTCACAAGATAACAATTAACCCTAAAGTTTTCTCAAGACTGGATTAATAGGTGATTATGGAAAACCTCCCTTTTTAATACACACATCTCGGGGTCCAGGGCACAAATCTCGCCCACAAACCCACAAAGAAAATCTATAACTCGGGCCACAATTATCAAACAAGAGATTTTATAGCCCACAAGTCATACAACCCGAACCCACAAGAAAGGCTCTACACAAGACAGTGGTTACAAAGATATAATGGTGGATCCACGATGATATGATAGTGTATAAAATAAGGTCTTTGGAAAATCAACAGTCATTCAAAAGTGGTTAATGTAGTATTTCAAAAATACGAGGGCCCTATGATGGCAATATATAAGCCAATACAACACTAATACCAAAAAGAGGCCTACAGGTTTCACAACGACTAAGCCTCGTTGCTTCCCTTGTCCTCTAGTAGAGTTAGAGGTCTCGCCGAAAAATTTAATAATGACGGGGTGAGACATAGAGTCCCCGTAACCGAAATTAATTTATCAAATATGCAAGAAATGATTGTAAGTCAGAGAAGCAGGTTTGTTAATAATATAATAATAATAATAATAATTTCAATAATTAAATAACCACAAATAAAACAATTAATACATAATAACCATAACAATTAACCATCCCCACTCATCCATCCTGCTCCTCCTTATCTCCTCGTGGACGCGGATCAGCCCATCAATGTTAGTAACCCGACCAAGGTTAGCTATCACTTCAAGGATCTTGTCCCCTCCCGTGCCACCACAAAAATACCGTAACGGGAGGTGTCCGCCCAAAACACTCAACTCAAATCCGGGCCAGGAACATGAGAGAGCCGATGAGCACAATTTCACCCTCAATCTCTTCCACACAACCCAATATATCCCACAACAAAATAAATAATATAATACTAAAATTTTCAACAACATTTTATTAATTTATTATTCCATACACATCATCTCACAACAACATTATAACCATCACAACAATAACAATCCCAATAATAACAATCACTTAAATATATAGATTGGAAAATACACTGCTTCACTGAATTAATTTCATATTCAAACATACACATAATTTTTCAAAACACATACAAGTAGTATATATGAAAATTAAGCTTAGAAAAATACCTCACAGTCCAAAACAAGCCTATAAAATAAATTAATCCCGGTTACCTCAACTCCAAGCTTAACCTTAGCTCGAGGAACACAACCCGCACAATCACCGCTACATTATTACAATTAAAGCTTATAATTTCCTATAACTAAAAAACAATACAAATTCTACTAATAATATATTATAATAGCAAAAATTGAAAATGACAATTTGGGGTTTAATTAATTAATTATTATTATTATTTTTAATTTTATTTATTTTTTTTTTTTTTTTTTTGAAATAACATTTTGTCCTTCACATGCAAAAACTAAACCAGTAGAAATTCCTATATAGATAATATATGCCTATTAATACCACCCATTTGAGTCCTTACACAGTGGCATGTACATATGTGTGCAACGTACTCACATCACACTAGTAAAACTTGGGTCTAATATATATATATAGATGTGTCAGTACAAGACAAAAAAAAAAATTTCCTTTCTTCCAAGTGCAAATTATACATATATTTTTACATGCTCCCAACAGTAAAATATTTCCTATTGTTTCTTATGCACAGTGACGTTGACACACACCTATATATATATATATATATATATATAAACTCTCCCCTCTTTCTTCATTTTACTAGTGCAGTTTATATATATACATGTAGGTGGCATGCATATATGTAGGGGTGTTCATGATGCTCAGTCGCCCTGTTCGCCCGCCCGCGCCCAACGAAAAATCGCCCTGCCCAGCCCTAAGAAACGCGGCCCGAACAAAATTGGGCAACAAAATTTGGGCATTTATATCTGGCGGGCACCGGGCAAGGTATCCGCCCGCCCATTTGGCCCGCCTGATAGTGTATATAATATTTTTTATTTTTTTATTTTTTAATATAATAAAAAAAGTATTTTATATTTTATATTTTTTTTAATAAAATAGTATTATATATTTTTTGCAAACTATATAACTTATAATATATAAAAAATATCCTCATTTCTTCAACTCTTCCCTTTTCCCACTATCGGACTCAGATTCCCTAGCAACCGCGATGCGAGCCTGTCTCTCCAGTCTCCTCTCTCAATCTCCATTCTCGCTTGATGCAAACTCTAGGAGTATTGGATGTCTACATGGCTTTAATTGCAATTTTTTGATGCCTTGTATTTAATGAATTATGAATGTTATTTAATATTTAAGTTATGGATATTTGACTATTTGTTATTTTGTTAAGATATATTATTGTCTTTTTAATTTTAAGACTTAAGTTGTAGACTTATATCTGAATATTTTGAAGTGTAGAATTATGGATTTCATTTGAAGTTTGCAATATTGTTTATTAGGTATGACTAAAGCTATTTTTTTTCACATAGGGTGTCGCAAGGTTACAGGGTATCGCCACTTGGGCAGGGAAGGCCCGTCTGCCCCCCCCATTATTACGCCGCCCACAAATCTTAGGGTTCTATCGGGCAGGGCCGGGCACTGGGCTGCATTTTATTGCCCAATGATCTCTTGGGCAGGGCATCGGGCAAGGGTCTCGCCCTGCCCAGCCCTGCCCATGAACACTCCTACATATATGTATATATTTACATGTACAAGACTAATCTTTTCCTATCATTTCCAAACTCAGTGATAAATACATACATGTACACTACAACATGATTTTCTTTTTGTTTTCAAAAACATATGTATACAATAAGCAATGCAATGGTATCTATATATATATATATATATATATTCTCACAACATATATATATATATATATATTGACATGCACCCACGCAAGCTAAGTATATACCATATATATATACCACAAGCAAATATCCTTTGCTCTTTATATGCATGCTATATATATATATATGATAATAGCAAAAATCTTTTTTTTTTTTTTTTTTGTTTCTTATATGCAGTGGTGAATAACCATGAAATGGAAAGGTTTTAGGCTCTTTAAATATCACACAACACATTACTATGCTCAGGGACGGAGCTTGGCTCAAATATTTGGGGGGGCCACTGGTTACTATTCATCTTCACCCTCTTTTTCCCTGTATCGCCGATTATGTACGCTGGAAGCCTCATCTGCCCCGTCTGCAACGCTGCCTGAAAAGACGTGCCTCTCCTTGCCGCATACAAGAACCACGCCACCGGTTACTGTGAAGGGTCCTCCGCAAACATGGAAGCCTCATCTGCCCCATATGTATCGTCGATTATGTAAGCTGTGGTTCTGAAAGTGAAGGCTCCTCCGATTCTTGTGTGATGGGGACAATGGATGCAAACAAGCTAGTGGACTATGTGTACGGACGTACGCAAAAAGCAAGCGAATATAGTTCCACGACCCGAGCTTGAACCAAAGAAGGAGGAAGAACCTAAAGAAGCGAGAAAACGGCGCGAGAGGAGGCAAAAGCGAAGAGAACACGAGAGAAGAAAGAGGAAGAGAAACTGCAGCGAGAGAAGCCCAAGAAGGAAGAAGAAGGTAACAAGGAAGTAGGTGAAGATAAGAGTGAGAATAAAGAAGAAAAAGGAGGTGTGATTTAGGCATCGTAAGAAGTGAAGTAAAGAGGGGTCATCCTTTTTTTGGGGGGGGGGGGCCATGGCCCCCTAGTCCCTTCTAAGTTCCGTCTCTGACTATGCTTCCAGCTGGTATACATATATATATGTTTCCTTAGTTTCCTTTTCTTTCTTTCCTATGGTTTGTGTGGCTGTTTTAAATTTTCCAATTTCCAATGTGAGACATGCTGAACAAAAAAAATCCTCTGTTTTGCATTCATTTAATAGAGTGTTACTAGCTCTAGGATATAAAAAAAAACTTACGTTGGCAAAGATGAATGAGATGATCACCGTTCGAGTCTCTCTCCTTCCTTGACTCTTCTCAACTCACGAACGTTCTCAGCTCTGTTTCTTGTTGAGGCGATGTGAATGGAGGAGAGTCAATAATCAACATCTTATATAAGGACCTGAGGAGAAAAAGGGATGAACTGAAGGGTATGGACCTTTGGTTAAGCATCATTTTGAGGCTCGAGAGGTATGGCTTGCTGATTGCGTGTGCAGTGTAAAGCCGAAAGTGAGGTCTAGGAGTATGGCGCTATTCCTCTCTGTGATAACGTGTTTCAGTTGAATGAATATCATTAAAGAAACAATATGCTTTTGCTGCTGCGTTTTATGTAAGCTTAAGGATGCAAAGAATGAGAATTGAAATGGGTTTCGGTCCAAATGGATAAATGGGTTTGCCTTGGTTTGGGCTTTAGATGAGAGGGAGTACGTTGGGTAGGCATTTAGAGAGAGTAGGAACACATATATATGTCTTGCTACACTATTTAGTGAACTTGTATTGGGCTGGGGGAAATTAATTAACAATGGGATATGGAT
This sequence comes from Acacia acuminata, assembly GCA_019022655.1. NCBI lineage: Eukaryota > Viridiplantae > Streptophyta > Magnoliopsida > Fabales > Fabaceae > Acacia > Acacia acuminata. Next base: position 397,255 of record JAFJYI010000174.1, read on the forward strand.
ATATATATATATATATCCCACGTACATGTACATATATAATTGCCACATCTTGAGCTTTCATCAACATTTTACCTCTTTATATATATATATATATATATATATATATTTGGCCAAATTCCACCATTTAATTCACATATATATTTTTTTTTTTTTTGGCGTAATTTATTCCTCATTTGAATTTTTTTTTCAAAATAAATTGAGGGAAAAATAAGCCTAAATCTCCAATAATTATTCTCATAATTATTTTAGGCCAAAATTTCATAATAAACACATTTAGCATATATACTTATATCGAATTATACCCAAATCCTAAATTTAAAATTTAGGATGTTACATTTGGAGGGGGAGGAGATTCGACAAATTCAAGGAAGAGATGCTTGAGAGAGGTTCTGTCCATTAGAGACCGTCCTGGGTTCAAGAAAACCTCTTCTTCTGCAAAACCGGACCCCCCTGTGCTCAGTTTCACCAAGGAAGATTTGGAAGATGTACCCCCGGGCTATCACGATGGCTTGGTGATCACCAGAATGGTGATGAACTGCCGGGTTAGAAAGATATTTGTAGACAACAGGAGCTCGGTCGACATCCTGTTGTGGGAGGCATTCAAGCGAATGAAGCTCGACCCGGAGGAGTTAAAGTCATGTAAGATGACTTTGACGACTTTTAACGGACAAGACACCCGCCCGAAGGGGTATATAGATCTCACGTTAACCTTGGGTACAAGGGAGGCGTTTAGGTCTGAACGAGTAAAGTTCGTGGTGGCTGACTTCCCATCCTCTTACAACATCATTTTGGGGCGACCGACTATACATGTTGGGATATCTTTGGTATCTACAAAACACCAGAAGTTGAAAATGGTTGATAACAGAAATCAAGTTATTACCATCAAGGGAGACCAAAAGGCATCCCGACAGTGCTACTTCAATATGGTCAAAGAGCGTAGGGAGGACTCTTCATCCTTGAGGCAGAACCATAAGGGAGTAATTTCGAATAGAGTCATAGAAGGACTTCAAGAAAAGCCTGTTAGCATAGTTGAGCTAGATTTGCAAGAATAAGAGAAAATGAGGAGAGCAGAGCCGAACGGAGAGTTAGATGATCTCATCTTAGGACCCGAACCGGGGCAAATCACCAAGTTGGTAAGTCGTTGGCATGTACCGTGGTTTGGATGAGCTAGAGGATTTTTTAAGGGAAAATAAGGATGTGTTTGCATGGAAACCATCCGAGATACCTAGGATAGATCTTGAGTTTTGTTGTCACAAATTGGCAGTAAAGCCAGGATCAACCTCGGTGGCCAAAAAGAAGAGAAATCATGGGAAGAGTGTGAAGAAGCCTTGGAAAAGCATATGGACGAGTTGTTGGAAGCCGGTTTTATCCGAGAAGTGCAGTACACTATGTGGCTATCGAACGTGGTGATGGTTAAGAAGCCAAATGGCAAGTGGAGGGTTTGCACAGATTACAAAGATCTGAATAGGGTGTGTCCTAAAGACGCTTATCCGATGCCCAACATAGACAAGTTAGTAGATAATTCCTCTAGATTCCAGTTCCTCTCCTTCATGGATGTGTATTCGGGATATAATCAGATCGCCATGCATCCCGAGGATCAAGAAAAGACGGCTTTCATCACCGAAAAGGTGAATTATTGTTATGATGTGATGCCATTTGGGTTGAAAAATGCAGGTGCGACATACCAGAGAATGATGAACAGGGTTTTCAAAGAGCAGTTGGGGAAGAACGTCGAAGTGTACATTGACGATATGATTGTAAATTCGGTTGCCCAAAGGAGTCACGTCGAAGATCTGCGACAAATGTTTGATAAGTTGCGGGTTCACCAAATTTGGTTAAACTCGGCCAAATGTGCGTTTGGCGTCCCATCTGGCAAGTTCTTAGGTTTTTTGTTAACAAACCGAGGAATTGAGGCCAACCCAGGCAAGTGTCAGGCGATCTTAGATATGGTCGCGCCGAGAAGCAAGAAGGAAGTCCAACCGCTTACAGGAAGGTTGGCAGCCTTAACAAGGTTTTTGCCCAAGTCAGCAGAGAAGTCTTTGCCCTTTTTTAAGCTGTTGAAAAATGAGGTGATAATTGGATATTATTACACTTATTTGTATCTCTTGGTGAATAAATTTAAGATTGTTTAGTTAATAAATAATGGATTTTATTATTTAATCGAGCTTTGAGCTTTCAATTGGATTTAATTCATTTTTATGATTAAATTCCAGATTTACTGATGATTTAGTATTTTTGCCATAACTTTTGATTTAGATATCCAATTAGCCTGATTCTTCTTTCCTTTTTTAGATGATTCAGAGAGCTACAATTCTTATGAAGACTCAAAAGGCTGATTTGGACAAAAAGATAGACGAAATTGGAGCTAAAGACAGACCTATTTTTCTGGATTTTTATTTTGCTCAAATTTTGTAATAAAAGACCATTTATTAAAGGTTTCCTATTTTTGAGATAACCTTGTAGCCCTAGTGTTTCCTATTTATAGGTTAGATTAGATGGCTAAAAACATATTCTCAATTACGTTGTATGAGATTGTCAGATTAAATTAGAAGCTTTTTATTTTCTCTGAGTTGTTCTTCATGTTCTTCTTCATCTTTTCTTCTTCATTTTGCCTAGCCATGCTTGGCTAAGCTTCTTTGATTAACCTATGGATTGAGGATTCCATGAATCCAGAGGACCCTCGCTTCAATTAGTAACACAATTTGTTTCTATTTATTTTAATCGGATCCGATTATAATTGCGGATTAGGTATTAGATTTAATACCTAGATTGATATCCCAAGGACTTAGGTCAGACAGGGTTACGAGAGAGCGTTGTACAATTGCACACCAAGCTCGCCATGTGTTCGATTAGATGCTAGGCGATCGTCTAGTCGAGGGAATATCTGGACTAACGTAGAGATCTCGGTTTGTCGAGAATCAATCACGAGTTTGGTTATTATCTTTTTGTCCGATGAAGGTTATGGAATTCCAATTCGGGTTAATCATTTTTAATCTAATTAATCTCGTTTTCTTATATTTTGTTTTAGCTTTGTTTCATTTCAATTGCATTGAAAAACTCCCCCATTTTGGTTCTTGTTTTATTGCGTCTTCATGTTGATTTTAGACCCGATGTGAATTCCTTAAGAGAAACGATCCAAGTTTACTATACTACAAATATTTAATCCTGGTTATTTTGTAAGGACTCGGCAACTCTCATCAAAATTTGGCGCCGTTGCCGAGAATTTGCATCGGTTTAATCATCAACATTAGATTAGAATAGATTAGTTTAGACCACTTTTTTTCAATTTTTTTTATTTGATTTTAGGTTTAGGAATAGTCTAAAACTTGTTCTGTGGAAGTCACAATTTTTTTTTTTAAAAAAAAATCATTTGATAGTGTTTCTAGACTTGTTTAGGTTAATTTCTAGCATAGTTTTTGTGCTTTTCTTTTTGTTTTTTTGTCTTGTTTTGTTTTGTTTTGTGTTTTTGTGTCTTTGATGCCATAAAATATTCTAGGGTCTTAATTTTATTAGTTAGGTAGTTATCTTGTGATTCATTGGGAATTAATTGCATTGAACTTTCATGGCTTGGCTTTACGATAATCATAATCTACCTTTCAATTCTCACTCTTTTGTAGGTAATCAAGAATGTGATGGCTCATTCCACCACCAATACCATGAACCTTACCAACAACCTCCATTCCAACAATATCATCAACACTCTCATTTACCATCCCATCCTTCATTCCATCCCACTTCCATACCGTGTCATCCATCTCATGAATCCCTATACCCATTTGACCTACCTTGTGAACCTCATTCTCAACCATTTATGCCCAACCAAGATCCTTCATTTTGTGAAGTCATTGGAGATTTCCAAACTCAAACGGCTTGGGCTGTAAATGAGGAGTGGTCACATAAGGACGACTTTCATCAACAAATGGACTCTATTTGTAGAATGATGAAACAACAAGTGAAATCGTCTGAGAGATTAGAAAAGGAAATTAAGCACCAAGCACAAGTGTTAAAAATGAATTTTCAAGAAAATCCTTCTCTCATGGTCACACATGCACAAGAAGTGAAACAAGTACAAAAGTGCATTGAAGAGTCCTCTCTCCCATTTGGTAATGATTCTATCCTTATAGAAGTAGACTCTCCTACTATTTTGGCTAATGAAGTAATTCATGATTTGAGTGATAATGAGGTGGACGAGGAAATCATTGTTGAATCCCCTCAATTGTTTGGAAATGTAATTGCTCAACCAATTAGCTTTAGTAGTAGTGATTCGATTGTACTTATTGATGAGTGTGTTCTTATTTCTTTATGTGGTGCTTTAACTATTGAAAATGCTTCTCTTCTTAGTACTACGGATGATTGCGATAAATTGAATGACATATTTTCATGCTCTTGTGAGGAATATCAAATATGTGCAGATTGTTATCATGAAAAATGTCATTTACTTGTTGAGCTTCGAAAGAACGCATTTAGTGAAGTGGTTGATTCTATCATTGATCATAATGCACCCTTTTATACTATTGATGATAGTAAGCATGTCAATTTTGAAAAGATTGAATCAAGCATGGATGTCAATGTTGATGATGATGTTCTTACTGAATGGTATGCTGATTGTCCAGATTTTTCATCTGTGAGTAAATGTGTTGTATGTGATTGTTCTGGTTATGAATGGTGCCTTGTTTGCTCTGAGATTACTGCATCTGATTTTGACTTGCTTAAGGAATCTGATGTTGATTTTGAATTTGAGTTGCATTTTAATCCTGATGTGCATCCCAAATACATACTTACTTCTGATAGTTAACCATTGTGAGACCATTTTGAGTAATCATTTGAATTATTCTTTAGGGAGTTTGACTCTTACTGAGGAGAGTCAAATTGATTTTGTGGGTTGCTCAAAATATCTGGAAGTTCCAACATTTTCTTTTGATCAATTTCTTTTTGGATCTTCCTTGCTTCTTGATAAATTGAGTTTCATTGATTCTATTTCTGTGAGACGAGATACTGCTGGGTGTTGTGATTTTATGTAGGCACATGGATTGGTTACTCCTGTTCGAACACCTTTTGTACTTGAGCTAAAATATTATTTACGGACCTAGAAAAAGAAGATGTCTGTTAAATATAAAGATAAAGAGAAAACATCACTGGTTCTTTCATGTGATTTACAACCGGACAAGGGAAAGAAGCCAATTCCACTACTTCATTTTAGTCCGGTCGTACTCTCTCCTTACTCTTTTACTTGCATTACCTACTATTATTGGTTATATTTATCTTTTGCACTAAGGCCAATGCATGATTTAAGTGTGGCGGAGGGATTTTGTTCTCACTTTTGGTTTTTGTTCTTTGTTTTCAAAATGAGGAAAAGAAAAATATTTTTGTTTTTGCTTTGGTTTTTATTCCGTGTTCAAGAAAAGGAAGAAAATTTTTCTTTTGTAAATAATTTCCCTTTTTAAAATAAAAAAAAATTATGAATAATACTCTCTCTTTCTATGATTGCTCTACCTCTTGTGAACTTTGACATCTTGGTTTTGATGGATCCTTCGTTTTGAAAGAAATCATGATTTGGTATTGACCTTTGTGAGATTTTGGGCCTACATGAATAGAATTCATCTTTTACCATTCTTTCTTTCATGTGTGCATCTCGCTCATGATTTGTGTTTTCTAGAACTTGCTCCTTTTCTTTTTGAAGCTCAATTTTTAACTCACGTGCATAAGTATGATGGAAGCTTGTTTTATTTCTTTCATTTTCCCACTTTGGCCAAATAGCCTTCCCCTTACATTATATTCCCTTTGCTAGCCCCTTTGTGCCTTCTTGCCTCATTCTTTTCTAAGTCACATTACCAGCCTAAGCGTAAAACCATTTTATTCCACATCTTGAAAATTTATGGAGCATTGGTTTCACTTTGGTTTTCTGTTTAAGTGTGGGGGTTGCCTTAGAGTGCAACAGTTTAAGTGTGGGGGGAGCTATTTGATTTTGTGCCATTCATCATTTGGCATTGATTTTGGTTTGATATTGGTCATTAAAAAAACAAAACAAAAAAAAAAAAAAAAAAAAGAGAAAGAAAGAGAAAGAAAAGAAAGAAAGAGAGAGAGAGAGAGAGAGAGAGAGAGAGGAAGCAATGCAAAGAAGGATAAATGAAAAGAAATGATATTGATGTGATTTGCTATTATTAACTAATGTTCTTTGAATTTCTTGGGTGCTTAGCCTATCATATCCATACTTATTCACACCTTTACCCTAGCCCCATTACAACCTTCAATAACAAGCTCTTTTGATTTTTGCATGCATGTGTTATCAGTAGTGGAGAAGTAGAAATTGAACAAGCTTATGGTAGAAAAATTTTCTTGAGTAGAATTTGAGCGATACACTTATTGACCCTATACACTTGAAAGATCGATTGAGGGCATCCCTTGAGAGACCATCTTGTGTGATTAGCATCATTGATTGAGATTGCCATGATTTGTAATTGGAGATGAAATGATTTTGGTCTTGATTGATTGGTCTTTTGAAGCTTTGTGTCCATTGTTAAATTTTTGCATTGTTAGCAATTGTTAGAAAGGAAAATTTTTTCATTTTAGTCTTTTTTTTAAAAAATTTTCCCAAGAGTACAAAAGGATAAGTATGGGGGAATTTGATAATTGAATATTATTACACTTGTTTGTATCTCTTGGTGAATAAAGTGACACACCATACACATTAAGACCAAAACAAAAAACAATGACTTTTCTCCTCTGCACGTCCATACCTACGTAACAAAACAAAAATAGACTTTTCATCTCTTACGGTGGCGGGAAACCTTAACGCACACAATCTCCATTTTTCTGAAAACCGAAGAACCGATGGTGTCCCATTTTAATCCTGGTGGGAAATCTCCATTGCTCACGAAAATGCTTCGACTCTGACGGTGTCTCGAACTTAAGGATTAGTTATTGCGTTGGCTTAGTTTTGTTTATGGGTTTCAATATGCTTCGACTCTGACGGTGTTTCGAACTAAAAGATTAGTTACTGGCTTGGCTTAGTTTTGTTTATGGGTTTCGATCAAATTAATTTTAAAGAACGTGATATCTATTTCCCTAATTCTTCTCTATTTGGTATATCGTGGCTTTTTTGTTGATCCATGGGCGTCGTGGGGAGGGCTCTATACCGAGGAAATCATCAAGAACAAAGTAATGGTGACTTTGATGGAAGTAATACGTAGAGAATGTCAAGATGGTGATTTCAGCAGATCAGGATGGTGAGCTATCTGTTTTTGGAAGACTTGCAGCAGGTGCTTGTGCTGGCATGACATCCACTTTTGCGAGTAACTCTTTAGAAAAGTCGTTGCTTGTATCCTTGGAAGTTTCAGGTATCATGTCAGTAGTTCTAAGAGCAATTTATTTTTTGTAAAGTAATCAGTTTTTATACATTGTGTCTTATTCTTTTGAATTCTATGAGTAAACTTATGCGCTGGTCCTTTGAAGTGCTTTGGTTATCCACATAATCAAATTTTGATTTTGAAAGTATGAATACAAAATGCTTTGTCAAATATTGTTAGCATAATTAGTAACTAATGAAATTGTCATGCAGGCTCACAATATCAACATTAAATAGCTAAAGTTCCCAAGTTCATAAAAGGGCATGATTATTGTTGCAAGTATTAAATATCATTGGGATCCTTCCATCTATCATGAACCGTGAGATGTTCTCATTCTTGTTCTTCCCCATTTTTTCCAATGTGATAAAGAATTTCATGTTGGCTGCTTGAGGGATAATAAATTGTCATTTTTTTAAGGTATGCTGTGTGTTTCCATGTCTTAATATGCAGATTCATTAATTGATGTTTAAGAATTTTAAATTTAGTATTATTTTATTTTATTTTTATAACATTCTTTTTATGTGCACCATCCAGTTTGTTTAAGCTTTTTTCCATTAAAAAATTACATATTTTTTTGGTTTTTTTAAGTATTTAAAAATTAATCAAAATATAGAAATTGAAGAGGTATATTTCTACCTATTTATAGATTTCGGAGGCTAAATTATTTGGGTAACTCTTAAAATAATCTAATGTGTATAAGAGATCATAATATCATAAAATATTGTCATTTAAAATATCATAAAATAAAAGAATTTCATGTTGGCTGCTTGAGGGATAATAAATTGTCATTTTTTTAAGGTATGCTGTGTGTTTCCATGTCTTAATATGCAGATTCATTAATTGATGTTTAAGAATTTTAAATTTAGTATTATTTTATTTTATTTTTATAACATTCTTTTTATGTGCACCATCCAGTTTGTTTAAGCTTTTTTCCATTAAAAAAATTACATATTTTTTTGGTTTTTTTAAGTATTTAAAAATTAATCAAAATATAGAAATTGAAGAGGTATATTTCTACCTATTTATAGATTTCGGAGGCTAAATTATTTGGGTAACTCTTAAAATAATCTAATGTGTATAAGAGATCATAATATCATAAAATATTGAGTTGTGTGTATATATATATCAAGATATACACAAAGATATAATCAAATTTGATAACTAACGGTTATACCATGGGGAAGGTTAATTTTGTAATTAAACCATAAGGAAGGTCAAATTTGAATCCCTATCTTTTCTATTGATTAGTTCTCTTCGCTTGAACATATTTATATTTATAAGTAGGGATAGGTTATTCTGTCTACTCTTATTTTACCGACCTTTGCCTACCCCTCTCAATACCATTAGATTATAATCTCATCCAACGGTGAAGATTCGAGGGATAAAAGAAATCCTTTTACCCCTTCCTCTCTTCCACTTACTCCCTCCCAATTTTTCTATAGCTATCCCATTCATAAGTTTTACTTCTGGTTCGCCTTGAAGGTCGTCCATGAATTGAAACGAGATTAAGAATTGAACTTCCAAACTGTACACCTAACGTGGCATAAGATGTACGGTTCATTGAACCAATCAAAATATTAATTTACCATTGGCAATCGAATCAGATTGAAAAAAAGGGAGTAAAATAAGACGAACAGAAACTCTAACGAATAAAAATATTTTATTCTACAGTGCCCACCTTGTAGTGGACAAGATAATCTCTTCCCATCAATTCGCTTATACTTTGTTTTCGACAATCCAATTTCGTTTTCTTTCTCATCCAAGTTTTCCTATCAACGCTTCGAATCGGTTTTCTTTTCCCCTTTTGATCGATAACTATTATTACCTCGGATATAAAAAAAAGAGTATTTGATTCTCTTTACGTACTTCGTTCAATCTCGGGCACTTTTTCCACCGCTTTTTCGAATGCATTTTTTCGAAGTAAAATTAGGGTTTTTTCTTTGGGTCGGTATTACTAAACTTGTGTTAGTGGTTTTTCTAGGGTTTCATTGGATCGTAATTGGATAGTCACTATAGTCACCGAATTCAAAAATTTCTGTTTGATCATAGCGTAAAACTTCCGATTTGATCGGTTTACTCTACATCGACTAGAGAAGAGTGCACCGGGGTCATTCTCTATGGGGTTTGCGTGAAATGGGCATGAGCACCGATCTTCTCGTAGATTTGAACTTTAGATTTGGAAATACACTGATCGGGCATTTGCACTTGGAGATTGCTCGAGATGGTATTCTACGGGGAGAGGAAAAGGTAAAAAGGTTTCTTTTATCCTCAAATCTTTACCGTTGGATGAGATTATAATCTAATGGTATTGAGAGAAGTAGGCAAAGGTAGGTAAAATAAGAGTAGGCAGAATAACCTATCCCATAATAATAATAATAAAATCTTTACCAAAAAAAGAAATCAAAATTATATTAAGAATTTTGAACCTAAAAAGCCGACAATACCCAATCTGTGTGTGCGTTCGTGTTGTGTTTTTGTTTGGGGCCTCGACTTTGCTTAACGCGTGTTGCCCAAAAAAAGACTTTGCTTACACTTTTTACTGAATCTCATATGGGGTGTGGCGATATGGCTCTTATGGACTTGGAGGAATCATTTCGTCTTCAAGGAAGATTTTCATAAACCAATTAACCCAACTTAGGTAATTAAGAGAGTATGGAAATTATACTGTGAGAATGGTGATACACATATGGCCTCTGAGATATCAGCAACACCTAGATGTAACATATCGGAACCGCCCATGCAAGGTTGGGTTAAACTAAACGTGGATGGAGCAGTTTCGTCTGGATATGGGAAATCTGGCTGTGGAGGGGTGTTAAGAAATCAAAGGGTTCTATGGGTCTCGGGCTTCACTCAATTCCTGGGACATTGTTAGATTTATGAGGCTGAGGAATGGGCTATGCTTTATGGACTCGAGTACGTTGGGATAAAGGTTTTAGAAAAGTCCTTGTGCAGTGGCGGAACTTAAAGCAAAAATTTGGGAGGGCCAAACAATGGTGGGGGATTCGGGGGTTCGGGGGCAGCACCCCCGAATTTTTTTTGTGTACATGAAATTTCATAAGATTACCCGTTATATAATATATCAAAATATTAAAAGTTAACAACGTAATTTATAATACTTCATACAAAATTTTAGTAGAAGTAAGGAAGAACTGGATAATTAGCAGATGAAGAAACCCAAGCTCAAGTTCGTGACGTTTTTTTTTTTTTTTTTTTTTTTTTTTTTTGGAAGTTCAATGAAGAAAAGGAAGAAATGTTTACTGTGAGTCCGTGAAATGAGGAGAAATTGTCAAATTGAGATATGATAGAGACCTTGACCAAAAAAAAGTGATGATAGAGACATGTTAACGGGAGGGAGCAAAAAATAAAAGAGGAAATTTCTTTGTTCAAAGTTGCAGATGCATTACTACACTAAAAAACAAAAAGAAGAAGTCCTAATAAAAAAAATTTTACAATTTTTTTGGGGGAGCCTTGTCTTCACTAAGTTCCGTCAGTGTCCTTGTGGAATCAGACTCGAAGGTTTTGGTAGATAAATTAATGAATGAGAAGGAAATGTCAGGTAGCAGTTTGGTGTTTATGCAGATTAAATCCATGCTGATTAGAGATTGGGAAGTGAAGGTGAAATATATCCCTCGTCAAATGAACTCATTGACTGATGCATTAGCCAAGGAAAGACTATCACACTGAGATTTTCAATGTTTGTCCGGAACGTTATTTTCAATGTTTGTTGTTTGTCCGGAACGTTTAAGGACAATGTTTATGCATGATTGTGTGGGACTTAATCCCTTTTTAGCTTCTATTAATATATAGTGGCTGATGCCTCACTTTTTTATCCCAAAAAAAAAAAAAAAAAAAAAAAAAAAAAAAGTAATGTGTCACCTATCATATTCATTTGCATGTGTTCTAACTTCTAAAAGCCAATCATCTTATGCCACCTTGTAAGCCATGTGTCCACATATGAATTAGGAAAATTGTACACATGTCTCATACTAAAAAAACAACAACTTAAAGTGTCTTGACATCTCTAATTTAGACTTTAACCAAAAAAAAAAATCTCTAATTTGGAGGAAATTTTCGTAGAACAGGTATCCAATTATTTATAAAACGTCCATTAGTTAGAAAAATTTCATGGTCAAGTTTGAATTTCCATATACTAAACTTTGACCACACCATCATATTACTCCCTCCTGTTTGAATTTCCATTGAATGTAGTGGGGTAACTCTGCGGCGAGGTAGGGGCGACAGGCTGAGTTTGTCCGAAGAGATGTGATAATACTAGTAAGGAGATAGAGACTACCACCAAAAGATCCACCACCGCTAACCATGGGTAGGATTGGACGGTAATAGGGTAGGATATAGGCTACGGTATATATTTTGTTTGTGGGGCAGCATGGTATGCACATATATAAGAACATACCAAATTCACCATTCCTCTGGGTACCAACACATTGATCTCACTTGACTTGGCTGTAGATATGGAAGTATTTAAAGAAGAATTTTTACTCAGATAAAGTTTGGCAGCCAAAATGAACCCTACATTGGTTGATGGGGCTGTAATTGCAATTAAATACATCCTTGATTATTGTTAGAGATTATTAGAGTCCAGGGGAGGTCAATGGTTTGATTATAATAATACATTTTCTGTTACTTTAACGGATCCAAGTTCAATATATCTTTTAGTTAAGGTGGATTTAAAGGAGTTGGTAGAAAATAATATATTTGTAAGACTAATCTATTATCCATACACACAATGATATACTTGTAAAATTGACATATATAATTGAGATTGTATATGTGTATATATATTTAATTGACACACTATATTTCACCACTTGCATGCATTTTTCACTCCATTTCAAAACATGAATTTAGCACTTCACTTCATGACATGCAATTCAAGTTTTTTTATATAACATACACGTAGAACAAGCAAAAAATGCCAATTGTTGAGATGTCATTCTCTCTTATTTGTCAACCTCGCAAAGTATCCCAACCACCATAAGAATATAAATAACTTACTTGATCCTGCCATATATATATATATATATATATTGTGTATCATTACTTTATATTATTATATATTGTTAGACAAAGTGATTAATGCGTAAGAGCAATGACGGAGCTTCATTATGACATGCCTCAAAAAAAAATTGTTTACAAATTTTTTAAAAAATTTATATAATGTAAAATTTAATTTTGGCCTCCCAATTTTTTTAAATACATTTTTCCCTCTTTTTTTTTTTCCCGTTCCCCCTTAACGTTGACAACTTAAAATTTTGAAGCTTTTGACACTTAGTCCTCATTTGATTTCTAAGAATGCTTGTAAAGCTTTTAACATTGATAATATTTGCACTCTTATTGCAAAATACTATCCTGCTAATTTTAGTGAGTAAGAGAAGATAATTTTGATGCCTCAACTTCAACATTTTGTTATTGATGCTTCTAGTTATCGAGATTTGAACAACCTATTAACTCTACCCGAATTATGTTGTGCTTCGATGAAAACAATGAAATCTAAGGTGTATTACTTGATTGATCGATTAATTCACCTCTTATTAACTCTTCCAGTTTCAACAACTACCACAGAACGCTCGTTTTCAGCAATGAAAATAATTAAAATAAGGTTGCGTAACAAGATGGAAGATGATTTTACTGCCGATAATATGGTAATTCATATTGAAAAAGAAATAACTGTCACTACTTTCACTATTGATTCAATTATTGATGATTTCAAGTAATTAAAAGTAATTACTTTAAGTGAAAGTAATTTTTAATTATTTCATTTAGTATAGAGTTTTATTAATTTTGTATTATAAATTACATTGTTAACTTTTAATATTTTAATATATAATATAACAGAAATCTTCTAGAATTTCATGATATCTTCTCATTTTGTAATTGATATGACATCTATACTAGAGACAGATATGTTATCTTGTACATTAGAATTGTTATTTTAAAAATGTTATATAATCTTAAAAAATTTAATTAGTTAATGGTCATACCTTTGCGCCAAATTTTTGTTCCAAGCTCAGCCTCTGCGTAAGAGATTAGATTCATTAAATGTGAGTGTGATTTGTTTCACTCCCTATATTGTATATGGTAAAGTATAGACAGGATTATATTGACTATATGCAAATAATTCAAGTCTCTGATATGACTCTGATCTCTCTGGCGGCTAAACGAGAGAAAGAAGCAGCCATTATTACACCATCGAAAAACAAGAACCAGGCGGTTTCATCTATCCACAATAGTCTAAAAAGCATATCCACTAATTCCATTTGCATATAATAATAATAATAATTATCCAAAAGTATAAAAAAAAAAAAAAAAAAAGAGAAACGACGCGAAAGAAACAAATAAAGATAAAGATATTTTTTCAACAGCTGGGTATGAGTGATGAGTGACATGAGACATTAAAGAAGACGCATATATATGTACACAGTATACGGAAGCAATCCCTCAGTATCTATGAATCAGCGTCCAAAAATTGATCCAAGCGTTCGTAAAGGGATACCTCAAATTTTGATATTTACCGCATGCGTAGGTTTTACCACATGCGGTAATCCGAAATATATGAGGTGTCGTCGAACGCTTGAATCAATTTTTGGACGGTCAGGATGCGCGGATACTGAGGGATACCGAGGGGAGTGATACTGAGCAAATCCGGACCCCACAGTATACACACACAGAGAGATCAGAATTTTGGAAATTGTAGAAAGCAGTAAGGACCCATTAGGGTTTGATGGCTATTAATTATTGGCGTATATAGGTGCATGTGTGTGTATTTCTAGGGGCTAAGCACACCAGTTTCGCCAGAAAATAATTTAAAACTGAGAAAACAAATTATAATATATCTTGTCCAGAATTTATCTGCAATTTATTAATAACATGCATGAACCAAACAATAAGTAATAACTCCTTTTATGTAGTGTATTGCAATATTCTGTTATTGAATCGATTGGTGCTTTGGTTTTATTTTGGGGTTAAGGTGCAAATTGGCTAATAAACTATTAGACCAGGAGCACCCAACACAAAAAACAATTGAAAGGACCATAATCACCCACAAACAATTAAAAGGGGCTAATTGTCACAATTCATTTACGGCCACACTAACGGCGTCAGGACGTGTCAGTGGGAAAAAAGAAAGGAGAAGCTGGGTCAAAGCATCGTCCGTATCTCTCCCTTCGCCTCTCTCCTTCCTCGCCTGCGAGAGACATCAAAGCTTCGCACAGATCACGCTTCTGTGCAAAAGAATATGACTTTGCACAAATCAACCTATTTTATAAAAACTTCTTCCATTTATTTTATTTAATAATTTTTGTAGGGGTGAGGTCGAAGGTGGTTACGTGGGCAGGCCGAACGAAGAAGTTAGATGAGGGAAGACAGAGATGGAATGGGATCGAGGGCAATGAAGGTGACAAGGGAACTTGGAGAAGGCGTGATGGTTGGTGTATTAGGGATTTTGATTGAGATTTGAATGTAGAAAATTTCTTAAATGGCGGTAGTTGACTCCTCATTTTAAATTAAATTAATTTGTATTGATAGTAGCCGTCCTCCACGAGCAATTGAACCCACCTCCTTCGTCAACACAATCTTATATTCGGAACAGAGAGAATCAACTACGAATCAGATTGAAGGATGGGAGAATGCGACCATTAGGGTTCCTCATCGGTTTGCTTTTCCCTCTTATTGCTCTCGTTTTAGCGGCTCTCGGTCCGTTGTCCGGATTCTTGGATATCTAATCTTTCCTTCCTCGTCGAATTACGTGGTTTAGCTTTTTTCGTATAGCAAACGTTTTTAAATTGAAGATGGTTCGTTTTTGTGCAAGTGGATTTGGTGGGTGGGTATTATGACGCCGGTGATCATGTCAAATTTGGGCTTCCAATGGCGTTCACCGTCACTATGCTCTCATGGGGTGCTATAGAGTATAGAGAAATGATTGCGAAGCTTAGGTGAATTAGAACACACAATGGAGGCAATCAAATGGGCTCACACTCACCCGAATGTGTTATTGGCAGAGGTAGATGAATTCAAACGTACACATTTTTCGAATTTTGAATTCTTCCTTACGCAATTTCAGAGTCTCAGGCGAGGAAGGAGAGGGGCGAAGGGAGAGATACGGACGATGCTTTAACCAAGTTTCTCCTTCCTTTTTTCTCACTGACACGTCCTGACGCCGTTAGCGTGGCTGTAAATGAATTGTGACAATCAGCACCTTTTAATTGTTTGTTGGTGATTATGGTCCATCCAATTGTTTTTTGTGTTGGGTGCTCTTGACCTAGTAGTTTATTGGCCAATTTGCACCTTAATCCTTTATTTTATAGCATTCAGTTATATTTATAAGTCCACTTTCACTATTTCAAAAAAGGGATTTATAAATAACATCAGAATTATAGTTTTTTTTTTTTTCACTTTATTAGAAGAACTCTTATATTCACCCAACTTTGAATTATCAAATAGGGAGAAAAGAACATTTCCACGTGTGGGGGAATTACAAAAAATGATGAATAAATTGAATTAAATGGCATGGTGGGAGAAATTGAAATGAAAACGTAGTTAATTTCAATCATTTAACAAGTCAGGAGTCTCTTTTAGAGAAGATTTTGTGTTTGATACGTGCCAAAAACTTGTGTTAAATATAGACACGAAACTTCACGTTTTGCGTTAATAGTGTGATATTTGTAAGGGGATGTCAATATATATAAACAGGTATGTGAATGCTAGAACCTTTTCATTTATTACACGTCTCACTTTATTTATTCTCTCGTAGAACTTCGGAGTGATGAATTAATTATATTGTGGATCAAAATTAATCCAATTCTATGTAGTCACTTGATCTTGATTGAAAATATATATAATAAAAAAGCATCTTATAACTAATTTAGGAATATTTTAAAAAATAGTTTGGTTAGTTATTTATAATAAATGTGTTCTGATTTTCCTAAGTTACCTTATTTAACATTCATTAATATCCTTTGAGAGAGAGAGAGAATCAGCGGCGGATCTTGGGATTCCCAAGATCATAGTATTTGGGGTATAGACCAGCAAATACGGGGGGTAATGAAAATCCAGTTTGAGTTGTGAAGAGAATAAAGATATCTATTATTATCATTTCTCATCGACAAGAAACAAAATCAAAGAATGAAAAAGAGAGAAGGAAATAAAGAAAGAAACAAGAAAATAATTTATCAAATTCAACGATTTCTACGAGATTTACAAACATTAGGAAATTTCTTATATTAGAAAAAAAAAAATCAAGACTAGACAAAGTAAATATAGAATTGAATCAACAAAAAAATAAGATGAGAGAATCTACCAGAAGCAAACAAGAGCCGAAAAATCATAAATGAGTTATCAAGGGAGATTGAGAGATTAGCAGGGCCGTTTCTTGCTCTTGTTCTCATTATTGAGTTATGAAGGGAAGAGAGGTTAGGAGAATAATAGAAGTTGTGAGTGGACTGCAGGAGGGAATGAAAATAAAGGGGGGAAAATGTTTTTAAAAAAATTGGGGGCAAAGGAGTATGATTAATTTTGACCAAAAAAGGAGTATGATTAATACATCCAATTGTTAAATCCACTCCAGCTTGCATGTTTTACGCCAAAAGGTGTTAAAATGATATGAGTGATGCTTTGACCGGAAAAAAAAAGATATGATTGACGCCGATGGATTTTTGACATAATTGATTGACCAATTCCAACATCCTTAAACCAAAAGATCCCACATTTGCATATTTAATTTTTTTTGGGAGCCATCTCATCATAGATCCGTCACTACCACCAGTGTCTTCTCTCTCTTGTATTCATTTACGAATTTTTTGAGGGCCATGGCCCCTCTGGACCCTTAAAAGATCCACCCCTGATGATGATGCTGCTGCTCTGAGAATTACTACGTGCCTGCATGTGTCAATTCAATGGTTGGCGTGTTTATGTGAAAAAGGTGTCCCAGTTTTGTTTATTATATTTTGCTCCTACGTGCCTGCATGTGTCAATTCAATGGTTGGCGTGTTTATGTGAAAAAAGGTGTCCCAGTTTTGTTTATTATATTTTGCTCCTTTTTGCTTATAGTCCTCAAATTCTTGTCTATGAACGGCCGTGAATATATCTAGATTCGTGATAGATTCCCCCCCCCCCCCCCCCCAACACACACCCCCACCAAAAAAGAAGAAGAAGAAAATGCTTTATCCAGTAGAGTTGTTTCATTGTACACACTTCAAACTTGTTTAGAAAAAGCCAGTTTATATAAATATATCGTCCTTACTTTACTTTAGAATGACTCTAAATTCATCCAACTGAGAATTTTTGAATGGTGAGAGAAGAACATTTCCACAGAAGAACATTTCCACATCAGTGGGCACCAGAATACATAATATATAATGCGGGGGAATAAAAAAAAGGGTGAATAAAATAAAACTAAATGGTGGAGAAACTGAAAAGAAAAAAGAAGTGATTTCAATCATTTAATAAGTTTGGAGTCTCTTTCAGAGAGGATTAATTGTGTTTGATTACATGCGAAAAACTTGTGTTAAATATAGACACGAAACTTCAAGTTTTGCTATATACACAGTGTGATATGTTATTTGTTGGGGGTATCAATACATTCACGCGCACACACAATAGTAATATGCCATTCATTTTATTCTGGTAAAACACACACACGCACGCACACATTTATAAACTTGGAAAAGAGCACTTTAATTTATTTATTAATCAAAGTCGGCTTGTTGTCTGTGTGATCAGTGTGTGGTTATGCGTAGAGACACTGACCACCCAATTTTGCAATTTTTTATATATATTGGGCAATATCAGTAAGGTGCATGGACAGTAGATTATATATTTATAAATCATAAGAGCCTATCTCAATGAAAATCACCAAAGGGAGAACATACGTAGCTCATCTGGTTTTATGAGCCCCGCGTTAGAGAGAACCCAACAAGATAAATATACTTTATAAGTTTCAGAGACTCTCTCATAGCAGACTGGTCTTTTGAGATGATCTCATTAAGAGGCCGATGCTCCTAGTACGAGAGGATTACTGATGTAGGGTTCTGATGACTGACGCACAAAAGGCTAAGCGAGCTAGTGTTGATGATAGCTTGTGCATGTGGGGAGAGAAATAGAGGGGGAAAAAAGGAAGGATGTTCCTTATGTAATAGAAAGGAATAAACAAAAATAGAGGATTGGGACAATATATATAAGGATATTTGATATATAAAATCTACTTTTAGAGAAAGAGAGAAGTGAGTTTATGTAGCATTTGTTTGTGAGGGCCGGGAATTGGAAGATGATAATGATGTGAGAAGTCTACTCGCATGCATGTCGCTGCCTTCAAGTGTCTATCAATTCAATGGTTCGCGTGTTTTCGTTAAAAAAAAAAAGGTTTCCCAGTTTTGTTTACTACTTGCTCCTTTTTTATTATAGTCTTCGGATTCTTATCTGTATACGGCCATGAGTTATCTTAGCTAATAAAAAGCAAACTCTAACTGTCATCGTTACCGGCTACATCATGATATGAAGGACAAGCTTATTAAATCTAGATTGGCCATTGAACTCGTCTGGGTAGTAGGTCAGGTCGAAATTAAATTGGAGCTAAACTAGCGTCACACCTGTGAGTAAATGAACTTGAATAATAATATTTTTTAGAATAATTTTGTAATTTGAGAATTTTTGAGGGTCAAATGATAATTTTTTTAAGTTATTGTTTTTCTACTAAAAGTAGACATTTGATCGAGATTTCCGTAGAGTTTTTATGTGTAAGTTTTGAAAATATGTAGAATTATATATAAATCTTTTAAGACACGGAATTCTGAATAACTAATGAACCGTTTAAACTGGTCAAATCGAAATGGTTTGATGACTGGTTTATGGTTATGGTCGAACTGGTCGGTGAGATCTTAATTACCTTGATAAACGGAAGATAGTGTAGATTTGACCCCAAAAAAAAAAAAAAACGCTTCATCCAGTAGACACACTAGAGAGTTGTTTTATTGTTGCACTTTAAACTTAGCACACATGTACATACACATACTTTCCAGTTTTTAATACAAGATTCAATTGATTGTTTTAAAGAGGTTAAAAAAATAAATAAATTAACCAATCATAGTATATACTATGTATCATTTGATTATAATTCAATTTATAAGTCATATAAATTAGTTTAGTATAAAAGGATAAATACAAATATTTAAAAGTAATTTATTTAGATTCTTTAATTTCTCTTAAAATTTAATTTAATCTTATATTAAGAACCGAATATATAGTATATCATCTCAGCTTTCCTCATCTGATCTCAGAATAAAAGGAAGGACGTTTTCAAGTCACTGTACCCGTCTGCTAACATAATGGGAAAAAAATAAAGCTGGGATGGATGTTTGTTCCTAACATTTAACTTTTGAGATCTTTCTTTCTTTGTTTGTTTGTTTTTTCCCTCGTGATAAAGCTTTTGGTTTTGGGATATATTATACAAGATCTTAATTCATGACTCGGAGAAATGAAACATCTTTCTAATAATGAAAATCGAACTCAACATCACTCTCACAGTTTCCTTCTTTTCTGAAAAAATAAAATCACACGAAATCAAAATTTAGAGTTTATATATCCACTTGGGCCGTACATAATATATGTGTCGTTTAGATAAAAACAAAATCAGGGAAGAAATAATATTAGGAGGAAAAACTCTTAAAAATAGTAAATATTTTTACTATTTTTAGGAGCTTTTATCTTTCTTGAATTTTTCCTCACTTTTCTATCCTTTCAAATCGTATTGTTAGTTTTTTTTTTTTTTTTTTTTTTTGGCGGCAAATTTAGTATTAAGGTGTCTTTGCTTTCAAATTGCCTGAACTTGTGGGCTTGAAGGCAAACTATGATAGGCCTTATAGGCCCAACTATGAGGAATATTGGGCTTAGCTAAGCTCTGCTTTAAAGTGACATCACAATGGGCTGAAACAAGATATTGGTTGGGGCACAGCCTTTTTACCTAAAAGTAGAAGCTGGAGTACTTCCTTGGGTTTTTCTTCTAATTATTTTTTTATTATCTCTTATTATTTTTAAATCATATCCGTCTAATAAATTACAATACTACTTTAATTTCTCTCTCCTCTTCCCAATAAACAATCTAGATAGGCTGATAAGGAAAAAAAAATTATAAAAAGAAGATCCTCTACCCTTCCCATCCAAATCAAAATCGTACTCCTTATCCAAACAAAGGAAATCGAAATCATATTAAGAATTTTGAATCTCAAAAGCGGCAATCCCCAATCTTGATGTTGTTTTTTGTGTTGGGGAGGCAGTCTCCAATCTTGTTTCCTCAACTTTACTAAGGTTTGTTAAAAAAAAATCTACTTTGCTTAACGCGTGTTGCTCAAAAAAAAAAAAACTTTGCTTGCAGCGTTTAAGTTTTAACCAAGTAATGTGTCACCTATCATATTCAGTCAGCGATCTCTGATTATTACCGTCGAACGAGCCCAGCCTTGGCTTCACCATCCTCATCCTCGGGCGAGCCGAGTTCAAATTGCGATCGAGGGAAAGCAGGTTTTGTTGAGCCTGCCCGAATCGAGCGACAATCTTGGGAGATTCTCATAGACGAGAGAGAGTGACGAGAGGAGCGCGAAACTGATTCGGAGTTGGACTCCTTCAGCAATGGGAGACTCAAGGATGCTTCTGAAAAAGAGGAGGAGGAGGAAGATTTGGAGGTGTTACACCCCTACGGGCCTCGCCCTCTCGGGTGGCGGGTTAGAGGGATCTCTTTAATTTATTACCTTTCCTTAGTCAATTTTCTCATATTATCATACATCAGAGCGTTACGCGGCAGAGCATTTGATCGGTTTGGACAAAGTACGTAATACTTGGTAAAAGTAAAATAAACGAGAAAGTGAAAGTCCCCGAATGGTTAAGGGTACGAGACATCCGAATATAGTATTAATTAATACAGTCATCCAAAATATGATAATACAAAAAGCGATAGGGCATTCCCTATTTCTTCAACCCGACGCATCTTGCCCTACCTTCTTCTTCCTCTGCTTGCTACCTCTTCACCCTGAACCTTCACCACAGTCTGGAGTTCAAAGTTGAACCCCAAAGTAACTGTTAGACTCGAATACAATATGTATGCGGTGCATGCAATGCAAATCACAATAAGGAAAAATAATAATAAATTCCGCCTCGGCACAATAATCCGGCATGTATGTTCGCCTCTCGGGCACAATCCAGACCGCCTGGTCAAGACAAGCCCCTCGGTACAATCGGCCGAATCGGGGCCTCGTAGCTAGGGCGACCGACCCCAACTACCTACCCCAAGAGGTTTCAGTAGCAACCTATAAACACACAGTCATATAGGCCCTACTTACCTCACATACCTCGGTACTGTAGTAGGTACTACAGCCCGATCATACATGCCCTCGGTACTGTAGATAGTCCTAAGGACACACAGTCCAATAGGTACTACAGCCCGATCTCCTACATCATGATCAAACATAACATGCAAAAGCAACATAGAGTATGCAAGTCAACAGTTACTACCTGGTACTCCTTGAAATTTAGCAAACACTTCTCTTGATTTGGTCCACACGAGCTAACAACCTAGTTACAACAAAATACCACACTTTCAATTATGTGTAACAACTCTACTTCTTAATTTCTATGGATTTTACCTAATCCTGGGTCTCCAGAATCATCTCCAGAATCATCTTCCCAACTTCATCGATTTTTAATAAATTTTAGAAAAATCATATTATCCCAAAATCAGTGCCAATGAAACCCTTAAGATGTCTAGTTTATGGGAAAAATAATTATAAAGTCCATCTGGTTTCATATCCATTTTATTATTCATAAAAACCGAGCTTAACCCAAGTTTTCCAGAAATCCAGTGTTTTTGGCCCATCTTCCATGATTTTTAATAAATTCCAAAAAAATAATTTTTGAGTGAAACCAGCTCCATCCGAACCCTTAATGTGTCTATTTTGTAGGAAAAATACTTTTACAGGTCAAAAGTACATGTGTTTTGGCATGGAGTTACTTTCACCTCCTCTGGTCTAGATTCGCGTCACTGTCCGTAACCCCTCTTTAAATTATTTTATTTACCCAGAAAATATTATCCAAAGTTGTCTTATTATATGTCTAAGCTCATGCCCCACATGTCTAGTTTCTGCATAAAAAGTTTCAGCTTAAAAAGAGTTCATCCACACCTTTAAAAACGCGTTGTAAGAGGTACTGCCCAGATTTCCAGAGTCAAAGGTAACTTAGTTTTAGGGGGTTTTTCGGTATTTAGATTTCGGAAACTTATACCATAGCCATACCCTGCACAAAAACGTGTTCCAGACTCATTGTTGATCTCAAAAATACAGAAATCCAACCCAAAACCCTAGCTCCTACCTTATGCACGAAATATCTCTTTAAGAACTCAAGAGAACAAGGTTTTTCGGGTTACCTCAAGATCGGCAAACCGGTGGATATTCCTATGATTCTTGAGTCTTGACTTGGTGTTGAATGATTGCAGATTCCTCTCCCTCTTACTCTGGAATTTTCGTCCTCAAAGGGTGAAAAATGAAGGGCTAATCACCTTTTATAGAGGTGGTTTTGATCGGTAGTTTTGGAATTAACGGCGTAATTTGGACGGTTGGTTAATAAATGAGATCTGACTTTTGACTTGTTTCCCAAGTTTTTCTAGAATTCTCCAGGGTCTCCTAGGTGCTGCCATGTGTCTCTGCCCCCTCCAAAAACGTGCAGATCTTTATCTACCTTTGGGGCAAATTACAAGTTTTGGCCGGAATTTTCGTAAATTGCGTTTGTGGCCCGAACTTTCTAATAATTACCCACTTTTTCCCCATCTTTTCACCAGCCCACAAGGGCATATGGAACGCCATTTTGGGCCCACCTTTCATTTCAAATCAATTTTTACCCATTTATTTCCTATTTTGCCCTTTTTCCCCGAACGTGGGACCGTGGTTTGACTTTTGACTTTGATTTCCCTTTTCTTCCTCTCCAAGCCATTCTAGAGAATTCCAGAGGCTCCTAGATGGCTTCCATGTCAACTCCTCTTCTTCCACTAATGTCTAGATATTTCTTTTACATTAAGGAAAAATTACCTACTTTGGCCGGAATTTATGGAAATTACTAATTTTAGCACTGGGCTCAATAATTACCCTTGACTTTTTCCCTGAGTCTGATAGATCTTTCCTATGCCTAAGTGTCGCCTCCTGGGCCCCACGATTCAGATCCCCTGGTCTTTCCATCCTATCCGACCCGGTCTTTATCACCGGCCCCCATGGGTCCCGCTGGTCGACAGGGCATTTTCGCTTTGGGTCTTTCTTCAACTTTTCCCTAGGTATTTTCTTCCAATTGGAATATTGATAACTACAACTATGTTGGTTTCAACCGTAAGGGTGTTACAGGAGGTCCTACGGAGAAAGTGCTTCAGCGACTTGTTGGTGATAGAAGAAGACGACAACGTCGTTTTATCGGTATCGCTCTTGTCGGTTGCACCAGTGGTGTGACATGAGTCCTGGAGATATTGGGGGCGGAGGTTGTGTTAGTCTTTTCATAATGTGGGGTATATTACCAAATCTCCCATATTTTTTGGTCAAACCAAATGTTCCATATGACTTACTTGTAAATTATAGATTTTAATGAACATTTGAATCGTATTTTCTGGGAGTTGGGAACTGAATGCAATTTTCTAATAATATTCTACTCATTTATCCCCATGTTAATATCAATATAAGTAATACTCCAAAATAGGAAACTTTATCTCATAGGTAAATAGTATTATCTCCTTTTTAATTCTAAAGATCCATCTCGATTAGTACACGCTCTTTTTAACGTCTCACTATAACTCATCATTATACCGGTAATGATAATTGGTATATGTTCTTTTTATTCTTAAATATAGGATAAAATTAATTTTTTTTTAAAATAAATTAATGAAGTCAATTAAATTACTTTCAGATATTTTTATTCGTATTTTTCTTTAAACTAATTAGTTTAACGATAAATTAATATATAATCTAATTAATTAATATTTTTTTTATTTTATGAAAGTATAAAAGCAGCGAAAGGTGGATGTTTCCTTCACCGCCATTTCTTAATACGGCGCCGTTTCCTCCGCAAACGGATCTACCATTCCCATCTCCTTCGTTTACCTGCTGCTTCGTTACTATTTGCTTGGACAAAAAACAGGGAGAGAATTGCATCATCGCATCATCTGCATCCGGAGCTCTGGGTTCAGTGTAATAGGCATGTCACTTTCTTTCTCAATTCCTATTCGTTTCTTTTTTTTTCGGTTAATGTTTACCTTGTTGAAAATTTTTCCTCGGCTTTGGTGCTGCTCAACTGCTAATGTCATTGGTGTATAATGATTAAAATAGTCCTATATGATTATGAAATCTGGTGCTAATCTGACCTAGTGTGTTTACCTCATTTGCTTATAAGAGCTGTGAGTCGCGATTCAATTATCAAATCAAGCCATGGTGAAAGACACTGCGTACTACGACATATTAGGCGTTAACGTTGATGCATCCGCTGCAGAGATCAAGAAGGCCTACTACTTGAAGGTAATAATTTTTGTGAATTTTTTGAGAGTATATATGTGTACCGAATTGAGATTTGAGTAGGCTTATAATTTTACCTGGTATGGCGTATGTATTATGGAAGCAGTTAGACAATCATATTCAGTTCTTTCATTAAACGGAGATCTTAAATGGTTAAATTGTGTGGTTTTTTGTGAATGGTAAATTCTTCACTTAATTGACTTTTACAATTTCTTTTAGTTTGAATTATGTAAAAATTTTGACCTCAACATAATCCGCAAAGAATGAGGTTACGATCTTGTCTAGTTATCTTATTCTTCCTTTAAATGCATCCATTAGATGGTAGCTTGCTTTGCATGATCCTTAGAACGTCTAGTTATTTTCTGTGTTGGGAGCATGAATTTTTGGTGACATCAGTTGAAGACAAGAAAAAGAAGGAAAGTGGGTCTCTTGTTCTTAATTTTAGGTTCAGTGTGTAGAAATACTACCTTCCTCCCCTTGGTTCCCTTTATCTTTTTCCCTCAATTGTTATTTTTTAATCTAAGCATTATGCCTTTAAGTCATTATTACCTTTTATTTCGATTTTCTTGTCTTTGCAGGCAAGGGTAGTACATCCAGATAAAAATCCTGGAGATCCCAAGGCTGCAGAAAATTTCCAGGTGTGCTAAAGAATGAATCTAATGCACAGAGTTTTGGTTTCGTAGAGGTTTATGTTAGTATATTTTTAAAGGTGGTATCTATGCTCAGGTACTCGGTGAGGCTTACCAGGTTTTGAGTGATCCTGAGAAGCGTGAAGCATATGATAAGAATGGAAAGGCAGGAGTGCCACAGTAAGTTTTTACTACCATCTATAATTGAAAAGTAATTAAAGTTTGTGAGTATTTTATCATTTGGTGAAGTTCTGTCTTTGCGGCTTAAAGCTAAAAACTTCTTAATTATTTGCTTTTGCACTGAAGAAACGTTTGTTTTTTTTTTTTTTTTTTATCATCTTCCTCAGTTATACTTCCTTTTATCATTGATTTCCTCTGTTGTTGGTCACTAACTCAGTATTTATAACAAATGGTTGTGATGATTCTATATGATGATGCTTGCTTTTGTTTTAGCTTTTATATAATAAAGAAAATTAACCAGGCATTTTCAGTATTTGAGAGCTATTTAGGCAGTGGTTAAAAGCAGTTTCCTGAAAGCTGAAATATACTTTGATATCATTATTGTCCACGTTGCCATAGTAAAATTTTAGAATTTTGGCAGAGACCAAATTCCCAGGAGTTTTACTAACTGCTGATGATAAGTTTCTTTTGAATTCTTGTAAATGAAACTCAGTATGCAACGTTTGGTTTTTAAGTTTCTTTGTCCTTGAAGAAACCATGTATTATAATTGCTTCCTCCTCCTCCTCCTCCTTCTGTGCAGAGATTCCATGATTGATCCTGCAGCTGTATTTGGAATGCTTTTTGGAAGTGAATATTTTGAAGAGTATGTTGGTGAACTTGCATTGGCTTCTCTGGCATCTATAGAAGTTGAGGAAGACACAAATGATCCTGAAACTCGTAAGCAAATAATTCGAGAAAAGATAAAAGTACGTGTCTTTCCCCTAGTGCTGTAATTGATTTACACATTCCCTGTTCCCTACTCTTGCCTTTGTTCTCCCCATCTTCTGGTAGCTGAAGTTGTTTCCTAGTTTTGTCCCCATAGGCATGGCAGAAAGAAAGGGAAGAAAAGCTCATTGCAACTTTGAAAGATCGCCTTCAACCATTTGTTGATGGTCAAGTAGATGAGTTCACAAAATGGGCAAATTCAGAAGCACGACGTCTTTCTAAAGCTGGTAAGTTCTTCCAATTTATACTTTATTTCAACCAATGGCCCTTTATAAGATGATTTGTCAATTTGGAAAGTTTATATAAATATCATAAATACTTCTTCATACCACTCTGGTCCTATTTATAAGTTCATTTTGACCAAATATCACATATCAAAGAGAGGTAATTAACTCAATGATTATGGGGTAAATTTTCAACTTTGCCCTCATTTATGATTAGGTATTTTTCAACTGTTCCTTCTTTCTCTACCTTCATGAGTATAATTAATATGGGTAAAATTGTCACAATCTCATTTATTACATGAAACTGGATTTATAAATAGGACCAAATTTTTTAGTCAAAATAGATTTATAAATAGGATCAGAGTAGTATCTGTGCTCCAATGTATGCTAGTCTGGAACTGTGAGGAATCACAAGATATTTGCTAGTCATATTTGTTATGATTTCATTCTGTTGCTAATAAATTTGTAGTTAACTTTATCCGTTCATTTTGGAATTTTTTTCTCCTTGATTCATAGGATTGAATAGCTAGCTTAGTGGCTGTCATCCATTAAATATTTGTAAGGCTTGCTACCGTGAAATATAATTTTCAGTGAGGATGAAGATCTCTGAAATATTTCATGATATTAGAGCCTGCTCTAAAATTGTTCTTATGATAGTTCATTTACCTAGCATTTTTCTTTAAGTCATGGTACATTTTCAGCTTTTGGTGAGGCCATGCTGCATACAGTTGGCTATATATATACTCGAAAAGCTGCAAAAGAGCTGGGAAAGGATATGAGGTATATGAAGGTTCCCTTTTTGGCAGAGTGGGTTAGAGGTAAAGGACATATGATAAAGTCACAAGTGATGGCAGCTTCAGGTAGTAGATTAATTATTATCTGGGCATCCTTTCCCTGTGAAAAGTATCTAAACCTTATAGTATATTTGGGAGGTTTTAATGAATTTGAGCTCCGTTTGTAGGTGCCGTGTCCTTAATTCAAATACAAGATGAGCTAAAGAAGCTGAGTGACGAAGAAAACAAGGAAGAAAATATACTAAAAGCTATGGAAGATAAGAAGGATACCATGATTAATTCCCTTTGGCAGATCAATGTGGTTGATATTGAAACAACTCTGTCACGTGTCTGCCACTCTGTAAGTTTTAGTTTGAGGTTTTTGGTCGCTTGAGAATATTATATTTGTCTGCTGGCTAAAGACTTACGGAAAAATTGTACATAAAAAAGCTTAGTGAAATATTTCAAGCATGTCTTCGCTTGCTAGGCACAACATATGCTATATATTTGTTGTCAAACTACCATTATTAGAGAGTGATTAAACTAGCAATGTAGTTTATACCTGAAAAGTAGTGAGTACACAAATTGGTTTTTAAAAATTATTTTAAAAAACTCGTTTTACACTATCCATTTATCAACCTACCTGAAGATGATGCTGAAGGAACAAATGTACAGGAATTTATCATAAGGGCACTCGTGCTGTCTTTTTCTGTATTAAGGTTAATAGCCCTGACAATCGAGCAACTATAATGTTGGTAACTTGATTAAGTATATTTGGTGTATCATGGGTGCTGCTAATTGATAGTTGCATTTAAGCTGAAGTGTAAACTTTGTGCTCACAGTTAAGTATTTTGAAGCATCGATTACATGCAAGATTTCTCGAAAACTATTCTTGTACCTGCTATTTTTTTCAGGTTCTTAAAGATCCTGGCGTATCCAGAGATGTTCTGAAACAACGGGCTAAAGCCTTGAAGAAGTTAGGAACTGTCTTCCAAGTAAGTATTATGTGCTAATTTGCAGTATTTGTGCCTTGTACAAGTTTACAACAACTTGTGTAATTCTGGAAGAAGAGTTTTCTAGTTAAGCATGGATCAATCATTTCAATAATCAGCTTCGTCATCTTGTTTAGGGTGCTAAGTCAGCTTACAGTAGAGAAAACAGCCTACGCCGTGAAAGTGTCGAAACTGGAGATGCTGCTCCTGCTTCTGCTTCATCATCGTAGTCATCTTGGTTCTTTGTGGATAATGGAGATGGTGCTTCATGTTCGTTGTGTTCAATATGTTGTTTGGTGTTGAATTGATTTATTTCTTACGATATTGGTTTTATGTGCATGGTATGTAATTTTTTTGTCATTACAGTCCTACAGTCCTGTATCAGAGTTCGTTGGAATTATTCAGTTCCTGGGCGGTCCCGGGGAAGCCTAGTATGTAATTTGACTTGTAGATTGGACTAGAATCAAGTGTTGTTTTCTTTTTAGTGTTACATTAGATTAGATGTGGGCCCCATACATTGTATGAAGCCTAAGGTGAATAGAAATAGTTCGGCTCAGATTTTACGTATATTGGTATTGATACTCTTACCATGTAATTTTACATTATTGAAGTGATACTTTTCTTTTAGGGTGAAGGTGTATTTTTGCCAATATACTATTAGGGTAGGAGCAGCCAGCACAAATATTAATTTTAGGTACCTTAAATGCAAAAAAACAATTAGAAGGGTCTAAACTACACAATCCCGTTAGTTTTCTGAAGGAACGGACGTTTGGCTCAATGGAGATGCACATGTGGCTGCTGTGCAATGGACATATGGCAACTTGTGTCAGAAAGATTTGACTCTGCTTTTTTTTTCCCCCTTAAGCTGCGACGAAGAGAGCAGAGATGGAGTGAGGGCCAGTCGCAAATATGATTCTGCTAGACTTCTACCAATTAAGAATGTACCAAGGGGTTTTGGGGCTCGAGTGCCTGACGGCACGAGGCTCTAGTCTGGCAGACATGTAAAATGAGTAGCCATAATGGTTCTGGGCATCTAATGTGATTCGAAATGCTCCGGCAACTTCATTTCCCGTGTGCTCCATCGAAAGCCAACATTTTCAGTTTTCTCTTCTATAAACCTCTCACATCAACACCCTCCTATTCTTCTCTTTCTTCCTCCTCCGAGGAACCACCGCTTCAATCCGATTCCACAAAGCGCATTCTTACCGATGAAGAACTCACACAGATCAATCTCCTCATTCCTCGCCTCTGTGACTCAAACCAACTGGCCACCGCCGTTAACCTCACCACCACCGTCCTTCTCACAAACCCACCTCTCAAATCCCTTTCTATCTCCGTCTTTATTGATTCTCTTGCTTCCCAACCTGACATGACCCCCGCCATGTCCCTCCTCAGGCGCCTTAAGAATGTACCAAGGCCTCTATAAAGACCAGGAAAGCCATCTGATTTAAGCAATCCTTTTATAACAGAAAATGCATTTCTCCCTATAGAATCATTTGAAGAAACTTGCAGTCTTGTTTCCTCAAGAGAAATTGGGTAGAGGGCCACTGTAATTCTTCTATAGATTCTTCCAGTTCCGAGAACATAAAATTTTGACTAGGTGATTAACTAGGTGTGATCTCCTGCGGAGAAACTTAAAGCCCCTTTAATGCCATTTACAAAAAGAGAAGACTGTTCCCATTATAGCGAATCTTTACAATGATCAAACTCCAACTTGAAATCATCAATCTCCTCCTTGCCGCTGATCATCAGCGAACATTAGAGAAAAGGCAGTAGAACCAATGACCATGACAAGTCTTGAACCCCGAATCAGAGAAAATACGAAGATGGATTATATGCGATAAAACAAATCACAGAATAACACATACAGAGAAGAAATACAGACCTTGCACGACTTCATCAACGACCGAGAGACGTATCTCGGGGACGCGTCGGGCCTCGGAGGAGATATGAAATCGATGGCAAGGATGATTGACTTTGACGGACATCACAAGCGTTAATGGCGGCAGGAACTGTGTAGACGCAGGTTGCAGAATGAGCATCGATCTTGAAAAAGGTAAGCTTGCAGTAGCGATGTAAAGCACGGACAGCAAACACCAAGTTCGGTCAAAAATTTCAATCAAGCTTCCAACATTGGTTGGAGATGCGAAGCGGAAGACGCGGTGAAACAAGAGTTAGGGCTTCATTCAAGGAACCGGCTTTCCTCCTTTCCTCACTCCATCTCTGCTATCTTCGTCGAAGCTAAAGGGGGAAAAAGCAGAGTCAAATCTTTCTGACACAAGTTGCCATATGTCCATTGCACAGCAGCCACGTGTGCATCTCCATTGAGCGAAACGTCCGTTCCTTCAGAAAACTAACGGGATTGTGTAGTTTAGCTCCTTCTAATTGTTTTTTTGCATTTAAGGTACCTAAAATTAATATTTGTGCTGGCTGCTCCTACCCTAATAGTATGTTGGCAAAAATGCACCTTCACCCTTTCTTTTAATTCATTGTTGATTAAAAAAATTTCAGAGGTAGGTAATACTAGCTCTAGTCTTCTTACACTGCAAACTATATTTTATATCAAAAAGCGAAGGTAGTACATATCTACCACATCGGTTTAAAAATGCATTCAACTGTTTTTTTTTTTTTCTCAAAGCATTCAACTGAATGAATGAGTGCCAATAGATTGAATTGGCAGTAAAAATAAATAAATGGATGGTATATATGGTTGGTACTTCATACTGTTTATTTTTCATATAAAAGAGGGCAACGATGCCCAAGTACAGTTACATACTGAAGGGAATAAATCTCAAACATTCTTGATCAACTAAAGCCCTTAGAGTTAAAGGACACTCACTAAGAATCACTGATTTAGTATGACCCCATTTTGCAAGGGCATCAACAACTCTATTAGCATCTCTAGGAATATAGCAACTAGGGGTGAGTATGGTGCCCAGATGCCCTGTACGCCCACCCAAGCCTAGTAAAAAAATTGCCCTGCCCAGCCCTAAAAAAGTGGCCCAAAAATATTTGGGCAGTTTTGGGCTGGGCCAATAACTGAGTAGGGTTGGGCATTGGGCAGGGGGTCCTGCCTGAAAAATTAAATATATTTAAATAAATATTATTCTATATATCTTGTTTTATTTAAAATATATTATATTATTATGTCTAAATCTATTACTCCCCTAGGTCCTAATTATAAGACATAGTTGACTTTTTGGAAAGATTAAGGAAGCTAATTAAATTACTTCAGAGGATTTTTATTTTAATTTTTTTCTTTAAACTAATTAGTTTAACTAATAAGCTAATATATCATCTAATGATACACAACATATGATATAATTAAGTGACTTATTTATCTTCCTTAATCTCTCCAATGAAAGTCAACTGTGTCTTATAATTAGGACCGGAGGTAGTATAGTATACTTCAGGTATCTCTAAAGTTTTGAAATTCTGTAAAGTATGAATTAGAATCTTCATGGAGTAGGGTAAGGCATCACTACTTGAGCAAGGGAAGCCCCCTGCCCAGCCCATACTTGCCCTGCACACAAATGATTAGGGCTTTTATTGGGCTGGGCATTGGACTGCAAAATGCAGCCCATTCATTCTTTGGGCTGGGTATCGGGCAAGGGTCTCGCCCTACCCAATCCTACCCCATGCCCACCCCTAATAGCAACAAGAAACACACCAATTCCTAGAAACCAGATTTTTACTCTGTTGAAAGAGAAGGCTACCCGCAAGGAATTTCTCATCAGCCGAGCTAGCAACCAGCTCCAATGCATCAGACTCAAGCACCACCTTCTTAAAGCCTAAATCCCAAGCTAACAAAAGCCCCTCATAAGCAGCCCATTCCTCTGCAGTACTGGCACCACACATCCCAATAGATTTAGTAAAACCAGCAATCCATACCCCTTTCCTATCCCTCAAAACACCACCACACCCAGCAATAGAAGAGCTCAAAATCATAGCTCCGTCTACATTAAGTTTCACCCAACCCTCACTAGGAACTTGCCATAACCGAAACATAGAGGGGTCCTGATGATTATCAGCATACTCTGAAGGGAGAACCTGACAGCAGGTAAATTCCCTCCACAAATTTAAAACAATAGCTTCTGGTTTCCACGGCTTACAGAATACGGGTTCAAAAACAGCAGAGTTACGCCAAATCCACAGTTTCCAAATACAGACCCCAACGATAAGACTCCAAAAGGGTCCCATTCCAGAAACAAGCTTGCCCGATAAGTTCATTGACATCCAGTTCCTCAGATTAGCAGCAAAAAATTGAGAAACGAACCTTGGTTCCAGCAATTTAAGCCACATATGTCTGGCATAAATGCAACTGTTGATGTATTAATATAGTCAATATTTACCCAATAAGCATTCATTGGTGAGGCCTTTGGACCACAAAAGAGAACACTGTGGG
Source organism: Acacia acuminata (assembly GCA_019022655.1). Classification (NCBI taxonomy): domain Eukaryota; kingdom Viridiplantae; phylum Streptophyta; class Magnoliopsida; order Fabales; family Fabaceae; genus Acacia; species Acacia acuminata. Next base: position 430,110 of record JAFJYI010000174.1, read on the forward strand.
CACTATCTAGACATCTAGTAAAATTTAAACTCCTGTATGAATAGTGTGCCCATTCACACACAGTTAAGGACTTGAACTTCGCATGATCTTCGACCCTACACAGAGATGTCCTAAGGACGTGCACTTTATTTATTCCCCTACTCATACTATTAGATCATTACTTAACTGGAAGAAAATTAGGGAGGAAAGAATATTGAGAAAAAACTCTTAAAAATAGCTTTTTAAAAAAAAAATATATATATTTTGAGAAGCTTTCTTTCCTAGTATTATCCTATTAGTGTGTGTTTTGGGGATTGTATCAACTTAACTAGAGATTTTGGGTTCAAGTCTTAATAATGCAACGGTGGTAAATAGTGGTTGATATAACTTTGTCATTCTTTATGATCCTACACAACTTAGTCCAGATTAGTCTGCATCTCCGGAAAAATTTTTTCGTTAATTAAATTGAGGTAGGTCTAGAATAATTGTGGATATTGGGGGGTGTGAAATAATACAATTTATAGGCGTTGATTATCTCATTATTTAATATTAACACAAGTCTTGTTCAAATTTAAGACTTCTTTTAATCATTAATTGCAATTAAAATAATAGTGTGATTTGACATCTTGCCAAGATCTCAACCCAAATGATATAAAATAAAATTCATGCCAAGTTAATAATAAAAAAGGTCCGCAATATGCAATATAGTGATGATGGCAAAGAGTAAAGAGCCGTCTCAAAACCTCTTGTCAGAGATAACCGTGAAAAGTTTTCTCTAAAGTACACTAGGCAAATCGCCCCACAACCACACACTTGTAAATTTTGATGCTTTAGTATGGGCTTTTTTTCCTATTTGTCACCTTTTTAATAATTAATTACCATTTTGTCACTCTTTTTAAAATATTTCCCGATGTCCACCATTTGGGCCGACTAAACCAAGGTTTAGTGACTAAATCGTGGTGGCTATTTTTTTAAAATTCCCCGATATTTAGTCGACTAACTTACTTGGGTTAGTCGACTAAATCCAACATTTAGTCGACTAAACCACTTGGGTTAGTCGACTAAATGTCGGCAGAGGGGTTTTTTAAAACCCCATTTGCGTCATAATGGAACTCTTATTATATAGCAACCCTTCCCCCCCCCCCCAATACTCTCTATTTTCTCAATTTTAGTGCGACCCATCAAAGTTTAATGTCATTCCACCTTGTTGAAGGTATTATTGTTGTATAATCGCACATGTTTGTGAAACCGACGACGCTTTGCCGGCCCAGACGGAAACCGCCAACCGACCGTGAAACCGGTCCCGGTTTAGGGTAAACCGGTCGATAAGAACCTGGTCGACAGAAAACCGGGTAACTGACGGTCACCGGGTCGACCGTTTTTTTTTAAAAAAAAAAAAAAAAAAAATTTATTTCTCCCTCTTTTTTTTTTTTTTTTTTTTTTTAAGAATGCAATCTCGATTCATATTAGATTTGAAACAACGTATGTGTGATTTTCGACTCTTCCCACCGTCAAAATCAACTTCCTCAAACTTCTCGGTGCTCTCGCTCCTCGACCGCCATTTTGTGGTTTCTTTGTTTTCGGTTGGCTCGCTTAGTGGATGTCAAATGTAGGTCAGAAGAAAATTGTTAAGAATATCGAATATGTCACAAGTATTGGAGTATATGATTATTTTGTCATTGATCCAAAGTATTGAAATGATATATAGTATATCAAATTTAGGTTGGTGTGATGAGAAATTAATTATTTTCCAATTTTTTATACCTCACAGTCTGGGCCCGGGTTGACTCCGGTCTAACCCACTAACCCTTAACCCAATACCCCGACCGGTTCAGTGACCGGTCCAGTTTTCAGAACCTTGTATAATCGTTGTAGTTTCATTTTGTTCGGCTTTTCTTTTTTGTTTGTAAGCTGAAACCCTTCCTTTTGCAGCTCACAAATTGTTGTTTGAAGGATGAGTTCAAGTTCAAATACACACGTTATTGTAATCTACTATAGTGGGAGGCATTTTGCAGGTTCCGATGGTGTTCAATTTGAAGGAAAAACGAAAATGATGAAAATCAAACGGGGAACTACATACAACGAGCTCAAAGAAAGAATTCACCAAAAATTGGAGCTACATTTGTAGCCAACGCATTCATCGGTTAATTGCCAAAGTGGAGACTATAGTGGGTAAGGATAGTGTATACTACATTAGTAACGATGTATGTGATGATGAAGACGTAGAGTGTGTAATGGATGCATTTGCTAATCGGAGAGCACCAAATTTTATTGAGATATATGTTGAGCTTGAATGGTGAATCATCGTCTATACCCATGCATACAAGATCTACACAAAGTATTTTGGTCAAGAAGACACTGTCGAGGCGGATCTGCACCTTCACAAATCTTAAGTCGAGTAACATTGACGGATGAAGAGGAAGATGAGAATATGCACAGCGATGAGGAGGACGAATTTGAGAGGTCACCCTCCATCATCCTCGAATGATTGTATTGCCGAGGGAACAATATGTGGGTCATCACGTAGAAGAGGATACGAGAACTAACAATCAGCTGCCCCACACTAACTATAGGTCTATAAACTCCTGGCCTCCTTGCCTCCTGCACAGCCTCATCTCGGTTAAATCCCTCAATGGCTACATTGGTATCCCCATCATCGGTATCTATCCTCTTCATCAAAATCAAATCCCAGTAGAGTCGTCCAGATGGGAGCCGTCATCAGTATGTCAATCCCACAGACGCGAGACCTCAAATCGCCATTTATGTAGCTCAGGTTATGGTAGAAAGCTCTCACCATAACCTCTGAATAGGCACAACTCATCTCGGCCACCATGTCAAATGGGAATTCCCCAACATCGGCACTATATCAAATCCTTCTTCTTCAAAGAATCCCATGTCTAATGACTTCGGCTTGATAATCGGCCTACGGTAGCAAAATCGCCAGAATCGTATATGCTCGCTTCATCATTCTCAAACAAATACCCAAACGGAGGTCAACGGGCTCGGCCTCCGGTGCACGATGTGTCCTAGAGGAGGATGCCCCATGGGTCGCTCGGTGCTTTATCCGTCTCCTACTCTCATTGCCGGTGTCTGAAGGACCTTCTCTACGATGCATAATGACAATAAAGACCTACAAGTAAAGCACAACATAATGGGTTTGAGACAGTTTAAAGAACAAATTTTAACAAAAAACCACAATGTTTAATCAGCATGCATTGTTCTCAAATAATGTATAGGAGCTCTTTCCAATAGTTTATATATACCCATCATTTTAACTAACTACTGGTCTCTAAGCATTAACATACAAACTGACAATTTAGAAGAAGGCAATCTGTTTTCTCATATGCACTCATCCCATTTTGCACTGTTTAGTCGACTAAACCACCTGGTTTAGTCGACTAAAACGCGGGGAGTTGTTTTTTTTACCACATCAGAGATTTAGTCGACTAAACCAGGTGGTTTAGTCGACTAAATGGCGACAGGCTAGGTTTTCTAAACCCCATTTGTGTCAAACTTTGCCTCTTATCATAGCAATACTCAAATCAATCACAGCAACCCAACAAACCAGCGAATGAAAGCACAAAACAGAAACACGCAAATGGAGTTGGCATAAACCCAAAAACTACGGTGGAAATCGAAATGGGAAAAAAAAACATACCGATATCGACGCAAATCCCACTAGATTGAAGTTGACTCCGCAACCCACCAACGGATTCAGCAACAATTTGGTCAAAAATAGCGAGAGAGGAGAGGTTTGGGGAGGAATTTAGTCGATTAGGGTTCTATAGCCGCGGTTGGGGTTTTTAGGGTTTTTAAAAAACCCTCTGCCGACATTTAGTCGACTAACCCAAGTGGGTTAATCAACTAATGTCGGTGTTTTTTTAAAAAAAAAACCTACCGGATTTAGTCGACTAACTCAAGTGAGTTAGTCGACTAAATATCGGGGCCATTTTTAAAAAATCAGCCACAGCGATTTAGTCGACTAAACCTTGGTTTAGTCGACTAAATGGTGGCACATCGGGAAATATTTTGAAAAGAGTGGCAAAATGGTAATTAATTATTAAAAAGGTGTCAAATATGGAAAAAAGTCATTTATTATGTTATGGATGACGAATCATCCCACTCTATAATTTGGTATTTAACTGTTCTAGAAGCATGCATGTAACACTATGGAGTCCACAACTAGAAAAATATTTTATATTATATAACCTACTATATATATATATATATGTGTGTGTGTGTGTGAATAAGTATCATTTTTGAAAATTTTGGTTGAGGAGCACTGGGTACTCAAAAAAAAAAAAAATTGGAGCAAAATCGTCCTATAAGTTAACAAAACATAGCAATCTTGCTCTTTCGTTAATATTGACCATTAAATTTTTTTGCTATGTTATGTAAACTTTGGGGGGCAAATTTGTTCCTAAAATGGATTCGGATATCCACTGTTTCTCAAAGAAAACTTTCAAGGCAATTCCCATGTTTTGTTATTTTTTGGAGCAAATTTACTCCAAAAAATATTTCTGGATGCCCAATGCTCTTCAGCCACAACTTCTAGAGTAAAAATGATATTTATCTGTGTGTGTGTGTGTAAGATATTGGTTTGTGTTGAGAGTTAATTGAGAAATTGTTGAAGCCTTTATAGGATGATAATGTTTGAATCAGGGAGGCTGAAAGAAAATGAGCATCCTATAGCCTCATTAGACCACTTTTAAGGGGGGGGAAAAAATAAATGACAAGATAAGAAAGGTGTTTATGTGTGTTGTTTATTTTAATGTTATCACATCGCATCCCTTTACTCTCCACCAGCGTGGTATTGGTGCCTCGTCCTTGTCGTTTAGGATAATTATATATTAGGAGCACTTGTTATATAATTATTTTATTATGCCAACCTAATCTCTTATTTCCACCCTCATTAATCTTTTATATATAGCTTGCTTTCTAGCTTTCTTTTCCACCCCCTTTAAAATCTGGTGTCCTTACTCGTTATATATTTAAAGAAATTTGTATTCTACTCTCCTTTTTTTAAGAAACTATATCTAAATTAAATTAGATGATCCTCCACTATATGATGAAAACTATATATACTTATCAAAACATGCACTATGACTTTCATAAAACGACTAGAAATGTTCTTTCATACATTTCATATAATTTAAAAATTGAGCTATAATATTATTGATCTGTGAGAATATGATATACATTTTATGATTTTATTGTATATATTGATGGAGAGATTACAATTACATTTATTCTGATTAAAATAGAATTAAATTTGTTGTTTAATTACATAATCAAACAAGAATTAAATATTTGAAAAAGAATTAACTTTATTTTTTGAGCACTAAAATTAAAAAAAAAAAAAAAAAAAAAAAAAAAAAAAAGTGGTGCACAAGATTCTTTAATAATTCATTATGTTTTATAGAAAAGAATCGAGATTTATATCAATAAAAGTTGCTGTCTAAGTTAAGCATATGCTTGAAGGATTGAGAGATTATTTTACTCTCCCGTTATGATATCTTTGAGTCTTTGGCAAGCAAGAGTACATGTTTCTTGGGAAAATCCTCTTAAGGGACCTTTTTTGGCAAAAAAACCTAAAAAGGGACCTAAGAATCGACAATCGAAAGCCCCATGGTCCTTTTCTCAGGATAAATTCATTAAAAATTTACAACTAAATCGGTCTCATTTACAACAATTTTTTTACTCGTTTACAACTAAATCGTCTCATTTACAACAATTTTTTTACAAGTAAATCGGTCTCATTTACAACAATATCGAGTCGGGTTAACAACTATATCGGTCTCATTTACAACTCATCAAAATTCTCGACAAACCCAAAAAAGGACCAAAGGACCTTTCGGGATGGTCGATTCTTAGGTCTTTTTTTGGATTTTTTTTTGCCAAAAAGGTCCCTTAAGAGGATTTTCCTATTTTAAGTCAAATCACCGAAAAAAACTGTTACAAATATTATTTGTTAAACTATTAATTATTGAAATTAAATGTAGTTATATAGAACTAAATTAACTTCAATAACATATACTCGAAATGATATTATATATTGCAATATTTAGAATTCGATATTTTGCATAGCATAATAATGAGAGAGAGTAGCCCAATAATTTGCAGAAAGGTCAAACCTCTCAGCCATTTTATTTGTCACTCCACTACTTTGGAACAGTACTTCAATATTAGTGCCCCAAAACAAAAGCAAAGTGCTTTCCTTTACCTTTTTGTGTGTGTGTGGGATATAGTTTATTAGTAAATTGCACTAAACAGCTTGCACAAGTGTCAATTTTAATTCAAATCGTTTCTCTTGGGTTTCTTTGGCTTTGGGAAATAATATACATACCAAACAACCATCTAAACATATATCACTCTTGCTTGATCTCTCTCGTTTCAGAAAATAATAGAGTTTAATTATTTGCATATTTCATGCCTCTCATGATGTCTCTCATCTTCAACAAGTTCAGCTTCGTCTTCTTCCTCCTCATTTCTGGATCACCTTTTTCCTCTACCTTTGCAGGTTCGTTTCTTTCTTTCTTTCGATTCAGTTTTCTCTTCAGCTTTTGGCTCTGACGATCGCATTGTCTTATGCACAACAAAAGGAAGTTGAATATATAAATACAAGGGAAACAAAAATTCCTAAACTGATACAAAACATGTACGTGCGTATTAATTAAGCTTGGTTTACTAGTTTTACTTGGCTTGTGGAAAATTAAAGAGCTTTTTTATTGCTTTATCATATATATTCCTTCTTTTTTACTTGATGATCCCTCTAGAATAAAGCCTGTATAAAGTGAAAGGTGGCCTATGTGAGTGAGCTAGCTTAATACGTCCATTAAAATTGCAGGAAGAGGATCCAAGTTTGTGAGTAAGTTGGATGCAGAAGAATATCATGTGGAAGAGGTATGTATAATAACTAGCTCTTCTAATCATAATTAATTGGCTCATTTTTGGCTTACCATCCAAGTAAATGAATTTTTTTAAAAAAATGCTTGCTCTTTTCTTTTTTGAAAGTATATATATAGAGCATAATGGACGTTGTGCAGTCTATATAATAGTAGGACAAGACTTTAGTTTTGTATATACTCCTTCAGTCCTATCTATAAGGCACATCGTTAAAGTTTTAAGGTGAATGTTCAATTTAATCTTTCATTTGTTATTGTATTGATTTTGTTTTTTATTTGATAGTATGTATATTAAATACGGGTAGAATTGGAAAGTTATTGAATTTTATAACAAAGTTAATGATATTTAAGGTTCACTACAAGAAAAATCAAGTTTTGCTACGGAAAAATTCCGTAGCAAAACAGCTTTTCCGTAGCAAAACGAGTTTGCTACGGAATTTGCTACGGAATTTTTCCGTAGCAAAAAACTCCGGGGTAGCAATTGCGACGGAAAATCAAATTCATCGCAATTTGCGACGGGAATTATTTTCCGTCGCAATTTGCTCTGGAAAAAATATTCCGTAGCAAATTTTGCTTGGAAAAATATTCCGTAGCAAAATTTGCTACGGAAAACAATTCAGTAGCAAATTTGCTACGGAAACAATTCCGTAGCAAATTTGAAATTTTGCTACGGAATTTTTTTCCGTAGCAAATTCGAAATTTTGCTACGGAATTTTTTTCCGTAGCAAATTTGCTACGGAATTTTTTCCGTAGCAAATTTTGCTACGGAATTTTTTTCCGTAGCAAAAATTTGCTACGGAATTTTTTCCGTAGCAAATTTGCTACGGAATTTTTTTTTTCCGTAGCAAAACCGATAAATTAAAAAAAAAATATTTTTTTTTAAATTTTTTTCTTGAGAAAAGTGAGTACAAAAAGTAGTGTACCATGGATATAATAACAATTACAAAGAGTTTACAAATTTTAAAACAAAATATATATAATAATGTTGCAAATAGCAAATAGTAAAAAGTATCCTAAAGCAAAAGATTGTGATCATCATCATCACCAAGATGGTCATCATCACCAGGAGCCGACCCGAACCCTTGTCTTTCATTAGAGACTTGAGTTGAAGCCGCACCGCTTCACCATCTCCGCTTGCCGAGTTATCTCTGGCGTGCATCATCTCGTTCGAGAATCATTTGGGACCGGCTTTGCATCATCTCCGCTTTTGGTCATCTAGCTGGCCGCATCATCTCTCGTTCGAATCATCTGCTGCCTCATAAACTCTTGTTCGAGTCGCCGCCTCATCATCTCCTCGTTCTCGAGTCATCGTGTTGCTTGCTCCCGCACCAAAGCCTTCATCTTCTTGACTCATCTCGCAAAAACATTATGAAGTACATTTATTAGTTGAACTTCATTTGAATGGACAAAGAGAATGGAAATTATCTATATTAAATGTATTACATTTACCCGAAGAAACACCTTCAATGTCGCATAAGGAGCGCTTTGTTTGCTTTGATCGGTGCACGAGGCGAGGCACCGTATCCAAAGACTCTCCCTTTCTTGTTAAATCCGCCTCGTAGCCTCAAAGAACAGACTCGTTATCGACCGAGAGGATGTGGGGTCTCTCTCCCGTGACAACTTCCGAAAGGTTTCCTACAAGTACAAAAATACATAACAAATAAGACATGTAAAATGAAATAAATATGGTGGTGCATAAAATAAGTAATAAAGGAAATAAATGTCTAACCGCTACTTGCGCCTTTGGGTTAATCCACTTTGCCTCTCACTCCCTTCGATCGGGAATGGGTGCGCTCAAAGGTAACCCACTCAATCGATCCTACAGGAACTTCCCCAGACTCTAACTGCAAACGCAAATGATGACATTAATTAATCACTTCAAAGTACAAAATATTAGATACCTAAATAGAAAATAACGTGTACTTACAACTTTTCGTCGATGCTCACTAATTGGAATGGAGCCGCCAACATATGACGGTCCTTCCATTTTAGCCCTATTTTCCTTATTTTTCGCACTTGTGTCATGAAACTTCGCACGGTGGCCCAATTTGTCAAATAATTCGTCTCCGTCCTGTGGAATCCAATCTTTCTTGCCTCTTGCATGTCTCAATGAATAAAGCTTTTGAGACAACCAGCGAGCTGCCCTGTGGTTATAAGCTTTTTTCAGATCTTCACGATGTTCAGGCAAAGCCATATGATTATCCTGAAAATCAATAACGAACAATTAGTGCTCCAAATTTTAGAAGTACTTAATTAATAACCATAAAACAAATAACTTACCAAGAACTCATTGAACCAAGCATCTCGATTGTCCTTAGGAATCTCTTTCCACTTGGTCCAAGGATGATTGTAATTACGAATAATTGGGCCGAGATGAAATTCCCCACCGGATTGTGAGGCACAATGTCAAGACGAGAGGACATCATGCAAATATTAGCATACAAATCAATTAGAGTAGAAATTTGTAACATTATTGGTAACTTGGCATGACTTACTCATCATTTGTCGCAGATGATCCAAAGCTTCCCCGTCGAAGGATCTCGTTGTGCCCCATATTGGTGTACGGGAGGAACTCCATTCTTCCCCGACGTGGCTATGAGGCGACCCGGTGTGCTAAGGAAGAAATGTGAAATATTGAAGATATTTGTACATAGATGATTTCGGGAAACTAAAAATACGTAAATCAATCGAAATGGTAAAGTAAACTGTTGTCTCCCTTCTTGTGGATCGGTGTGGGTAGACGGTGACGACGACATATGAAGCGTCGACGGTGAAGATGCAAAATAACCCGACGGTGAAGATGACATATCAACATGCACCTCGGGGAAGTCGACCCCTCTACCTCCGGAGGAGCGGATGACGTCGCCCTACCCCCTCTTATAGGAAGGGGTCGGGCTCGACCACGACCACGTCCACTACTTGAACGTCCTCCTGGATGCTCCATTTCGAACACTTATAGACATAATGTCAAAAAATATAAATAAAAAAAAGATATTTGGTTAATATTATAGTAGCGAAGTAACAATGTATGTAGTATAACAGATCGTCATGAAATCTTCTACACACTATAACTATAATCCAAATTAATAAATACATTGCGTATAGAGATCTTTATGTAATTAATAGATTCAGCCAAAGAAGATACTAAAACAAAACAAAAAAAATCTAAACTCATATAATTGATAATCTTCGCCAACATACATATTTCCACTATGTAATTTAACATAGATATCATATAACTACAAGCAAAAAAATATACTTCAAGCTAACCCGTAAAATTATAAGTGTTAGGATTTGTTTGATAATTCCCTTGTGAAGATCTTAATACTAAGTACCTACAATAATTTTTTGTGTCGATGTAATAAAATCATATAGAAGTGTTTCAAAAAAAAAAAAAAAAAAATTCACCCGAGGCGAGCCGAGGGCGCGGATGGCGGCGAGCCGGAAGTGGGGAGTTGAAGGGCGCCGAGCCGGGAGGAGGAGCCGGGGGCGCGTGGCCGAGGGCGTGAGCCGAGGGAGGGGGAAGGAGCCGAGGCGCGTCTCCGGGGGGAGGAGCCGAGAGCGCCGAGGGGGAGCCGAGGGCGACCGGTGGGGTGGCGAGCCATGGGGGCGAGCCGAAGGGCGCCGGAGCCGAAGGAGGAGGAGCCGGGGGGGCGCGTGGCCGAGGGCGTGAGCCGAGGGAGTGGGAAGGAGCCGAGGGCGCGTCCCGGGTGGGGGAGAGGAGCCGAGGGCGCGGAGGTGGGGGGAGCCGAGGGCGACCGGTGGGGAGCTGGGGCGCTGGCGGGGGTGGGAGCCGGGGGAAAATGCGTAACGGAGGAGGAAGACGAGGTCATTAATGACCTCGTCATTTGCGACGGAATCAAGTTCCGTCGCAAAATTCAATTTTGCGACGGAACTTGATTCCGTCGCAACTACTTTTTGCGACGAATCAATTTCCGTCGCAAAAAGTAGCTATTTTGCGACGGAATTGTCCGTCGCAAAAAACTTTTTTGCGACGGACAACCCGTCCGTCGCAAAAGCTATAAAAGGGCGGCCATTTTGCCGCCCTTTTGCGACGGGATTCAATATCCGTCGCAACTCTTTTGCGACGGATATTGAAATCCGTCGCAATAGTTTGAGAATGGGCGGCATTTTTGCCGCCATTTGCGATTTTAAATGAATTCCGTCGCAATATTTGCGACGGAATTCATTTCCGTCGCAAAGTTTGACAACGGGCGGCCTTTTTGCCGCCATTTGCGACGGAATGGGATTCCGTCGCAATATTTGCGACGGAATTCATTTCCGTCGCAAAGTTTGACAATGGGCGGCCTTTTTGCCGCCCATTTGCGACGGATGGGATTCCGTCGCAATATTTGCGACGGAATTCATTTCGTCGCAAATATTGCGACGGAATTCATTTCCGTCGCAAATATGGAATTCCGTCGCAAATTTTTTTCATTTGCGACGGAAAAACAATTCCGTCGCAAATTTTTTTGAATTTGCTACGGAATAAATTCCGTAGCAAATTCCGTCGCTATATTTAAAATTTCTAGTAGTGGTTTTTCTTCATCTGTGAAAAAATGTTAGAAGTGTTCTCTATATATAGAACCAAAAGAGTATAGTTAGAAACATTTTGCTTCTTAATTCTTTCTAGCATAGTGCGTTTTGTATCAAAGATACTATATGCATGGGAACTGAAAGTGGTGGTATAATTTTGAAGTTTCCGTGCTGTATGTATAATTCATGAAGACATTTCAAGGTATAGTGAAGCTTGCTTTAATTGTTAACACTCACACACACAATCCATATATTTGTTCTGAGGAATATATTATATGTATATTTATATTTGAACACATATATATGGCAGGAAACATGGCAGAAGAAAGAAGAAATAGCAGTCATTCACGAAAGGGTTCTGGTGGGGGATTATGGAAGATATGATCCATCTCCAAATTTTTATCGGCCTCGCCACAAGATGATCCCTAATTGAATCTTCATTGCCATCTCCTATATATAATACTCTCTCTCTCTCTCTCTCTCTCTCTATATATATATATAGAGAGAGAGAGAGAGAGAGTATGTGTGTGTCTGTGAGAGAGTGAGTTCCATATATAGATATGTATTGGTTACGTGTAATTTCGAAGGCAGCTTGGGGCATGTCCAGATCAATTAAATTACGTGCTGCCTTGTTCATCTTCTATGTATATTACTATCATGAGCTTTACTCTATTCATCCGCATCTTATATTTATGATATATACGTTTTATGTATTGGAGTAAATTACATAGTTATTCCTAAAATGTTTTCTTTGAAATTATGCAAATTACTCTTTAATTTTCCTTAACTCACACATGTACTTAATTTGGGAAGATCATTATGAGGTCCTAAGAAAATGATGCAATAAATCAATAATCAAAGTTTTATAACACGTGAGCAACATGTAATGATAAGTAATAACAAAAGAAATGTGACAATATGTCTATCTTACTCGCTTTTTATTGAAACTTTTTCAGATTTTTGTGGTTATATTTATTCGTTGAGACCTTATAAAAAAATTTCCTATTAATTTACGCTTCATTTTTTTTTTTAGTTCTGCATCTATTTTGCCTATTCCTTGCAAGTCAGGAGTTGTTAAGGAGAGGAAATATGGAAGCAGGATAGTGGGTGCCAGAGTGAACGAAGACAGGGACAAAAAAGAGAGCGGGCAGTTTGGTCTTTTCTCCCAACTATTGAAATCCCAAATTCCTACCTTCACCCATTTATCCTTTTATATATTCACATGACCTTTCTGGAATTTTATATCATGCGGTATTTTTTTGTTGTTGCCTTTTTCTCTTAAATTAAATTAGGAAAAGTCAGCTTCTAATATTTATACTGACTATTTATTTTTAATTTAATTTTTATATTTGTATATTTCAAATTTAGTCTCCAAAAACTGTTACTCAAAAGTGAATTTGGTTAATTGCAAGGTCAAAAAAAGTTAATTTAAATTGACGCATAATATATTGTGCTTACTTAATTGAACTGAGAAAATATATCTTAATTATAATGGTGTGTTTCATATAGAGATAGGTTATATATCTGCATACATACAACTAAGAATTGAATTTGATAGGATGATATTCATAGTTTGTTTAATTCATGTGTGGTTGATTAGCTCATTTTAAATGATTTTATGTAATATAAAGTAAAAGTATGATAAAAGTTTTGTTTCGTGTAAAATAAAATACTTTTTCCCTCAAACACCCACAAATTTCAATATAAGTTTAAGCTAAAATAAATTAGTCAAATTAATGTGATGTAATCATTTTAAAATATGCATATGTAATATTAAATTATATATAAATTTATAAGTTAGTTTAGGAAAAATGATAAATATAGAATATAAAATGAATTAAAGTTTTATTATATTTTGGATCAAAATCCAAACCTCAAATAGCTCTTACATTAGATATTGTGTTCCTTTTAACCAAGTAATTAGATATTCCAGAGATGGAATTTGATCTTCCAATCATTTGATTAAGCAAATAATTTTTTACGTTCAGTTATGAATTTGATTGGACAAAATTTAAAAATATTTCAAATCACAGAGACCAAAATATAGATTTTCAAAACTGGTAAAGCTAAATTCAAGATTGATTAACCTAAACATATTCTCATTAAGATGGTGAAAATAAAACTGAGCTTGCTGCTGCATATAAAATGTCGCAAAACAATAATCCCTGTTGTTGTTCTCTTCCGCCATAAAAAAGGTAATCCAGTTGTAATAAGTTACTTCTGGAAGAAATGATTCTACGTGTTGTCTTGTTTTATGGCAATCTTGTGGCTTGCGTTTTTTTTTTTTTTTTTTTTTTTTCTTTTCTAAGTTTTCGAACTGACAAGTAAATTAGGGATTTAGTATGAAGAGTAAATTGGTAAATAATACTTTTTTAACATAAATTTTAATTAAGAATGTATTTTGAAAATATTTTCAAAATGATCTTAACGGAGTTAACGGTTTAAACTTGAAAATGTTTTCAAAATAAAGGAAAAATCTATGTAATTAAGGCATAACATAAAAGTAAATGATAGACTTTCCAACTCTTGTCAGCCCTTAACATAATCCAGATTTAGTTGATAAATTAATCAAATCTAAATGTTTAGAAGTGTCAATTTCAAAATGTTGTAATTTCATCTTTAAATGCAATTTTTGTTATTTGGTGAAATCTCTTGAATAAAATTTATCAACAAATTTGTAAATATCATCACTATTAAATTTTGGTAATTTTATTAATTCTGAATTCAAAAGTATGGCAGCAATGAAATATTACAATCAACACTTGGTCATATGCTATATTGCTAAGAAAAAGGAGGTTCTTCAAAAATCCTACATAATTTTTTATTTCTTTAAATTTTGGAGGGCTATCCCTCCACCCTTGCTCCTACGTAGGCGGCGGGAACAGAAGGGAGGAGGGCTGAGTTTGTATGAAGAGATATGATAATACTTGTAAGGAGATAAAGACTACCAGTAAAAAACCGCCACCACTAACCATGAGTAGGAAGGGATGGTAATAGCTAAGATATAGGCTATGGTAGTAGCGACAAGTATGAAAAGCCCAGCTAGAATAATAATTTGTTCTTAGGACAGCATGATATGCACATATAGCAATCTTCAAAATCGTCCTACAATTTTTTTAGAAAGAAATAAATAAAACATCACCAATTAGCAAAATGCAAAAGTCAAGTAATATTGCAATGTGTTGAAGAATTTTAACTAACTAAAAAAGGCCGAAGCCAATATTTCTGTTAGACATTTCCATATCCTGTTGCTTACAATATTTCACTCTATTCCCGCAAAACAAGAATACAGAGCTATATATAGATTCTGATAATTGAAATAAGCATATAATCTTTTCCCCATCAGCAACCAAAAAATTTCAACACTAAACACATGATAGACCAAAAGAGAAGATATATAAGTCTTTACTACAATTTTTTTAAGAAATAACTAAATAAAAAAATAAAATGCGCTATTTAGCACTTGGCTCGATACCATCTTTCAAAGGTGGCGAGCCACATGAGTGCAAAGGTCTCCGCACGGGGACATAAAATCCGCCTTTAAAAAAAATGATGATAATTAAATAATGAAAGGAAAAAAAAGTCCTAAAATCATAGACCTAAATCGATCTCCTCCCCGACACTCCCAAATCGGCCTTCGATGGTCGCAGGGTTTTCTCTCTCTCCTCAACTTCGTCTTCACTATTCAAGTGGTCGGTGGTGGCTGTTCTTCATCTGAGCAATTCGAGATTACTTCTGCTCTTTGTTGTTCTTCGTCAGCAATTCGAAATTGTGTGACGATTGCCGATTACTTCGCACCTATTAGTTCGAGAATCTGTTTTCTAAGAGCAATTCAAGATTGTCCGGCTCACGTCTAGCAAAACTTCCTATGAGTGTCGTTCTTTGGTCTAGTTTTCTGTTTTTGTTGGAATTACTTTTTTATGATGCTACTTCTTGTGTTGTGTTTGTGTTGGTTTTTTGCTAGTTCGATGTGGATTTTTGTGTTGGTTTTTTTATTACCGGGTGTTTTTTGGTTTGATGTGGATTTTTTGCTACTCAAACCCTTCTCTCGAGAATACTTCAATTGCTATTTGAGCTCAGTTAGTCAGATCAACATATATTGATAGCAGAATAAACCAATTTACAAGAGAAACGACTAAAGTTTCCATTGAAAGTTTTAGATATTATAGACGGTGCAGAACTCCTTTTCCTAATAGTGACTCCCTTACCCTAGCACAGACTGATATGCATATTAATAGATAGATATTTCAACCCAACAATCCACCTGTTCATATGGTATTATCAGATATTGTCTTTTTAATGTATTTAAAACTTTCCTTAAAAAACCAACATTGATACTATCTTTGATACTGATCTTTAAAAACCAACATTGAGTACCAGGTGCTAATTAAAAATAATCACAAGAATTGGCAAAGTATCAAATTCAAACGTACGTAAATGAATATCAATAATTTACCTAATTCAAATGTCCGAACCTAATTTTGATACTATCTTTGATAATTTTTTAAAATGTGATATCCAGAACCTGATCGATACTGATCTTTAAAACACAACATCATTAAGTAACAAATGCTAATCAACAATAATTCCAATAATTTGTCAATGTAACAAATTCAAAGGTACAAGAATATCAAAGGCAGGTTTCTTTGCCATTTTACACCCCTTCAACAACTATTGTGTGTACCACTTTTCATTGATTTAAACTGCCACTCGTGAAAATGCTTTGAACATCATTTGTAATATTCCAGTGAGATTAATTTTCTCTATAACTGGATGGTGCAACTATATTTACGCATTAAAATTCAATAAAATATTCCATCATTCAATATGTATTTAATAATTAAGGTTTATGATAGAGTATGGTGTAATAACTAAAAGATTAAAAACAAATATATATTGTATGTGATGTATAAATATATTTAGGTACAACGTTGAATAAATAAAAATTATCCGAATTTAAATAGAATATGAGTAATATTAGCTATAAATGGCAAACCCCACAAACCAGAGGTGGATGACCGGCACAAAATTTATTAATGGCCAATGAGAGGGCATAGCCTAGCAACAATATATTGTGTTTCATATAGGGAACAAGGTGGAGATAGGTTATATATCTGCATACATACAACTAAGAATTGAATTTGATAGGATGATATTTATACTTTGTTTAATTCATGTTTGTTTGATTAGCTTATTTTAGGTGATTTTATGTAACATGAAGTAAATGTATGATAGGGGTTTTATTTCGTATAAAATAAAATACTTTTTCTAGGGTTTCAGACACCCACAAATTTCAATATAAGTTTAAGCTAAAACAAATTAGTCAAATGTGATAATCTTTCTAAAAGAGAAGATATATAAGTCATTGCTGCAATTTTTTAGAAATAAATAAATAAAATGTGCTATCTAGCACTTTGCTTTGATACCAGCTTTAATACTTATCTTTAAAACCTAACATCATTGAGTACCAAGTGCATGAATATCTTTCTAAAGAGAAGATATATAAGTCAATTTTTTTAGAAATAAATAAATAAATAAAATGCATTATCTAGAACTTTGCTCGATAACATGACTTTGATATCGTATTTAAAACCCAACATCATTGAGTACCAAGTGCATGAAAATCAATAATTTAACCTAACTCAAATACTCGAACCTAATTTTGATACTATCTTTGAGACCTGTTTTTTACAATGTGATATTCAAAACCTGGCTACCGATACCGGTTTTTAAAACACAACATCATTGAGTAACAAAGGCTAATCAACAATAATCCCAAAGTAATTTGTCAATGTAACAAATTCAGAGGTACAAGAATATCAGGAGCAGGTTTCTCTGCCATTTTACATCTCTTTAACAACTATTGTATGCACCGCTTCTCATTGACTTAAATTGTCATTTGTGAAAAAGCTTAGAACACCATTTGTAATATTTCAATGAGATTAATTTTCTATATAACTGGATGGTACAACTATATGTACACATTAAAATTCAATAAAATATTCCATCATTCAATATGTATTTAATAGTTAAGGGTTATAGTTAAGTATGGTGTAATAACTAAAAGATTAAAAACAAATATATATTGTATGTATATATGTATAAATATATCTAGGTACAACGTTGAATAAATAAAAATAACCTAAATTTAAATAGAATATAAGTAATATTAACCATAAATGGCAAACTCCACAAATCAGAGGTGGATGACCGGCGCAAAATTTGTTGCTGACCAATGAGAGGGCACAACCTATAGCAATATATGTGCCACCAAGAAAAAAGGTACGGATGGGGTGGGCAGCGCTTATGCCAATGACTATTAGCGTGAAAACCCCCTGCGAAAATAAGTTTTCGTTGGAGTATCCTATGCTCATTAATAATGAGCAATCTTCAACATCATCATTTCAAGTCCTTACAGCAATTTTTTTCAGAAAGAAATAAACCATCACCAATTTTTTTAAAAAAATGCATTGCTTTTGATATATATATTTTAATTTGCCATTTATGAAAAATCTGTATAACAATTTTCAATATAAGAGGCATAATTGAAAAAAAAAAAAAAAAATCAAAATCTTAATATTATTCAAAACATGCGATACAAATTCTAAATGTCACTATTTTTTGAAGTCCCAACATCTGATTATCTGTGTACTGCAGGCACATACACGATCCACTAAACTCATACAAGAGATCGAAGAGGAATTATGATATATATGTTTTATGTATTAGAGTAAATTACATAATTATTCTTAAAATGTTTTCTTTGAAATTATGCAAATTACGGGTTTATTTTCCTTAACTCTGCACATCATTTAAGATTAAAAAAAAAAATTTACGTTGTATTTAATTTGGGAAAATCATTATGAGGTCTTAAGAAAATGATGTAATAATCAAAGTCTCATAACAAGTAAGCAATATGTAATGATAAGTTCTAACACAAAAAATGACAATATATCTATGTTACTCATTTGTTACAGACTTTTTCAGTTTTTTGTGGTTATATTTATTAATTGGGACCTTATAACAATTGTCCCTATTAATTTACCTTCATTTTTTCAGTTCTGCATCTATTTTCCCTATTCCTTGTAAGCACAAGGGTCCGTTTGGATTTAGCTTTTAGAAAATAATTTTTAGGACTTATGAAGTAAAAATAGCTTTTGGAGAATAACTTTTGAGATTTACGAGGTAAAAATGGCTTTTAGATAATAGCTTTTAGATAAAAATGATAGTGTCTCGGACATGTTATAAAAATAACCTTTTCAAGGTCAAATTTACCAAAAAAAAAAAAGACATTAGCTTTTGACATAATTGCATATAAAAGATAAGGTTGTATTTTAAATATTGTATTTCATAATAAATACCAAAAATTTATTTTAGGATCTAGAAAATATTTTTTCAGATATCGACTAATCTTGAAAAAAATTTCAAGGTATTAATAGGTACTAAAAAGATACTTAAGGATACTGAAAAAATATTTCATTATCTTTTTTTAGGATATTGAAAAATATTTCGTGGTACTAAAAACATATTTAAGGATACTTTTACCGATAATGAAAAAATACTCAGAGGAGAAAGAAAAATCTAAAAAATAGTTTTTCCCAAAACTTAGGTTTTGATGAAAAAAATAGCTTCGGGATAAAAATATGAGTGTTTGACAAACTTATAAGAAAACCAGATTTTGATGCAAAATAACTTCTAAAAAAAAAATATAGGTGTTTGGCAAACTTATGGCAAAATCTAAATTTTGAAATCAAAACCTAGGTTTTGATTTCCCTTAAACAGGCCCGTGGAAGAAGACTTGTTTAAGAGCAATAAATTGATAATCAAACAAAAAAGTCGTCGGCATTAAATGGAGCATGAACTTTAGCGGGCAAAATTGGTGATACTAAAGAAGTTTAATTTGCTAATGGCATTAAGCATAATTATTGTGGTTATAAATAATCTGATTGAGAATAACTTTGATGAAAATCATAAGCTACTGGGATTTCACAAATGTTTATCCTTCACGAGTCAGATTTTGTAATATGAATGGGTTTTTCTTCGGTTCTCCTTTCTCTTGAGGTCTCTCAAGGGAGAAAAAGAGGGACAAAGAGTGATAAAAATGGAGAGGAATCCAAAACAGGAAATGAAAGAGAGGAAAACACAACACTCGCAGGGGGGAGGGACAAACATTGAGGGCATGTTTGGTATAGGAAAAATTTGAGGAGGGAAAGGAAGAGAAGAGAAGATTTGAGGGATAAGGGAATATGAGTGGTTTGGTAGAAAGAAAAAGAAAGACAGTTGGTAAAGAATCGTGAAATACTTATTTTACCTCAAAAGTAATTAATTCAAAATAGAAACGAATTTTTTTTATTTTATTTTTATAATTAGAATTTGATACTGAGTTCGTTGCATACTATGACGAATCACTTATTTCAAAAAATGAATTTATGGGTTCAATTCAACTTTTACGACAAAGCGTTTATTTAAAAAAAAAAATAGAATTTGTGTAAAATATTCTTCCATCAAGTTTGAATTTGTTTAAAACATTCTCCGTCAAGTTTAAACTTGTCTAAAATATTCACCCACCAAGTTTGAAGTTGTCGATAAATTTGAATTTAATCATATTTTCTTTGTCTTATAAAAAATAAATATTTTGTGAGGGGTATATATGTCCGAAACCGCCACTATTTATGAGGTGACTTTGAGTTCCCACCAATTTTGTAGGATTTTATTTTCCCACCTTTAAAAGAAGATTGATGGGTTTGGGAACTTGAGTTACTAGGAAGATTGAACATAAAAAGTGTACTAAATAAGGAATTTGATCATTTTTCTTTCCCTTTCTACCTGTTCTAGGTACCAAATAGGCCCTGAGTTGTTGAGCAGACCTAAGCATGGAAGGATAGTGTGGGTGCCAGAGTGAAGGAAGAGAAGGCAAAAAAAAAAAAGGGGAAGAGGATGGGCAATTTAGTCATTTTCTGACGCAGCTTCTCTCTTTTATTGCTTAGCGTCGTCAGCTGCCCTCCTTGGTTTAAAACGGCGTAGATTTGGCGCAAAACACTGGTGACATTTTTTTTTTTTTTAAATATATATTTAAGACATTAATTGATACTAAAAAGATCTTTATGATCTTATTGGTATTGAAAAAATACCTCATGATCTTGAAAAATTATTTTAGGATGTGAAAAGAAATATTTAGGATATTGTCTGGTACTAAAAAAGATAGTTCATGATACCAATTAGTACTGAAAAAAATACCTCATGATCTTTAAAAAAATATTCTGAAAAATATTTTTAGTATTAGTCAGTACCTAAAATATTTTTTCAAGACCATAAAATATTTTTTTAGTACCAGTCAGTATCTTCAAATATCTTTTAGTACCAATCAATACCTAAAATATTTTTTTAAGATCCTAAAATAATTTTTCAAGATTATGAAATAATTTTTCAAAATCATGAAATAATTTTTCAGTATCATTTTTGTATCAGTTAATGTACTAAAATATTTTTCAAAACAAATTAATGCACCAGCTCAGCGTTTTGCCCCAAAAGGCACTGTTTAAAGCAAATTAGAGAAGCTCCCCAACTATTGAAATAGCAAATTCCTACCCCCACCACCCATCTGTCCTTCTATTTTTGCATGTCCTTTCTGAAATTTTGTAATTTATGTGGTATTTTTCTTTTTTTCCCCCTTTTAATAATCAATCAACCATTCCGCTGAAATTTTATAGTGCGTATTTAAATATTAAAAATTAAAGAAAAACGGCCAGAATTGTCCGAAATGAAGTGTCGTCTATTAGTAGTAAGCCATGGCATCGCTTGAAAGCGACGGAGACGGAGTTCGCCGTTCATGGAGGTCACCTTCAAAGGATGTTCATAAGACGATTATGCCCCTGAGCCATCCCCCCCTCTAATATATAATAGAAGGACATGTTGGGGGAAAAGAGGTGGTATTGTTTGACAACATGAACACGGAGGCATGTTTAGGTTGACATGTTAACGTACGTGTTGATACATCGGAGTTTCCATTTGCGTGCACAACTCTGCGTCTCACTCACTTCCTTCTTCAGTTGCCACCTGATTAAGTGGTCTTACCCTTTTATATTAATTAATTCACCTTCATATAATTAATAGCCACCCTCGTTTCTTTATATTCCTCCACCTAAATATAAGACATAGTTGATTTTTTTTAGATAAGGAAGTTAAATAAGTTACTTAATTATATCATATATTGTATATTCTTAGATTATTATTAATTTATCGGTCAAATCAATTCGTTTGAGGGAAAATAAAAATAAAAAATACTTTAAAATAATTTATTAGCTTCTTTAATCTTTCTAAAATAGTCAATTTCGTTTTATATTTAGGGACTAGAAGAAGTATTAGTTTATTTGAAGTGTTATACCAGAATAATATGTCACAGTAATTTGGTCTGGGAAAATGTAAAAGTGCTTTTTCAGAGCTTTTCAAACATTCACTTAATATAATAATGGTGGGAGGAGGATGAAGTTTAATCCCAACTCTCAGTGTATTTTATTTCAAAATTTGAAATTTATAATTCTATTTAATGGATATCAAGTTTCCTCCATCAGACTCTTTCACTGTTCACTGATAATAAAGTTGTTAAGTAAAATAATTTTTTAATGCCACACTAACTACGCGTGTTTGAGAATTCTCATAGTATAGTTAAGACTATTCTATTTTAATTAGAGTTCTCGAGTTTGAATTATAAGAATGCAACAATTTTAAAATAATTGATGGCTAGTAGAGCTTTGCCACCCTTATGTTCTTGCCCTACTCGATTCAGATTAATTTAGACTCCGATAAATTTTCCAAAATAAAATAAAATAAGTTTGTGATAGGGAAGCCTCCAAGCCAAAAAAAAAAAAAAAAAAAACTACCGGGTTTACCATAGGTTAGTTTTCTCATATTTTCATTCTTGGAAGTCGCTATTGCGTGTATAGTTATGTGACCTTGGTAATTATTACACGAATGAATCTAATACGAAATAAATAATCATTCCTAATCATTTACGTGACAAATGAAGCAACAGGATAATTGAATAATGGGGAATAAACACATAAATAAAAAATGTATTGCAAGTATATAGTATGATGGAAGAAATTATGATGAATGACCTTTTTGACAATTGTGTATCATAATAAAATGGTGGGTATTGATTTGTTTTTTGACTTGGAGAATTTGTGACCCGTGATTTCTCCATCATTGACTTGGAAATAATGATGTATTTCCGAGAATTCACTTTAGTTTCAAATCATTGAAAATTGTCCTGTCTTGTTTGATTATGAGATGGAAAAATTAGTGTATTTATAATTTTAACTCAATTATAACTCATTCCTTCAAATTTAATTTAGTGCCACCCATGCTAGCTTCGTAATTTTAACTCATTTGTAATTTAATTTCTGAATTTTGACTTGATATAACTCGGTCTACAACCGATTAAAATATTAATCTCTATATTTCAGAAAATAAAATTATATTTTTCATCTAACGGATTAAAGTTTTAATTGATTTAAAGGGTTGGGACTAACTTATAGTGAGATAAAGTTTAAGGATTGAATTTCAATAGAGTTAAAATTATAAAAACTGAGTTAAATCATACTACCTCCGTGCCTTAATTATAAAGCATACAACATTTAAGTTTGTTTTTGTCCTAATTATAGGGACAACATTCTAACTTTTGTCAATTTCTTCCTAAAATACCCCTATTTTATTCTCTTAAATATGTTTCATTTTTTGTGAGTATATGTATGGAGGTGCGTAAACTCTTCCGGTCAGTTACTTTTAAATTGTTGGATTTTAATTTATTTATCAATCAGTTGACATTAATTTGCCTATATATATGTGTGTGTGTGTGTGTGTGTGAGTGTGTGTGTCTATGTATGTGCCTATATATATGTGTGTGTGTGTCTTTGCATATATGTATGTATTAATGTATATGTGTGTGTGTCTACACACACAAATGTATGTATGTATATGTGTGTATCTATATATAAGTGTCTGTGTATATATGTTTGTCTACACACACACACATATTTGTGTATGTGTGTGTACATATATGTATATGTGTATAGATCTATATGTACACACATATACACACACATATTTATATATATAGTAAGACCATTATTTCAATTAGAAAGCGTGTGGAAAACAAAATTCTAGGTCGGATAGGTATGTTGTAGGAGTTATTGATTCACTTCTATTTATGTCATTTTAAATTTATATAAGGGTTTTTTTGGAAAATGAATAAAATTAACTAATTTAACTACTCTACTTAATCATCCCAAAATTAATTAAATATATCTTATAATTAGGACCGAAGAGAATATTAATGATTAAGTTATAATGGATTATGAACTATAAAAAAAAATTAATTTTTCTCATTATGACAACAATTTTTATGGTCAGCTTAAATTAAACAGCTCATGATTTTCTCATTGACATTTCCTTGCTGTTTTCACGACATTTGTTTTGTTTTTCGCTGACCTTCTCTTAACCTACTCCCTAGCCTTAATTATAAGAAAGTAAATTTTGGAGTTAGTTTTGGTCCTAATTATAAGAAAGAAGTTTTAACCTTCGTCAATTTTTTCTTATAGTGCCCCTATTTATACTTTCTCAATAATAATTAAAAACAATAATAATTTAATAATATACTTATATATTTTATAAAATAAATAATGTTTACAACTCATTAATATCATATCCACTTAAATTATACTTTTTTTATATAAAAAAACTTAGAAAAATAACCTTATAAAAATTAGTACATGTTCAGAATGTGA
The DNA here is from genome assembly GCA_019022655.1 of Acacia acuminata. Taxonomy (NCBI): domain Eukaryota; kingdom Viridiplantae; phylum Streptophyta; class Magnoliopsida; order Fabales; family Fabaceae; genus Acacia; species Acacia acuminata. The sequence continues at coordinate 454,315 of JAFJYI010000174.1, forward strand.
GATGTAAGATAATAAAGCAATACGATAAAGTAAATAATGTTTATTGGAACATGTTCAGATAAGAGATACTCCAAAATTTACTGGAACATGTACGATAAACCGTTCATCTCACTAAAGAATTGAAAAGCCCATCTTATTGAAAAAGCTTGTATATTGAGTAAGGGTATCTTAGGAAAATACACATAATTAATTAATTTAATTTTCTTCTTTAATCCCTTCAAATTCTAGTAATTAGCTCCTATAATTATGACCGGAGGGAATATTTACTTATCCAAACTCATAAGTTATACTTCTCTGATTTTAAATATAAAATATAGATTATAGTATAAATTACTCCCTCCAATCCTAATTATAATATATTATAAAATATATAATATAATCCGAGGTGGTAATATATCTATTCTCTCACTTCCAAATAATATGTGATTTGTTCAATTTGACACGCTTTCTCCATGAAAATTAAGAACTCAAAATTTTGTATGGACAAGTGTCTTAGATGGTTCTCTCGAAACTTCCAGAGGATGATTTAATTTTCCACTATTTTTTCGTTTTAAAAAAGCAATGTTACACACACACACCCCAAAATTATGATTTCTCAGTTTTAAAAAATATTTTATACTTATCATCATTCCAAGATAAAAGTGGGTATAATATATTAAAGCCAGGTTATATGTAAGAAAAATGATTGGAAAATTAATAAAAAGACTAAATTATAACCTCAAAAACGATCGTAGATATTTGATGTCAGCATGTCTTGTGAATAAAGACAAACACTACAAAATATCTCTCAGTTCCTGTGCTATTATTTTTTTTTTTATAACTATTGTTACTGCTATTATTTAAAGTGAGTCTAACTTTTATATTCCCTGACTATTATTTTTACAAATTTTAGATTATGCGTACTGCTTTCTTTATGTATTAATTTGGGGCCTGCACAAAAGTTTGAGATTTAAATAATTTAGAGGGGGTGAAAAAGGAATATAAAAATTACAAGAAAGGAATTTATCAGAGAGAATAAAGCCTTTTGTTTATTTTTTTAAAAATTGTTTGTTTTTCCTGAAGCATCTGTCATGAAAATATTAATTTTTAGGATGCTTTTGTGAGCTTTTTTCTATGGAAAAGCATGGAATGCGTAGTGCCCACTCCGAGTACAGAACAAGACATTCCCGCCTCTAACCTTTTACCTCACCAATATTCCCTTCTCTCACACTCACATCTTTTTCAATTTTTTTTAAATAATTTTATTCATGACCACTAGCCTTTTATTTCCCTAAGAAAAGATATTTTCAAGCAGTTCTCTGATCTTGATCACTACCAAATTATAAACTTTTATTAATCCATTTATCTGATGCAACATCGTTAATCATGCCTTTTAAAATTACAAATAGTGCACCTCAGCTTAAAAATTACAGGTTTTTCTAATTAAAAAATTAACTGCATAAAACAAAATTAGAGAGCCAAAAAGAAAAATAAAGAAGACCAAGAAATTAAATTACTTATTGGAAACAGTTCCATAAACAATTTTACTCATTCATATTACTATTTTAAAAAAATTTATATATAGCCTAGCAGATTTGACTACGAAATTACATGGATAAGAAATCTTGAAATTAAATAAAATATAATATAATTCATCATTGTAAATAAATTCTTACATTTTTCAAAAAATGCCTGAAATTTTGGAAGGAAAATTTTTGGGGTCACTAATTATTAAATTGTATTAATGAATTTCCATATTTTAAGGGTAGGCATACATCAGCAGAGCAACAGGCCATGGGAATGCGGAAAGGTGTCAACTCCTTTTTGTTTACCGGGAAATAAAAATATATAAAATACTAGTAATTAATAACTACTTTTTTTTTTTTTGGCATGAGAATATAAAATAAGTAAATCAACGAGAAAAAGAACTTTAATCCGACGTGGCACAAATTCGCATACCGCGCATCCATTAACTCCGTCACAGTCATCTCCCCCACCGTGAACACTAGCGCTGCGGACACTATGTAACGGTGTTAAGTCCCCCGTCTGAAGGCGCCCCTTTCTCCCTCGTCTTCTCCCTCTCTTCCCTCCTCTGCTACGACAAACATCACTCAGCCACACTCTCGCTCTTCATCCCTCCCTCCATCCATCCCCCTTTCTCTCTCTAGAATTTCCCTGTCCGACTCCAAGTGCGAGCTGGCGAGCTTGATTTCAGGAAAGGTATGGCTTGATCACATGTGGTTCGATCATAGTGTTTTTGTATACGGAGATTCATATTGCGATGATGATACGTGGGAGATATTTAGAGGGCTTCCTTTGTTTAGTAGACTAGTACTTTTATTTTTATGGAAACTTTGTTGGTTTTGACTGGAATTCCGTTATTTTTGCATTAATTTCGGATCGTCATGACTTTTCAGTGTGGTGAATTTCTTCCAGTTTTGGGCTGTTTGTTGTTCCAGATTTATACTCATTCTCAGTTCTTCTCTGACTATCAGATTGCATCGCTTTCTGGGAGCTTATCTTCATTTTTGACGGATTTTTTAAATTGACGCTGTTTAAGTCCTGTGATTTGTTTGTTAGATTATTTGAGGTTGGTGCCATCGCTGATTTTGAGAGTAGAATAGTATTATGTGGATGTGTTTCTGCTTCTGTAGAAATTACCCTATTCAACTGTTTGTGTTAATTTTGCTTGCGGTACTCTTTTTGACTTAATTTTGCTGTTGCAATTGTGATTACTTATATTCTCCTTTTTTTTTTTTTTTTTTTTTTTTTTTTTTTTTTTTTTTTTTGGGCATGAAAAACTCTTGAAACCTGAAATTATATGGATTTCGATGAACCATCTCTGCAGTCGATTGTCCCCAGGCTCTCACCATTGTTCGTGCTTTCTCATTTCGAGTTCCTTTTTTCGAATCTGTATTGGGCTTTTATTTCCCACTCCTTTGGACGCTGTAATCTGTAATGACCTGTGAGTTTTGTAAAGTGCATGTCAAAGAAACAACGGTTTACCGTTTTATGATACAGATGTCAAAATCTGTGTGAACTTGCGTATTTTTTCCGAGTTACTTATAACTGTTACTTCATTGATCATCTCTACTGACAACACACCCTTTTCACTAACGTTGCAGGCAAACAACTGTATTGACAGTTAAATGGTGCGTATTGGTAGTTGGAGATGTGATTAGTATTTGTGTTAATATAACAAGCCAGAAACTGTTGTCTATTCCAGAATGGGTGCTTCTTGTTGTGTGGCTGCCAGAGATAAAACCATACAAAGTGGATCAGCTAATGAAATTTTGCATAGGAACATCCGTTACTCTCCAACATGGAGCTTTCGCTGGGATCATCGAGGGCGTGTAGCTGGTGAAGATACTTCTATAAATTGGTTTTCTGATGGTATTAGCCGGAACGAGGGATCAGAAAATAAGAATGAATCAACATATGCATCAGAGGAAGGAAGCCCTTTGCAGAATTATCAGAGGCACAGATGGCAGAAATCACCTATTTCTGAAGGAACTGCTGGACAGGCGAGGACATCAACTTCAGGTAACTTCCGTTAAGCCCACTCTTTCATATTATTCTACAAACATTTATTTTAGATATGAGATCTGTGGACACTCTGATGAATTGAATGACACTTATAATCCGAAGGCTTTGTGGACTATGTGAAATTGCTACATTTAAATCTGGAGAAAGGAGGTAAATCTAAGATAATCAAATTTTTTGTTTGAAGAAATGACATTTTTTCCACAGACTGGAGCTATTGCATATGGCAGTTATGGAAGAAAAACAGACTCAAAATGAACACTTGTTTTAACTAAGATACAAATCCTCCGTTTTTTGAGTTGCTTGGTTTTATCTGAAGTGATGTTTTGCTCATAAAAAAAGATATCTTAGTCAAAGCTGATTTTGAAGTCCATAGTTAGACACAAATCATTGACAAATTCTAAATTTACCATGGTAAGATACCATATGGACAAGACAATATGAGATATGCTGTGAGCTTCAGTATGATGATATTCTGATGCACCTGCTTGCAGAATAATGGTCTGAGTCTCTTAGATTAATCTGAATCTATGTCCAATAATGAAACCAAGCAAGCTTTGTTTGCTTCATTGATCTATGTCAAACATTGATAATATTGCTTATAGCAGTTGTTAAAGTACTTAAAAAATGCAGAAACGTTGGAGCTCTTCCTACCGTTACTAGCGATGAAATAGTAATGTTCTTTATTGATGGTTTAGGAAAAACTAAACTTTGCTGAAGAATTATTGATGCGTCATCTGTCCCATACGAAACATATAACCTGCTATAAATGTTTTTAATCTGATAGTTGCTAGTTGTTCACTGTTGAATACTAAATCTCTTAACTGGTTGTTTTTATTTTATTTGACATGTTTATAATGTTCATTGCAGAACAATTTATTTCAAGTAATGCCTCCATGGATGTGAATGTGGATCAGGTGAGCTGCTTACTGCAGTGAAGGAACTTCTTGTGTTAAGCTTTTGCTTACTTGTTGCATGTGATTTGTCTGACAAACCATCCATGCATGGACATTTTCAGGTGAAGGGGTTGGCAGAATCGCCAGTAGTATCATGTCCATCTCCTGCAAAACTATCACTTTCATTGCCTTCAACTTCTCTGTCAGCATCTCCTTTGTCATCTCGAAGCCACCTGCCTCCATCCACTTCAACCACAGTAAGGTGGCCATGCCGTTCCCCAGGACACCCGCTGCCATGGCAAGGTTCTGATGGCCAGGTGCCAGGGTCTAAGTCACCAGGCAGCTTCTCTATGTCAGAAGAAAGGTCAGCATTTCCTTCATGGAGCAATGATTCAGGTAGGCGCTCTCATGGTGGATCCTCTGATGGTTGGTCTATACCTGGATTTTCTGAGCTGATGGGCGCTTCCCATAGAGAAAGATGGTCATTTGATAGTGAGTCCTTTGGTTTTAATCGTGAAAGGTTGGTTAGATCCAGTAGCCAGATTGTAACTTCACCTGTTGATTTGCAAGCATGTGGTGTATGCTCGAAGCTTTTATCTGAGAAGTCTTCTTGGAGCACCCAAAAGATAATTGCGGGTAATGACCTTTCAATAGTTGCCGTCCTTGTATGTGGACATGTCTATCATGCTGAATGTTTGGAGAGGATGACACCTGAGATTAACAAGTATGATCCGGCTTGCCCAATTTGCACTTTTGGTGAGCATCAAACTCATAAGCTATCAGAAAAAGCTTTGAAAGCTGAAATGGATTTGAAGGCTAGAAACAAGAAATCGAGGAACCGGGTTGTGGATAGTGATGTTGATGATGATTCTGCTGTGTTCAGTCACTTTAGAGGGAGAGGGCGTCAAGGTAAAGGTCCCAGGATGGAATCCAGCTCTAGTGGGAGAAGCTCTTCTGGGAAGCCCTTTTTAAGGCGACACTTTTCATTTGGCTCAAAGGGTTCTTCTAGAACCTTGTTAGATAATCACCCTACAAGAAAGAAGGGCTTCTTTTGGGCAAGATCCAGTAAGCAATAAGCTGTCTGGGCTGTTAAGATGTAAGTTGCTTTATATCTTATTTTGTTTCTTATCTTACGCAGTATTAACATAAGGAAACGATGTATTTTTCCTTTTGTAGTAAAGCTTTGCCTGGATTTAATTGGATTTCATTTTCCCTGGCAGCACAAATTCAGATTGAAACCTTAAATATACTTCATTATGTAGTCTAAATAGTAAATACTTTAGCGTGTCAATTTTCTGTGACTTGTATGCGTTATCCTCCTTGTGATCAGATTCCTTTTGTCGATCTTCTCTGCAGCCTCAAGCACAGGATTGTGAAAAGGACAAGATGTCGTTCATCAATCTGATTTTTGAGCATCTTCATACACCGATCTATGATTTCAACGGGAGCAAAGGCTGAAGTTAATATGTAAAGAAGAAATGTGGAAAGCATACAGAAGGATTCCGCGAATATAATCTAAGTTAATGTTTTGAGATCAGATCAGGGGTCTTTTTTTCATTGTGTACAGATCGATTTGTTTATTGCATGGATATAATACATATATCCAAAATGATATTTTGTTGTTTATGGATCTTCCGAATGCTGAAACTGCATGCCGCTTGCCTTTTGCCCTTCACATATTGTTAGGCGATACCAATTATTTTGATTGACTTTGGTCGCTTCGTGAAAAGTTAAGTTGCAAATGCAAATGTCGTATTGAAACATGCCCTTATCTTGTTATGCTGATATTATCACTATTTGATGTAAAATGTGATTTCATAGAAAAGAAATTATAGAGAACTTTCAATTTTTCATGTTAAACTTATTTGTTAAAGTTCAAAATTTACTAGCACGTTTAGGGTCAGTTTAGAAATACTCACTCCAGTCTTAATTATAAGATCTAATTGATTTTTTTTTTTGAGAGATTAAGGAAGTTAATTAAATTACTTTAGAGTATTTTTATTTTTTCATTCAAACTAATTAGTTTGACTAATAAACTAATATATAATTTAAAGGTACACAACATACTTAAATGATTAAGATCTTATTTACTTCTTTAATCTTTTCAAAAAAAAAAATTAGGTGCGCCTTATAATTAAGCCAGGAGGTAATATTAAAAAAAGCACATTTGCCGTTTTTTTCCCATAGTGACTTCATACCGTGTAAAATCGTTTAAAATAAGTAAAATCAAACAAGTATTTTTGTTTGATTTAACATTAAATAGGTAATTTTGTTTAAGCCTCCTTAAGTTCAACAGAACAGCTCATAAGATTTGAATGTCATTATCATTTATCAAGGGTTCGGATTGTCTCAGAAACTTGTTTCTCCTCATCCCTCAGCATCCTAAATCCTGGCCGTCTAGATCATCCAAAGGTCAAAATGCCCCAAGTCGTGGACCCATTAAAAATGAATCATCTTCAACCTCCAGCTTCCAACTCCCAACCTTAACCACCGTCTCCGCCATGACTCTCCTTCACACCTCTGCCACTTTCTCTTAGAAACACAGGCCCGTCTGGCATTCTCGAGGGATAAAATGAAAATCTTGAGAGATATATATGATATCTAAGAATGAAGTTCCTGCTGCAATGAATATTAGAAGTGAACTTGCATAAGCTGAGTTGAGAGTAAGCCAAAAAAAAAAATAAATAAATAAATATCGAGAATGAGATTTGATTTACAGAAGTGTCAAAATCCCACTCATGAGCTAACAAGCATAATACTGACATCAATCCACTCTTAAAGAATCAAGTATCAGCACCGAACATAGCTGATGGGATCTTCTTACAGAACTTGAAGGGGGTCACAATAAAAATACTGCAGCTTTGTTGATGACAAATATGGCTTCTTGGGAAATATGCAAGTCAAGATTTTGGCCCCCTAATTATGGTCCGGATATGATTCAGGGAAATACATTGCCTTTGGCGTCTCCATTCCCTCCGGCTTTGTCTTCATCGTCGTATTTCATTCCTTTAAATTTTTGGGTTTGGTTGCACTGGAAGAATGATTGCTTTATATTCCTTTTTCACATCAGAATTGTTAAGTTTTTTCTTCTTATTAGTTCAAGTGCTTCTCTTTTCTGGGTCAGCGGCTTTCTTCGTTGGTTTGGAGCTGTCTGCAGCTTCATTCTTCTGTTTTGTCTTTGAATTTTTGGAAGAAGCCATTGAGGGTGCGGATGTCATTGGTTGCTGGATTTTCACTTCTCAATTTTCTTGGATTTTGTTTTTGTTTATTTTACTGCAGCTTTAAATGAAATGATTATTCCATATCAGTGCAAAGTAGCAGCCAAATCAGCTGGACAATAGACTTCTTAATTTAATAGCCCACGCACAGTGGAGAGAGAAGCGGAACAGTGATGAAGATTGGTTTTTAATATCCTTGATGATTTGGTTACTTGTCAGCTCTTGGATCACTTTTGACGTACACGATTTTAAGATACTGAGAGACGCTGAGATGAAAGACGCTGAGAGAATCTGCTTCCATTTATCAAGACATTATCTCCTTCTTGAAGCTCTTTGCCTTCTTTTATGTTCACATATTCCCCTTCCCATCAGCTATCCTTTTTCTTCTCTTAATAATTGTCTGTTTCTTTTCTGGTTTATAATGTATGACTCAGTTATTTTGCTGATAACATTTTGATTATTCATAAAAATAATAGTTTTTTTTTTTTAAAATGTTTGATGAGATAATACTCCTATTATATATTTACATAAATCATTTAAAACAAGTTAATTCAAACTAGAACTTATGGAACCAAACTCACTTATTAACTTTGATTTCATAGTTCAATATGAATAAATAATCCAACTTGGTACTTTTAGGTTTGAAACATCGAAGTGTATAATACTCGATCTACTTATTAATCCAGGAACATTGAAAGTCACTTCTTAAACTTGGACTCATTTGTATTTTGGCATTTATTTCATGTTTTCATGTAAAATATTTACTTAAATCAGTATTAACGCATTGTATACTCCCACTCGAGCCCATAAAATTTGACGGATAAACATGACCTTTCTGATGCACAGAAAAGTGACATGTGTTCTCAAGTCTCTTACGTGGCAACAGGTGTCTATGTCTCTTTGTTCATTCCCCACGTGTACTTACCAGTTTTGCATGCAAAATCTTGACCGCCATTAATTTTCCTACCTTAAAAGCAAATCACTCACTTCGTGGTTAGGACCAGAGTGCTTTGCTCCTATACGTACAGAAATCTCTACGTTTTAATACAAACGATCGAAATGGCCGAAGCCCAACTACGAGACGAACGTGGTAATCCCATCCAACTCACCGATCAGTACGGTACTCCCGTCAAGTTAACCGACAAGCACGGCAACCCCGTCCACCTCACCGGTGTTGCCACCCCCGTTCCCGCCGCCGGATCCCACTACGGCTCTCATGCCACCGACACCACAGGAACCCACACCACTGGTTTTGGGACCCACGGTGGTGTAACGGGAACGAATACCAGTGGATTTAGCACGTATGGTACAGGCACTTACGGTGGGGGAGCAACCCAGGGAACCGGTATCGGTGGCGGTACCAAGGTGGGGGATTTGATGAGTGACCACACAAAACAGCATCACACTGGTGAACTTCATCGCTCCAACAGCTCAAGCTCTAGCTCGGTACTATATATATATTGTATATTTGTGTGTGTGTTGTTCACTTTAAGAAACTTCAATGCTATTTTCCTGACTCACATACACATACACACTATCTTTAGTGTGTGGGAATTAATGAATGTTTTGTGTTGAATTAATGAAACAGTCAGAAGATGATGGGGAAGGAGGGAGGAGGAAGAAGAAGGGATTGAAGGAGAAAATAAAGGAGAAGATACCAGGAGGAATAATTGGAGGATTAGGTGGTGGTGAAAGAGAAGAAGGTGTCCATTATCCTCAGAATCAAGGGCATGCGAAAACGACAACTACAAGTACTTATGCGACAACGGTTGCAACTGGTCATGGCCAGCTTCCAACCCCTACAACCACCACCTCCACCGCTACTGCCGGAAAACACCATGACCCTGCCCATGATAACCACCATGAGAAGAAGAGTTTCGTGGAGAAGATCAAAGACAAGTTGCCTGGCACCCATCACTGAATCATACACTTACTTCTGCTACCTGCTCATATATATATATATGAATAGATGCTTTTATTCCTTTAATTTTCTGCTGTGTAATTTTACTTGTACCATGGCCTATGTGCATGTTTTCTATCACTTTCGTAATTACGTAATTCAGATAAAATATATGTTTCATATGTGGCTAGCTATATTTTCTTAAATGTTGCGTTCTAATTTAATGAAAAGGTAACGTTTCAATGAAAGTTTTCTTGATCGAGATTCTTTTTAGTTTCATTAACGTAAAAATGGAGACTTCTGTTTCTCCACATTATATCTGTAAATTGAGTCCCTATAAAGATTATCATAATTTTTATGAATCATTTCCATAAAAAAACATTATGGTAATATATTATTGATATCTTCAATCTTTCCGACTTTAGACTAATTTAATGTGTTTTAAAATATAAAACTGGAACTTTTGAAATAAAATTTTAAATATCATTATTTTTTATAGATGTGAAACAGCTATGAAAATTTAAAATATTTTTTTAAGGGACCAGAGTTATACTCTTAGTCTATTAATTTTACAAAGTATACAGCAAACCGACACCAAACCGGAATGATGACTATGTAAACTTAGTTATGTAATTAAATATTATTAATCCTAAATTAAAATATGTGTACATTGAAAAATATTTAGAGATCTAAGGATCAAAACCTTGATTTCATCAGTTTATTTTAGTTTAAATATATTATATTAAGCGAACTTTATAGCATTTGAATTAAGGACATAATGTATAGTGTGTCTATATATATATATATATGTATGTATATGATGTTGTCTTTCAAAGAATAGTATCAAAAACGATATCAAAGTTAGGTTTTGGATAGCATATTTTAATAGTTGGTATCAAAGTCGGAATAAAGAAATTGGTATTTGGATAGCATATTTTAATAGTTGGTATCAAAGTCGGAATAAAGAAATTGATAGAAAAGGTCATTGATCTAAAACAAAATTATGGTATCCAATCTAATCAAAAGCATAATAAAGACTTGTTGTTCGAATGAAAAAATTGGTAGAAAAAGTCATTGATTTAAAACAGTTTCGGTATCACATACCTAGGAAACAGAGTCAATATTAAGGACATAATTTATAGTGTGTATATATATATGATGTTGTGTTTCAAAGACCAATATCAAAAACGATATCAGAGTCAGGTTTCAGATAACACATTTTAATAGTTGGTATCAAAGTCGGAAATAAAAAAATTGGTAGAAAAAGTTATTGATCTGAAACAAAATTATCGTGTCCAATCTAATCAAAAGCATAATAAAGACCTAGGTTAGAAAAAAAAAATTGGTAGAAAAGGTCATTGATCTAAAATGTCATTGATCTGAAATAGAGTTTCGGTATAACAAGCCTAGGAAACAGAGCACTGACTCTTCAGAGATGCAGAGCCAGAGCATGTTGTAGAATCCATAGGATTTCAGATGGAATGGGAGATTTGGTGAGCGAGTTCTGAAGGGATGGTGGAGATAACATCAAAGAGTAACCAAGAACTTATGTATTATTGGGCGATTCTTCTGTGGCTGTCCACTAATAAGTAGGAGGCTTTGTTGAGAAAAGCAACGAAAAAGGTGAGAATTATGTCGGTTGCGAAGAATCCATTGACAACATTGTCTAAAATGGAGAGTGGTGGTGTTGTAGGTTCCTTGAGGAATCCGAACTCAAATGGGATACCCATGTGGTGTATATGACCAGAATCACTAGAAAATTATGCCATATCCTGTGGGAAAAAAGAAGAAGAAAACTTTATCCCTTCAATGGGAAAGAAGCTTTTTTGTATCGGACAATCTAATTCATTATTGTCCCTAATAATAGTAGTAGGATTCGAATCTTTGAACCATAAAAGAAGAAGACGGAAAGAGAGAAAATCTATAGCAGTCAAACAAGAAACTCCTACCGTGGTGAATGAAAAGGAAAGATTTCAAATATAAGTTTTTATATGATGTGGATTAGTACCAGGTACAATATGATATGATGTTAGTCTCTAAAAGACGGTATCACAGACGTCAGACGATATCAGAGGCCAGTTCTGTAATGCACGTTTTTATTGTCGATATCAGAACTAGGTTCGAGTATTGCATGATGTTACATTTGGTACTATATGATGTTGGGTTTGAAAGAAAAGTATCAGAGGAGCCGCCGCCTAAGGTACTGGTGGTGCACCTAATGCCTGAAGGGGAAGCCAGATGCTGCTCATGTCCAAGTTTATATGTGATGTGAATCAGCACTTGTTACTATATGAAGTGTTCTTTAAAAGATCAGTATCTGAGCCAAGTTCTGGATAGCGCATTTTAATAGCTGATATCATAGACGGTATCAGAGCATCAGAGCAAGGTTTTGGATGCCACATTTTAACAGCAAGTATCAAAGTTGGAATAAAAAAAATTGGTAGAAAAGGTCATTGATATGAAACGAGTTATTGTTTCCAATCTGATCAAAACCATAATAAAGGCTTGAGGTTGGAATAAAAAAAATGGTAGAAAAGGTCATTGATTTGAAACAGAGTTTCGGTATCACATACCTAGGAAACAGAGCACTGACTCTTCAGAGACGTCAGAGGCAAAGCATGTTGAAGAGTCCATAGGATTTAAGAGGAGAATGGGAGATTTGGTGAGCAAGTTCTGAAGGGATGGTGGAGATAACATCATAGAGTAACCAAGAACTTGTGTATTTTCGGGCGATTCTTCTATGGCTATCCACTAATAAGTAAGAGGCTTTATTGAGACAAGCAACGGAGAAGGTGAGAATTATGTGGATTGCGAAGAATCCATTTATCTACCATGGAGAGTGGTGGTGTCGCAGGTTCCTTAAGGAATCCTGTTGAGTGATTTTATAGCTTTGTTGTATATTGATTCGAAAACCTCGGTACATACACATGAAAAAACCCCACTATCCCTTGAAACACATGTGGGAACCCATCTGTAAGTTATTCAGAGTTATTGCCCTAGTCACACTCATTGACTTCTCATGCTTATTCTTCTCTTCCTCTGCTTTTACTTTCAAAGTTTCCACCTTTGCCCACTTCTCCTAACTGGATGCTTGTTTCTCACAGACTCCGACATGGAATATGGGCCACGCCGCTTCTCCTCAACTGGATACTTGACAGACTCGGGCATGGAATATGGGCCATACTTGCACTCCAGCGATCGGAGCTCCACCACTTTCTTCTCGAGCCCTTTAAATGTGGAATCTGATTTCTTCTTCTGTTTATGTTCCTCCGATTGTTGGACTACGATGGCGTGAATAACTATCAACAAGCTCTTGATCCCTTCGAATGCCACCTTATCTGGGATATGATCCACGACCAGGTGCCATTCTTCACGAGAGGAGTAAATCTTAGAGTCCTCGACGGTTCGGCTCGAAGAGGCTCGGCTGAATTGGAAAAGGCTGAGCCTCGAGCCAACCCGTGAAGGACTGAATATAGTCTCTAAGAGCCTTGAAGAGGTTACAAAAGGATTGGTGCCATTGTTGAACTTCAAGTTCAACCTAGAGAGTTGCTTGCCTATGAATTTCACTGGTTGGTTGCTTTGAGGGGATGGTATTGAGGAAATCTAGCTGCTGAACTACTATGTGTTTTTGTACTTGAGGACACTCATACATGTTTCTCCACATTTACATCAATCAGTCAAAAAATAAAATAAAATGAATGAGTCAACTTTTGAGTTATAATATTTGTTTTTTCCTACCTAAGTGAATCCTTACTAACTATTATTTAACTGAATGAAATTCAAGAATAAATATGTCAATAGCTACTCCCTCCACTTCATTTTAGAAGATGCTTTTAACTCTCACCTGCCAATAAAAACAATTAAGGCATTAAATTTGTCTTTAAATTCAAGTGATTTCCAATATTACCCTTATTACTACACTAAACTCTAATATCAATGGCCTGAGAGGCAACCATCATTTGTGACTCCAATTTAATAAGTTAACTAATTTTCTTGATCTACTCAAATTTGTTAGGTAGTACAAGAGAAGACTTATGCTTTCACAAGCTCAAGAAGTTGTGGGTACAGCTCTGTCTCCCTCAACTTGATAATCTCAGCTGATGTACTCTCAATGGCCTGAGAGGCAACCATCATCTGTGACTCCAATTTCTCCACTTCCTTCTTTGTCTTCCATGTCTTCACATAATCTGCCCTCTTCATCTCTAACTTCCTCAGCACTGCCGCCTTCTTCTCATGCTCTATCTTTATGGTCTCAGCATTCTAAAACCGGTATCACAGATGGTATTAGAGGCTGGTTCTGTAATACACATTTCTATTGTCGGTATCAGAATTAGGTTCGAGTATTGCATGATGTTACCGGTATTATATGATGTTGGGTTTGAAAGACAAGTATCAGAGGATGAGGGGTAGCTTTTACTCTTATAGTTATTAGATATTATTTTTTTTTTGCCAGATAGGACATATTTACGCAACATTGCCAAAAAAATAAAAATAAATGTATAAAAGGCTGAATAGTGGCTTTAAACATGGGAGCAGATTTCCTCATTTTCTCTCTCCCTCCTTTTCTCTAGAATCATACGGGCCGATCCAATCTTGATCCTGATTTCCAGGATTTAAAAAAAAATTTTGGAGTTTTGTCTTTTTCGAAAAAGACAAACGTAAAATTTTTTTTTTTTTTTTTTTAAATCGATCCGTTGGATCAAGATTTGGACGGCCCGGATGGGATCGAGAGAAAAGGAGGGAGAGAGAAAATGAGGGAATCCGACCCCTTTAAACATGGGCCATAAGAACCCAAACCTCACGGGCTAGTTCAAGACTTGAACCCTAATGACTGGTCAACTCAACTGGATTATTATAGCAAAAAATAAAATAAAAGACTCAACTGGATTATTCACTTTAGCGCCAGTTTTTTTCCGATCGGCTCCACCTCACTTCTCGGCTCCCTTTCCTACTCCGCTTCTCACTTTCACTGCCGCTTTCGTCCCTGAATCGCTCCAATGTTCTCTCTGTCCCACCTTCTATCTCTGAACCCTACATTTTCGTCTTCCTCTTCTTTTTCTTCAAATCGCTCCTCCTTTCCTTCTGTTCGACTCAAATTCCCTTCCGCCAGAGCAATGAGCGTCGGCTCTAGTCTCACCAACGGAGGCCACTCCTCCTCCTTCGGAATAAATGAGTCTGAAATCAATCGTTTAGCTGAGGTTGGGAACAAGGTCGCTGACGCCGCCGGCCAAGTTATTCGCAAGTATTTCAGACAGAAAATTGATATTCTTGATAAAGATGATTCCAGTAAGTTGTATGCCAAGGATTTGAGGATTTATTTTCTTCCTTTTTGGAATGGAGTTATATGTGGTTCTTCTGTTTTGCTTTCCGAACTAGTATTTTAGCAAATGTTGAGAGGTTTCGAGTATTTTCAGATTTTGAGAGACTCGGAATTTTAATTGATTTTCAGGAGAAATTAAAATAATTTTCAGTCTTTTTTTTCGGATGATGTTGTCTCATTTTACTTGATATCTGCAGGTCCTGTAACAATCGCGGATAAATCTTCTGAGGAAGCTATGGTTTCCATCATTCTTGAGCATTTTCCTTCTCATGCGATGTAACTGGTTTAATATATCTTTGCCCTTCCGTTTTTTAGTGCCCTATGTATATATGCCTACTTGACTGAAAGCGACTTACTCTTATCACTTAGTGAAATGTAGAAGTGTTTCCTGCATTCTCATATCATAATAGCAATAACTGGCGTCCTATGATGAGTGTCAGTGTGCATGTTTAAATGGTTTTACTGAGATTCGTTTGCAACTTAATGAAATGACTTGTAACATTGGGATGGTAAATTCAGTAATGGAAGTACTAAAGTATGTGCATGAATTTTTCACAAAAGTGCAGTTATGGAGAGGAAAAAGGGTGGAGGTGTAAAGAAGGTAGTGCAGATTATGTTTGGGTTTTGGATCCTATTGATGGGACAAAAAGCTTTATCACCGGTAACTTTCTTTAATGATAACTAAATTCTTATTTTTGTTGTGGATTTATAAAATTTCATCTTGTCGTCTTGTTTTGCATGCCTTTCAGGGAAACCCTTATTTGGTACCCTCATTGCCCTTCTACTAAAGGGTAAACCTGTAAGGATCTCTTTTACTTGGTTGTTTTTGTCTAAATAGAAGAGTTGCATTTTCTTTTATCCATTCTAGAGTTTTACAACACATTTCTTGATATTTTCTTTCCAATAATAAAGACAAATCAGATACTTCACCATTTTCTTCATCATTTCTTTGTCATTGTAAATTTATATGAGCTTTTCTCTTGATTCATAATGACGTGGAAATGAGGATGAAGGTGAATGTCTTATTATATGTCTATATAGGCATATCACGAATTTTTGTAGTTATATATATTTTGGTATCATCTAGAGTTATTTGAGTTGTAAACTTTCCGTTAAGTGCGATTTCCTTTCATCAGATCCTTGGCATAATTGATCAGCCTGTGTTAAGAGAAAGATGGATTGGGATATCTGGAAAGAAAACTAAGCTGAATGGACAGGAAGTCTGCTCACGTTCTTGTGCAAATCTTTCTCATGCGTACTTGTATGCTTTCTTCTTTTCTTTAGTGAACTTTTTATAAGTGGTTTCTTGATCAAGAGGGGATTCTTGAAACAAAAGAGCCGTCACTTATCTTTTATCCACAGTGTTTTCAGATAATATATGTAAGATTACAAGTCTAACTGATAGCAGAATTTTCCCTATTCAGGTACACCACAAGTCCACATCTATTCAGTGGAGATGCAGAAGAGGCATTTGTTCGTGTTAGAAACAAGGTGGCACATAGCATTGTTACTTCATCTTAAAATGAATGTTTGGGAAAATGAAATATTTACTCATAATTCAGTATGAGACAAATGATTTATTTCCTAGCAAAATTGATTCTGTAATTTTTACTGAATCAATTATCAGTGTTTTGTATGACACAATAATCCACTTGCTTTGTCATTTTTATCATATCTTGTATAGTTTACTCCACCTTTTACACAAGTCATTTCTATCACCCATGCATGTTATCCATGTCACCCTTTGAGGAGTGAATTTCCGTTGACATTCAGCTATTCATTTTTCCCCCTGGTTTTCTGATGATTAACAGGTTAAAGTTCCGTTATATGGTTGCGACTGCTATGCATATGCAGTTCTGGCTTCTGGCTTTGTAGATCTTGTTGTTGAGTCGGGTCTGAAGGTTAGCTAAACTGTGTCATCTCCTTTGACTTTTGAATCTATTTAACATTATTGGCTCCATATGTTATGGGACTTAAAATGCCTGTATATTTCCTCACAGAAGTTAACATTTACCTCAAATAGAGACATTCAGATAATGAGATACGGCACCTGTTTATTGTTTCAAGCATCTCTCTGTTAAGCATGTAAATAAAAGAGAAATTTTGTGTAGTGCAGATTATAAACTTGGTCCTACACTTAGGACCGGAGTAGTGTAATAATTTCAATTCGCTTTTAAGTCCCATATGGAAAAGGCATCGGGAAAAGCACCAAAATAATTTTTTTCCCCAAAAAATTTACCTAATTAAGCATATTCGAAACTTTTTACCAAATTAATGCTCACGCCACTGGTCACGCAGGGGGGATTCACGCCACATCAGTCGCGTGAAACAGGTCCACGCCATCTAGTGAGCCACTAGGTGGCGTGAAACAGGTCCACGCCATCAATGGCGTGGACTGTTTCACGCCACCTAGTGGCTCACTAGGTGGCAATGAATTAATCTTCAAAAAAAAAAATAAAAAAATAAATAAATGTCAGGTGGCGTGAATAAGGTTAACGCTCGAAAATGTCGGTGGCGTGAACCCCATTCACGCCACTAGTGACGTGTGACCTGTCCTTGCGCCATCAACTCGCATTATTTTGGTAAAAAGTTTCCAATGTGCTTAATTAGGTAAATTTTTTGGGGGAAAAAATTATTTTGGTGCTTTTCCCAAAAGGCATCACATGCGTACTGAACTTAATCTCACTTTTTCTTTGTTTTTTGGATAATCAAACGTAGTTATAACTTTAATTGTGTTTCAGCCCTATGATTTTCTTGCTTTGATACCCGTTATAGAAGGCGCTGGAGGTGTCATAACTGATTGGAAAGGTGATGAACTCTGTTGGGAAGCTTCTCCAACTTCATCTGCAAGAAGTATGTGCTCATTGAATTTTACCCTGTGGAACCCTTCAATTTTTTTTTTTTTTGTTCCTTTCTTGCTTAATTTGAATCTTGCCACTAAATGAATGAGCTGATAAAGCCATGTAAGTTCCACCCCCTTATTTAACCTGATTAAGCTTTTATTATCATTTCTAAGAGTTGCATGTGCCAGGTTTTAATGTTCTGGCAGCTGGAGACAAACAGATTCATCTACAAGCTCTAGAATCATTACAATGGAGGTGATACCGTTCAAATAGCAGAGACCGTGGATCGAATGTAAGTGGACCTCCCAAGGAAGATCATCCGGAGAAACTAGCATTCATCCTTAGACGTTTGTTGTAGATGTATATTGTGGAAACAATTGATTGGCGTTTATTTAATAAATTGAAGAAATAATTATGCAGCTTTGTTAGCTGTAGGATTTGGTGAATTCGCAATGCCCAGAGGTAAAACAGACTTAAGTATCAAATAATAATGAACATAAACAAGGAACAACTTCCTTTACTTGAAATTGAAAGAGAAAACAAATGGAAATATCAATGTAGGGCAGAATGCAAGGCCGAGGAGAAGGCCTGAGGTAGCCTTCTCCCGTTCTCCGGATGTCACAGGACGAGGCCAGACAATTATAAATGTTCCTCTTCTGTTTATCGTTCACACTGAAGCAAGCATGTTTAATCAGAATCAAAACTTTTTTTTGCAATTATCAAAAAAAAAAAAAAAAAAAAAAAAAAAAAAAAAAAAAAAAATTCTTTTGCGTCAAGACTTCCTCTTCACTGCTCCTCAGGTGCACCACCAGTGACTCGGGTGACTCCTCCTCCTCCAGGTGCACCACCAATAGTGCAGGCATCGGCTGCTCCTCCTCCTAGGGTTGTGAGGGCTCCTTCACGGGTGGGTCCTCCTCCTCTGTGGGCGGCGGCTGCTCCTCCCCGAGCGGTTGCTCTTCCTCCACAGAAGAGCCGCTGCCACCCATAGAGGAGGAGGAGCCTATCAGGGAGGAGCCATCGTAGCTTGAGGAGGAGCAGCAGCCAACACATGCATATTGGTGGTGCACCTGGAGGAGGAGTAGCCGTCCAAGCAACTATTGGTGCTCCTAAAGGGTGGTGAAGACGAAGCTTGATGAAGTTTTGATGCAACAAGAAAGTTTCGGTTTTTTGATTAAACATGCTTGAACGATAAACAATAGATTACATATTTTACAATTTAGCTACTGAAAAGTCACTAAGGCAGTCAAATGAACATTATCATTCCATTCACGACAACAACATTATGAATCTTACTAGACTTTTGCAGTGGAAAAGTCTTTCCCTTAATGAAATCTTCATGAATTACATAGTCACATTCTGCACGTATCTTTGACCAAAAAAAAAAAAAAAACATTCTGCACGTATAGCAGACATGCCAGCTTCAGTGCAAATATTTCGAAGGTCCGCACCATTGAACCCCTGAAGTTAATTAGAAATCATTAGGCAAAGTTGTGAAGATTGGATATGAACAGCGATTCTTAAGATCTACCTCAGCAAGCTTAACAACTGCTTCATAATCAATTTCCCCATGTTTTGCAATTCCAGCAGCATGAATTTTGAGGATTTCCATCCTTGATAGCGCATTTGGCAATGGAATTTCAATTTTACCATCAAGTCGGCCAGGTCGAATAAGTGCCACATCAGGTCTATTTGTAGCTATAATCATCTTAACCTGCATTTTTCGTCCATATTTAATCACATCCTAAAATATGCAAATAATTTAGACAGAATTGTTTCACCACTCGCAAATATTCAACAAATTATGAACTAATTTGAGCAGATAATTACCTTTCCGAGCTGATCAAACCCATCAAGCTGGTTCAGCAACTCCATGAGTGTTCTTTGAATTTCCCGGTCAGCACTTGTTCCCTCACTGAAACGGCGTCCACAAATGGCATCAATCTCATCCATGAAAATGATGCAAGGCTAAACAAGTTGGAGGTTGCCGCTTGAACAAGAAACCTACCGGCGAAAAACAAAAACAAAATAATATGATATACTTTTGAACGCGGTGGTAATTATCTTTGTTTGAAATCAGAGAAGAGGAAAAATATGGAAAATGTACTGTGTTTTAATTAACACTGAGGCTACTGTGTTCCATACATAGACAGTAGCCTCAGTGGAAAATGTACAAAGTAGCCGAGTGAGTAACACGTGAACAAGTAGTTGTCATCTCTACCTAATCTTGTTATAGCAACAGAAAGGTAAACAGAATACTAACTAGGAGTGTTTACGTGCATGGTGAGACTCTTGCCCGATGCCTTACCCGAAAGATCATTGGGCAGTAAAATGTAACCCAATACCCGACCCTACCCGATAGAAGCCCTAACATTTTTAAATTTGAAAGCAATAATAATTTGGGTAGGGAAGGCCTTCACTACCCTATGTGAAGAAAACAACTTCAATCATACCTAATAAAAAATATTGCAAACTTCAAATGAAATCTATAATTCTACACTTTGGAATATTCTAAAATAAGTCTACAACTTGAGTCTTGAAATTAAAAAAACAACCATATATCTTAACAAATAGTCAAATACCTATAAGTGAAAATAAAAATATATAATACTATTCTAAATAAAAAATAAAAAATATTATACTACCGGGTAGGGCCAAATGGGTAGAGTGGCATACCATTCGATGCCCTTGACCACAAGAAAAAATGCTTGACCAAATTGTACCCAATTTTTTCTGGGCTACTTTTTCTTGGGCTGAGCTGGGCGATTTTTCTGTGGGCTCAGGCAAGGCATAGAGCCATAGGCATCATGAACGCTCCTAATACTAACTACACTTGTGGGATAAACTTAACAGGCTTTGGGCTACTTCGTTTGGGCCGTTCTGGTATAACACTATCAATCTTTTACTTTTTTCTAAGAAAATAATTTACTATGGAATTTTTCTCGTGGCGGGTTGACGGTAGACAATAACTATAAAGGCACATGTGGCTTTGGAAAAGTGTATTTTAATAGCCGGTATTAGAGCATGATGTTACATGCTCTGATACCAGCTATTGCATATTTTTTTTTTGGAGAAATACAGGCAAGTTGTGGCTTGAAAATATGAGTTATGGGCCAGACTATGAAAGACTAGCCCAATAATACATCAACAAGAAAACAAACTAGGCGCGACCCATCAATTGGCCTTCCCGAACCATATCCAGATATCCCGGAGGGATTGTCGGAATTAATAACACGTCTGTATCAGCAGCCACATTGTGGCCTTCCTTGGCCAGAAAATCGGCACAAGCGATGTTGTCTCTTGGGGTATAGTGAAGCGTCACGTCCCAGTCCTGAAAGAGAAGATCCCTGGTCTCGCTGATAATGTCTCTCAGTGGATGTTCAGAGTGGCAGCAATCTCTCATGAGCATATTGATAGCATCAAGGGAGTCAAAATAAAGAAGGATTTTACTGAATCCCATATGGCGGCCCATCTTTAATCCCAGCTTGATTGCGTGAAGTTCTGCCTCGATAACAGTATGAAGTCCAAGGTGCTTGCAGAATCCCATCATCCAAAACAGTTTCTACCGTCTCCCTGAATCGTTGCTAGCTCTGCACTTCTCGCCTCTCAAAACAGTTTCCACTGTCTCCGTCCGCGTTCATGGCTCCAAAGAAGGAAAAGGCTCCTCCACCGTTATCCAAACCCCCCAAGTCTGGTGGTGGCAAGCAGAAGAAGAAAGTCTGGTTTTCTTGTTAATATCATACTCCGTCTGTTTCTGAAACAACATTGTGGGTTTTGAGTGTAATCTAAGGGTTTGGATCGACTTGTATTTGTTATCCTTAATGAATTGGGCGCATGTTTTCTGTTTATTTACTAAAAGCTCGATGGGTATGTGATACTAAAGTGAAGTTTGTGTGTGATTAACAGAAATGGAGCAAGGGAAAGCAAAAGGAGAAGGTGAACAACATGGTGCTCTTTGACCAGGCCACCTATGACAATCTCCTCACTGAGACACCCAAATACAAGCTTATTACTCCTTCAATTCTCTCTGATCGTTTGAGGGTGTTGCTCTCTTACTGTTTTTATTCTTATTCATGTTGGTTAGATAGTTTGTATGGATTCTATTTGATCGGGTACAATCTTGAAACTAGAATTCATAGACTTTTCCCCCCTGTTTATGAATGATTCTGCTGATGCATTTACTGGGGGAACATCTATGGAAAATTTTATTTAGTTTATAATCTACTGACAAGTTTGTGAGGGATATGAATATTTGTGCTCTCCTAATAAGATCATATTGTTGATGGGCCGGTAGACTGCTCTCTTCCCCCATTTTCCCCCCGTTTCACATTCTTTCCCTCTTAAGTCGATAGTTGCTACAGAGTTTGGTGATAAGATTATCCTGATTTTACTGAGTTAGCCGTGATTGCTAAAATGCTTATAGGAAGTTTATGATTTTGTTGGATTAGGTTTATCTTTGCTTGTGGTTTTAGTTGTGAATTCAACACATACGGTTTTCACATTATTCCTTTTCCACCCTCACTCGCCATCTGACTCTTTATCCACACATGTTTTCACTATGCATTAAAGTAATAGCTTAACAACGAATTACTTGTTACTAGTTTAGTGATGGATGACATTTGTGATTGTGTTTAAGCTTGAACAACACTGGCAAATGACAATTCTTGGTGCAAGAAATTTTATGCCCAAGAACTATATGAAATCATTACTGGCTGCAATGGGTCTCATCCTTAATTTTAGCTATTACATATTTTAATAGCTGGTATCAGAGCATGATGTTACATTTTGTATTATATGATGTTGGGTTTTAAGACCAGTAGCAAAGCCAAGATCGAGCCAGTCGAAACGCGTATTTTAATAGCCAGTATCAAAGTCGGTATTTAACTAGATTCGGATATTGCATGATGTTTCATTATGTTGGGTTTTCAAAACTAGTATCAAAGCTGGTATCAGAGTCAGGTTCTGGATAGTGCATTTGAATAGTTGGTATCTTAACTTGATTCAGGTATTGCATTGCATGATGTTACATTTGGTAAGATCTTTAAGAATCAAACTTTATTGGTGTATTTTAATTGCCATAAATTTCCACAAAAGGGAGACTAAAAGCCATAATTTATGTTGCCAAGCTCAAAATTTTATTTGTGCAAATAGTTTGAAACATCTCCTACAAAATATTTGAAATGAGAGGATTTCAAAGGGCTATAAGAGAGGTCGAAACTTGCACCAATAGGGAATTGTTCCAATTTTTTTTTTTTATTTGTGGAAATGTATTATTTTATTGTGTTTTTGTTTTGGTATTATTGTTTTGTTCAAAAAGGTGAATTTTAGCTTAAGGTTTTTGGCCCTCGGGCAAAAATTCGGCATTTCAGCTTGAGGTCCGTGAGTTCCTTTTTCACTGGTGCTCATGCTTATTTATTATCCATCTGCATGTTTTTGGCTTGAGGTCCATGAGTTCCTTTTTCACTGCTGCTCATGCTTATTTATTTTTGGCTTTCTTGTTATCCGACCGTGAGTTTCTTTTTCACTACTGCTCATGCTTATTTATTATCCATTTGCATGTTTTTGACTTTCTTGTTATCCGATTGTGAGTTCCTTTTTTACTGCTGCACATGCTTATTTATTATCCATTTGCATGTTTTTGGCTTTCTTGTTATTCGACCGTGAGTTCCTTTTTCACTGCTGCTCATGCTTAATTATTATCCATTTGCATGTTTTTGGGTATTGGTAAGGATGGAAAATTACCCTGGAGGTTCGGGTATTGTATGATGTTACATTTTGTACTATATAATGTTGAGTTTTAAGACCAATAGCAAAGCCGGCATTAGAGCAAGGTTTTGGAAAGCGTATTTTAATAGCCGGTATCAAAGCCTAGTTCTGGATAGAGTATTTTTATAGCCGGTATCAAAGTCGGTATCAAGACTAGGTTCAGATATTGCATGATGTTTCATTTGGTACTTTGTGATGTTCGGTTTTCAAAACTAGTATCAAAGCCGGTATCAGAGTCAAGTTCTGGATAGCGCATTTGAATAGTTGGTATCAGAACTTGATTCAGGTATTGCATGATGTTTCATTTGGTATGATCTTTAAGAATCAACCTTTATTGGTGTATTTTAATTGCCATAACTTTCCTGAATTTCCACAAAAGGGAGAGGAAAAACCATAATTTATGTTGCCAAGCTCAAAATTTTAGTTGTTCAAATAGTTTGAAACATCTACAAAATATTTGAAATGAGAGTTTTCAAAGGGTTGTAAGAGAGGTTGAAATATGATAAATTGTCGTATTTGCTCATTCTTAGTAGATGTTTGTTTGCTTTCTTCTCATCCGAATATTGCGTCATGTTTAAGTTATTCCCTGATTTGGGCTTCTATTTCCATGTTGAAGGCCCACAGTGTTTTGGTCCATTACAGGAGTGAACCTTAAAAGATTGAAATCTCTAGTGATGTGGGCTGCAGAGACCATACTACAAGTAAGTATTTTTTTCCTACTTCAAGTTAGTCTAGATGTTGATTAATAACATTGCTAAATGAATTCTAGCTAAATGTTAATTTCTCCATTTTTTTAACCTTGACTTATCAAGCTGACCTTATCAGCTAAACATTGCAAGATGTTACATTTAATAACTAGTATTAGAGCCAGGTTCTGGATAGCGTATTTTAATAGCTGGTATCAAAGCTAGGTTCTGAATAGCGCATTTTAATAACTGGTATCAAAGTCGGCATCAGAACTAGATTCTGACAGCATGATGTTACATTTGGTACTATACGATGTTTGGTTTTCAAATCCAAAGATTAGGGCAAGGTTTGAATAACGCATTTTAATAGCCGGTTTCACAGTCGGTATCAAAATAGTTTCGGGTATTGTATGATGTTACATTCAGTATTATATGATGTTGGGTTTTAAAAACCAGTATCAAAGCCAGGTTTTGGATAGCGCATTTTAATACCCGATATCATCTCTGACAGAAATCATCTCTGGTTCAATTTTGGTAGAAGATATTCTATAACTTTTGATACACAATTGATAAAATAGTTATGAGCAAGTTTTTTTAAAAAAGAAAAAGAAAAAGAAAAAAGAAACCAAGCAATTACGTGATTGTTTAGCTAGTACATTTTGCCAGCATATGGAATTCATAACCGTCATTTAAGTTTGATAATAACAGTCATTGGTGGTTGACTTCCTTTCTTTTCATAGGCTGCAACTTTACATTTTTTAAGGGGGAAGCGAAAAATAAATTAAGATTTTGTGTTTGTTTAGATTAGTGGTAGAAGTTACTTTTTCAATATTATTCACAATATACGGGTAAGTTTGTGAGAGAAGTTTTATCTCAACTTACATTAAAATATTTTTCAAACACCAACTCAAATACCTTTGGTGTATGCAATTTTTTTAAACGTAAGTCAATGTTACAAATTACCACCTATTTTTTAGGTGAAACAATCATTTAAATAAAAACTAAAGTCAAGTTCTCTTTTGAATTAATTTAATAATTTTTGTAAACCTAATTTTTTTTTGTTTATAAAAAACTGATTTATAATAGATAATTTAGATTTTTTTATAATTTTAATTAAATCGTTTAGTATTTGTACTGTTCCGCCTACTTTTTTAATTCAAAGAACACGTCCAAAATGAACAAGGCTTTACGGTGCTTGTGATTTGTAGATGGATGAATTCTACTAAGAGCAGCTTTTCCTCGGATGATTGGCAAGTAATAAAGGTTGAAGTCTTGGAGATTGATTTGGTAATGTAAATTAAGTCATATTATCATGTTTTTCCCTTGGTCTGTTTTCTGTCAACTTGTTTAAACAAGAAATTGAAATTTAAGTCTCAATTTGGAGATTGATTGATGTCTCTCATAACCATAAACTCTTGGTTATATTGCTAAAGACTTGGGAATATGAGATAAATTTGGTAACACCTCTTTTGCATTACCAATAGGATCAGCATATGCTTAGCCCATAGCTATGCTGACTGGAGTGTTAACTTTTGTTTCAGACGTGAAAATTTATATGAATCTTAAGTAATAGCTGATGGAGAACTACTACTATAAACAAAAACCTAATTGACAAGCTAAGTATCTAAATAGACATTTAATTTGTCCAATAAATCATAAATATTCTTATTATAATCAATTCCTGACATTTCATCATCCTACTATCTTAGATTCCTTTATCCCATTCTTCATCACATGCCTTTATGATTTAGTACAGATTAATAGTGTCTTATAAGGGATAGTTACTAGTTGCATTCGCATGAGTAACTTTTAATAAAGAACACTAGACCCAAACGTGCTTTGAGGTTTTGCTTTCAAGACTTAGCAAAAATTAACTCCTGTCATCTAAATTGAACTAGGATATGATAGTCATCCATCCATTTCCAAGAGTATCTATCGTACACTTCATACTCATTCTATTAACCATTCAATTTTACAAAGAAAATACCAAAAATAATAGCTTAGAATTGAATTCTATTGCATCCAATTAGTTGTAGTTTAAAATGACTTTCAAAACCAACCCCATGTTTTCTTGCATTTTAGATACTTAGTTAACTTAGATAGCTCAATAAAGACTCCTCAAGTGAGACGATCCGAGTTTTGCATTGTACTACAATTCCCGATTAAAAATACTTTACATTTGATCCTAAGGCGGAAAGACACGGTCAGATCAGTGGTGATGTATTTCTGCAAAGTACATTGATAATGATGTGGAAATGAGAATGAAGGTGAATGTCTTATTATAGGTCTATATAGGCGTCATCACGAGTTTTTGTAGTTATATATATTTTGGCATAATCTGTAATTATTTGAGTTGTAAATTTTCCGCTAAGTGCGATTTCCTTTCATCAGATTCTTGGCATAATGGATCAGCCTGTATTAAGGCCCCATTTGTTACAAAGAAGATTTGGGGAAGGAAAGGAAAGGAATGGAAGATTAGGAGGGAACTTTAAAAATGTAAGCCGTTTGGTACACTAGGGAAAGGAAGTTAGTTGAGGGAAAATAAAATATTTGGTAGGAAGAAAAGGAAGTTGATTAAGTGGGAATGAAAGATAAAATACCTATAATACCCTTGAACAAAAAAACACCACACATCCACACCTATCTCTCAATCTCATCTCTGCCTTTCTTCCTCACTCTCGTCTCTGCCCTCTCCTTCACATCATCAGCGCCTCTTCTTCATCCACTATCGCGCTGCATCCACCATCGTCGGGGCCCTCTTGCATCACACCACCATCACCTAGGCGCCTCTTCTTCATCCACCATAAAATGCCCCTAAATTAAAAAAACAATCGTGGAATGATTCTTTTTGTTTTCGCAATGGGACATAAACAAATCCTAAAGCAGGTGGCGTGAAGGTGCAGATGTAAAAGAAACCCTCTATTCGTTCGGACGTTCGAACGACAATGTTACGTTCAAATGTAATAAGCACCCAATCGCTTACGTTCGAACGTAAAATTTGACAGATTCTTGAGGTTCATATAAGCAATTTCACAACCCTATATACAGAAAATCAGACCACCAGAACATCGAAACTATATTCTATAAACAAACAAAGACGCATGTAAAGGGGGAAAAACATATTTCGAGAGAGTAATAGGGCATCTAGAAGAAACAGGGCATCGTGCAACGTTCTAAAACACCAAACAATGAAGACTCATTGCACTTTATCTCTATTCCACCTTCAATCTTAGCAATGAGACACGATTAAAGCAAGAGGGTCGGCAAAATTTCAGAGAGTAGCTCGACTTATTGTCGAATTGGAAGCCGCTTGGTTTTTTCGAGGAGGGTCGGTGGGTTTTGGTGATGCCTACCATCGAAGCATCGACGCAAGCGGCCACGAAGAAGAAGCGGGGAAGAAGAAGATTTCGGGGCCAATTTCGTCGCCGATGATTTCACTCTCCTAGGAAGATTCAAACTTTCCCTCCATTTTTGGATGGAATGAAGGTTCCCATATTTGAGGGAAGATTGACAGAGGCGGGAAAGCACCTTCCCGGGAAAGCATCGCACCAAACACGTTTTTTGTGAGGGAACTTTGTTATCTTCCCTTTCCATCACCAAGATTCACTCTAACAAACGGGGCCTAAGAGAAAGATGGATTGGGATATCTGGAAAGAAAACTAAGCTGAATGGACAGGAAGTCTGCTCACGTTCTTGTGCAAATCTTTCTCATGCGTACTTGTAGGCTTTCTTCTTTTCTTTAGTGAACCTTTTATGAGCGGTTTCTTGATCAAGAGGGGATTCTTGAAACAAAAGAGTCGTCACTTATCTTTTATCATCAACATTTTCAGATAATATATGTAAGATTACTAGTCTAACTGATAGCAGAATTTTCCCTATTCAGGTACACCACAAGTTCACATCTATTCAGTGGAGATGCAGAAGAGGCATTTGTTCGTGTTAGAAACAAGGTGGCACATAGCATTGTTGCTTCATCTTAAAATGAATGTTTGGGAAAATGAAATATTTACTCATAATTCAGTATGAGACAAATGATTTATTTCCCTAGCAAAATTGATTCTGTAATTTTTACTGAATCAATTATCAGTGTTTTGTATGACACAATAATCCACTTGCTTTGTCATTTTTATCATATCTTGTATAGTTTACTCTACCTTTTACACAAGTCATTTCTATCACCCATGCATGTTATCCATGTCACCCTTTGAGGAGTGAATTTCCGTTGACATTCAGCTATTCATTTTTTCCCCCTGGTTTTTCTGATGATTAACAGGTTAAAGTTCCTTTATATGGTTGCGACTGCTATGCATATGCAGTTCTGGCTTCTGGCTTTGTAGATCTTGTTGTTGAGTCGGGTCTGAAGGTTAGCTAAACTGTGTCATCTCCTTTGACTTTTGAATCTATTTAACATTATTGGCTCCATATGTTATGGGACTTAAAATGCCTGTATATTTCCTCACAGAAGTTAACATTTACCTCAAATAGAGACATTCAGATAATGAGATACGGCACCTGTTTATTGTTTCAAGCATCTCTCTGTTAAGCATGTAAATAAAAGAGAAATTTTGTGTAGTGCAGATTATAAACTTGGTCCTACACTTAGGACCGGAGTAGTGTAATAATTTCAATTCGCTTTTAAGTCCCATATGGAAAAGGCATCGGGAAAAGCACCAAAATAATTTTTTCCCCAAAAAATTTACCTAATTAAGCATATTCGAAACTTTTTACCAAATTAATGCTCACGCCTTGGTTATGCGGGGGATTCACGCCACATCGGCCGCGTGAAACGAGATGGCGTGGACTGTTTCACGCCACCTAGTGGCTCACTAGGTGGCAATGAATTAATCTTCAAAAAAAAAAAAAAAAAAAAAGTCAGGTGGCGTGAATAAGGTTAACGCTCGGAAAATGTCGTGGCATGAACCCCATTCACGCCACTAGTGACGTGACTTGTCTGCGCCACCAACCGCATTATTTTGGTAAAAAGTTTCCAATGTGCTTAATTAGGTAAATTTTTTGGGGGAAAAAATTATTTTGGTGCTTTTCCCAAAAGGCATCACATGCATACTGAACTTAATCTCACTTTTTCTTTGTTTTTTTGGATAATCAAACGTAGTTATAACTTTAATTGTGTTTCAGCCCTATGATTTTCTTGCTTTGATACCCGTTATAGAAGGCGCTGGAGGTGTCATAACTGATTGGAAAGGTGATGAACTCTGTTGGGAAGCTTCTCCAACTTCAT
This sequence comes from Acacia acuminata, assembly GCA_019022655.1. Classification (NCBI taxonomy): domain Eukaryota; kingdom Viridiplantae; phylum Streptophyta; class Magnoliopsida; order Fabales; family Fabaceae; genus Acacia; species Acacia acuminata. Next base: position 483,702 of record JAFJYI010000174.1, read on the forward strand.
CTGCAAGAAGTATGTGCTCATTGAATTTTACCCTGTGGAACCCTTCAATTTTTTTTTTTGTTCCTTTCTTGCTTAATTTGAATCTTGCCACTAAATGAATGAGCTGATAAAGCCATGTAAGTTCCACCCCCTTATTTAACCTGATTATGCTTTTATTATCATTTCTAAGAGTTGCATGTGCCAGGTTTCAATGTTCTGGCAGCTGGAGACAAACAGATTCATCTACAAGCTCTAGAATCATTACAATGGAGGTGATACCGTTCAAATAGCAGAGACCGTGGATCGAATGTAAGCGGACCTCCCAAGGAAGATCATCCGGAGAAACTAGCATTCATCCTTTGGACGTTTGTTGTAGATGTATATAGTGGAAACAATTGATTGGCGTTTATTTAATAAATTGAAGAAATAATTATGCAGCTTTGTTAGCTGTAGGATTTGGTGAATTCGCAATGCTCAGACGTAAAACAGACTTAACTATCAAATAAAAATGAACATAAACAAGGAACTCCTTCCTTTACTTTTTTTTTTTTTTTTGATAAAGAACTCCTTCCTCTACTTGAAATTGCAAAGAGAAAACAAATGGAAATATCAATGTAGGGCAGAACGCAAGGCCTAGGAGAATTGGTTGGGCCTGAGGAAGCCTTCTCCGGATGTGGCAGGACGAGGCCCGACGATAATAAATGTTCCTCTATTGTTTATCGTTCACACTGAAGCAAGCATGTTTAATCCAGAATCAAAACTTCTTTGTTCCATCAAGGCTTCCTCTTCACCGCTCCTTAGGTGTACTCCCAGTGACTCGCGCAGCTCCTCCTCCTTCGGGTGCACCACCAATGGTACAGGCAGTGGCTGCTCCTCCTCCGCGGGCAGTGATGGCTCCTCCACGGGTGGCTCCTCCTCCTTTGTGGGCGGTGGCAGCTCCTTCCCAGGGGGTTGCTCCTCCTCTACAGAGGAGCTGCCACCGCCCACAGAGGAAGAGGAGCTTGCCGGGAAGGAGCCGTCGCAACCCAAGGAGAAGGAGCAGTCAACACCTGCACCATTGGTGGTGCACCTAGAGGAGGAGGAGGAGCTGTACGAATCACTGGTGGTGCACCTAAGGTGCAGTGAAGAGGAAGCCTAAAGATGATGCAACAAGGGAGTTTTATTTTTTGATTAAACATGCTTGAACGATAAACAATAGATTACATATTTTACAATTTAGCTAATGAAAAGCCACTGAGGCAGCCAAATTGAACATTATCATTCCATTCACGACAACAATATGAATCTTACTAGACTTTTGAAGTGGAAAAGTCTTTTCCTTCATAAAATCTTCATAAATTATATAATCACGTTCTGCACGTATAGCAGACATCCCAGCTTCAGTGCAGACATTTCGAAGACCCGCACCATTGAACCCCTGAAGTTAATTGAACACATGAAATCATTAGGCAAAGTTGTAAGGATTGGACTTGAACAGGGATTCTTAAGATCTATCTCAGCAAGCTTAACAAGTGCTTCATAATCAATTTCCCCATGTTTTGCAATTCCAGCAGCATGAATTCTGAGGATTTCCATCCTTGCTAGCTCATTTGGCAGAATTGTGTCACCACATGCAAATCTTCAAAAAATTATGAACTAATTCGAGTAGATAATTACCTTCCCGAGCTGATCAAACCCATCAAGCTGGTTCAGCAACTCCATGAGTGTTCTTTGAATTTCCCGGTCAGCACTTGTTCCCTCACTGAAACGGCGTCCACCAATGGCATCAATCTCATCCATGAATATGATGCAAGGCTAAACAAAAAGGTGGTATTAGTTAAAAGTCAATTTAATTGAGGCGTCTAAGGAAGCTTACAAATGTTTACAAATATAATAAATATATAAATTAGAATGCTTACAAATGTTTTCTTACAAGATAATACTAAATAATAATACATTGTTAACTAAATCACCTATGTCTAACAAGTTAATAATAATACATAATTTATAATTTATTTATGTTGAAGATTATGAATATTTGGTGAGAATACTACATCAACTAGGTCATTATTGTTACGTTCATCACTCATATTCTCTTATTTCCTTATTCAGCTTGAAAAAATCCACATAAGTCGAAAATATCTCCGGATAATTACATCCCACTGATATTCCCGTAGGTCCAATTTTTTTTTTAATCGTAGGTCAAATGCTCACACTTTCTTCAATCTATTTTTATCCCGTAGTCCCAAACACATTAATCTATTTTCTATTTTCAAATGCTCACACTCTTTTTTTTCAATCGGTCTGCTACAGAAGTATATTTTTATCCCGAACACGTCAATCTATTTTCTAGCTCCAGACCCCATCTCTGAGAAATCACAGTGTAGAAAGAAAAAAATAGATTACCCAGAAAGAACATCAAAATCACTGAGAAGAGACCGGTTCACAGAAGTATGAGCAATATAAATTATGAAAAGCTAAGTAAAAAATATAGCATATAACAATACAAATCATCTTTCTGGCGTCATGGCCCTCAAAGAAGAACCAAAGGCTTGTGGGTCTGAAACTGATAGCTATGTTACGTGAAGAAAAAGTGAGACGAAGGCCAAACGTGAACAGAGGACTGCTTCACAACCTGAACAGAGGACATTTCCAACCTAATCCTGATCAGGCCGAAGAGAACAGACAGAGCAAGAGAGAGAGAGAGCGAGATTCAGTCAAAAAGGAAGAACAAGAAATGAAAGTGAAGATACATGTTCCAAAAACCCAATCGCATATGAACAATGTACAGTCAAAAAAGGAAGAACAAAAGTGAAAGTCGAAGCCCGATCTGAATCACGAATTTGAAGACGATGGAGGGCTCTCACAAACCTGAAGAATGATGTTCTTGGACGGGTCAAGTGAGGGCCACGAGGAGACCACCTGGATCTGAAGCACGAATCTGAGCCCAAAGCTGAAGACGATGGATGAGGAATCTGCAGGCTGAGGACGAACACCTGAAGACGATGGCCGGATCTGAAGACGACCACCTGGACGGATCTGAATCACAATGGGTAGGGCGATGGGTAGGCCTTCTTTATTCGGATTTTGTTGCTGTGGATGGGGAGACTCTCCGACCAGCTATTTGAAGAAGAGAAGAGAAGAGTAGGTGGGATCTCGCTGGAAAGGACGAAATGCCGGTGTGGAAATTACTTCCGAAATTCAATGCTTCACAGAGATTTATTCACAGATCAGAGCAAAGAAACTCAAGTCCACATTCAATGCTGAATTTAATTTTCGAAGAAGAGGACGCAGTGAACGTTCGCTTCACAGATCACAATCGTATGGCAGGGAAAGCCTGCAGTTTATTTCCCATTCAGAGATTGATTTAATGCTGAATTTAATTTTCGCACAGACAACACGCTGAACACTGGATCAGGTGCAAGAAAGGGACAACTCAAAAACGCTGACAACACGCTGAACACTGATCTTCGACGTTGCTGGAGGTTTCTGCAATTTTTTGCCAACGCTCCAATAAGGAGAGGTTGCTTTTTTGGTTTAAGCCCCCAAACATTTCCCACTGAATTTTTTTTTTCACTAAATTTTGTTTTTTGTTTTTTTATATATATTAAAATTTTAAGAAATGGGTTAGGTTCACTCACAGTCTAAGGACAGAGTACTTGGAGTCCAGTCCGTAGGGTATATATGTCTTCACCTCTTCCCAACGTTTCTATTGCTTTGTAAATCCCTAGAATGCTTTCCTTAGTACCTTTACCAACTTGAGGATGATATCTCTTTCTTTTTTTTTTAAGAAAATCCGACCGTTTTGCCAATTAAACTAAGGTACTACTTTCATTGTTCGAGCGGACTTTTTTGCGAGCCGAGGCTCTCATACAGCCAGCCCAAACATGCTGAATAATGTCTTTCCAGTTCCAGGAGGCCCATGAAGAAGAACACCCTGGAGAAAACAAAATTAATCAGTTCTTTTTCTTTAACAATGTCCTAAGCCATTCAACTATTTCCAGCATGACCATTCCTTTGGGAGGTCTGATGCCAACCCTTAGAAACAGCTCACGATTCATTAAAGGCAGCCCTATGGATTCCCCAAGCTCTCGAATTTGATCTTAAAGCCCTCCAACAGCAGAGTAACTAACATTGCCAGGGCCTTCATGAAGCATATTATATACAACTGGATCAACCTGGCACATATGAAAAAACAAAAACGTAAACAAGCCAAGAATTTAGAATTGCATGTAGGATGACAACAGACAGTCCAATAGTAGATGATCAAATACTTCACCGGGTAGAGCCCACATGATGGTTAGAGTAGTCATATCAAGCACCACTCGAGTGCCTGCAGTTAGCTTCTCTTTGTCAACCTTCTGGCGTTAGCGAACCACATATCTAGGTCCACTGCTTGCTTTAACCATATCTGAAACAATTCCGATTATAAGTATTACTACTTCATGACTGTCGAAACTTAGGAAGAGAACAGAAGATATAGATGTTATGGAAAAAATTGTTCAAGACAGATCCTAAATCTGACAGAATGAATGGGTTCCAAATCCAGCAAAAGTATGTTACACCTAAACAGCTACATATAATGTTGAATTCATAAACACACTGAACTTGGGAATTGATACAGATAGATGCAGAACAAATTATAATTACACCGTTCACTGTCAAGAGGCCTCAGAACCTCGCCAATGATTTGGCCAACACTCTGCGGGGACTACAGATCATCTTCAGTTTTAGAGAATTTGGCTGATTTGGCCCACACTCTGCAGGGACGACAAGTGAATTTGGCTGATTGGGCATTGCAATGTAAGAAAAAGGGCCTTATTGAGAAAGTTATGGACCCTTTACTTGTAGGAACATGTGACCCTGAATCAGTAAACAAGTTTGTTGAGGCAGCTGAGTAGCGTTTAGCTGATTATGGAGTTGATAGGCCTTCAATGGGAGACGTGTTGTGGAATTTGGAGTATGCTTTGCAACTTCAAGAAGCTTACTTAGAAGTAAAAGCTGAGACCAAGACGGAGATCGAGACCAAGCCCCCCATTGCTGCTTCTGATGTTCATCATGATCGTGAAGAAGCAAATAATAATGATGACGACCCCGATGAAAAAGAGAAACAAGACGTTTCTATCGAAATACATTCTGGAACTACAATGTCTGATCAATTCTCTAATATTACTGCTAGGTGAGAATGAAAATCCCAATTGCAGCCTCTTTGTGTTTTCAAGATATTGATTATATACTATTTGCCTTATATGCTAATGATATGGATGCTTTCCTATAAAGGAGATTGGTTCTATCCCGTCTGTAATTTAGAAAAAATATTTAAAATGTAGAAAGAGAATTTAGATATATCTGACATATATTGATACATATGTCTTGGAAGATTCATAATTTTAAGTAGATTTAGTATAAGATCTATTTCTTTTTTACATGAACAATCAATAATTAATATTCTTAATTATTGTGACGGGTCTAATTTCGTTGGAGGCCCAGTGCCATTGTAAAAGAAAAGTAATTTTGGTAAAACCCCGCCAAAATAGTCTAACCGGCGCATAACCACGCTGCGCGTGTTAGATGTAAAATTTTTACTGTAACCCAGTACAACACCTGGGAATCAAGGCCGATCCGATCTTACAGGGCCTGGTCTATAGGACCAGGCTTAACAGTCTACCCTACAAGATTTGAGATAATGAAAATATCTGTTTTCAAAGTCCGACCCGATAGTACCAAGCGGGGTGGATCCAGGATTTCATGGGAGGGGGGCACCATTAGCGGGGGTTCGGGCGCGCGCCCCCTAAATTTTTTTTTTTTTTTTTTTTATAAGCAAAACTTTAAATACATTAAAAAATACAAGAATATAAAGGAAAAAGTAAGACAAGTGCTATTAGAAATAGTAACTTATTTGGACACCGAGATATTTTAATAACAAAAATATATTGCAATAAAAATAATTACAATATCATCCTTCTAGGCCTTATTTTTTGAAATTCCATCATAATCGTCTCATTATCAATACTATCAAATACATCCTTTTCAATATAAGACACCAAGCAAGTGACAAATTGGAAAATAGAGAGGGAAAAAGAAAAAGGAAAAAAAAAATTAAGAGACAAGGGAGAAAATAGAGAGGGAAAAAGAAAAAGAAAAAAATTAGTAACAAATTGGGAAAAAAAGTTGGGGGGCACTTGCCCCCCAATCCAATACCTAGATCCGTCTCTGGTACCAAGGCCGAGCCGGCCCTATAGGATCTCGAAAATTACTATTCTAAATTTTAACTATTTTTCCTTCGATTTTTTTTAAAGAAATAGCAAAGAAATATAATTAGTAAATTGCAACCATTAAAGTCTAATATATCAAATAAATGTTATCAATATTAATATCTAAACAATATAAATCATTCAACAAATAAACACATTCATTAATTCGTAATAAAAAAACAAATAAACACAAAAAAATATGTTTTTTTCCTTTTTAAAAAAAAAAAATATTAAACAAAGGAATTGTTTTATATATGCCCACGACAAAATGCTTTTCCCTCTCATAATTTTGTGTGTGTTAGATTTTAAATAAAACATGAGGTTGATAGGCCGTATCAACTTGATTCTTGTTTTAGAATATATATTTTTCTTTTAAAAAATTCAAAACTACAACTTTTCATACTGTGTGATGTCAAAATGAATATATATATATATATATATATATATATTCTTTTCTCAAATTAGTACTTGCATTTTATAAGGAAAATTTTTGTTTTCATCAGTAATATTATCTCAATTTACAACAATGTGTGGCTGAAAGAACCTGCAAAACTAGAAACCATATAAATTTCATTGGGCCTTTCTTCCGCAGGTGGAAATTAAAAGGTCATCTGAATTTAGTTATGACCAGAATGTTCTTTTACTTATATTTTTGTTAAACCTCAAGGAATCCTATCAATCTCAAAGATTGTAAAATTAAGGGTTAAATATCAAATTTGCTAGGGAAGTTTTACTAATGGAGCGTCCAACACCCGGAAGTTTTTTGGGTACCAAATTTGCCCGAAGTATGAAAAAGGTACCAAATTTGCCCATTTGTTAATTTTGACCGTTAAGTTTGACTAACTGTCCACGTGGCATGCCACCTCATGACACGTGGCATGCCACCTCATCAACCAATAAGAGTTAAGTATCATTTTTGCCCCGAAAGTTTTTAATGAGAGCAATTTTGCCCGGAAGTTTTTACTAAGGAGCAATTTTACCCGGAAGTTTACAAAATGTATCAATTTTGCCATTCTAAATCGGTCAAAGACCATACATGTCATGCCTTGAAAATGTCGAACTTGGAGTCGAGAGAAGGAGATCCTTGAGACGTTGAGCTCAAGGCAAAATGTAATTTATGAAGCCGAACCGGTCACGGGAAGCATCACTTATGATCTAAGCAAATGATCAATCTATACAAACTGCAGGGCCGGCCTGATTAAGCCCGAGGCCCTCCAAGGCCGGCCCTGCAGGGCCAATTTCAAATTTCTAGCTTATTTTTCAAGCCCGAGCCCTGCAAGGCCAGGGCTTAAACGGGCTGGCCCGATTTCCCAGCTCTAGTCCCTGTGACCAGTTCGGCTTCACAAATTCTGGCCGCCTTGAGCTCAACATGTCAAAGATTTCTTCTCTCGACTCCAAGTTCGACCTTTTCAAGGCATGACATGTGTGGTATTTGACTGATCTAATAGTCAAATTTAATATCGGGAGAAAGAAGGGCAAAATTGCTACTTTTGTAAACTTCCGGGGCAAAATTGCTCCTCAATAAAAACTTCCAGGGCAAAAATGATACTTTTGATTGATGAGGTGACATGCCACGTGTGATGAGGTGGCATGCCACGTGTGATGAGGTGTCACGTAACGGTCAAAATTAACGGAGGGGCAAATTTGCTACCTTTTTCATATTTCCGGGGCAGATTTGGTACCCTAAAAACTTTCGGGTGCTGGACGCTCCATTAGCAAAACTTCCATGGCAAAAATGCACCTTAACCCTAAAATTAAATAGCCAGTCTCTTGCATACACGCTCCTCAAATTTTGTATAGCAAATGTTCTCATAATTGCAAAAGTGGTTATGCATCCTTGGAAAGACTACAGCTTTTTGTCCCAATGAGAAAGTCGTAGAACGAAAAACACTTTTTGTGTCAAAACTCAAAAGTTCTTCAATAGCAAAGGATTCTTTATAGCATAACATGGCCATTGTTGATTGTCATAATTATCATCGACCTAGAGAAAGTAATTTTGAAGTCAAACTTATGCTGCTTTTCTTACGGGGTCAAAGTTTATTTTCTGCATCAGGCTAGGGGAAAACATAAGTTTATTCATAAAGGGAAAAGTTTACATGGGTTGTCCTCTCGTTAGGCATTAGCTAATCATGGTTAAACATGCAAAGGGAATTGTCAACCAATTTTATCAATACAATGTCAAAATTTTAAAGAACAAAGTTGTCGGAATTTCTGGAAGCTATCATAAAAAGAGAGAAATGAAAGGCCCATCAGCTTCCTTTTCCTGATTCCTTCAACAGTATGTCTTTGTTACAAAAGCAAGCCTATCAGCTTTCTACCCATATCTTAGATGGCATCTGTGTATTAATATTCAGTAGGAGCATCAATATGAAAAAACATGTCCAATGTCTAAAGCATGTCTACAAAATGAAGAAGCCACCAAAAAAAAAAAAAAAAAAAAAGCAGGGACAAACATTAGAACTCACTTGAACATATCCTGTTTATTTACAAGGTGTGCTGTGTATTCATGCATATTCAGGTTCTTAATTCTTGATAGAGACATATATATATATATATATATATATATAACAAAACACCATGAGACCGTAAAGAGTTTACATTAATAATTATTAACTAATTAGTGTAATGAGTTAAGGTTAATAATTCATGAGGGCCGTAAGAAATTATAGTTTTCAGTAACGATTAAACAAATTTTTTGTTTTCAACCTCATAAAATTTTGTGTGAAAGTCATATAATAAGCAAATTTAACCTTCAAGACACTGTTGCTCTTTCTTACTAAGCTCATCTCTTTCTTTTGGTAAGACGAAGATGCAGTTACACTGTTAATTAGGCTCGAAGATCATGCACGAGCTGGTATCACCTAAGAATATCTATTGTGGCCACTGTAGAACTTTTTTTTTTTTTATGTTTATTATTATAAATTATAAAATTTTTCAGGTCTCGAATTATGATGTTCCCCTTGAAAATCCATTTATCAAATGTTGGAATTTAAAAAAATACTGTGACTTTTAGAATTTGTGGCACATGGCTTGAATAATATAAAGATATTGTTTTTTTTTTTTTTTTTTTTTTCCATTATGCCTCTTATATTGAAAATTGTTATATAGATTTTTAATAAATGGTAAATTAAAATACTTATATACGAAAAACATTTTTTTATTAAAAAAATTGGTCTATCCTTCGATGTTTTGTTTATTTATTTATTTCTTTCTCAAAAAGTTGCCGCGGAAGAAAAACCTAATGAATATTAAGAACTCGTATTCAAATGACGTCCTTAAGGTATGTTATTTAAACTATAATTCACTTGCCATGTACCATTTTCAAATGGTTAAAGTATTTTATAGTCATGTCAAATAACCAAAGTTCATTGATCTCTTGCATCATTTTCTTTTTGTAAAACAAATCAAGTCTTTAACGCAAATTTGAATTTAGGATTATTTTTAGATAAATTGAGATTCTCATTCTAGGAAGTCATTTGGCTATATCATCTTCTTGTTTTTTTTGGTCTTTTTTCGGGGGTCAATCAAGCATGATGAAGATCTCTAAAAAGATGTAGAGGAAGAATGAAACGAACAATTAATGAGATTATAGAGCGAATATATTAATTAATAATCTATCTAAATGTAAGGCTTATGATAGAGGACAATAGTATCGTGTGATTTATATAGCCAACCCCACCTAGCGGGATAAAAACGTTTTTCTTTTTGTGGGTTGTTTGTCTTATATTTCCATGACTAAAAATATAATTATTAATTTCTCATGTGTAAGTATATTCATTGAGATTATTATGCTAGTAAAAGAAAATTAGGATCATTTTTATCAAAGCATGTGCATGGTACACTGAGAAAATCCATTTATCAAATGTTGGGACTTAAGAAAATAGTGACTTTTAGAATTTGTAGGGCATGGGTTGAATAATATGAAGATATTGATTTTTTCATTATATCTTTTATATTGAAGATTGTTATAGATTTTTAATACATGATAAATTAAAATACTTACATACCAAAAGCAATGTATTTAAAAAAAAAAATTGGTCTATTATTTGATGTTTTATTTATTTATTTCTTTCTTTCTGAAAAAATTGCAGCAGATACTTGAAGAACTATAAAATATAAAGGACAATCTTATGTGTGAAAATTTTGCTCGGAAGAATAATCTACTGAATTTTTGTAAGAATTGTAAGAAGCTCTCTCTTTCAAATAACATCAGTGTGGTATGTCATTTAAACTATAATTTAGTTATCATTTACCATTTTTAAGTGATTAAAATATTTTATAGTCATGTCTGCATCACTTTATGCTATTTGAATTTGCCACTATCTTTAAGTGACTTTAGATTTTCACTCTAGGAGAAGTCATTTGGCTATGCATCTTGTTGTTGTTGACTTGTTGTTGTTGTTGTTTTTTTTTTTTTTTTTTTTTTTTGGTTGGTGTTTGGGGGAGGGGCTGTGTTATATTGCCATGCATTTAAAATATCACAATATTAAATTCTCATGTTTTATAAAAACTTGAAACCCTAATAACAATAAAAGGTAAGAAAGTGAAATCCTCACAATTTTTGGATGATGTCAAGTACGGTTGAAAATGTCGTGGTCTAATGGCTTATGTTGCTTTCATATTAGTGTACCATGTAAAAGCTCTGAATTTTCTATTACTTCAGAACCCCCACTCACCAACATCTTCATCATCCTCTGTTCTGTCCCTGTTCTCTCTTTCTCCCTTTGTTCTTTCACTCTTTTTCTCCTCTCTCCCCCTCTCTTTCTCTTTCATACATTCTTTAACAGAGAACCTAATCAAAGCGTATTGAGTCTGAACTGGTTAGGATCAGAGAGTGAAGAAAGGGGATGAGTGGTTGGAAGTGGCAAAATACATGTGGATACGAAAACGAACCTGAGGGGGATCGTGATGCTCTCTATTCAATTCAATAGTGATAGATTTAATTTTACTGAAAACACACGTCATCATTTCTAGCTTCCAGGTTTTGTTTGTATTTGTTTTAGTATTTTCGTTTTTATTTTAACGCACGTGATTCTTGATGGTGAAATTTTGGCACTAATGAATTTGGTTTAATCATCATGTAATGAGGCCTTGGTGAAATGGCGATTGTTGAATCCTGTTTCTGGTTACATAAGCTAGAACTATATTCAGCAAGAACAGAGGTTTAGATTGTGCATGAGGGGCAGTAAAATGTACTACAAGATAAACTCACCAAAGTTTTTCTACTGTTGGTGTCTGTCAATAATGATTACAAAGGTTTTTTTTATTAAGAAAAATAAAATTAGTGGCATTAGCATTTGTGAGCAATAATTTTACCGACCCGTACTTTCCTTAATTACTTGGTTGTGTATTTAATTTTTGGTGACCAAGATTGTGGTGCGCATATGTCATGGTTAGGTATTGCTTATTTATTTACATTCTCCTTTTTGGTTGGGTACAGTTAAATATGGATGTAGAGCAATAACAAAGCATTCTTCATTCAATGTGAGGCTACTTGATGATTATTTATGCTATTCAAAAAATGAAGAAGATTCTAGAGTTGAAGCTGAAGTCAATGCTGAAGAAGTACTCAACACAAATAAGAATATTGGCTGCACCTGAGTTACAGCCTTCCCAACCAACTGATGTCCATTTATCAGCAAAAAGGAAGAGAAGGAGTTGCCGCGATGCTGCAGAGTCGCTTGCTAAAGCACTGAAGCAATCTTCTGCCAATTTATGTAGGGAATTTGCAGAAATGCAGAAGGATTCAAGAAGAATTGGTCCTATTGACTTGAATAGGGCTGAGGAAATATAGGCAACTTATGAGAATAGATGGTCTCAAGTGGGGTGAGATAAACAAGGCTCATGTGAAAATTACCGAGTCGCCTTCACTACTAGTTGCATTCTCAATGATCCCTGAAAATGAGATGGGTTGATTGGGTGTTTAGTCTTCTGGAATAGCCATGTAGTACCTTTATTTGCTTCTTTTTATTTCTATTTTGGACAATGTAGACGAAATGGGCTTTTGGGTGCGTAGAATTCTGGAATAGCTATGTAGTATCTTTAGTTGCTTCTTTTTATTTCTATTTTGGACAATGTAGTCATCATCTCAACAAATTTATGATTTAAATTTCTAAAAACATGATCTAACTTATTGGTTCTTATGCATGGATTTATTTATTGGATTATTGGCTCAGTTTCGATTTACATAGAAATTATACTTCTTGTCATATAACACACACACACACACACAAAATTTATTAATAAACATGCATTATACTTTATTATATATGCGTGGAGGATTCAACTTATATGGGTTGTTTTGTTAATAAAATTTTTGTTATACATATGGCCAAGGGTAATTTTGCCTATTAATTGATTATTATAACTGTGGATAAGGTTATTATACAAACTCGGTGAAATAATAGATAATTCAAGTGATTATATATATACATATATAAATATAAGCAGGGGTAAACTTGTCTCTTCATATATTATTATCATATATTCTCATCATATATTCTCATATTTAATGTAATCCAACCAAAAGTTTTCATGTTTATACATCATCTTTCTCTAATGACAAATCAAATGAATTCATGTAATTATCATTACATTGCATTGCATTACATTACATTTCCTCCGATTCCGTAAACTAAACGGGCACTTACATACTTCATGATCGCCACCTCATTTGTAATATGACTAATTAAAATATAACAATTCATCTTATTTTAATCCTACAATATAGATATGAGTCATATGAAGAAATTCAATTTTTATGATTTTAAAAAACATAAACTTCATAATTTTGAAAAACGGAAGACGCAATTAATTCCCTCCCATGAGTTGTTATTTTTAAAATAATAAAATTTGAATTTTTCCGAATGCCTCATTTGCCATATAAAATTTTAATAAGATGAGTTGTATTTTAATTAGTTAGAGTACAGATGAAGTACTACTCATGGGCTATATAAGCATTTCTCCAAAAACTGGGGTATGGGACCACCATGTGTCCACATCCCATTAGCATTTGAGCATCTTACCATGCTCCTATCCCCACCCCAAAAACATCCTCATAATAAAGCCGTAACGTGGGAATAACATCAAATACCAGGGCATGTGGGCGAACTGAAGAGCATTGACGCGAAGCTTAGTTAAAACAGCCAAAGAGAAACAAGTAAATCAGAGGAGATGGAGTATATTAATAGAAAAAATATGCAAGACTTATCCAAATTCATCTCTTACACTGAATCTCTCTACCGTGCAGATTTAAGATCCTCTTTAACACCATACAGTTTTCATTCTTTTGCTCTGACGATAAATAACGTATCATCAACGAAGAAGTAGTGAGAAATCATAGGACCACCTTGAAACAATCTCAACCCCATCAAATCTAAGGTGACAAAGGATGTCCAACTCCTCTATTAGCTCTGTAACGCACCAATTGCAATTTGGACGACTTGAATGAAACTGAAATATAATTAAAGACCACAAAGTATTACCGGAAGATGAAAGGATAAGTCTTTAGATGAACGGGTGAGTATTAACTACATGGGAATGCTGAATGAAAATTGCCAACGGATGAAATTAACCGCCTAGCTAATTAGTAGATGTTGGGACTTATAGGCAGATTAAATGAGTTATTTATTATAATAAGATACCAAAATTACCCTCAATAAAAATAAATAGCTAAAAGAGATTTTCTCAGGTCAAAAATTAATTAAACAAATTGGTAGAATTCATATAGGGTCTGAGAAAGGAATTAAACCCAAGAATCTAATAACAATTGAGAAGCAGTCACAGACAAGTTTTAAAGTAAAAAATGACACTATATTATATTGCTCACTTCTCACCTAGACTTATTAGTAATCAAATTCATTTTTTGTTGCTTCATTGCATAGTTATTCTCCCTAACAAATTTTATAGTTTAGGGTTACTGTGCTAAAATAACTTTCAACTTTTATCAAAAGTGTAATAGTAATCATAAGCTATTTTTTGGAGCAAAAGTGACCCTAAACTTTCAAAATTGGGGTAAAACCATTAAACTCAACTAACTTCCATATATTACAATATAAGAGTACTGAAATACCCGCACTTGCAAAATACCGTGGCTGCTATGCAATCTAATGATTTTTCATCTCCCTTCCTCTAATTGTTGCTCTCACCTTCTTCATCATCGAGAGTGGGGTTCACATTAGGTGTGTAATAACCTATGATTATTCTGTACATTACTTCTTCTAACCTTGTTTGCATTCGAAATGGTTTGTTTGTTTGTTTGTTTTTCTCCTAAAATCATGTTGTGTGTAAGCTTTTGTGTTTTGATTGAAGTTGCTTGAGGCAGCTTCTTTGGCGGGTTTATAGTTAAGATCGAATTCACCTTCGCTATAACTGTGTTATCATGCAGGACATTAAGAGGGAGACATGGGTGCTAACTGATGAGGGGAAGACATATGCTGCCGCAGGATCACCTGAAGTGCAATTGTTTCTGGAAATACCGCCAGAAGGAATCTCAAAAAAGAACTTTAGGTTATTATTCAACACACTGAAGACATAAGATAGCTTTAATTGTTCTTACTATTAGTTGTCATAGTTCGATTAGGAAATTGTATTCAATTTTCTGTTTTTGTACTGTACCAGTAAATTTTGGTAAGAAAACTGAAAGCTATTATCTCCTTGCAGAAAAAGCTAGACCCCTCTGCCTTCCAAATAGGCTGTGCTCAGGCTGCAAAAGAATAAATGGGTGGAGTTAGGAAAACAACTTATATCCCGGAAGGTTTGCTATGGTCAACTTGTTGCCTTAATGGCTCAATCTTGAAATGGTCAAAGTTCATTAGATTCTTCTTTGGGTTAAGGTGTAAATTCGCCAACGAAGTGTTATGTTAGGAGCACCGAGCACAAAAATGTTTTGAAGGGAGCAAAAATACCAATGAATAATTGAAATAGAGTGAAAATACCAATGAAGAATTCAAAACTTCGGTGAATAGATCAAAATGGGGATTGTACTACTTTCACAAGTATTAAATTCTTCATTGGTATTTTTGCTCCCTTTAAAATATTTGTGTGCTCGGTGTTCCTAGCATAACACTTTGTTGGTCAATCTGCACCTTATCCCTTCTTCTTTTCTAACCTGCGATTGTCATTTGTAATTAAGACTAACTAAAATGCTAAACCTAACTAAATAACAGCGATAAGTTCACATACAGGTGCATCTGTAAGCTTATTTATCAGAATTTTTGCCTGATAATGCTCAATGTTGCTGCTTGTTTGTTAGCTTTACTCATGGAAAGATTTCAGAGACAGAATGAAATAATGTAATCAGAGAAAAGTACTCCTCCTTCTAACGTCTCTCCTTCCAAATTTTAAGGTCTCTAAATCTTCCTCCATCATGTAACCCGACGAGCAAAAGAAGAAGTTGACCAGCCTTTTGGCGCCTCGTCTCCAACCTTCCTCCCAGTGTCTTTGAATATTCCACGAGTCAGTCGTTCAACAAACCTTAAGTGACACTCCTCCTTCAAATGTCCCTCCTAAGTTACGTCTTTGAATCTCCCATTCTTCCTCCATCACGTAACTCGACGAGAAACATAAGAAACCGACCAGTCTTTTGGTGTGTCATCTCTCAATCTTCCTCCCACCGTTGAATCTCCCACCACCTAGTTGTCTTTTTAGGGTGTGCATGGCAACCATTCTATTGCCCAGCACTGTTTATGAGATGAAACAGTTTTTTCTAATTCTGTGCTTTGGAAGAGTTCTGAGAATCAGAATTACGTTTATTAACTCATTTTATTTTTACTCCGAGAATCAGAATTACGTTTGGTAACACATTTTTCTCCCCTTGTTTGAGAGTTAAAAAAATAGCAAGAGAGGAAGATGGAGGATTAATGAGTTATTTTTACTATTTTGTCCTTTTCTTTAATAATTAATATAATTATTATACTTTACAAATAAAATGAAATTTAAATTTCCTAAAAAAATTATTAATGTGGCGGCGGCGGTGGTGGTGGTGGGGTGGCGGCGGCGATAGTGGGGTGGTGGTGGTGGTGGTGGCGGGGATGGTGGGGTGGTGGCGGTGGCGGGGTGGCGGCGATGGTGGTGAAGTGGTAGTGAATGATGGTAAATTTACGCCGAAGAGGAAGGAGTTTTTTTTTTTTTTTTTTTTTTTTTTGAGAAAAATGATTCTCATTTTGTGGCTTGGAACATAGAAGCAAAAAATTTCTGCTTCTTTTTTTTGTTCCTCAGCACAAAAAATAAACCGGTTCATCCCGGGAATAGAAAAAAAAAAAACGGATTTACCAAACATAATTCCCATCCAATTTTGTTCCGGGAACAAAAATTAAAAAAAAAAAAAAAAAAACTCATTCTCGAGAGTGTTACCATGCACACCCTTAGCATCCCTCCTTCTAACTTTTAACGTCTATAAATCTTCTTTCATCCTGTAACCAGCTAGAAACAAAAGAAATTGATCAGTATTTTAGCGCCTCGTCTATCAATCTTCTCCAAACATCTAATCTTCCACCTACCAATCTAAAAAGTGACCTTAGAGTAAGGCATAATATTTTTTTGTATTGGAGCAGATGTTTTGACAGTATATTATAACGCTCTACTCACCTAAGAGGTGTTGAAAATATTGTTGTTCAAGTTTTAATTAAGCTGAGTATGGTGAAGTTTTATTGTGACTACGCAATGTTTAGACCGTTGAATATATGATCATTTTCAAAAATTAAATGGTAAATGCTATGATTGGTTGCAGTACCTTGATTGCTATGATAAATTATAGTGTATTGAATGCAATGACTGCTTTAAGTGGTTAAATGTGAAATGTCAGGTGTTGCATAGCCATGTTATATTATATCTGCTAATGAATATGCCAAGGTGTTACCAAAAAAAAAAAAAAAAAAAAAAAAATCCGACTTTACCTACATTCAATTAAATTTTGAGGGTGAGATAAAATATATATATATATATATATACATAATCATATTTAGATATTAATTATATAGACAAATTTGACAAATAAATATCAATTACTCTCCTGAATTTATATTGTGAACTAAAATATTATGGTGCTCAAAAACTAGTTCCACTCCACCCATCATCAACGTGTATGTCAGTATGTCTATTATTTTCAAGCCCCTTGTTTTTTTGTTTGTCATCTTATAGAGTAATTTTTCCATGGAACAATTCATCTGCACGATTATCCACACGACTAATTCCTGATTAATTTAATCTAATCATGCTTCTTTCTATATGACAAATCTGAATGGTGTCAATATTCAAAAATGCAATGAAGTAGCCGCGGCATCTTATGGCACATGGGACACAATGCTCTGTCGCTCAGGGCATGACTTTGATTTGAAAGTCAAGAGGCTCATCATCTTTCAACATCATATTTATTTTACCATACATGCAACTAGGCATAATTTTCCTAGTTTATTCCATTTTGGGTAGTAAATCATGGCTACACTTGTATTTATCTCGCACCACCCAACCCAAAAACTATTCATTGGCTTCATCATAAGATGCTAGCCAACTTTATTATATATGACTGGTTCTATTGGTTTGCAAATCTCAATACAAGGGTAATGTTGTAATTTGATTAAGTCATAGTGGAAACACAAGAGTAATGATTTGATGCATGTGGAATCAACCACAAAGCTAACCAGCTATATATTAGAAGATACAAAATGTCTCGTGCCTCTCTCATTTATCCTTACTCTTCTTTGTAATGGTTATGATGATTAATCTTTTCGTCTTTCAACTTTTGGCTCATTTCACTACACTACTCAATTTCTTTTTTTCCCTTTAACTAAGCATATATTAAGAAGTTTCTATTTAAGGATAGTCACTCACGATAAAATATGAAATTTTAAGAAAACCAACATATATTTGTTACAAATAACTACCATTCCGGTCTTATTTATATAAGTTCATTTTAACAAAAAAAATTTTTAGTCCTTATTATAAGTCTAGTTTCAAAATAATAAATGTATTATTACATTTTTGCCCCTATTAATTATATTAAATAAAAATAATTTATTCATATTAACTTTTGGAACCAATCATATATAAGGGAAAAATTGAAAATTTAGTCATAATTAATGAGTTAACTAATCCTCCTTGGTATGTAAAAGTTGGTTAATTTAGACTTATAAATATGATCAGAGTGGTAACTTCCTTTATTCTATACAAATTAATCAACTAGCTTTTACTACTATATTAAATATAAGATGTAGTAATTTGGATAATACTTGTTCGTTGAATTTAATCAAGTAACGTAGAATGCATGTTAAGACGTATTACTTCTCTTCAGAAGCAATTTCAATGGTGACTCAAACGGAAAGAGGATGGAGTAAAATGTGAATAATGCTCAAAGTTCTAACATGACATCAAAAATCAGGAAAAAGACAAGATTCCAAATGTCTTCATCAAGATTCTATTTTATTGTTACCGAGTCTCACGTATTGTCACTTCGCGCTTCAAATTCTAGAAAAGATTGTTCAATATTCCAAATGATCCAATCCCGTCTTTTCTTGGATGGGTTCTTTGAGTTCCTTCCTTCTATAAAACCATATGATCCTACATTCTTAGAAACAAAGAAAAAGAAAACACGTATCAATTCATGTTCTCTGTTGTTCACCAATCTTGTTCAGACAATCATTTCATGAGTTCAGAAGACGATAGGGTTGAAAATATTTCTCTCAATCTCCGGCTGCCTTCTTCTCCTCCACCGTAGCCACCAGCTCCTTCGTCTCCTACTCCATTAGCACAACCTCATTCAGTTTATTTACTGCCAATGGAATTCCTATATTCCAATTATTCACTTTATGTCACACCGGAATTAGATCTTGTCCCGAGGCCACCGCCGACGACGTATCCAATGATGGATTGAACGTAGCAGTCAACAACGAGCCTCCTCCGCGGCCTTTGGGCCGGGAAGCCCTCCCCGGAATCCTAGAAACAACAGTGAGGCTCATCATAATAGAAACATTGAACCACATTCTACATGGGCCACCGACCGCCCTGTCTACATCCATGACAAGGCGCATGTGGAAAAACACTTCGTTTATACTGTCACCGGGACGGTCTAGTGCAACAAGTGCGGCAAAGAATACCCGGTAGTCTTCAATATTGAGGAGAAGGTAAAACAGTTTGTGAGCTTCGTTGAGAGAAAGAAGGGGACCATGTTCGACCGAGCCGCGCCGGGGTGGACATCGCCGCTGACGTTGGTGTGCGAGCACTTCACCAGAGATGGCGTGAAACCAGTGATAGATGTGAAGAAGGACAGTATAAACTGGCTGTTCTTATTCTTAGGGAAAATGTTGGGATATTGTACGCTGGAACAACTCAAGTATTTCGTAGACTGTACTCAGGATCCTCGGTGAACAAGGTGGTGCCAGCAATTAGGTCTTTGATCTGGTCCTGATATGTTGCGTTTTATTATTATTATTATTAAGTTTTGAAATCTGCATGTGGTGATGATTTGTTTTCTTAAAAATCTCTTTAGTTGGACTGAATTTCTATCTTAAGAGATTCTAGTTTGTACTGATGGTCAAATATAGTCGGTCTTGTATTAGGGAAATGAGGCTTATGATTTGATTTCGACGTTGATTCTTGGTGCTATTATTGCGTTATTCCCTTATTAATGCGATGATGAGAGTTTTTTTTTTTTTTTTTTTTTTTTTGGATTGTAAAATTAAACCTCGGCTTATATATAAGTCATAACATATGAAGCCAAGCTCGTAGCTTTATCTATATACATGCATAGCTGGAACCAGTTTCGGCAATCAGGTGCTCATCCATCTGGACCAGATTTGATTTTTTTAAAAGCAATGATTTGTTAATAAAAAAATCAGTTTTTGACAAAAAAAAAAACATTTAAGAGATTATTTTCATTTTAGATTTTCTACCCATTAAAATAATTTTTTTAAAAAAAATAGAAAGAAAGAAAAAAAAAATCAAATGTGGACGTTCCAGATGGAACAAGCGCTTGGTGTCTATCCTTTGTATATCCACTAAAACTGATTCCTGCATAACTAGAGTCTATATATGAATGATCCATCGAACTTGAATTTATTATTGTTGTCAAGATCAATATTCAACATAATACACTTGCACGCAAAGTATTGGATTAATTAGTATATGTCTGATCAATCATCACTAAGTCTTTAAATTTAAACTGTGATAATTTTGGCTGCTTTTAAATTGTGATTCTCTCTAAACTACTAGACGTTTTGTCGAATTTCTAATGATATATATTAGCAAAGAGATTATATTTCTTTCAATATTTTTTGGCATATACTCATTTATGCATATCTTTCTCGTTGCCAAGCGCAGTTTTATTTAATGATGCTTGATAGCAAGCTTTCCATTGAGGCTAACCAATCCCGTCTCTCTTGATTTTCGCCCAAATAAATAAATATAATCTTGTTAGGTTAAGTAAATTACGAAATTGATTATTTATATAATCTCATTTCTGGATTAAAAGTCCTATTGTATATGCGCAGACGTTACCTTGAGCAGGTGCAAGTTCAACCATTGAAATAGGTTTCAGCACTTCATCAACGGCTTGCAGATTAGCTTGTGAAATTAAATTTATATTTATATCTCAAAATTTAAATAATTTACTCTAAATCTTGGGTTGGGTGTTTTATTTTTCCTACTTAATTTATTCCATTTTGGGTAGTAAATCATGAACACACTTGTATTTATCTCGCACAACCCGATCCAAAAACCATTCCTTGGCTTCATAAGATGCAAGCCAACTTTATCGTATATGACTGATTCCGTTGCTTTAAAGCAAATCTCAATCCAAACCCCTCCCCTCCCAGGCCACCGAGTGGATTATACAAGAGTAATGATATGATGCAGGTGGAAAACTAACTAGCGATACATATACAAAATGATGATTTAATCTTCTAGTCTTTCAATTTTTTAGCCCATTTTACTAAACTTTTGACTGCTCAATCCCTTATGTTTTCTTTTTTTCAAACTAACAAAACAAGCAGCAAATAACAAATCTCGAGAGTTGCAGGAAACAAATCTCTAAGCTAATATCATGAGCCGATTATATAGATACATAAGCTAATATCATGAGCCGATTATATAGATACATAAGCTAATATCATGAGCCGATTATATAGATGCATAACATAGCTAGAACATTTTCATATACTCTCTCCGGTTCTTATTATAAGGACTCAACTAACAATTCTCAGAAACCAATAAAAACAATTAAAGTCAATAAAGTTGTCCTAAAATTTAAGTAACTTTCAATATTACATCTACTAATTGCACTGAACTCTAATATTATATTAATTATTACTCTCACCTACTACCGGACATACATGGAAAAAAAATAACAACCCTTATAAATTATGGGCATATATGAAAAAAAAAAAAAATAATTAATGCGCTTTGAAAAGAAGTAAGTTCCTTATAAAAATGACCAAATACAGTCCTAATTAGTGTCTTATAATAAGGATCAGTAAGATTTAGCCTATAGTCTATTATAGTTTTAGCCTCTCTCTAAAGTGTTAGCCTGCTTTGATATTAGCAAAGATATTATAATATCATTTGTTAATTAGTCCAGAGCATATATCGGTTATCTTAACTAACAGCTAAGTTGAGACGTGATTTTCGATGAATTGGGAGAAACTCACTAATACGATCAATAATAATGGGGAAAATCACATGCAAAAGGTGCCAAGGACCGAGTAAATAAATACAATGAAGTCCATTGAAAGGACTTTTTGATATTATTTGTATTAATAACAAGAAGTGTCATATTTACAACAAAAAAATGTTATATTTACAACAAAATTTAAAAAAATCTGACCATTTATAACAGAAAGTGTCATATTTACAACAACATTTAAACACCTGGATTTCGTTTCAAACTCAAGTTTCTAAATGTAGAGAGGTCATTTACAAAAGAAAAAATGCTATATTTAAAACAAGAACGCTATATTTACAACAAAATTTAAAATCTGGTCATTTACAAATGAAAAGACCATATTTACGGAAGTGCCATATTTACAACAAAATTTAAAAACTAGGATTTTGTTTCCATACAATAGGGACTTTTTTGATATGTGAATTTCTATTGAGACTTCTTTACTATTTTTTATGGTCCTTGGGACCGGGATGTAATTTTCCCATAATAATATAAATCACAACTAATTGTAGTTACTATTTGTATGCACCATAATCAAAATTTAACCCACATTCTTTTGAGCCACACAAGACTTTGTCATCACTCATTATCATAATCATAAGTCCAAAAAAACAATAACGAGGACAAGCAAATTAAAGCAAACATTTAATCGGAAAAAAACAAAACAAAACCTTCATATTTTAAAGTCTATCTAAAAATGGGCTTGTTGTTCCCATCTTTGTCGGAGTTGGGTGCTTTAGCTACGCCCGTTGGGCTTGGTTTTGCTCTGAAACTATCAAAAGACGCTTCCATTTCCTCCAGGGTTTTTCCCCGTGTTTCCGGGAGCACTATAAAGAAAAAGATCCATCCAATGGTTGCGATGGTTCCATATAGAAAGAAGACCCAACCAATGGTAATAGCCTTCGATAAGGACAGAAATGTCATTGAGATGACGCCACAAATCGTCCTATTCACCACCACTCCCATAGCCGAACCCTGAGCGTGTAGCCTCAACGGAAGGACCTCCGTGCCATAAACCCACGCAATTGGACCAGCCCCAATAGAAAACGACGCCACGGAGGAATACACCGTGATGATACTCAATACAGCGGCCCACATCACTTTTTTATTTGATTGTTCAATGGCCATAAGGCACATGCCAAGAGTGAAAAGTGAGACGGTGAGACCTCCAAAACTAGTGAGCAACATGGCCCGTCGTCGCCTGAACTTATCCAATAAGAGCGTAGCAACGAGGATGAAGGTTATCTTGATGGATCCAATGGCCACAATTGCCCTAAGCTTTTGGCTATCAGATGTGATGCCAGCCTTCTCGAATATTGTGGGGCTGTACAAAACGATGGAGTCTAAGCCAACGGCTTGTTGAAAGAAGTATATGCTGATGATGGTGACGACGATGCGACGAATGGCCGGTGTGGCGGTAATGAACATCTCCTTCCACACGCCTTTGATTGACTTTTGCTTGTTGATGACCTCAACGACGTCTTCATTGCAACTCTCCGGGATCCCAACCACCAATTTGATGTCGGCGAGCCTCTCGCGAGCTTCTTGTTCGGAATCGAAATTTTCCAAAGGACTCGGCGCGCGTCGCCGAGCCGACCCTCATCACCACCAATGTGGTGACTCCGGTAGAGCTAACACTCCCCGGTGGGATCAAGATCGAAGGAAAGACGCCGACTCCGAGCATGAGCCGCCAGCCTAGCCATAGTGGTAGCTTGGAGAATGCATAATTGGAGATGTAACCCGAGAAAAATCCCGTAGTTGATGGAAATCGAAAACAAAAATGGAGTTAATTAATTCCGTAATTGTCTTGTTTCGGGACCATAAACTCGCATCTTTTTATTTTATTTTATTAGAAAAGAATTTAAAATCAAAAAATATTTTTTAAAAAGATAATTATCTTTATTTTAAATTTTTTATTGATTAAAATGGCTTTTTTTTTTTTTTTTAAAAAAATTAAATTAAATGTGACTGCCAAAACGGAATTAGCTAACTTAGGGCAGCTAATGGTGTGTATCCGGGGTGTATCCTATGTATATGGTGTCTATCCAACGAAGAGCAAACGGAGTTACCTCAGGGATGTAACGAGGGCAGGTGGGGGAGACTTCGGCTGTGTAGACGGGGACGATCATGAGGGCGAAACCAACACCGATGCCGGCGAGGAAATGGCCGATCATAAGGAAGGCGTAGTTTGGGGAGAAGAGACCCATGTGAACAGCACCGAGGAAGAATATGGCACCGGTTAAAGCGATTGTGTAACGACGGCCAATCCACTGGGATATTCTTCCAGCGAGGAAGAAGCCTATGAGAGAGTATAGGTTGATAATCCCCATGAGGATTTCGACTTGAACGTCGGTAATATGTAGGTCTCTCCTTATGTAGATAATAGCTCCGCTCATGACACCGATATCTGTAATTAATTAACTAAAAGAATTAAAAAACTTGCAGGCTTTACAGAGTAATTGAAGAGAAGTGATCGAAGGAATGTAACTGACTATAACCAAGCATGATGGAAGTCGTAGCACAAGCCAAAGCAAAATTGTATTTTGCAGTTTTCTGGGCTTTTTGGAGCTCAACGGCCATCTTAATCAGTGTATATACGAGGCTGAGAACGGAGGGGGGTCTGATATAAAGGAGTCGAACTATCTGTAATATAGATGTGGCGAACATAGTCACATATATATGATCATATTACCAAAAATGTGAGATTATTATAATCGTTCTTATCCTTATTTTCAATTCTCAATATTTTCGTACATTATCTCTTAAATAAATTCATATTTAAAGCACAAGTATGGACCGGATTTATTTCCTTAATTATCGATATTATATGGAATTATTCTAAATTTTATTATCTTTCTTTATACGGCCTCCTTTTCTATTGCTTATTCAAACTCGGAATATTAATTCTACCGCTTTAACCGTATTTTTCTAACTTATTTGTATGATTATTTCCCTTTGAGTAAGTTTGTTTCTTCATTAAAATTCTATCGCTTTAACCGTGTATTTCTAACTTATTTGTACGATTATGTCCCTCTGACTAAGTTTGTTTCTTCATTTAAATTTTTTGTGCCTCCCACCACTCTAAGAACGTACTAGTAGGTTTTAGGTTTGCAAAATATTCATCTATATATTTGATGAATTTTAATTTGAGATTCTTTTAATTTAAATATCTTCTTTGAAATTTTATATGAATTTGTTTATGAAAAACCTACAGTTAGTTATCAAATTCGATAATATCTCCATAGATATTTTGATTTAAAAAATATGTGTATGAAACTTAATATTTTTATAATATTTTCTCTCATATATATTGGATTGCCTTAAAAATTACTAAAATTAAAATATCATCTAGAATCTATAAATAATCAGAAATCTACCTGCTTTTAGGTTTTGATTGTTTTAAAAAACTTGGAGGTTTTGGTTATTTTTGAAAACTTAAAAAAATCACACACAAAAAAATCTTATAAATATTTGTTTTAAAATATGTGACTTCCATCTATTACAATATAATAGTACTGAAATACCCGCACTTAACAAAATACCGTGGCTGCTATGCAATCTAGTGATTTTTCATCTCTCTTTCTCTAATTGTTGCTCTCAGATCACCTTCTTCATCCAGGGTGGGGTTCACATTAGGTGTGTAATAACCTATGATTATTCTGTATATTACTTTTTCTAACCCTGTTTGCATTCGAAATGGTTTTTTTTCCCCGTTAAAATCATGTTGTGTGTAAGCTTTTGTGGTTTGATTGAAGTTGCTTGAGGCAGCTTCTTTCGCGGGTTTATAGCTAAGATCGAATTCAGCTTCACTATAACTGTGTTATCATGCAGGACATTAAGAGGGAGACATGGGTGCTAACTGATGAGGGGAAGACATATGCCGCGGCAGGATCACCTGAAGTGCAATTGTTCCTGGAAATACCGCCAGAAGGAATCTCAAAAGAAGAACTTTAGGTTATTATTCCACATACTGAAGACATAAGATAGCTTTAATTGTTCTTACTATTAGTTGTCATAGTTCAATCAGGAAATTGTATTCAATTTTCTGTTTTTGTACTGTACCAGTAAATTTTGGTAAGAAAACTGAAAGCTGTTATCTACTTGCAGAAAAAGCTAGACCCCTCTGCCTTCAAAATAGGCTGTGCTCAGGCTGCAAAAGAATAAATGGGAGGAGTTAGGAAAACAACTTATATCCCGGAAGGTTTGCTATGGTCAACTTGTTGCCTTAATCTTAAAATGGTCAAAGTTCATTAGACTTCTTTGGATTAAGGTGTAAATTGGTCAACGAAGTGTTATGTTAGGAGTACCGGGCACATAAATGTTCTTAGGGAAGCAAAAATACCAATGAACAATTGAAATGAAGCAAAAATACCAATGAAAAATTCAACACTTCGGCGAATTATAGACCAAAACGGGGATTGTGCTACTTTCACAAGTATTAAATTCTTCATTGGTATTTTTACTCCCTTTTAGTTGTTCATTGGTATTTTTGCATCCTTCAAAATATTTCTGTACCCGGTGCTCCAAGCGCAACACTTTGTTGGTCAATCTGTACCTTATCCCTTCTTCTTTCCTAACTTGCGATTGTCATTTGTAATTAAGACTAATTAAAATGCTAAACCTAACTAAATAACAGCGATAAGTTCACATGTGCATCTGTAAGCTTATTTATCAGAATTTTTGCCTGTTAATGCTCAGTGTTGCTGCTTGTTTGTTAGAGCTTTACTCATGGAAAGATTTCAGAGACAGAATGAAATAATGTAATTAGAGAAAAGTACTCCTCTTTCTAACGTCTCTCCTTCCAAATTTTAAGGTCTCTAAATCTTCCTCCATCATGTAACCCGACGAGCAAAAGAAGAAATTGACCAGCCTTTTGGTGCCTCGTCTCTCAACCTTCCTCCCAATGTCTGTGAATATTCCACCATCTAGTCGTTCAAGAAACCTTAAGTGACGCTTC
The DNA here is from genome assembly GCA_019022655.1 of Acacia acuminata. NCBI lineage: Eukaryota > Viridiplantae > Streptophyta > Magnoliopsida > Fabales > Fabaceae > Acacia > Acacia acuminata. The sequence goes on from JAFJYI010000174.1 coordinate 510,523, forward strand.
TCCTTCAAACGTCCCTCCTAAGTTGCGTCTTTGAATCTTCCTCCATCACGTAACTCAACAAGAAACATAAGAAACCAACCAGTCTTTTAGTGTGTCATCTCTCAATCTTCCTCCCACCGTCTTTGAATCTCCCACCACCTAGTCGTCCTTTCAGCATCTCTCCTTTTAAGTTTTAAAGTCTATGAATCTCCTTTCATCCTGTAACTGGCTAGAAACAAAAGAAATCGATCAGTCTTTTAGCGCTTCGTCTATTAATCTTCCCAAAAATCTCTAAATCTTCCACCAACCAATCTAATAAGTGAGTAAGTGACCTTAGAGTAAGGCATAATATATTTTTTTGTATTGGAGCATGATGCTCTGACAATATATTATAATGCTCTACTCACGTGAAAGGTGTTGAAAATATTGTTGTTTAAGTTTTAATTAAGCCAAGTATGACGAAGTTTTATTGTGACTACGCAATGCTTAGACCGTTGAATATATGATCATTTTCAAAAATTAAATGGTAAATGCTATGATTGGTTGCAATATATTGATTGCTATGATATATTATAGTGTATTGAATGCAATGACTGCTTTTAAGTGGTTAAATGTGAAATGTCAGGTGTTGCATAGCCATTGTATATTATACTACTATCTGCCAATGAATATGCCAAGGTGTCACCCAAAAAAAAAAAAAAAAAAATCTGACTTTACCTACATTCAATTAAATTTTGACGGTGAGATTAAAATACAAAAAAAAAAAAAAAAAAAATCATATTTAAATATTAATTATATAGACAAATTTGATAAATAAATATCAATTACTCTCCAAATAACTTATATTGTGAACTAAAATATTATTCTAAAGATAATTTAGATTGTGGATCGGACGGTGTATTTTACAACTAAGGTTATTTTACAACTATAGTGCCTCAAAAACTAGCTCCTCTCCGGCCATCATCAATGTATGTCTCTTATTTTCAAGCCCCTTGTTTTTGTTTGTCACCTTATAGAGTAATTTTTCCATTGAACAATTCATCAGCACGATTATCTGCACGACTAATTACTGATTAATTTAATCTAATCATGCTTCTTTCTATATTACAAATCTGAATGGTGTCAACATCCAAAAACGCAATGAAGTCGCCGCAGCATCTTATGGCACATGGGACACAATGCTCTGTCGCTCAGGGCATGACTTTGATTTAAAAGTCAAAACGCTCATCATCTTACATCATCATATTTATTTTACTATACATGCAACTAGGCATAATTTTCCTAGTTTATTCCATTTTGGGTAGTAAATCATGGCCACACTTGTATTTATCTCACACCACCCGAACCTAAAAACCATTCATTGGCTTCATCATAAGATGTTAGCCAACTTTATTATACATGACTGGTTCTGTTGCTTTGCAAATCTCAATACAAGGGTAATGTTGTAATTTGATTAAGTCCCAGTGGAAACAGGAAGAGTAATGATTTGATGTACATGTGGAATCAACCACAAAGCTAACTAGCTATATATTAGACGATAAAAAATGTCTCGTCCTTCCCTCCTTTATCCTTACTCTTTTTTGTAATGATTATGATTATTAATATTTTTGTCTTTCAACTTTGACTCATTTTACTAAACTTTTGACTACTCAATCCTTTTTAAAAAAAAAAAAAAAAAAACACCTAACAAGGCAAGCCTACATTAAGATTTCTATTTAAGGATAGTCAGTCACGATAAGATATGAAATTTTAGGAAAACTAACATATATTTGTTACAAATAACTACCACATCGGGTCCTATTATATAATTTCAATTTAACAAAAAAAATTGGTCCTTATCATATGTCCAGGTTCAAAGTAATAAATGTATTGTTACATTTTTACCCTTATTATTTGTATTAAATAAAAAGAATTTATTCATATTAACTTTTGGAACTAATATAATCATAGATAAGGAAAAAATTGAAAATTTAGCCATAATTAATGAGTTAACTAATTCTCTTTAGTATGTGAGAGTTAATTAATTTAAACTTATAAATAAAACCAGAGTGATAACTTCCTTTATTCTATCCAAATTAAACAGCTAGCTTTTATATTAAATATAAGATGTAGTAATTTGGATAATACTACTAGTTGAATTAAGTAATGTAGAATGCATGTTAAGACGTAGTACTTCTCTTGCGAAGCCATTTCAATGGTGACTCAAATGGAAAGAGAATGGAGTAGAATGTGAGTAATGCTCCAAGTTCTAACATGACGTCAAAAATCAGGAAAAAACTACCAATGTTCCTTCAAAAGGCACACTTCTTTGTACGCATTATAGTAGAATTTGAATAAGGGTTAGTCTGAAATGAGTAGCTCATAAATCGGAAATTTTTTTGCCAATGTTATGACGTTATAATACTTTATTGGTCATTTTTATAAGGCACTAACTAACAATTATATTTAGTTCTTTTTATTAGGCACTTACTTATTTTCAAAGCGCATTAATTAGTTTTTCTATGTATGTCCATAATTGATAAGGGGAGTGGGTGAAAGTAATTAATATAATATTAGAGTTTAAGGCAATTAGTAAGAGTAATATTGGAAGTTACTTAAATTGTAGGACAACTTTATTGACTTTAACTATTTTTAATGGTTTGTGAGAATGATTAGTTGATGTCTTATAATAAGGATCGAATGGAGTATTATATTAATTTCTGGCCAAAACAATAACAACAACATGAACATTAATTTCATGAATTCAGACGACGATAGAGTTGAAAATCTTTCTCTCAGTCTCCGGCCGCCTTCTTCTCCACCGCAGCCACTAGCTTCCCCGTCTCCTACTCCATTAGCACAACCTCATCCAGTTTATTCACCGCCAATGGAATTCCTATATTCTATACATTTATCCTCTTTATGTCACGCTGGAAATAGATCTCGTCCCGAGACCACCGCCGCCGACATATCCAATGATGGATTGAACGTGGCAGTCAACAATGAGCCTCCTCCACCCCCCTTTGGTCTGGGGAAGCCCTCCCCGGAATCCTAGAAACAACTGTGAGGCTCATCATAACAGAAACATTGAACCACCTCCTGCATGGGCCACCAACTGCCCCAAAACACTTCATTTATACTGTCATCGGGACGGTCTGGTGCAACAAGTGCGACAAAGAATATCCGGTAGTCTTCGTCTTTCAACTTTTCACTTATTTCACTACACTTTTGACTACTCAATCCAATGGCGGACCCAGGATTTTAGGTTTGTGGGTGCATAATTTTAGTGGGATTCGGGGGTTGCCCCCAAAAAAATTTTTTAAGGAAAGTTTTAAACACATTAAAAAACAAAAGAATATAAACAATAAAAGAAAAGAAAACTTCAACTTATAAGCTAGCTCATCTCAATGCTTCCTCTATCGAAACCTATAAGATTAGAGACATGTTGCAACCTAAATTTCCAGTGATCATATCAAGGCATATTGATTTGGAGCTTTGAGTCAATTTAAAAATTAAGACCTCAAAAGAATCCTGAAACATTCTAGGTTGACCTCATAAACATTCATTGGAAAAGAATAAAAATCCACTTGATTAAATGCATTAAAAACAGAATGCTCAATGATTTATTAAACACTTCTAAACATACTTTCAAACTTGAAAATAACTCGTTTAACTGTTTATAAATCCCAATACAATCAGTTTCTAAACTTTAACCATTTGGTTCAGCAACTAGTAAACCTTCATAAGCTGGTATCTTTTCATTTCAATCTTTACTACATACATAAAACACTTGACTTTCACATATAATACTCACATAATCATAGTGTTTGAAACAGCAGCACAACCAAATATGAAAAATATCTCAGCTTTTGAAAATAAAAAAACTGAAATCAATTTCCTACTTGTAGCCTCATATATATCTCAAATAAAATCTTCTTATATGCTACTGTTAAGCTTCCCTTCCTTTTCCCATTTTATTATAAAGTCCAATACAGCAAACTTATCTATAGTATTAAGTTGTTCAGAGATCAGAATTAAGAAGGCAAAGCGAGTCCAGGTAAAGAACTACGGATTCAGAGCTCGAGTGTAATAGGCATCGAAAGAGCAGGAGAAAATCAAAAGACAAAAAGCAAACTATAAAGACAAAAAAGAAAAGAGAATAAAAGAAACTTACGAGACGAGCAAGAAGATAGAGAGAAGAATGATTAAAGACACGGACTGAAAACCCTAATCTCCGTGGAAGAAAGGCGACAGAATTTTCAAATGGCAATACGATGAGGGCGGGTTTGGAATGGAGAGGGGGGATCTGAAGTACTGACGGCGGACGAGAGCGAAGACGGATAGTGATGGCGGAGTGGCGGATGATTTGGAGCCGAGAACGGAAGAGTGACGGCGGACGTTTTGGAGAGATCGACCGATTAGAAATGGGGAAAAAAAGGATGGAGAGAATGAGAGAACGGGATACGATTAAATGGGGAAAAGGGAAAAAAAAAACGGATAAAGAGACGAAGGAGGCTCGAACCGGTGACCTGTAGCTAAAAGAGTGAAGTCTTAACCAACTACACTACCCTTGTATATGGTCACTAGATTCTTTCAAGTTATATATTTTTTTTATGTCTGCACTTGCCCACAGTGGCACCAACGTAGGTCCGCCTATGACTCAATCCCATTTTTTCTTGAATTAAAAAGGAAAAACCTCCACTAACTAAGAAGGCAAGAGTGAAGCTGCTCCATCAGCTAATATAATGAGCCAATTATATAGATAAATAACATAACTAGAACATTTTCATACGAGAAGTAGCCTATAGTATTGTGGACTAATACAGTTTTAGCCTCTCCCTCCAAAAGTTTTAGTTTTGATATTAACAAAGTGATTATAATATCATTTGTTAATTAGTCCAGCGCATATACCCATCAGCATATAACCGGTTATATCTTAATTAGCTAAGTCGAGCAATAATAATATAAAGAGTAAAATACTCTAACAACCCTTCTGTTTTGACTTAATTACTCAGATCTTCCCTCTATTTTGAAAATATATACTTAAGTCCAAACCGTTAACTCTATTAGAAATTCTTTATAAAATTTAAAAATATAAATTTTAATTTAATAAATTTTATTCACTAATTTACCCTTTATGAATTGTGATTCTCATACCTACTTATAGTCTCTTTTCTTCTTCTAAACATAGTTCTGAGGCATCTCTACGCAGTCATACATGATTCAAACTTCTTAAGATATTTCAAACTACAATTTGAGAAAACAGCGCAGTTCTATATATTTACTCAATGAAGTTTTATTTATTTAGATTTTTACTGTGCCGTTGGCTTGTATTGAGTGAAATGACTACATTTTATTTGGCCATCTGTGATTAAGGATTTTGATTGTTCTGTGGCTTAGTTTTGGGTAGTTTATGGTAGGATGCTGTTTCCACTAGTAAAAACTAGTGATTTCCTTTTGCAGCTTCCCGTGAGGTGTGTTGCTAATTTTTTAGGGAAGTTCCTTAGAGCCCAATTGATATTTAATTCAACGTCCATACATTTTTGGATATTTCATTCAAAACTTTCTATTACAAGTGTTATCAAGCTTAAATGGACTGAAGTCATTTGTTTCTTCCCCCTAAAAATCAATATTAAACAGACATGCACGTTATATATATAGACGCCAATAATATTTTCAGCATTAATTAATAGCCATCAAACCCTAATGGGTCCTTACTGCTTTCTACAATTTCCAAAATTCTACAACGGTACTCAATATATATAAATGCACTGAATTCTAGATTATGAAACGAATGTTGATCTTAACATAGGTCGGCATGTTCTTCATAATATTAAAATCCACTTCGAAATTCAGTCTATCTCCCAAGTTTGCCTCTTTGTTGTCTAGTTGTGGATTTCTCCAAATAGGTTGCCAGCAATGGACTTGCAATTTACAAAATATGAGTAGATTTCTCCAAATAACAACAAGCAAGCAATGTAATATGCTAATCCTCAAATCAAAACATTGTCAATTCAAGCCTAAATTCAACCCTTATTCACATCAAGAATTTCACTTTTATCAACCCTCACCATAATCTCAACTCCAATCTAACTAACCCCAACAGGAACAACAAAAAGAAACAAGAGATAAATGAAAATTACCTCAGAAAGCACTCAACTTGGCTGAGAAACAGTGAGGGGGTTGAGAGAAAATGAAAATAAAAAACAAAGGGATGAATGAAAATTACCTCAGAAAGCATAAAAAGAGATAAATGAAAATTATCTCATAAAGCACTCAACTTGGCTGAGAAGCAGTGAGGGGTCCCAACAGGAACAAAAAAGAGAAACACGAGATAAATGAAAATTACCTCAGAAAGCACTCAACTTGACTGAGAAGCAGTGAGGGGGTTGAGAGAAAATGAAAATAAAAAACAAAGGGATAAATGAAAATTACCTCAGAAAGCAGAAAAAGTAAAGCACTCGATGAAAATTACCTCAAAAAGCAGAAAAAGAGATAAATGAAAATTAGCTCAGAAAGCACTCAACTTGGCTAAGAAGCATAAAAAACAAAGGGATCCAATGGTAAAAGAGATAAATGAAAATTACCTCAGTGAGCACTCAACTTGGCTGAGAAGCATAAAAAACAAAGGGATCCAGAAGCATAAAAAACAAAGGGATCCAATGGTAAAAGGAAGAGAGGATGTTCGAACAGGGGACCTCTAAGTGTGTAGCGTGATAACTAACTACACCACCTAGTCAAGTTGTCACAAAATTCCTTCAATATATATATATATATATATATTCTCAAATTTTTGTGCCTGCATTTGCCTACATAAACACAAGTGTGGCTCCTCCACTATATATATATGGGGAAATCATTTATCCTATGACAAGATATAAGTTGTGTCCAGTGAGTAGCAAACTACGTAGTTTAGCTTAGTGAACATTACAAAAAAGAAAGAAAAAAATCAAACGGAATCAATGACAGATCGAAAAACGTGTACTACGCGACTGGCCAGGAACCGCTTGACCTGTGGAAACATATCGTTCCAGTGCAGATGTGGAAGATATTATGTTACTTGCATTTTGACTATTGGGCACGTTGGAATCTTAGTTTCAAGGCTGTGAAGAAGCAAATGGAGGAGTGGAGGCACACTTTTGCTGTCGTGTGCTGGTGGTTGTGGAGTAAATACATGTAGGTACGTACTCTTTAGGTATAAATAGTCAAATCTACATGATTTTATTATTTTTTTAAAAAAATAATTAAAGAAGTTGAAAAAGTTATGTAAAAAGCAATATATTATGGGAAAAGTTATTAAAAATAAAAATTAAACAAAATATATTATTTATGCATATTGATTTCAAAAAATATTACTACCTTCGATCTTAATTATAGGAACACTTTTATAGTACAATTTACACTACAAAAGTGTTTTTATAATTAGGATCCGAAGGAGTAATATATATATATATATATATATAGGGTTTATAGTTTGTCATGTCACTTAACATAAGGTTATATCAAGTCACCCCAAAATAGGATCGGGGAGTAATATATACACACACACACACATAGGGTTTATGTTTGTCATGTTACTTAACATAAGGTTATGTCAAGTCACCTCAAAACTACGTTGTTTTGGGGTCGAGGAATTAATGGACTCTCAAAATGACGTAGTTTTGGAGTTAGGAGAATTAATGAAGGATCTTTTGGTAAAATTCATACAATAAATACAAATACAAAAATACCCTTTATTAATTCTCATAACTCCCAAAACGACGTAATTTTGGGGTGACTTGACATAATCTTATGTCAAGTGACATGATAAACGATAACCCCCCCCCCCCCCCCCAAAACACACACACACACACACACACACACACATATATTAAACAGGAACATAACATTAAAATCCTTTTATAACATAAGGGTAAAGTTGTCAATGTGAAAAAAAAATTCCCTCCCTCCCCTCCCGAACCAAACAATGTAATATTAAAATCTCTTCCTTTCCCTTTCTTCGATCAATCCAAACAAAGTAATATTAAAATCTCTCATATCCCCTCCCCTCCATTAAAATCTCGCTTCCCCTCCCCCTCCTTCGAACCAAACAGACCCTTATGAGTTTTCAATTTGAGTTCATGATACGAGTTTACGTCATTGTCATGAGTTTGCTTAAACTCATGAATTTGACAATCTTACTTCTAATGATCCTTATTGTAAATAAGATGTTTATAACCTAATTCATAATTACACATATTAATAAAAATAATTATAAAGAATTAAATTTGTAATAAAATTCATAAAATTTGTTATTAATACTTTTATTAATTAACCGAGTTAAACTTTAACATCATCATGTTTATTTCTACTCTTACCATCCTTATTAAATATGAGCATATATGAAATAAATATATCTGGTACTCATTAAAGCTATAAAAATTTATCATACAAAAACCATAAATACTGTTTATAAGATATCTTATAAAAGAATGGAAAAAAAGGGAAAACCTCTATATAGTTCTAAGGGATCAAAAAAATGTCAAAAATGTTCTAAAGAAAATTCGATGTGAAAAAAGTGCCAAGGAGTTGTTAAAACCAATGCGAGACCCACACTGGTGCTAGTGTGGGCAAGTGCAGACACTAAAATTTTGATAATATATATAAATTGAAGGAATCATATATCACTTTGCATAGGTGGCCCAGTTGGTTAGTCTCCAGTGTTGAGTGGCATAGTGATCCTATTCGATTCTTCCAGGGTGCGTTCCTATCATAATTGTTTTTCCAAAATAGTGAAACATGTTACACCTCCACCGGCCTCGCCCTTTCGGGTAGCGGGTTAGAGGGATTCCTTTTAATAATTACCTTTCCTTTATTCATTAAGTACTTTAGCATGCATCAGAGTACGCGAGATAGAGCGCAGGACCGGTTTGGACAAACTACTGTACTGATAAAAGTAAAACAACAGAAAGTATAAGTCCCCGAAGGGTTAAGGGTACAGTAATCCAAAAGTAAACCCTAGGTATATAATACAATCATCCAAGAAGTACGATACAAAATACGGTAGGGCATTCCCTACTCTTCACCGCATCACCGAACCCTACCTTATCTCAAAAGGTCTTCACTTATCAGTACGCTCCTCTGCAGCTGTAGAAGCGCCTGGAGTCCGTGGTTTGGGTCCCAGAGTAACCGTCAGTACTCAAATACTAAATGTGTAAGGAGTATATAAGTTACCATGCCAGGTAAAATAAAGAAACATGCCAAACACATACCATATATGCATCTAGATCATACCACAATAAAACACATAACACAGTCCAAGGACCCGTACAGCTGCCTTACCAAGGCAAGCCTCGGTCTCTCTGGACTCTCAACCCGTAAAGTCCCCTCACTAGGTCAGCCCCGGACTGAAACTCAACCCGCACAGCCACCAATTAAGGTCGGCCTCGGACTGATCGTCCTCAGCGCTAGGAATCACACAACACTGTATGCATATTTGGCACAACATATATAAAGCAAAACACACATGGCAAACACAAACATACAACAAAACACATGAAGATATCTGAGTAAAACGGTTACTACCTGGTGTGATAATTATTGTCCTTAATATTTTAGTAGGCCCTCCGACTTTCCAAGAGTTCCTTTAACCTATATATCATTAAAATACACTTATTCAGTATTTACAAAAATGCCACAACGTTTTTCTCTTCAAAACCGAGCCTAACCCAATTTTTCCAGAAATCCAGTGTTTCTGGCCCAACTTGTAATATTTTTAATAAATTCCAAAAAAATAATTTTTACATGAAACCAGCTCCATATGAACCATTGAAATGTCTATTTTTCATGAAAAATATTTTCAAACTCCAAAATTACTTTTATTTTGGCGTGTCTCTCACTTTTCACACTTGTATCAGATTTCGCCCTGTTGCTGACAGAATTAATTTAGAAAATTTGAATCTCTCAATCAGTGCATCAAAAATATATCGAGTTACATATTAAAATGATTCCCCAGATGTCTAATTTTCACCTGTAAAATTTCATCTAAAAAAAACATATCTACTGTTCTAAAAACATCTTTGAAGCTTCGCTGCCCAGATTCCGAACACCGGCAACAAGCCTCTTCTTTGAGTTTTTGGGGTTTTTGAGTTAGAAAACCTAAACCATGGCTTAACCCCACACAAAATCATGTTTTAAACACTTTGGGACCATAAAAAACTCCAAAATAAAACCCTAAAACCAAGCTCCAACCAGTAGCACGAAAATTCATAGTTAAAGCTTTAAAGATCCAAGTTGTCGGTAGTTACCGGTTTCGAACTTTGGATTGGTGGACCAAGTGGTTGAAAGCTTGAGTTGAGCTATGGAAGCTTGATGTTCTCCTCCTTCCTCTTCAGCTGGAGCACGAAATTTGGGGAAGGAAATGGCTGATCAAGCTTGTTTTATAATATCCCCAAATGCAACCATTTAGTTCATGTAACTAATTAAATTCTCTAGTTTAATTAGAGACTAACCATAATTACTTGGATAAATCCCATGTGCAGATTTTTGGACATTATAGGAGCACAAGTGGCGTGAGTTTTGCTACCCATGATCTGATTTTCCCATTTTAATTTTTATATGAATTATCCCATGTGTTTTCTAGAAAGCTTTTGGGCCCACATGCATTGACTCACTTGACCAAGCTTTGAATAATCAACTTTTGTCAAATTTGGGCAGATTTCATGCGCATGGAATGTCCCAAAATCTAAACTCCAATAATTAAATCCACTCTTCCACTTTATTAGTCTACCGGCTCCTAACGAGTCCCGTCGGGTCCAAAAACGCATCTTTTCATACTTTTCTCTGACTTTGCCAGATATTCTCCTCTGCTTGGCATATTCATGTGGTGCCTTCCCTTTTTCCAAGACGGCCCCATATTTGTCTCATTCTGTCCAAAAATAATCCCCTAACTGGTCGCTATTGGTCTCCTTTTATCGGTTTATCGCCTGCGGGTCCCGTGTCTTGTGTTTGGACCAAAATATGAGTAAAATCATCAGTTTTTCTTTTCCTTCTCATATAGGACGAAATTGAATGCCCAAAGGTCAAGGAATTGACCATTTTTCCCTTGCTTCGTCATATCGGCTTTATGCCTCACCGGTATCTTGCCCTGACCCGCGACTTTTCAAACCTGGCCCGCCGAAGACTCTTTTCCTCTGGTCAAAGTAGGTGACCTTTTGGATTTTTCTGGGGTCCACTACTTGTCTCCCATTATACCGACATCCTTTTACAATGAATATTTTATTATAAAATATTACACATATAATAACAATTAAATAACAGCCAAAACTCTCCGTTTATTTATCAACGATTAATAAAATATTACACATATAATAACAATTAAATAACAGCCAAAACTCTCCATTTATTTATCAACGATTACAGTTTACACTATTTACAACAGTAGGGGTGTTACAAAACACATTTTTAAAACAAAACACGCTGCACAAAAACCACACACAAGAGGTTTTGAACCCAAGACATAAGGGTGCGCCGCACCTTAAGAGGATACACTCTGCCCGTTGAGCAATGCAACCTATTGAGGGAAGTGGACGCAAAAAAATATAAAGAGACGCCTTTCATTTAGTTTACTTATACACTCTGCCTTTTCTTTTATTGTTTATATTCTTTTATTTTTTTAATGCGTTTAAAACTCTCCTTAAAAAGAAATTTCGGAGTCGTTGCCCTCGAATCCAACCACTAATTGTACACCCACAAACCTCAAATCCTGGGTCTGCCACTGGTTAAAACATACCAATTAAGTTGTCAATTCCCTCTTTTGAATGAGTTATTAATGTGTTCTTTTTTACAGCAGAATTTTCTCTGAAATTTTTTTTGATATTTTTTAGTGCTTTGACCTTTGAGACTTCAAGGATATTTTACTAAAAAAAAAAAAACTGCCCGATCATGGCTTTTGTGTCTGAAGAGCTGAGGGAGCTAGTGACCCGCGCAGAGGACAATTTTCATTTACCTCGAACCCGCGCTTCATTTTCTTTTCCTTTTTCATGTATTACGTACTCCTATAATCTCTATTATATTTTTAAAAGACCCCTTAGCTTCTAGAAAGTATTTGTATCTAGCCTCTTTTATAAGATATTTGGATATCTGAATGAATATTAAATATTTTTTACATATATGCCAGAGAGAGTAAAACTTAAAATGAAGTTGAAGTGTAATTGTCTTCACGTATGAATTAGTGAGGAATATTTTAAGATAAGATTAAAGGGAGTATTCCTTTGATGTTATTTACAAAATACCGGAGGAATATATATTTTTTTATTAAAAAAATATTTTTATACTATTTATAAGTGATATCATTAAAATTGTTCGCATGAATATATAGTTTTACTCTTTATTTATTAGGGTTAAGGAGCAAAAATACACATGGGATTTTCCCCAGGAGCCCCTTGACCCCATGTGCTTTTTTCTGGAGCAAAAATACACATGAACTTTCAAAAGTTGAGCAAAAATAGCATCACAACTGCCGTTATCTTTGTGGTAGGCCCCACCCTATTAAAAAAACAAAAATTCCTAGGTTTTTGAAATTTCTCTCATGCCCTTGTTCAGATCAATTGTTCCCTTCTTTCTTCATGTGATTTTGTTCTCGATTTCAGATGCGATGCAGACGGCGCACCCTCCACCAACGATGACAGCGCACCCTCCACTAGTCGACATTGATCTGATTCCTCCTGGTAGTTTCAACCTTAGTTTCGGTGTTGATCCGATCGCGAGGCGAAGGAATTCTCAGGTAAGGAAATAGTCATTCATGAAGCAGTGAATGAATTAAAGAGGATTGGGTTCTGGATGTGTGGGATTTTCTTGTTTGGTTTATCCAGCGATTGGAAACCCTACTTGGAGTTGAGAAAACTCGTAATTTGGTTTTAATTGATTCTTCAATTTTCATGCTTGATTGATTCTTCAATTTTCATGCTTGATTGATTCTTCGGTTTTCATGCTTGATTCTAGAATCGGTGAACCGATGTTGATAAGAAAAATGCCTATGTTGAAAGAGATTGAAGAGATAAATGGTTACGTGGCCAAACTTCTTGCCGCTTCGATCTTTGGGAAACTCGATGCATCCATGGAATTGCAAAAACAACTTCATGTGTTGGAGAAGCTCATGGACGATGTGAGCAAGGAGATGGATGAATTGTGTGGTAATGTAATGGTTCAAAGAAATGAGTTAATTGATTGCTTTAGAATTACCACACAACCCCAAAAATCTTTTGCTTGATCTGTAGTTATGTTCATGTTTTTTCCATTCAAATAAGTCTCATTGTAAATTCTAAATCTGAATTATTTGTTTGCACAGCCATGTCTGTAAGTACACAGAAAGAGTAGTTTCATATTCAATTTGGAATCATAGATTCAAATATGCTGTAAAATTTGACCATATTTCAGTCAAATATGGCTGTGACTTGTGGAAAGTTGGTTCCTTTGCTTTAAAATTTCGTTCTTCCTTTTTTCTATCCGCTCCGTCTTCTGCATCTTTATCTCACAACTCACATCTTTGTGTTTCATATGCTTTCTTGTGTTCTATGGTCCCTTTGAGAGCTTTTTTTGGGGGGGGGTTTCAAATCTAGGGCGGGGGGTGTTTGGATCCAGGCTGAGGGTTCTGAACTTTATGGTGCTAATCACAAATCTAGGAATCGTCACTGTGCTTAAATCATCACTGTTCTTCGTTTGATGAAGAGTTGCGAGATGATGATTGCGAGAGATGAGAGTTGGGAGGGAAAGGGTGTTGGTGAGAGGTATTTTAGTATTTTCACAAGGTACTTAACAGATGTTAAATCAATTTAACTGTGATGATATTTTTGCTCCGGTTTTGAAAGTTCATGTGTATTTTTGCTCCAGAAAAAAACACGTGATGCTGGGCGCTCCTAGGGGAAAGTCCATGTGTATTTTTGCTCCTTAACCCTATTTATTATTGGATAACATTTATACTTTTAGAGGCTATTTGTATGGGAGAGAAGGAAAAATGAGGGGAGGGAAATCTGTTTTTAGATATATTTAAGAAAATTAGAGAATTGGGGTAAAAAAAATTTAATTATTTTTTCTTATAATTTTTATCTTATATCTTTTCCTTATTAAAATCTTACAACTTCACTTCTCAAATTTTTTAAAATCCAACACATAAAAATTGTTCTTCTCAAGGGAGGAATTAGAAATGTAATTAAGGGGGTAAAAATTACGTAACGTAACTCGATTTTCGGAAAGTACATTTCACCCCATAAAGTTTCAATCTTTTCATTTCAATCCCTCCTAAAAACTTTTAATGTGGATTAAAGTGAAAATTGAAATTTTTATGAGGCTTAAATGTAATTTTCTAAAATTGGGGTCCAACTCTTTAATTTTAGGGGGCCACCCTAACCCCCAGTCTCGCCCTTGGTTTTTCTCATCATCTTTTCTTCAAATCCCTCGTACCAAACCGCCAATAGTATATATAAGATATGAGTATAATTACAAAGTTATTAAATTTAGGGTTAAGGTACAGGTTTGCCAACAAACTATTATCCGAGGAGCATTTGGCACAAAAAATAATTGAGGGTACCAAAATTACCTATAAAAATTAAAAAGTGAAAAAAGTACCAAATAACTATTAAAAAAAACAACTATCACAATTACATTAAAATATGAGGCACTAGCATAGGATGGTGGCGGAGACGCTGGAGAAAAGAGTGGTTAAGCCTTCTTGTTGGATAAGGCAAACCAACAGAGATGGGACCCATGTGAGCAGGCATTGTGGCAGCGACGGCTGCTTGTAGCATCGGAGGGATGGAACCAGGGTGCAAAGCGCGTGCCAGTCGAAAGCTGTGGACTTCTGGATTGGGTTTCAGTGCGTGATTCTCGCCCTAAAGCTTCATACTTATAATGGAAGCTTTGGAGACGCCAACGTCGCCGACACTGTGACAATCAAAGGAAGACGGAGACACCAAGACAGTGACGGGGTAATAGTTCGTTGGCAAATTTATACCTTAATTGTGTTTTTTTTTTTCACTTTTTAATTGTTGATTGGTAATTTTAGTATCTTCAATTATTTTTTGTGCCAAATGCTCCTTGGGTAATAGTTCGTTGACAAATCGGCACTTTAACCCTTAAATTTAAAGATATATTACCTCCAATTCTAATTATAGGACTTAATTTGTAGGATCAGAGTGAGTAATTAACAAAGTTTTAGTTTTTTCTTAGTTACAATGAAACATGTTTGATTTAAAAAGAATTTAAAAAAAAGGCACCCTTCATATATAATAACCTATCAAAATTCCATGTACATTAAGTATGTTAATAAGTTCAACTTCTTATTGAGCAAAAAAAAGTTCAACTTCTCCACCTTCACCTTCTCAGTCATTCTCATCTCAGAAGCTAGCTAGCAGCCTCTGAATTTTCTACCATCTTCATTAATTTCCAGTCAAAACAGACGCCTCATCTCATCTCACCAAGCAACACTATACCCATATTATAAACAACCAGCATCAAAAGCTTATTGATGGTGCAAGGGGCCAAGAAAACCGAGAGAGACTTGGAAGCTGACACAGAAAATCATAAGCACTATCATATATAACCCAACATATCAGACCCACAACAATAATAATAGAGGCTGGACTCATTACACATTACATCACTCTTAACCAGCACTCACCCAAAGATTTAACACCATACAATACAAGAAACACACATAGAGACACCCACGCACACACAAAACACAATAAATATATATAGTGTTCGAGTGTGTGATCTTGACACCGCTAAATCATAATACAATTCTAGCTAGTTTTAGGTTTTTATTCCTTATCACTCTATTCACTAGTTTTTCTGAGAGTGACTCAAATCTAGAGGAACCTAATAACAATACCCCCATCTTTAATGATATAATCTCAACAGTACTCATGAAACATGTCAGGAGAAGCCATTATCGGATGTTTCAGGTGGTAGGCCATGTTTAATGGATTGTTGTTGAAAAGAAGCTGTTGGTGGATTCCATGAAGGTGGCTGATGATAATGATGAAACTGCAGAATTTGTGTTGAGGAAATCCACAATTTCGTTCAGAGATTGCAATGTGTGTGTGAGTTCGTTGGGTTGGGCTCTGAGCACAGAATTCTCAGCCTCGACTGTTAGATATTGCTGGGTTGTGAGATTTACAGTTGCGAGAATCTTCTGATTCTCATTCCTCAGCTGAGCCACCTGAGCCACCAGATCATCCAGATGCTTCTGTTTCCTCATCCTCGATCTTCTCGCCGATTCACGATTCGATATCGTCCACTTCCTCTTCCTCTGATCCATCAAAACCTGCAGGTGCTCATTGATAGCGACTTCGGCAAGTGCACCAGTCGTTATAAGTAATAAAGTAGTGAGCAAAAGATCGTCCCACGAGGAATAGTACTCCAATCACTAATTTGCTATTTTCGCTTTAGTTGGATGAATGAGTAATATGGAGTGAGTTGTAACCAAATAGAATTTAAAGAATTAAATAAAGAATCCAAAATATGAATCTCAAGAACAACCGAGAGAAAATATGAGTAATCCAAAATTAAGACCTTCAATTAAGAAATATGCAGCTAGGGATGAGAATCCCCCATGTTCCTCTAATAATTTGAATTGAATCCCTAATTGATTATTATTCTCATGATTGACGATCAATTCTCTAAAGTTAGACTAAGTCTCAATGTCTTGATGCTACCTTAGTCCGTTATCTTTGAAATCAACCTAATGTCTTAGTATTGATTGGAAAGATTATATTTTTAAACCGAGAATTATGAGATCGCATAAAATCGTAACCCTATGTCTAGGTCATGCAACTCTACGATGAATTAACGGATCTAGTTAAATGCACCAACATCTCTATTGTCATACATTAACCTATGAACAATCTAAAAGGTGATCAATCTTCAAGAAAGCTTTAAGCACAGATAATTCATTCAATCAAGAAAAATAAAGATCAATAAAGAATCCAACTAAATATTTTAAATTCGCATAGGGTTCATCCTCGCCCTAACTACAAAAGAAAACTTAGCCGAGCATGGCTATACTAAAATCCATGAAAAGATGAAAATCAGATTCAGATAAGACAGGAAAAGAAAAGAGAAATAAAGACTCTTAAAGAATCCCTCAGTCTCAATGCTCCTCACTGATGTGCGTCCGAATTGTCATCCGTCCCTCCTCTGATGCGTGCCTCTCAATATATATAATAGTTCTTGCGTCTTGACTTTCTTGCGTCTCTGCTTGGATATTCCCCCCTCAAAATAATATATCTAATAACTCCAAAGCACCAGATGTAATTCCTATCTAATATATGCCTTTTCATGTGGGTCCCACACGTTCTATTCCAATTGCCAATGTCGTGATCTGCTTCTTTCATTCATCATCAATTATATCATTTAATATAATAATATATTATATTAAATACTTTTCCAATTTAATTTATTGTGATGTTTATTGGCTTTCCTATATTTTCTCTTCTCTTAGATCACATAATATCTCCCGCATAAATAAATAGGATATCAATAGATTTTCGTTATAATGTTCTTTTATCCTATATTTAATTAAAAGATAGATAAGTACATAAAGATAATTAAATAAGTACAAAATATTAATAAATTCAATCCAATATATCTCGAATCTATACTTATTTAATCATAACATATCTACTTATCAAACTCCCCCACACTTAAACATTTGCTTGTCCTCAAGCAAGAAGAAAGAGGGTTTATTATTTGAAAAGAACATTGCTCATGAAATTTCTTAACGTAAAGCAATAAACCACCACACTTAGATCATATCATCAAATCTTTTTTAAGTTAATGTCTTATAGGGATAGATTACTAAGCCAATAGTCTTAAACAATTGTAATAATCTTTTAACATCCCATGATCAAAAGATCGGTACGCAATAAATTCAACAATAAGATTAGTAAAAGAATATTGTGCTACTCAATTTCTCGAGAAAAATTCAAATGCCCCAACTAAACCAAGATTTTCATTTAATTTAATAAGGATCCTCAGGTAGGAAATAACTCAATTTTTTTTTTTTTTTGTTTTTTGTTTTTTGTTTTTTGTTTTTTGTTTTTGCCTTGAGCCGTTGTAGGTCCCCTTTTTACGCGACCCTGCACATGGGTGATGCAGTACCGGTTACTCAGTTACTCCAACAGGCACCTCAAGAGGCTTTTAGCCTAACTCATAACCCTCTTTGACTTTACCGTTTGATGCGAGTGCCAACATTGGTGATGAAGTGCCCCGGTTACTAAGTAAGGTCTAGAGAAGTCATTGGAGTTGTGTGCATGTGTGTGTGTGTGAATTTTTCTCTTTTTTTTTTTTTTAACACTACCCGAGTCATTTCCCCAAACACCAGGTTTACTTAGTGGCAAAGGTCATCCTCTAATTTTCTAAAGAAATCATGTAGCAAAATATTCATAAACTAATAATCTGTTGATCATATTACAAACTAATCTCTATTCTCATAATCAATCTCAAGATTGAAAAAAAAAAAATGTAAGACTTTAGAGGCTTAATTAGACTTTTTTTTTTTTTTTTTTTTTTTTTTAATTTTAGTTTTAAGTTTTTTTTTTTAGATTTTTTTTTTTGACTTGATAATATTCTCTAAGATGGGGAAAGCTCAAAATTAAGGTCAATCCTAAACAATGCAAAAATATCAAATAAAAAAAATTCTTTTTAATTGCATAAGGACAAGCATAACCAAAGAAATTATATCCCTCCCCCACACTTAAATCAAACATTGTCCTCAATGTTGCAAAAATATAAAGAGGGAAAAGAACTAGTACTCCCCGATTTTAGATCTCTAACTCGATGTGGAGTGCTTCATCGGTACCATCCATGATGTTTCAAATTTTAAGAGAGGAAAGAGTGCCCTAGCAAGACTTGGCAGCCACAAGAGGAGTGATCATCTTTAAACCTAGAAAAATGAAAGAGAAAAAAAAAAAAAAAAAAAAAAAAATACTAATAATTGCAAAGAAAAACTTATTGGGTTGCCTCCCAATCGGCGCTTGTTTCGTCCCGGCTCGACGGATGTCACCTTAATTCTCAACTTCCAATGCCACGAGGTTCTTCCTCTGTCAATGTCTCCACCATGGTAAGGCTTTAATCTCTGCCCATTCACCTTAAAAGCTTCATCGAACCTATTGGTGCAATGGCAATTGCACCAAAAGGTGTGACTTCTTTGACTACAAAAGGTCCCGATCATCTAGACTTCAATTTCCCGGAAAAAGTTTCAAACGAGAATTATAAAGTAGTACCGTTTGTCCCGTATGAAACTCTCTAGGAATAATCCTCTGTCATGCCATCTCTTGGTTCTTTCCTTATAGAGGCTAGCACTCTCATATGCAAAAATTCTGAATTCATCAAGCTCGTTCAACTGAAGTAACCTCTTTTCATTAGCAGATTTAGCATCAAAATTCAGCAGCTTAGTTGCCCAAAGCGCCTTATGCTCAAGCTCCACTAGAAGGTGGCAAGACTTACCATATAGCAGCTGAAACGGTGACATGCCAATAGGAGTTTTGAATGCCGTTCGTACGCCCACAAAGCATCATCAAGCTTCTTAGACCAATCCTTCCTTGACTTCCCAACAGTCTTCTCCAGAATTTGCTTCAATTCCCTATTAGACATCTCCACTTGCCCACTAGTTTGTGGGTGATATGGAGTAGTGACACGATGAGTGACACCATATTTGCTAAGCACCGATTGAAACGCATCGGTTACAAAAGTGAGTTCCTCAAATCACCGATAATGGTCCTAGGTACCCCAAACCTGTTGAATATATTCTTTTTGAGAAAAGATACCACCACCTTAGCTTCATTAGTGGGAAGAGCAATTGCCTCTACCCACTTTGAGACGTAGTCCACCGCTACAAGAATGTACTTGTTGTTAAAAGAACTTGGGAATGGCCCCATAAAATCAATCCCCCACACATCAAATATCTCAATAACAAGAATGTTGTTAAGAGGCATCTCATGTCTCCTAGAGATATTCCAGTTCTTTGGCAACGATCACAACACTCCACAAACTTCCTAGCATCCTTGTACAAAGTGTAGGCCAATAAAAACCACTTTGTAATACCTTAGTAGCAGTGCGTTCTCCAGCAAAATGTCCACCATAATCTGAACCGTGACAATGCCAGAGGACCCTATGAGTTTCCTCCTCTGGGATACAGCGCCGGAGCACTCCATCTGCACACCTGAAAAACAAGAAAGGCTCATCCCAGATATACCGCCGAACATCATGCATGAACTTCTTCCTCTGCTGCCATGTTAGTCCCTCTGGTATCATCCCAATTGCCTTATAATTAGCAATATCAACGAACCAAGGTACATTGCTAATTGCCAAGACATACTCATCTGGGAATTCATCCCGAATCTCCATCTCTCGAATCATCCCGCAACTCCTTAACCCGTATCCTAGATAAGTGATCGGCTACCACATTCTCCACCCCTTTCTTGTCTCTCGATTTTAATATCAAACTCTTGGAATAGCAAGCATCCAACGGAGAAGCCTTGGCTTAGCGTCTTGCTTAGTCAAGAGGTATTTTAGAGCAAAGCATGATCCGTAAAAATAATCACCTTGGAACCAATCAAATCTTGTCTAAACTTATCTAATGCATAAATAATTGCAAGCATCTCCTTCTCGTTGTTGCATAGTTCGGTTGTGCCTCATTCAGAACTTTACTCACATAGTAAATAACATGCAACAACTTATTCTTCCTTTGCCCCAACACACGCCCCTATAGCATAGTCACTAGCATCACACATCAGCTCAAACGGTAACTCCCAATCAGGCGTCGTCAGAATAGGTGCAGTGGTCAATTTCTCCTTCAACAAGTTAAATGCCACTAGACAATTGTTGTTAAAGTTAAAGTCTTCATCTTTGACCAACAACTGACTAAGTGGTTTGGATATCTTGGAAAAATCCTTGATAAACCTCCGATAAAAACCTCGCGTGACCAAGAAAGCTCGCGAACGCTACGCACATTGGTCGGAGGAGGCAAGTCTTTGATGATTATAATCTTGGCTCTATCCACTTCTATCCCCTTATCGATATTTTATGACCCAAGACTATCCCATCTTTCACCATAAAGTGGCATTTTTCCCAATTAAGCACCAAGTTACTCTCTTGACATCTTTGGAGCACACAAGACAAATTAGCCAAGCAAGTATCATACGAAGTGCCAAAAACAGAGAAATCATCCATAAATACCTCAATAAATCTCTCGATCATGTCGAGAAGATAGACAACATGCACCTCGAAAAGTAGCAAGGGCATTGCAAAGACCAAAGGGCATCCGTCTATAAGCAAAAATCCCAAAGGGACAAGTGAAAGCTTGTCTTCTCTTGATCCTCCGGAGCCACCGCTATTTGATTGTAACCGAAATAGCCATCTAAGAAACAAGTAATAAGAGTGACGCAAGCCTCTCAAGCATCGATCCATGAATGGCAAGGGAAAGTGGTCCTTGCGAGTGGCATCATTCAACCTCCTATAATCCACACACATTCTCCGGCCGTAACAGTTCTAGTGGGTATCAATTCATTATTCTCATTCTCGCACTACGGTGATTCCACCCTTCTTCGATACTACATGTCTTGGACTAACCCACTTTGAATCGAGATAGGATAAATCATACCCGCATCTAACAGTTTCACCACCTCCTTTCTCACCACTTCCTTCATAGTCGGGTTAAGTCTCCTGGGGCTGCCTTCTTACCGGTTTCACTTCGTCCTCCATAAGAATTTTATGAGTGCAAAATGAAGGACTAATCCCTTTAAATCGAGATATAGACCACCCTATTGCGTCTTGTGGGTAGTCAAAACTTTCAAAGAACTTCTCTTCGTCGTAGGTGATAACTCAAAGACTAATAATAATGGGATAAGTGTCATCCGTCCCTAGAAAAGCATACTTTAGATTAGAAGGGAGCTCCTTTAGTTCCACCTTAGGAGGGACAGGTGGCGCATCATAATCCTTCTTCTTCAACTCCTCAACCCGTAAATCGAATTCTCATTTGCGTAAAACCTCTTCTTCCACTTGTAACAATTGCGCAAGATCATCCTCCATAGACTCACCTGAACCTTCTTGAAAAAGATCTTCATGAATGGCCTCATCAACTACATCAATTCTGAAGCAGTCACTATTATCAGCTGGGTATTTCATGGATTGAAACACATTGTAGGTGACTTTCTCATCATTCATTTGGAACTCCATTTTTCCCTGTGACTACATCAATTACCGCTCTAGCAGTAGCCAAGAAAGGTCTTCCCAAAAGCAAAGGAAGTTCAGCATCTTCCTCCATGTTAAGAACCACAAAATCCACCAGGAAGATGAATTTGTCCACTTTCACAAGCACATCCTCAATGACACCTTCTGGCTTCTTAATGGACCTATCTGCCAACTGTAACGACATCATAGTAGGCTTCAACTCTTTAATGCCGAGAGCTTTGAAACAGATAAGGACATTAAATTTATACTAGCTCCTAGATTACAAAGTGCTCTGCCCATATTGACGTTCCCTATTGCACAAGGAATGCTAAAGCTGCCGGATCTTTAAGCTTTGGTGGCAACTTTGTTTGAATAATGGCACTACACCTTGAGTCAATGCCCTTGTTTGGCCTCTTGCAACTTATGCTTCTTGGAAAGCAAATCTTTCATGAACTTTGCATAATTAGGCATATTTTCAAGAGCTTCGCAAAAGGAATGTTAATCGTAGTTTCTTAAAGATATCCAAGAACCCGCATACCGTTGCTTCCGAATCGCTTTCGCTTTAACCTTTGGGGGTAAGGAGGTTTTGCATAAGAAGGAGTGGGAGACTTCTTTGTAGCTATCTCCTTTGGAACCTGCTGCACATCATCATTCTCAACCTTTTTCTCCTCTTTTTCTAAAGCCTTTTCATGTTCTTCCACCCCTTTTTCAGATTTTTCCTTCACAGGAACAGATTTCTCAAGTGGCTGAATCATTATACCACTTTTCGTAGATATGGCCTTACAATGCTCCTTTGGATTGACCACAGTATCACTAGGGAAGGACCCTTGGCTCCTCTCTGCTATTTGCTTTGATAAGCGCCTAATCGATTCTCCAAGTTCCGGATTGAAGCCTCCCGATTTTTAGAGAAGACTTTGTTTCATTTCGGAAAGCTTCGAACTTTGTATGTATTGTCTTTGGTATGGGTTAAGCGTGTCAAAGCCTTTTCCAGATCAGTAATGGTGGTGGTGGTTTGGTGGAAGCTGGCGAGGTCTTGTTTGGGGTTTATAGGAAAAGTTTGGGTGAGATTTCCGACGGGATTATACGTGTTGCTATACGGATTAAAGCGATTCCTAGGAGGATTACTCATGTAATGAACCTCACTGTTTCTCAGTACTACCAGCTTCACAATCTCCATTAGCGTGTTCCCCTTTGCAAAAATCACAAAGCAAAGGAGGCCGAGAAGTGATGGATGAGACACGAGAAGAGGCAAGTTGTTTAGTGATGGCGGACTAAGCTCCGTTGGATTGCCTTGTTCTTGTTGGGAAATGTTCTCATTGTGGGCCAAAATTGTATTGTAAGAGTCTAGATGAAGAACTCCCCTCTTTGGTTGTGGAGTAACAGTTTCATTCTCAAGGGACCCCATAGCCTCAAACAACTCCAATGCTTCTTCCGGAGTTTTGTTTTTCGCTTACCACCTTTGCGGCGTTAATCATCATCCTAGAAGACGGAAGCATCCCATTGAAGAATATCCTCGCTTGTTCATAGTCTTGCAGCTCATGTTGTGGACACTTCCTAAGCAACTCCTTAAACCTTTCCCAAGCTTCACAGAATGATTCCCCATTGCCTTGAGTAAAGCAACTAATATCTGACATCAGCTTTGTATACTTAGAAGAAGGGAAAAAATTTTCAAGGAACTTTGTAGTGATAATGTCCCAAGTGGAGAGACTTCCAGTAGGACAAGAACGAAGCCAAGCTCTTGCTTCCCCGTCAGAGAGAAAGGAAACAGTCTCACACGAAGAGCATCTTCAGGAACCCCATTCATCTTGATGGTATCACAAATCTGCAGAAAAATCTCAATATCGATTAGGATCTTCTAAGTCACTCCCACTAAAAGAACTTTGTTGAACCAAGCTTATGAGGGATGGCTTGATTTCAAAATTATTCGCATTCACAGCAGGATTGACAATGCTAGTTGCATTCTTGGCAGGATTAAGTGTCATGTAGTCGCCCATGGTCCTCTTTGGAGGAGGACGGGGAGGATCTGCATCATCGTCTGCCATTATAACCAGTTCGATCCGCGATTACTAGAGCTAACAACCTTTCCTTTTCTCTCGTTTAGCAAGTTTCCGGTTTCTCCTTGTTGTCTTTTCGATTTCAGGATCAAACTGCAACGAATTTCTGTCAGTGGTACCTCGCATAAAAAGAGTAAAATAACAAAAGAAAAATCCAATCTAGAGTTTCAATAACTAATCTTAGTGTTGAAATAAAACTATTCCCCAAGAACGGCGCCAAAAACTTGATAGCGACTTCGGCAAGTGCACCGTCGTTATAAGTAATAAAGTAGTGAGAAAAAGATCGTCCCACGAGGAATAGTACTCCAATCACTAATTTGCTATTTTCGCTTTAGTTGGATGAATGAGTAATATGGAGTGAGTTGTAACCAAATAGAATTTAAAGAATTAAATAAAGAATCCAAAATATGAATCTCAAGAACAAGCGAGAGAAAATATGAGTAATCCAAAATTAAGACCTTCAATTAAGAAATATGCGCTAGGGATGAGAATCCCCCTATGTTCCTCTAATAATTTGAATTGAATCCCTAATTGATTATTATTCTCATGATTGACGATCAATTCTCTAAAGTTAGACTAAGTCCCAATGTCTTGATGCTACCTTAGTCTCTGTTATCTTTGAAATCAACCTAATGTCTTAGTATTGATTGGAAAGATTATATTTTTAAACCGTAATTATGAGATCGCATAAAATCGTAACCCTATGTCTAGGTCATGCAACTCTACGATGAATTAACGGATCTAGTTAAATGCACCAACATCTCTATTGTCATACATTAACCTATGAACAATCTAAAAGGTGATCAATCTTCAAGAAAGCTTTAAGCACAGATAATTCATTCAATCAAGAAAAATAAAGATCAATAAAGAATCTAACTAAATATTTTAAATTCGCATAGGGTTCATCCTCGCCCTAACTACAAAAGAAAACTAGCCGAGCATGGCTATACTAAAATCCATGAAAAGATGAAAATCAGATTCAAATAAGACAAGAAAAGAAAAGAGAAATAAAGACTCTTAAAGAATCCTTCAGTCTCAATGCTCCTCACTGATGTGCGTCCGAATTGTCATCCGTCCCTCCTTTGATGCGTGCCTCTCAATATATATAATAGTTCTTGCGTCTTGGCTTTCTTGCGTCTCGCTTGGATATTCCCCCTCAAAATAATATATCTAATAACTCCAAAGCACGAGATGTAATTCCTATCTAATATATGCCTTTTCATGTGGGTCCCACACGTTCTATTCCAATTGCCAATGTCGTGATCTGCTTCTTTCGTTCATCATCAATTATATCATTTAATATAATAATATATTATATTAAATACTTTTCCAATTTAATTTATTGTGATGTTTATTGGCTTTCATATATTTTCTCTTCTCTTAGATCACATAATATCTCCCGCATAAATAAATAGGATATCAATAGATTTTTTGTTATAATGTTCTTTTATCCTATATTTAATTAAAAGATAGATAAGTACATAAAGATAATTAAATAAGTACAAAATATTAATAAATTCAATCCAATATATCTCGAATCTATACTTATTTAATCACAACATATCTACTTATCACTCATCTCGAACCGAGTTTCAAATCGTAGACGACGATCCGTAAGACGTTTCACTAGATGAAGCCATGGAAATTGAAATCTCAAGAAGGCAAGGGGAAAATGGAGAATACTATTTTTGATGCGGGACCAGACGGTAAGAAATTAACACGTAAATCCAAAAAAATCAAATGCAGAATATAGTAAATATTATAAGATTGATCTTGAATCAAACAATCATGAGACGTAGTAGAGCCAAGTAGAGGAAGGCAACGGAGAAGGATTGAACAAGGTGGGTCCTGCGCCGACGACAGTGGAATTTATCATACAACCGAGAAAGGAAGATTTCACCGAGAATTATTTACATGAATCTCCAACATCAAGAACAAAAATTGGGCATTTAAGAATTAAGACGAGCTTCCGATGAAAATCTAGCAAAGCAGAGTAAGAGATCCAACAATCAAATCCACTATCCGATGTGATGAATGATAATGAGAAAATTAGCGAGTGTCATCAAAGGAAGGACTGGCCAATGGAAAGATGCAATTAACGTAAAATTACAATATTGGTAAAATGAAAAGTATTTGGACCTGTACTCCGTACACTTGAAGATGTAAAGCCAATTGGATATAAATGGGTCTTTGTACAAAAGAGAAATGAAAAGGGTGAGATTATAAGATATAAGGCATGTCTTGTAGCCCAAGGCTTTATACAAAGACCTGACATTAATTTTGAAGAAATGTATTCACCAGTAGTGGATGCAATTACTTTTCGTTATTTGATTAGCCTAACAGTAAATGAAGGACCTAATAGATGTTATGAATGCCTATTTGTATGGCCCACTTGACATTGATATTTATATAAAAGCTCTTGAAGGACTCAAGATGCTAGAAGCATCTAATTCAAATTCTCAAGAACAATACTCAAGAAGTCTTTGTATGGCTTAAAGTAATCAGGGCACATGAAGTAGAATCTTCTCAAGGAATATATGTGGAAAGAAGGATACAAAAATGACTCAATGTGCCTATGCATCTTTATGAAAAAATATAGAAGTTAATTTGCTATAATTGTTGTTTCAACATCATTGGAACTCTTGAAGCGCTTCAAAAGGCAATTAATTGCTTAAAGAAAGAAGTTGAAGAAGAGCTGCTTGGTCTAGAAGTACCATATCCTCGTGCTATTGGAGCACTAATGTATCATGCATATTAGCAAAATATAGTTCTTCACCAACACAAAAACATTGGAAGCAATGTTGTCATCAGGGGGAGTAATTTTGATATTGTCAAAGGGGGGAGTCAATACACGTTGTACTCTTTCTCTTATCTAGGTTTTGTCCTACCGGGTTTTCCTAAGAAGGTTTTTATTAAGGCAACACTAGACAGTGTAACAATGAATGATGTATTCTTTTCTTTGGCTAGGTTTTTATCCCATTGGGTTTTTCCTAGTTAAAGTTTTGGGTTAAGGTGTAAAAATGCACATGTGTTTTACCTTGAGGAGCACCCAACACCAAATGCTTTTTTTAGATGCAAAATTAAAGTGACTATGTGGTTACAAATTACGTGCAAAAATACCATTTGACCATTAAGTTTGACTTTTTCGATTTGGGACGATTACGTGTCTTTCAAAGATGCAAAAATACACATGTGGTTTGGCCAAAAGAGCGCCCAACACCAAGTGTTTTTTTTTTTAATTTAATAATTTTATTTCAATTAAAGAAAAATTATTATTTCTCTAGGTATAATTCCTGGGAGACTAAATTTTTCTTCTAATTTATCATTTTGAGAAGGAGGATTTATTCAATGGGTAAAAATGTTTATTAATTATTTTCTAATTAATAATTAATAAATAAGTATTTATGCATTTGAAATTTGATGTCAAAAATAATATATTTACTTAAAAATAATTTTAATTTTTTAATCAAACAAATTGAACCAAAAATTATTTAAATAATTTTTCAATCAAAAATCGAACAATATTATTAAATTTTTATTGCATTTAGAAATACGCAATATAAATGTTTGCATCTTTAAAATGAGTTATTTCTATTTATACGAGGAATGAAAGTAAATCAAGGAATATTATAGACTTATAGTTATAAAGTTGCCTTTTTCAAAGTAAATAAATTATTTTTTAAAAGAATAAATGAATTATTTCTTTAACTATTTATTTTTCAAAAAATAAAAATTATTTTTAAGTAAATATATTATTTATGATATCAAATTTCAAATAAATAAATACTCATTTATTTATTACTAATTAGAAAATTTAATAATGATTTTTTTAAAAAAAATAAATTATAAAAATAAAAATTTTGCCATTTTTACCCATTGAATAAATCCTCCTTCCGAAAATAATAAATCGTGAGAAAAATTTGACCTCTCAAGAATTATACCTAGAGAAATAATAATTTTTCTTTAATTGAAATAAAATTATTAAATTAAAAAAAGCACTTGGTGTTGAGTGCCTTTTTGGCCAAACCACATGTATATTTGTGCACCTTTGGAAGCAAAGTCATCATCCAAATAAAGAAAAAAAAAAAAAAAAAAAAAAAAAATCAAACTTAATGGTCAAACAAGTATTTTTACGCCTAATTTGTAACTACATAGTCACTTTTGCACCTAAAAAAATATTTGGTGTTGAGCACTCCTCGAGGTAAGACACATGTGCATTTTTACACCTTAACCCTAAAGTTTTTAACGAGGCATATTCATAATAGACATCCAATAAATAGTGTTATGAATGTATTAAGGGTTAAGGTGCAAAAGCTATGGAGTACCACTGAGCTTGTTAGCGCACACCATGTGCTTATAAATAAACACATTACTCATTTTTCTGTTCTACGATAATTACAGATTCCCCATTAATCCTTTATTGTAATACTGCAAGTTGGTCATGGCCTCTAGATCAAATTTGATGACAAGAATGGGTAATATGTTAGCAAAGATCTTGGTGAGGTTTTGCAAACAGGGGTGAGCACCAATGGTAGCAGTGGCGGAGCCAGAATTTAATGTTTGTGGGTGCACAATTAATGGGGGGATTCGGGGATAGCGCCCCCAAATTTATTATTTTTTTTAAAGGAAGTTTTAAATGCATTAAGCCAAAATGTCAAATATAACCTGAATCAGTGACTTGATTGCTTTGAGACTAAATTGGTCTCACCATTGAGCCAAAATGTCAAATAGCGCAATTAATTCAAATAGAACCACCAAGCAAGAAATGGAAGAGACAGCCATCATGAAGAAATAATATTTTAAGATGGAGCTCCCAAAGGAAGCACCCCCAAAAACAAAAGATCTTAAAGAAACCAGTAGAGATTGCAAGAAACTTGAAGATAAATGACACTCAAACTGTTCTTTTGCACTAGAATGGTCAAACAATTTTGAAATGATGCATGAAAGAAAGAAAAATCAGACCACAATAAACACCAATATTTCCCTAGAAGAACAATAATGTAGAAATCAATATAATCTGACCTTTTAAATTGAATCAAAATCTAGCAGAAACAAAAGAAGTAAGTCGTTTTGCTTGAAATAGTTATGCAATGAACCATCTAGTAACTCCACCAACTGCAATATAGAAACATGATATTTTGTGAGGCATGATGATTATATTTAGAAGTTGATTTCTTCTTTAACAACTCAGGAATCTTGGTAAACTAGCTGAAAAACAAATCATGCGAAAGCCAGTAGCACAACCTATTACTAAATCATACATACAAAATTTCACTATATCTAAAACAAATTTCCCAGAACCTGTTATTGTGCCACCATAAAGCTGAAGGAATGCCTCATGAGATTTGCTTATTAAAGACAAAACAGAATTGCTTGTTAAAGGAAGGATTTTGTCCTTTAAGAAATTTCCCAGAACTTGTGGCATTATAAGCAGGGCATCATATTTAATTTAATATCCGAAGATTTGCTTATTAAAGACAAAACAGAATAGATTGTACCAAAAGAAATCCAGTATATAAATGAAAAGAGGGCAAAGCTGGAATCAGATAAGAAACAAGATTTCTAGAATTCATACTAGCATAATATTCCTAAACTAGCATTATACAATAAGGAAAATTGTACTACTAAAATATACATCTAAACATAAAAAGGTTAGGATTTGACAATTTATTGAAAACATTATGACTTACAAAAATATCAAATCAAATTACAAATATGATAAAGTTTTCACTACCTTGGCAACTTCAAGATATTGGCAATCCATAGCTGCAACCGCAACCTACTCATACAAAGTCCATTCTGCATCAAGGAGCAATTATTTATTTGCTAAAAGTTACATTATAAAATGAGGGTTGTGAGTGAAGGAATCATTAAATTAATCGGCCATCAGAAAATGCAATATGTAGCTCTACAAATTGTCATGATCGATGCAATGAAACAAGTTCTGACATATCTCTAGTATATTTGAAGATGGATCACTTCTCAAGAATGTTCATACAACTAATGTAACATCCCAAATTTTGGGATTTGAAATTGAAATATTATATAGAAATTGAATTTGTGAGATTTGACCTAAAATAATTATGAAATTAATTATTTGAAATCTAGACTTATTTTTCCCCTTAATTTGTTTTGGGAAAAGAATAATTCAAATTAAGGAATTATTCTTCCTTGAGAAATCTATAGGAAAAGAATAAATTCAAGGTATATTCGTAAAGGATAATTTTAGGCCTAAAAACTATAGAATTTATATTTTATGGCCTAGAAAAAAAAATTAATTGGAAAAAAAAAATCCTTATGTAAAATTAAGGATTTATTTCCAACATGTATCTAATATTTGCAATTAAGTAAGTAAAGGCCTAATTGCAAATAAAAGCCTTGTGAAGAATTAAGTGGGATAATTATTTGTTTCACATATAAAAGCCCAAAACATCAACAAACACCCAGTCCATATATGTATCCTTCGGCCAGACCAAATACCCATTGCCAATTCACTTAAGCTCTTAAGAGCCAACAGGGAAAAAAGCATCAGATATAATAAAATAAAATAGGTATAAAAAAAAAAAAAAAAAAAAAAAAAAGGACGCCACATGCTTTCCCATGCATTATACATTTGGCCCAAATCAAACCACACGCATTGGCCATATTCATTTAAACCAATCCAATCCATTATTTCCCTTAATTGATGCGTGGCTCATCCTCACCTCTTCAACCCAACACTTATAACAGCCTTATACCTCCTTTAATATTCATTTAACCTCACAGCCCATTACAAATGACCATCAGCCCAAACCCAAAAGATCCATTACCTTCCATTTTAGCATCAATAATAATAAAATAGATCAGCATATCCCACTTATCCCACTACAACACGATAAACAGGGAGGTGAGATAACGTTAGATTAACGTAAATGCAGACCACACCATGCTTTTCCTCATCAGTGTATCTTGTTGGCCAGTACGCAAACAAGCAACACCATATCCCTCTCGAGCCCAACAACTTCAGCAAGCCATACTCCCTCTGATCACAAAATCCTTCTTGGTCATGATATATATAGCTGTAAACAGTAAACAGAGATGCAGGAAAAATCACAGCGTTGTATATCCCTCGGTCCATCCTCTTATTTTTCCCTCAGACCGGACCTCTCATGTATTATATATCCATCCTCTTTGTTTCTTTAATCATTCACATTACAAAAGGAAAACCAAAGCTGAGTCTGAGAATAAACATGAGAGACCGAGAGGAGAGAGAGAGCCGAGAGAGGTTCAAACTGCTCCTACCTTCTCTGCATTTGGTTTCGGAAAAATAGTGGGTGTTGTTGTTGATGGGAGTCTGAGCCACACAAGCCTGAACTTAAAGGTAAGCCCTCAATCTCACTTGGGGAATCTAGTCTACATATTAATTTCTGTTTAAGAGTTTTAAAACCGAAGAGACTTAGTTTTTCAATATGCATGCATCTGTGAAACATCGCTGCACTTAATTAGGAGCAAACATATAAATATAAATATAAATATATGTATTAACTTGCTACCATGAGAGTTAACTTTTGCTGTCACCATCACTCACTTGGGGGAAGATAAAGGAGAAACAAAACCTTTCATGATGTGTGTATCATCTCGGTATGAAAGAGAGAAAAGTTGATATTCTTAAAACCATGACTTGGTTAATTTACTGGTGTTTAATTGCTGCACATGGAAGAATAGGAAAGAACTCACGTGTGTAAGTATATATAAATATAGGAAGCTAGCGTGAACCTTAGAGAACAAACAGAATGAAGCTGAACCATTTATACATATCTTAATGTGCTGCTTAAGGGGGAAAAAAAGAGAGAGAGAAGAAAAGATATATAACCGTGTATGTCTAGAGGTTCATGGTTACACAAAAAAGTTATGGCTTTGCTATTTTGTTTCAAAACTCAGAAAAAGAAAATTGCTGTCAGGTAAAACAATGTTTTTATAGTACAAAGCCAAAGCTGATTTTATTTTTTAAAAAAGAGAAAACTATTATACATTCGGCTTCTAATATACCTAATAGGTGCAGGCCGGCTTTCATAATCATATGGATTTCAATTTGATGATTACTTACACAGGGACAAGCAAAAAGAGAAGGAATAGGAAAAAGATGAAAGACAATTTTAGCTTTGTGCATAATAAAAGAAAATTTATGTTGTGCCATGTCTCTAAACAATTTTTATGTTATTAGTTTCTACCAAATTCTTAAAGCTGCATTTTTGGCATACCTTTCTAAATAGAATGATGGCTTACAAAATGAACATAGGTTTGAGAGTTGGCTGTGAGTGGTTAGGCGCTTCACAATAGCCGTTTATTTTATTATTTTAAAAAAAAACTATTATTTATGCACAGTTCTTAATTCTTTCATTATATATTTTAAACCTTTTGATTGACCACTTATCTAGTCATATATGAAACAAAACCATGAGAAACATTGTGTGTAAAGCATTAAGGCATAATTTATTGGTATGTACAAAACTCATAAATTAAAGTGTTGGAATAGCCTATGAGGGTTTAGAACAATTATAGGAAAATAATAATTACTTAGTAAGATAATAATGATGATGATAATAAAATAAATAAGAATTATTATTATTATTATAAAAAAAGGAATTACATCATAAAAATGGATAAATAAATAATATTATTATTTATTAGAAAGGGGTATTATTATTAGGGGAATTTTTAGGGATTAATAACCATTTTTAATCCTCTAAAAATTATTTCGCATAGTTAGTTATTTTGCGAGGCAAGAAGTGACTGATGTCAATGATAAACATTTATAGGCA
This sequence comes from Acacia acuminata, assembly GCA_019022655.1. Classification (NCBI taxonomy): domain Eukaryota; kingdom Viridiplantae; phylum Streptophyta; class Magnoliopsida; order Fabales; family Fabaceae; genus Acacia; species Acacia acuminata. The sequence goes on from JAFJYI010000174.1 coordinate 543,545, forward strand.
TACTTGACACCTCTACCGATCCCAACATCTACCAGACCAATTAAGGATTCAAGTTTGAGGTGGGTAAGCGCTATCTTATTAGCTTGTATGTATGTATTTCATGTATGACTGATCATGGTTGCTAGATAATTTGCATGTGTGTATCCTAGCTATGGATTGGGGCTACGTGTCCCATAGGGCTGCGTGTCCTAAGAATGGAGCTGCGTGTTCCATAAAGGGCTGCGGTCCTTGGCCATTAACTGTGGTTATGGTGCGACTTATTTACTGTGAATTATTCTATGCTTACACATGTGTTATACTATGATTTATATTTCATACATGCATATGAGATTGACTGTTCCCCTAGGGTTCATTCATTTGAACTCCAGACCGCATGAAAGAGACAGGTAGTGGTTCGGGATCAAGAGGCAAGATGCAGCTGTAAGGATTACAGCAGAATGAACTTTTTGGAAGAATACGAATAGATAGACTATATTTAATCGTTTATCATTTGTCTATTTTTGGATTATTGTAGTAAGATACCCCTAAGGGATCGGATTCAAATCGTGAAAAATTTATCCTCATATTTTCAAAATAAGTTATTTTATGAAAGATTTATTCCGCATTTAAGTCATCCAAATCATTTCGATGCCGTGCGCTATAACTCGATAAATAAAGGCGCATTTAGGACGGGTGTTACACACCAATAGCGAATGAAATAGGTGCGTGCGAACCTAAATCACACAGACCCAGATAGGAAAAGGAGCAATACTAGATCACACTGACCATCGGGGCCAAGATTGGGTTGAGGGCGACGGTGCAGCGAGCGAGAAGCTGTGGATCTGGAACCGTGCGGACCCGGGAGTTTACGAAGGGGGCACTATTAGTGGGGGAATTCGGGAATTTTTTTTTTTAATGAAAGTTTTAAATGCATTAAAAAATAAAAGAATATAAATAAAAAAAGAAAAGAATATCAAAAAAATATTCATGAAATCAAATGAACACGATGATGTAATAAAAAAGACAATCATTTTACAAATCTGTCATCTTGAAAAGCAAGACTAAGTGCTTTTAAATGCAGTTACATAAATTACAATGAAGAGTGGGTACTCAATAAGTTCAAGTGCGTATATTTTAATAACAAAAGTATATTACAATAAAAATAATTATAATGTCATCATTCTGGGCCTTATTTTTTAAAATTCCATCATAGTTGTCTTATTATAAATGTTATCAAATACATCTTTTTCAATATAAGGCACTAAACAATTATTCAACCATTCATCCTCCATCTAATTATGAAGTGCAGTCTTGATATATTAAGGGTAGGTATTTAATTTAAGATGGACAATCATTCAAATATGTATTAGTTTTTTTTTTTTTTAAGAAAATGTAAAATTCAAGGGGGCACTTGCCCCCTTGTGCATAACGTGGGTCCGCCCATGTCTGGAACGAGGGAGGGTAGAAGGAGGAGAGCAAGGTTCAAACCGGGGACCAAGTATATACACTTATGAGTTATGACCAACTAGACCACCCAGGTAAATTGATAAGAATCCTTCAAAATATATATATATATATTATCAAAATTTTAGTCCGCACTTGCCCAAGCCCCGGTATGGCTCCGCCACTGCCCTCACTTGATAGGTAAAGTTTCTCTCATTTTAGTTGTTCGCCTATAGAATAAGGTAAGGAATTCTGTTTTCGTGCTTAATATTTTGCTTAGGTACCTATTACTTTTCATAAAAAATTAATTGTTGTAATGTAACTTATGTGTTGCCTTATTGAATATTAATGTTATCTTTATGTTGTAGCAAGTGAAATTGGAAATATATCTACAGGACTTAGCAATTGCAATGATCAGCTACTTGCATATGTTAGACATGATCGATGATGAAGATGCTTTGAAGGTGTGACATTTGACCCAAAGTGTTATCTTCTTTCACCCTTATTCTTCTTCTCTCTCACTTTTCTTGATCAATTAATTTTTTTTCACACTATGCCTTTTCATTGATATGTTTTGTTATTCTGTGAGCAATATATGTAGCAATAGAAGTCACAAATTATTTGTTACTTGTAATATTCTTAAAATTAAAATTTTTAAAAAATGCAAAAAAAAAAAAAAAAAATTGTATATGTAAATATTTGTGTGGTAGGTAGGCTGCCACCATTTGGGTCAGGTGGCAGCATCCTCCCACTTAACGTGGCAAAGAGGGAGAATTATTAAAAAACAAAAACAAAAATCATCCCTAATGCACCGCCTTGATTCCCCTATATTTATGTAATCATGTGTGTGAGAATAGTTTAAGTGTGTGAAGTGTGTCAGGCGAGAGAGCAGGAGAGCACGTAAGAGGGGGAGGGAGAGAGAAGGAAGGAAGGAAGGAAAGAAAAGAGAGCATATTCAAGTTTTTAAGGTAAGTTATTTGTTTTATAAGATCATTTAAGTAGTTAAATTAATTTTTTTAATAAACTTTCTTCATGAAAGTTGCTCTACTTATTTTTCTCTTTCTAATGAGGGTAGTATAGTATTAATTATTGAAAATTTCGGGATTTAAATATTGGCAAAGTTTTGAGTTTTAATAATAGATGACTATATATATGTTAAACGTAATTAATAAGTAACCTTAATCTGTTTACATTTGTTTGTTAGTTGCCGTGGGAATTTAAATTTATTTTCTATTCAAAAGAATTTAGGATTTATGTCATATAGTATATTTTTACCGATTAAATGAGGATTTAAATATTTAGTTGGATTACAAGAGGTATTATGAAAGGTTTAATCGGTTAATTTTGCTAAATCTTGAACTATATGAAATTATGAGTTGGGATTTGGGATTATGAATTAGAATTTATATGATTTTGAGTATGTGGAGATGTAAATATTGTTTAATAAATTGGGTTATAATTACAAGTTAGTGTTAGGTTAAAAATTGAGGAATATATAAATCGTCATTTTTTTCCTAGAAAAATTAAAGTGAGATAATAGTTTAATTTATTATTTATTATGGTATTAGTGGTTATTTTTGTTAATTCTATTAACATATAATTATATATTTATTTTTAAAGGGATTTTGATTTTCGACGCTTAGTGTTGTGTCAATAACCTGAGGTAACCACTTTCCAATTTATTTTATATACTTGTTGAGATGATTATAAGGATATGTTCGAATATTTAAATGATATGAATATGTTATAGTATGTTACCTATAAAAATGTACATTTGTGTGAGATATTTGTTTGAAGGTAAACTTTTAGTTAACTAGGCATAGATTGTTTATATTGTTAAGATTAAATTTTTTATATTGTAATTATGAAAGTTTATGCATGGTGTTAAATATTGAAAATAAGTATAAATTGTTAATGTTGAAATTATGATATTGCTTCGCATATTGAGGTGTAATGGATTGAGATATGATGTCATGTTGGAAGATTGGTTTTATACCATGTGGTATTGCCACAACTGAGCATGCAGTGGATGGCTATGACATTTTCAGGGCCCTTGGTATCATCTTTTTCTTATGACTGAGATTAGGGTCGGCCCTTGGAACAAGTAACATCTTTCTATATTCGAAAGAAATGGAACCTATGGTCCGATATGAGTTCTATAGCCTTTGGCCAGGTCACACTTTATCATTGGTGAACTTGGTGCAATCTCGTCAAAGAGATTAAACCTATTATATTATAACCCATATGTTATGTCAGCGGTTATAAGGAGGTTATAAGGATGATTGAGGGAGTTACATGCATATTGAATAGTTTTGAACTATTAAATGGTTTGGTAAACTACTCAGATATATGAATATATGAAGGCATAATTGGCCCACTTAACTATTTTGTAATCATTCTTTGTATATATTTTAAATTGGATATGTGGTTACTGAGTCTTTATGACTCACCCCGTCATTATTTATTTTTCAGCCGAGAATTCTATGGGGAAGAAGGCATCTGAGACTTGATCAGAGTTATCAATCTTGTATGTCCCTTTTTTGTTACATGAGCATAGTCTAATATATATTGCCGAACTTTAGGGCCTTTTGGGTACGTTTCATAATTTCAGTATTCCGCTGCGAACTAGAACGTATAGTTTCGAACAGAGCTTGTTGATATGATGTTTAACGTGGAATAACTTATTTTGACCGGACTTAAATATGTTTAGGTATAAAATAGTTATTTAAATGGTAATTTTAGAAGGATGTTACACTAATCCTTAGATCATGGGATGTTTTCGCCGGTTTCATAAGGAGAAATATATTGATTCTGATGTGCTAGGTATTAAAATTATTGGATGTGATATTGATATTACTCCAGATCAAGACATTTATTGCAAGCGGTGATGATTATTCTATTGTCACCATCTATTTGTTGTTCTGTTTTTATAAAACATAAGTTTGACCCCAAAATCTTTATCTATATTATATGTCAATTCATGACGGTTTTCTGAATGATAAGTTCAAACGGGGTCAATTATTACAAAATGTTGTGTTATTTGTATACAAGCCAATGTTCACACATGGGATGTTATATATTATTTTATCAAGAGTTAATAATATTGCAGACTTGAAGATTCTTATATAAGACGGGAATAATCATGGAAAGTGTACAACTACCAATGTAGTTTATAAGGAGATGTTTAGAAATGTTTGGCAAATGGCTGAGTTTTATTGCAACAAGGTATTCTCCTTGCATGCCAGAAGCCGGCTGATTTTTGTGACTGAAAAAATTCTCATGACTTACTGGTTGTTTGGTCTCCTCTTGTTAAAATTGAGGACGAACCAATAAAGGAGTTCTTTGCAAGTTAAATGGCTCTGATACTTTTGTTTATTATATGTTTAGCAAACATTCTGTTCTTTTTTGGTTTTTGAATTGATAGGAAATTTTTTATTTACTCCAATACGTTTATATCAGCACAGTGGCTGAGGATACAAGTAAATGGTAATAAGGAAGCTCATATTTGGGGCATAGACTCAATACATTTATTCTGAATATTTCTTTTGTATATATTTTTGGCAATATCATCTGAGACGAAGAATTGTGTTGACTTTTATTGTTTTAACCTCATGGGCATTTCATTGCATTTTCCTTATTTCATTTTGGTTGCTATATCATTTATTTATTTTTGGGTAATAATCAGGTGCTTGTAGAATATAGAAATAAAGATGCAAATCATGTTGAGTGGGCAAAGCTCTCAAAGAGTTATATCTACCTGGCCTGAGAGATTATGTCAAGAGTTTTTATCCTTTAGGCCCTGTATGGAGTTCAAGAGGAAAATCAATTGCTCCGCCTAAAGCTGCTGCACCTAGTGCACCCGCTCCACTGCCTCCTCCTCCTACATCTCTCCTTAGTTCTGAATCATCTCAGGCTTCATCCTCCACGCCAAAGGAGGGAATGTCAGCTGTTTTTCAACAGATTAACACAGGGAATGTCACTTCAGGTAGATTATTCCCACCTTTTCAATTCTTGATTGTTTGTTTGGCATTTATGAACCATAATTTTTTTCTGCTAGGTTTGAGAAAGGTTACAGATGATATGAAGGCAAAGAATCGTGCAGACAGAACTGGAATTGTTGGCGCTAGTGAAAAAGACACCGGTGTGAGATCACAAGCATTTTCTAAAGCAGGACCTCCAAAATTAGAACTTCAAATGGGTCGCAAGTAGGTTTAAGCATGTGTATGATTTCAGTTCATCAGTATACTGTCAACATTAAAGTAACTATTCTTTTCCATTGCAGGTGGGTTGTTGAGAACCAAATTGGACAGAAAGGCTTAGTCATTGATGATTGTGATTCAAAGCATTCTGTATATGTTTATGGTTGCAAAGATTCTGTTCTGCAGATTCAAGGTATTTATAAACACATGAAAAATTTCTTTCCTTAGTTGGTATATAAAATTGTTACGCAGTTATGCTGTCTAACTATGGATGACTGATGAAAAGACCACTGACTTGATGACTTCTAAACAATATGCAGGCCAAGTTAACTCTGATGGGGTTGAGGTCCAATGTCAGGTAAACCCGCTCCTGCTTTCTCTTGTGGTTTTTAGGACTTACTATACTGTGATGACAACTTGGCTCATCAATATGATAGGGCAAAACTTTAAAGCCTATAAACTCCGCAAGTATACGGGCCGTATCAAGTAATAAAGTGATAAGAAAAGTATCGTTCCCACGAAGACTTAGTATCACAACTTTAGTTAAGCATTAATTTCACAATTTCGTTTAAGTTGAGAAAACCAAATTTAATTTAATTAAAAGAAAAGAAATTAAAACTAAAATTAAAACAAACTAACCACACACTAATGAACGAGCAACCTAGAGTCACTAATCCCTTATTTGATTCTTAGATTTTATTCCCACCAAATTAACTTTGACTTAACTTAATCGGCTAATCTAGAGTATTAATGTTTATAAGTGCTGTCGGTCCACTTATACACCTACCTCAAATAATTATGCAATGTCTCACAAATTAATTAAGGTGCAATTCAAATCGGGCTCACTCTAATTTGACTATGCGGAGCTTCTAGGTATATGTCTATCCTAGACGCAAATTAGATTAAAACCTAACTTCACGTTAAATTTAAACCTAATTCCACATTATTTATTCCCAAGGTCAATTTAGGATTCTCTCTTTCAAGTCTAACCCTAAATCCCCAAAACATGCTCAATGGTGATCAATCAATAAGCAATAACAATGAACACAGGATTAAATAAACTAAAATAAAATCAAGCAAAACTAACAAGTGGAAATAATCTCTAAAACCCAAACAAGTTCATAGGTTCTCTAGGTTGCAAAACCAACTAGCCACACATGGCTTTATTCAAACTAATAAAAGAGATAAAAAATCCAGGTTCAAAGAATAAAGAGAAAGAGAGGAAAAAAAGATTCTCCGTCGCCTCTACGGTCCTTCCGTCCTTCCGTGGAGATGATGAAGAGAATCAAAACGCTCGGCCTCTCGCTCCTCTCGCTTCTTCGTTCCTTCTCGTTCTGCGTCTCCCGATCTTCTCCTTTCTTCTCTTGCTTGTCTTTGCCTCCTATTTATACTTTAGGTCTTGGGTCATTGATTCTCCTTTTCTTATTACAAAGATACCTCATATCTTGTAATTTACTCCACCAGATCACGCAATTGATTTTGTTTCTATTTTTCTTGCGTGGGACCACCGAGTTTGGTTGATTGCATATCCTCTTAATTGCCCTCTTAATTTCTTTTTCTACTTCTTTCCAAATCAGCTAATATTTCCTGCAAATTAAAAATAGGATATGAGTAGATTTTATGTCGATTTATTCTTTGATCCTAAGTTTGATTCAATAATGGAAAAGTCAATAAAAGATAATTAAATAGGTATATAATATTAATAATTCCAACTAATTCTCATAAAATATACACCTATTTAATCATAAAATATACACTTATCAAACTCCCCCACACTTAAACATTGGCTTGTCCTCAAGCAAAAGAAAGAGAATTCATTATCGAAAAGAACATTGCCTATGAAATTCCTAAACGAGAGAGCAAAAAAACACCACACTTGGATCATATCATCAAATCTTATTTAAGTTAATGTCTTATAAAAATAAGTCACTAAGCCAATAGAGTGCAACAATCTCTTAACGTCCCATGATCAAAAGATCGGCAAGCAATGAGTGCAACAATAAGATTAGAAGAGGGATATCATGCTACTTAACTCCTCTAGAAAAATTCAAATGCCCTGAAAAACCAAGCTTTTCATTTAATTTACTAAGGATCCTCAGGTAGGAAATAACTTATTTTTTTTTCTTTTTTTTTTCTTTTCCTTTTTTTCTTTTTTTCTTTTTCTTTCTTGAGCCGTTGTAGGTCCCCTTTTTACGCGACCCTGCACATAGGTGATGCAGCACCGGTTACTCAATTACTCCAACAGGCACCTCAAGAGGCTTTTAGCCCAACTCATAACCCTCTTTGACTTTACCGTTTGACGCGAGTGCCAACGTTGGTGATGAAGTGCCCCCGGTTACTAAGTGAGGTTTAGAGAAGTCATTGGAGTTGTTGTGTTTTTTTTTTTTTAGTCATTTCCCTACACAGCAGTTTTACTTAGCTTGCAAAGGTCATCATCTAATTTTCTAAAGAAATAATGTAGCAAAATATTCATGAACTAATAATCTGTTGATCATATTATAAACTAATCCCTATTCTCATAGTCCATCTCAAGATTGCAAAAAAAAACTTAAGGCTTAGAGACTTCGTCAAAACATTTTTTTTTTCTATTTTAATCTTTCACTTGATAATATTCTCTAAGATGGGAAAGCTCAAAATCAAGGTCAATCATCAACAATGCAAAAATCTCGAGATAAGAAAAAAAATCTTTTCAATTGCATAAGGACAAGCATAACCAAAGAAATTATATCCCCTTTCCCCCACACTTAAATCAAACATTGTCCTCAATGTTGCATAAATATAAAGAGGGAAAGGAACTAGTACTCCCTGGTTTAGGCCTCTAACTCGATGTGGAGTGCTTTCCCTAGTACCATCCATGATATTTCAAATTTTTAGGGAGAAGAGAGTGCTCAAGCAAGACCTTGCAACAACAAGAGGAGTGATTTTCTTCAAACCTAAATAAAAATGAAAGAAAGAAAGAAATAATAATAATAAAATATGCAAGCAACACCCTTGGATTGCCTCCCAAGAAGCGCTAAATTTATAGTCTTCAGCCAGACTTCTCAAAACAAACCACTAATCATAAGTATCAAACACCATAATTACCTTGTCTTCATTTCTTTTCAAACAACAAGGCATCACACACAAAAATTGATCATTCCAGTTAGTTACTTGTACCTCCTCAATCATAGACAATCTTGGAATACAAGTATTCACGAATTCAAATTAAGCACAACATACATATCGTTGAAAATAAATATAGGCACATCCAAGAATTTAGAGCATCCAATAAAATCAACTTGACTCTCATCAGTAAGAGTCAATACTTCAAGAGGAGGGTCATGAACAACAACAATTGGGACATCTACATCAATTGGATCACCCATATCACAATCCTTAGGCTCCATAGCCGGAACCTCTTCTAGACATCCATTATTCTCATCTAAATCAATTTCAAACCCACAATCATTTTCTACATCATCCATAGTCTCATGCAATTCCATACCTTCAACTTCCTCACAATAATCATTATCAGCATAAGAAGTGGTCATCAGGTTGAAGGAATTATTTTGCCTCATAGTCTCAAGGGTAGAAAGAATTTGACTCGCATGTACCTTCATATTTTGAACACTTAAGTCAATGCTAGCGAGAATCTCCCTTTGCTCTCTACTAGATTTCTCTAGTGCTTCCCCACACTCCTCAACTAATCTTTCCAAATTAGATTTTTCCCTATACCAATGGTGTGTTCTTCAATAGGTGGATAAGAGTAAAAAGGAGGGGTATTTTCATGAGAACAATAGACATATGGATCCCTAAAACTACGTTGCTCAAAACCTTCACTAGGACAAAATGAGTTATCAAAATAAGCTTGGTTCCTAGTGAAATCATCTCTCACAAAATGACTAGTTGTACTATATGGACAATGCTCAAATAAATGATTCCCTCCACAATAAACACAAGACATGCAAACATATTGAGAAGAATCAACATATGGAATACAACCATCATTTATGCTCCTTCTACGTTGCCTACGTTCATTCAAAGAATTTAAAATAGCAATCAATCTATCTTGTATAGAAGACGAAGAATTCATCTCCTTCTCAATATTAAGACCAGTTGGTTGCCAATTGAAATCCATTTTTTTTAATTTTTTTTCTAAAAAAAAATAAAATATTACGAACTCAAACTCAAAATACTAATGCTCAATCAATTCCAACTAAGACAGTTGTGGCACACAAGTCCCCAAGAACGCGCCAAAAACTTGATAGGGCAAAACTTTAAAGCCTATAAACTCCGCAAGTATACGGGCCGTATCAAGTAATAAAGTGATAAGAAAAGTATCGTTCCCACGAAGACTTAGTATCACAACTTTAGTTAAGCATTAATTTCACAATTTCGTTTTAAGTTGAGAAAACCAAATTTAATTTAATTAAAAGAAAAGAAATTAAAACTAAAATTAAAACAAACTAACCACACACTAATGAACGAGCAACCTAGAGTCACTAATCCCTTATTTGATTCTTAGATTTTATTCCCACCAAATTAACTTTGACTTAACTTAATCAGCTAATCTAGAGTATTAATGTTTATAAGTGCTGTAGGTCCACTTATACACCTACCTCAAATAATTATGCAATGTCTCACAAATTAAATAAGGTGCAATTCAAATCGTGCTCACTCCAATTTGACTATGCGGAGCTTCTAGGTATATGTCTATCCTAGACGCAAATTAGATTAAAACCTAACTTCACGTTAAATTTAAACCTAATTCCACATTATTTATTCCCAAGGTCAATTTAGGATTCCCTCTTTCAAGTCTAACCCTAAATCCCCAAAACATGCTCAATGGTGATCAATCAATAAGCAATAACAATGAACACAGGATTAAATAAACTAAAATAAAATCAAGCAAAACTAACAAGTGGGAATAATCTCTAAAACCCAAACAAGTTCATAGGTTCTCTAGGTTGCAAAACCAACTAGCCACACATGGCTTTATTCAAACTAATAAAAGAGATAAAAAAATCCAGGTTCAAAGAATAAAGAGAAAGAGAGGAAAAAAAAGATTCTCCGTCGCCTCCACTGGTCCTTCCGTGGAGATGATGAAGAGAAAAAACGCCGACCTCCGCTCCTCTGCTTCTTCGTTCCTTCTCGTTCTGCGTCTCCCCGATCTTCTTCTTTCTTCTCTTGCTTGTCTTTGCCTCCCTATTTATACTTTAGGTCTTGGGTCATTGATTCTCCTTTTCTTATTACAAAGATACCTCATATCTTGTAATTTACTCCACGAGATCACGCAATTGATTTTGTTTCTATTTTTCTTGCGTGGGACCACCGAGTTTGGCTGATTGCATATCCTCTTAATTGCCCTCTTAATTTCTTTTTCTACTTCTTTCCAAATCAGCTAATATTTCCTGCAAATTAAAAATAGGATATGAGTAGATTTTATGTCGATTTATTCTTTGATCCTAAGTTTGATTCAATAATGGAAAAGTCAATAGAAAATAATTAAATAGGTATATAATATTAATAATTCCAACTAATTCTCATAAAATATACACCTATTTAATCATAAAATATACACTTATCACAATACTAGTCCTCATATCATGTAGTTGGTTGCTGTGATATAACATGTTCTTTCAGTTGTAATCTCTTTTCTCTGCTTTACCCTGAATTGTTTGTCAAAATTATGCATGATGAAATGCCGCAACCTTGTGTAAAATTTCATTTTGTGTATAGGGTGATAGGCGAAATATATTTTATGATGAGGGACGTAGCCTTAGGTCCTCAAAAGAATCTAATTTTTGAAAGCTGCTTTCCCCAAAAAAAAAAATTTGGTCTATCATTTGTCCAATTCAAAGAGTGATTATATTTGTGGCGGTGATTGTATAGAATGCTGAACTTAAAAGTGGCTTTATAATCCTGATCTAGCATGTGATTTTTTTGTTGTTGTTACATTTCATGATATTGCTGCCTCTGCTATTGTTCAATGATTTGAAAGTTTTTTATACATAAAAAATGTAGGATGTTAATTGGTTATGTTTTGTTTCTTTCTTTCTTTCTAAGCAGGATGATTTTGGAGATGGATACATGTGCATACCAGGCTGCCCCGCAAACAAAATATATTTGTTGGGGGTTTTCAGAATGTTTGCGGCTTACCTAACTTCTCTACTAGCCATTGCCGTTACATCCTATCCATGGTTGGCGCTGGCGGCTTTTTTAGTCTTACCCTCCATCTCTTTCTTTGCATTATCACATCTCTAAAGAGAAATGCAGCTCATCTACCCTGACGCCGAGGCCGTCCCCGACCTTGACGCCGAGACCGTCCCCGACCTTGAAGCCGACCCTGACCCTGACGCCAATGCTGGCCCTGGCCCTGATGCCGACGCTGATGCCGGCCCTGACCCTGACACCGACGCTGATGCCGGCCCTGACCTTGACGACGACCCTGACACCGCCCCAACCTTGATGCTGGCGCTGAGTAGTCCATTACGTAAAAGTTTAGTATACTGGTGAACGTTTTATGCACGCCTGCGGCGTTGACATTGTTTGCAGTTGGATTTCCATTATAAAACAGATATTTCATTTTTACGAGTCATGAATTAGGATACCGAAACACACATCCCAAAAGCTTTATCACCACAAAAAAAAGAGTAAGATGTCAAACTATTTATTAAATATAAATAACCAAACTATTTTTTAAAATATTCCTAAATTAGTTACTCCCACCGACTTTGGTTATTAAATAAAGTCAATTTTTATGTTAATGCCATGCACCGAAATTGGGGTGGCAGCTTTGCCTTTTAACAAAGCTGTAATTTTTCATTACTTTAATTTTGTTCATATATACTTGTAAACTCGCTTTTCTTTTTTTCTTTTTTTTTTAAAAAAAAAAAAACTTTTTCATGCTTTTCTTTAAAAAAAAAAACAAAAATGAATCGAACAACTTGAAAGGGAAAAAAAAAATTATTGCATTCCTCTGATTGAGAACAATGTCTGATTTATATATTTAGTTGATATGCAATAAAACTAATAAAAACTGTCAATTTAAAATGCATAATTTAAATTTCTCAGAATCAAGTTGTAATAAAATATTTTACTAGTTCTTTTTTTGATACATCATGGTAGGGGAGATGAGGGAGGCCGGTTAATCGGCTCCGGTCAAGGCGCTACTAAGGCGCTCTAGCAATGCTTTACTAGTTCTAAGTATAAGACATAGTTGATTTTTTTTTAGCGGTTAAGGAAACTAAATAAAATAAGTTATTTAGGCATATTTGACCCCCTTTTTTACTATTATTTGGAAATAAAAACAAGTCAAGTGTAGCTTGGGTCATTTACTCTACGCACTAAACAAGGTGTCTAATCCACATGTTGGCATATTTGACCCCCTTTTTTATTTTTTAATTATTCTGGCGATTTCTTAACATTGATGGTAATATGCCTCGTAATTTCTTAAACATGCACGAAAATTAATTAAAACTCATAATTATGTTTTTTTTATTTCTCTTAATTTAATTTATGAAAATTTTTCTGTGCTTTGACGCTCTTCTAGATGAGAATCTTCCAGGCAAATGAAGGGGAAATGCTTGAAATTAAATAAATCAGACATCAAAATAAGCAAATTTATCAGCTAACTAGGCCGGAGAGTGTAAGGCTATCCTAAGAGATAGCCTTTCAATAGAGTTGATTTTTTTAGAAATATTTAAAAAATAATTAGATTATTTTAAAATATTTATGAGTCATTTTTAATCTATTTTGTATAATTTATAGGGTAATATAAAATCTAAATATATATAACATACTATATGATTAAATAATTCATTTAGTTTCGATAATATTTTTGTGGGTTAAGGTGCAAAAATGCACATGTTTTTATCCTTAGGAGCGTCAATACTAAGTGCTTTTTTAGGAGCAAAAGTGACCACGTAGTTACAAATTAGGTGCAAAAATACCGTTTTGACCGTTAAGTTTGACTTTTTTGTTGATTGGACGATGCGTGGCTTTCAAAGGTACAAAACTATACATGTGATTTGGCCAAAAGAATGTTCAACACCAATTTTTTTTTTTAACTTAATAATTTTATTTCAATTAAAGGAACATATAATTCCGGGAGGCCAAATTGTTTCTTCTTATTTATGGAAGAAGGATTTATTCAATGGGTCAAATGGTAAAATTTTTGTTTCCATAATTTTGTTTCCTTTTCTAAAAAAAATATTTATTAAATTTTCTAATCAATAATTAATAAATGAGTATTTATGTATTTGAAATTTGATATTATAAATAATAAATTTATTTAAAAATAATTTGCGCCAAAACGCACTTATTACCCGTTCCCATGGATGCTTACCTTGTACGTCTGTTCCTGGGTGAATGCTCACACCATCAGGCCGCTTCTTCTTCACCTTGACAAACCTGCTGCAATTTAGTCAACATTCCAATCATCCACCAATCTCAGACACGGATTCAAGTTTCATTCCAGATGCAAATACTAAGATTAAATGCACGAGGAATCCATAAGAATCAATCCGATTGCCTAAGCCTGGGCTGGCCGGTCACACAGAAGATTCACTGCTATACACCACTAAATTATTTCAGTCCCAGAAGATACATCAGCCAGAGCACAAATTAATGAACTAATAAAAACACCGAAACTTCTAACTAGTGATAAGGGGGAGTGTGAATGGAGGAGGCTGTGACAGTGAAAAGGGCCGAAGCGGGTACAAATATTCCTTTGGCTAGCAATGCATGAAAGACTTCTAACTAGTGGTAGGAGAAGTAAGCTCATGGGGGGTATATCGGACTGCTATAAGTGTCTGAATCAGTGTGAGAGTTTTGTTATGAGAGACTATGGGTTGGCAAGAGAACTATGGATGGAATCATGGAATTATATATGGGATGGTAGAATAGAGGCTGAGTTTGTGAATAAACAGGGGTTGGAGTGGTTTGGCTGGAATCTAGCTCATAAAAAAAGGGATTGGAGTTTAATATTTGGAGTCTCTTGTTGGCTCTTTGTGGAATTGGAGGAACAAGGCTTGTGTTTGAAGAAGGGTTTGAAATACCACCAGAAGGGGGCTGATAGTAGCATGGCATGTTAGGGAAGGAGGTATTCGGTGTGGCACATGGAGACAGTGGCGGAGCTAGGATCTAAACTATTAGTGGTGGGATTTTGGAGTTCGGGAGCAGCGCCCCCGAAATTTTTTTTTAAGGAGGATAAAAGGCAATCTACTTATTCGTAAAGTTTAGGACCAGAAATGAGGTTCAATTGAAAAGTATTTCTAAAGAAATCAATTTAAACAGAACAACATACTCTAATCCCATGGTATACAGATACTCAGATGTTACACAATCAAATTCCAAAGCAACATGTAAGGAAAAATTATTATAATTTGTCATATGTGATAAGATATTAAAAAGTCAAACATCAACAAAAGAGCAAAGGAGCATAACAAATGCTCCTACACCATAACAAATGGACTTTATTATAGTTATTGAGCCTAAAATGTCTTTCTTGTGATAAATTAAGATTAAGAGTAAATACATTAAATTAAGGCTAAAAAGAGTAAAATTGTCAAAGAAATTGTAATTACTCTTAATCATTGATTTTTATGAGAACATTTGATGTTAGATTAATTATTTTTATTGTAGATACTTGAAAAGAATAAATCAAATTTGAAAATGAAAGTTTGAATTCAAGTTACAAAAGTTGCAATTTGGTCCTTCACTGAAAACTTTTAAAGTTTGCATTTAAGTCCCTGCACTAAAACACTGCGTTTTTGCAGCATTTTAGGTCAGATTTTGGAATGGATCATTAGACCCGTGAATCTGGATGGGGACCCGAGAGGCAGCTGGAGATTGGAGATTAATTGAATAGCGCCGCGAGCTTCTTGAGGGGGGACTATCCATCATCGTCATCATCATCGATTAATCACGCCTTCACCTTCAATCCTCCATCATCGTCAAGTCTTCTCCACCATCCCTTCACCGTCACCCACACCAGCGCCAACCTTTATCATCTTCCTCCCTTCAACCACAAACACCACCGTCAGCCTTCATCTTACATTCACCTCACCGGACTAAACCAGAACCAAAAAAAAAAAAGTTCAAAAGTTTGTGACTGCACATGCGGTTACCTGCCCCAACGTGCATCCACCCCTGCATGGAGGAAGGGTGGAGGTTAATGTCAGATAGGAGGTTCCTTTAATTTGGAGGGATGGGTTAAAGTAAATGTTGATGGGGCTTCTAGGGGGAAGGAAAATAGGGCTGGTTGTAACACCCTATCTCCAACACCCAAAAACTTATCCAAAATATTTGAAATATCTTCAATAAAGATAATCAACGTTCAAAATATTAAAAATACAAAACTGATTCATATAAAAATTTCATTTTAAAATCAGCATAAATTCTCAAAATATATCAGAGTTTAATACAAAGCGGAAGTCTTATGGTTGTGGCAAATATAAATAACATAACATAAACTAGAGGAGTACAAAAGAGCCATTAAGACTCACTCCATATGTGCCTTCCCTTGCTCCCTATTAGTAATTTCACTGAAAAGTGTTAATAAGGGGGTGAGTTTCCACGTCTCAAGAACTCACCGAATATCCAACCATACACAAGCAAATCACATATGACAAAAATAGGAAAAATACTAAAATATAATTATTTATATAGATATACATTTTTATTTGCTAAAAATTTTCATAAAAAGCCTTTACAAAAATATTTGTCATTTTATAAATCTTTTATAATATACAATGTTATGCCATGCAATATGCATCCGCCCTTATACCCGCTTCCACCTTATACCGCTGACTGGAGCCATAGGCTAACACATAGCCCAATAGAAACACATCCATGTGACTGAATTGTTTCAAGCTCACCAAAACTTAAGATACACCCGGCCAAAGGCATAAAGCTTAAGTATGGACTATCGCTCCCCTCCTTATCAGAACAATTAAGAAGGTGTCACATGTCCCACAACTCCAATGCTATCCCGGCCAAAGGACAACATGGAAGAAGGGGCCCTGAAAAATACCAACCACTCTGCACCGAGCGGTGGTATAAAGTCACATCATATCATTCCTCCAAACTCCAACCCATCACAATACATCCGCCATGATAAATGTATTAATTCAAAAATAATGCATTTCACCATCATTTGTATCAAATATAATCATAACAATACATAAATAATAAACAGCAACAATGTACGTATTCGTGAATAATAAATACTATACGTATACATGAATAGTAAATATTAAATACGGTACATATACATGAATAGTAAATAGTAAAATATGTTATGTAGATGTGAATAGTAAATCCATATAAGTAAATAGTAAAAATACATTACATACGAAAATAGTAATATATAATATACATGTAATTAGTTTCATCCAATAAAATACTATCACAAATTGAAAACTCTCATATCAGATCTTAAAACCTTATAAACCATAAAATATTATACATATATTTTAGTCTCGAAAATAATAATAATAAATAAATAGATAAATAAACATTTATAATCATACATAATTCACAAGCATAAGGAAGAATATCCAGAGTTACCTGTCGCCTTTTAACTCCCAAATAAATACCAAAATGCTACTATAAGGCTCCCAAATAATTACTACCTTACTCTCCCTCTCTCTCTCTCTTCCTTCTCATACTCTCTTCTGATAGGTGATTGGTAGTGTGTGTGTGTGTCTGTGTGGGTGGTGGGGGTATTTATACTAAAAATCCCCCCCCCCTCATTGGATCCTCCGGGTGGGAACGGCGCTCCCCACATTTATTGCGCCGATCAACCGTTTCCCTTATTTCTCATCATGATAGGTTCCAAATTTAATTCTTTGTCTCCTCCCTTCATCCTTCCGATTGCACATCTGTCAAAAAGCAATTCACCATCCCTTTTTTTTTAGGTTGCCCACCCGGTTCACTGGGGCTTCGCCCCGACTAATCCGGATCCGACCCGGGTCGCGCACCTAGCTGTGGTGGGTGAGTCTCCCAGCGGGGATTTTTTGCATTCACAAGGTTCGAACCCGAGACCTTACTTAAGCGACACAAGCCGCTTACCACTTATACCAACCCCCGTTGGTATTCACCATCCCTTTTTAACATAGTAGGTTTCCATATTCAATTCCTTTGTCTTCTTCTTTCATCCTTTCCTTGTCCATTTCTCATTCATTCCACGTCCACGATTCATATATAATATATATAATAATATATATATCTTCTCCTTTGACTTCTTCCTTCTTCCATTTTGCATTTCCACCGCCACCTCCTCATCTTCTATATGTTAATATAATATTATAATATTTTAATATATATATTCTTCTTCTTTCTCCTCTTTTTCTTCTTTTTCTTTTGTCTTTCGTTTCTTTTCTTTCTTTCATTCTTCGTCCACCGCCACTCATTAGTAAAAATAATAATAATAATATTTAAATAATTATTATTATTATATTATATTTTATAATATATTTTTCACTTCCTTCCTTCCTCCGTTCGCCCCTCATAATAATATTTTAATAATACTTATATATCTTAATATAATATCAAAATAATATATTTTAATAGTAATATATAGTAATTTATTTATCTTATAATATAGACAAACTCTTAACTTTATACCTATAAATCTCCTCTAAACCTCAAAATACTCAATAAATCATATCCTAAAATACTTAATTACTATTTAAAAATTTGGGATGTTACATTGGTTGTGGTGGTTTAAGGAGAGGTAGTGATGGCAGATGGCTTGGGGGCTTCTCAAGGAGACTGGGTGTATGTTCGGCCGTCAGTGTCATCTAGTTTGGACTTTGGAGCTTGCTTTATTCAAACAACAAGATAGGGTTGTAATTGAAAGTGATTCATATGATGTGGTACAGATTTTACGTATACTGCAGATGGAGGAGGATGCTGAATCTCAGTTGCTGCTGAAGATCAGTGACGCTATATGAAGAAAATATCCAGGTTGGTAATTTCTCATGTTCACAGAGAAGGGAATAGATGTGCAGACTTACTGGCTAATAATAGCTTTACACGAGAGGATGAATATGATGTGTTTGATAGCCCTCCTATTTTAGTTCATAAACACTTTTACAGAGATTATATGGGTGTTTCATACCTGAGATGTATCTTGATTCAGGAATGAGAATGGGCTGAAGTGCCCCATTTATTACCCAAAAAAAAAACCCCGAAACTTCCGAGGTGGAAAATCAAAAGGTTTGAAATTAATGCCGCCTCCCGAAATCAACGCGCATGTCACGTTTGTGTGGGATGAATGAAATCAAATGAGCCACCATCTCTACTAAAGCATAAGAAATTATGCAAACAAGTTAAGAAAATAAATTATCGGAATAAAAAATTTAGTCTTCTAGGAATTATACTAGAGAAATAATAATTTTTCTTTAATTGAAATAAAATTATTAAATTAAAACAAAACTTGGTGTTGAGCGCTCCTATGGCTAAACCGCATGTGTATTTTTATACCTTTGAAAGTCACGTCATCGTCAAAGTAAAAATAAAAAATAAAAAGTCAAACTTAATGGTCAAACGGTATTTTTGTACTTAATTTGTAACCAGGTAGTCACTTTTACACCTAAAAAACACTTAATGTTGGACGCTCCTCGAGTAAAATACATGTGTATTTTTGCTTTTTAACCCTTTTTTTAAAAAAAATAATCATATTGTGTATATATATATATATAGGACCAAAAGGAGTACATTACAGACAGACGCAACGACAAGCATGTGTTTTTGTGTCTTACCTGTTCCTCTATTTTTTTAGCCAAAAAAAAGAAAGAAAGAAAAGAAATCAATTTATTATTATATTATTATGAGGAGAATAGGAGCCGACTTGCCAAACGTCCTGTTCACTTGTCCCTTTCCTCTGCTCATTCTTAATGATGTATTTTGGATTAGGAAAATTACGCGTAGGTCCCAAGGAAGAAAATATATCACAATAAAGTCCTTTGAAATCATTAAATTACACAAAAGTCCCAAGAGACTGGTTGTAATTATTTGTGAATGTACAATTATCAATCGACCTTTTCCAATTCCACTTTCTCTCTGTTCTCCTTCTTCCTTCTCCTCTCTCCCTTTTTCTTCTCTCTCTCATAAATGATTCAATTCACGTAAAGACTTAATCCGACCTACTCAACTCACGTTATACTCTCTCTATCGGCTATGTAATGAATATATATATATATATATATATATTAAAAAAAAAATTCAAATCGACACCTTCGTTGATTTTCGATTAATCTATCGAAGATTATCATACCTTTACGAAGATGGGAGTGGTCAAATCTACGATTTTGCCACAGCCCAATGACTTGCGACTTCAGTGAGGAGATTTGCTACTTGAGACTTAAGACGGGGTTGAGAAGGCGAATGCTTTTGAATGGTTCAAATACTTCAATCTTTAGGTCGGCCATAATTACAAGGAAAGGAAGAAGAATAAGCACTTTGTAAATTGTGATGAACAAGTAATATAGCATTTTTTTCATTTTGAAATGATATTCACTTCTTGACTAGCCTTATATAGTTTGTCAAAATTCTCGGAAGATCTTTGTGAACATATGCTTTTTGTAACATCCCAAATTTTTGGACCGAAGGTTGGAAATAAAACCGGGATAAGGAGGTTTCTAGCCAAGAGAGTCCAAAAGTCTTAAGTTTATTATGAGGAAAAACTTAAGATAATTATTAAAATTATTTTGAACCTTGAAAATTTGGGAAGATTGTGAAATAATATTTCAAGGATATAAAATTATTATTACGGAATTATTTATCGAAAATTTGGCGTTAATTATTATTAAGCTAATAATTGGAAATTAAGGCATATTTTCCTATAAATTAAAGTTAAATAGTTGGGAATAATGTTTGGCTTGAATATTTTAGGGATGATATTTTATGGCCAAAATAAATTAATTGAGGAAAGAATAAAGTCAAAGAATATTTGAAAGGATAAATTATGGCCTAAAATGATTATTGGAAGTTAAGGTATATTACCTTGAATTTTTGGGAAAAGAATTATTGAGGTCTAATGGCTCAATTATTAGAAATAAAAAGGAGAATATAGACTTGATGGTGTTGAATTATACACTATATCCACTTAGCAGCATGTCACGTGCTTCAATTCAAGCAAAGCAACACAAGTCCAATATAATACTCCTTCTTATTTATTCATTACCCAACAAGATGAAGTCCAGCCATAGGCGGACCTACGTTGGTGCCACTATGGGCAAGTGCGAGACATAAAAAAAATATATAACTTGAAAGAATCTAGTGACCATATACAAGGGTAGTGTAGTTGGTTAAGACTTCACTCTTTTAGCTACAGGTCACCGGTTCGAGCCTCCTTCGTTTCTTTATCCATTTTTTTCCCCGTTCCCCATTTAATCGTATCCCGTTCTCTCATTCCCTCCATCCTTTTTTTCCCCATTTCTAATCGGTCGATCTCTCCAAAACGTCCGCCGTCACTCTTCCGTTCTCGGCTCCAAATCATCCGCCACTCCGCCGTCACTCTCGTCTTCGCTCTCGTCCCGTCGTACTTCAGATCCCCCTCTCCATTCCAGACATCCGCCCTCATCGTATTGCCATTTGAAAATTTTGTCGCCTTTCTTCCACGGAGATTAGGGCTTTCAGTCTGTGTCTTTAATCATTCTTCTCTCTATCTTCCCGCTCATCTCGTAAGTTTCTTTTATTCTCTTTTTTTTTGTCTGTCTGTTATAGTTTGCTTTTTGTCTTTTGATTTTCTCCTGCTCTTTCGATGCCTATTACACTCGAGCTCGAATCCGTAGTTCTTTGCCTGGACTCGCTTTGCCCTCTTAATTTCGATCTCGAACAACTTAATACTATAGATAAGTTTGCTGTATTGGACTTTATAATAAAATGGGAAAAGGAAGGGAAGCTTAACGAGTAGCATATAAGAAGATTTTATTTGAGATATATATGAGGCTACATGTAGGAAATTGATTTTTTTTTTTATTTTCAAAAGTGAGATATTTTTCATATTTGGTTGTCTTCTTGTTTCAAACACTATGATTATGTGAGTATTATATGTGAAAGTCAAGTGTTTTATGTATGTAGTAAAGATTGAAATGAAAAGATACCAGCTTATGAAGGTTTACTAGTTGCTGAAACAAATGGTTAAAGTTTAGAAACTGATTGTATTGGGATTTATAAACAGTTAAATGAGTTATTTTCAAGTTTGAAAGTATGTTTAGAAGTGTTTAATAAATCATTGAGCATTCTGTTTTTAATGCATTTAATCAAATGGATTTTTATTCTTTTCCAATGAATGTTTATGAGGTCAACCTAGAATGTTTCAGGATTCTTTTGAGGTCTTAATTTTTAAATTGACTCAAAGCTCCAAATCAATATGCCTTGATATGATCACTGGAAATTTAGGTTGCAACATGTCCCTAATCTTATAGGTTTCGATAGAGGAAGCATTGAGACGAGCTAGCTTATATGTTGAAGTTTTCTTTTCTTTTATTGTTTATATTCTTTTGTTTTTTAATGTGTTTAAAACTTTCCTTAAAAAAATTTTTGGGGGCAACCCCCGAATCCCACCAAAATTATGCACCCACAAACCTAAAATCCTGGGTCCGCCATTGAGTCTAGCACATATATTCCCATTAATATCTAATCTCCAAATGGATCTAATATCTTGACCAAAAAAAATGGATCTAATATCAGATAGCAACTGAAACCACAAAACGCAGCAGCAGAGGCACATCTGTATATCATATACACACACATTATGGAAACACGATGGAGCAGGGCTATCAGATCACTTTCGGTGTATCTCATCTTCTGTTGTACACGCGAGTTCAGACCAGCACCATACCTCTCCATCTTTCTTGAGCCCAGCAACAACTACACCCCACTTCCCCATTTCCTCTTTCGGTCAGAACTCCAAAATGCAGAGAGGGAGCTGGGAAAAAAATGCTGAGAGCGTGAGACGGAGAGGTAAGTCCGAGAGGAAGACGAGGATGAGAGTGAGCAACGAGATGGAGTTGAGAACTGAAAGTATTAGAACATGAGAGGAGGAATGAAACCGTGAGCAAGAGAGTGAGGGTAAGAATGAAAGCTGAAACGAAGGGAAGTTGAGAGTGGAAGTGAGTCCGAGAACAATGAGCGAGAGGCGCAGTGGGAAAGAAGGAGGAGTATGGACATTTCAAGTTTTTGAGTTTCAAACAAGGTAAGTATTCTAAGATTTTCCTAACATTGGTTTTCAGCGTGGAGCTTCTGCATGTTGAAACTCTATTATTATGAGGTTAAAACAGAGTTAAAGGTCATATGCTACAATAAAATCATAATGAACAGTACTTGTGTCACTGTAGTACTTGTGTCACTGTAGCATCATGGTATTTTGCTGATTGAATGTGGATCATTCTGTTTTGAGTGCAGAAACAAAGAATGTTTGAGATTTTAATGTAGCATGTATGTGCTATGTGTTCTGAATGGTCCCTGTTGAACCATGGCTTGCTGTTTCTGTGAATGAATATCTAAACGTGAAAGGATAAGCTGCTGTCATTTTCTGGAAAAAAACTGAACTTGCAGCTGGAACACCAATCTTTGAGCAAGGTAAAACCAGAGAAAATGACCTTCTTTGACCCTGAAATTTTGTGTAAATTTAGTACACATGATAAGGTTTAAAATGAGTCAAAACCCAGCCAAAATCGACGTGTACTTTTAGAGTTATGATTTTTGGAAGTTGAGCTAAAAATCTAGAAATTTCTGGTATGCCTCTGGAACATGAAAATGACGTGGCAATTATGACCAAGTAAACCTTTGAGTTTTTATTTGAAGTTTTTACAGTAAATAATAGACTCACTAAGGTTCAAAAAGAGCAAAACCCCAGCCAAAACGGACGTGTAGATTAAGAGTTATGAGTTTTCAAAGTTAGACACTGAAAACTGGAAAATGTCAGTTTCAGAAGTGAACAGTAATTTTTGGGCTTAGTTTTGAAATCGAAAACATTTGATTTTTTCCTTGAAATTTTTACAGTAAATAGTAGACATCTCAACCTTTCCAAAAATCCAAAGAACAACTGAATCGGACTTGTATAAAGAAATATATGATTTTCCGAAGTTTAACCAAAAATCTAGATGAATTTTGTGTTCCAAGAATAGTGATCATTTTCTGGCATGGTTTTGAAATATGAAAATTTTGATTTATTTCATGAAATTTTTGTGTTGATAGTACACATAATAATATTTAAAAATAGCTTTGGATCACCTTAAAGCAGGTCTGTAGCTTAAGATATGATTTTTGGAAGTTGAGTCACAATTTTGGAAAGTTTATGGACAATGTTTACATTTTAAAAATCTAGGAATGATATAATATATTATGGATATTAATATGATTTTTCTGTGAAAGTAGACAAGCTAAGGAACACGTAGCTTTTGGAAGCACCTCATTTAGAGTTTTGTAGAATTAATTACAAATTTTCAAAATTTAATCAAAAAATTTCAGAAAAATCCTATGTAAAGAGTCAAATTATATCTACGTTTTTGGAATTTTGAGAAACATTATATGTAATGCAATAAAGCATAATTTATAGGATAATTGGTATTTATTAAACTTCTAATTTAAAGTATTGATGACGTATTGGAATAGCCCTCGGGTAATAAAGATATTATTGAAATTTTAACCATTTTAGCTTTGAAATTTGAAGGACTATTATTTTCAGTTTTTATTATAATAATATTCATTATTAAATTTTATATATTTTTATGAAATTATAAATTACAATTTTAATTATGTGGAGTTTGAAAAAGTTATTAATGGTTAGTAAATTGGTTGTGGTAGATTGATTTTTGGAGTGTGTAACACCCCCAATTTCGAATAGTTATAATAACGTAAAATTTAAATGATTTTCATAAATGAATATTTGAAATTCGAAATAAACAACCTTGGGGAGTGCTACCGCCGCATTTGTACTAAGACAAGTGCAAGGCTACACTTATTACATTAATCATAAATCAGAACTTAAATAAGTGTGTTTTATTCAAAACAAAGAAAATAAAATAAAAAGAAAAGCTAGCTAGAATACTGAATGATCTTCCTCACTTCTCACTGCTAGCCCCACACTTGACACCTGTTTCACTGAAAATCTGCTCCCCCAAAGGATCATCGCAGCCCATGAACACACACATCAGCAAAAGCTGGTAATCCTAATAAACACACTTTATATGGCTCAATTATATTAATAAAATCAAATACGTAATCACATGGTGATTTAATCAATCAACAAATCCAGTATTCGTCATATATATACATATATTCACACCGAATCAAATATCATTCTTTATCTTTATTAAATTCGTATAGACCGGAAAACCCGAGTCTATTTAGTTTAGTGGGAAGAGAACCATGGTAGACCAGGAAACCCCGTGACCCGAAAAACTTGATCCGAGATCATCAAATTTGGCCATAACACATTTTTCTTCCTAGCGTGCACACCTCTTCCCAAAGTTGCTACTAGTGTCCGGAAAACCGCGACACCACTTTGGGAAGAACGGATACTATCTTTTCACATCGGTGGCATTCCAAAAGTTGTGTTCATCACCTTGGGAGGTACCATCCAAAGCTATCTTCCCATTTTGTTAAGTTATTTTAAAACACACTCATAATAAAATTCCTAAATTATTTCTATTATTTAATTAAATATGGAACACAAGGATACTTTGATATAAAATCTAATCATGTCCTATTTCATTATACAACGAATATTATATAAAGAAGGAAAGAATATCAAATAATATAGCATCGGACAGCTAACATAAACATTAAAATTAACGTGCTTACTTTATTGATAAATAATAAATAATATATAAAAATTGCATTGTGATAGCATGATTCTTTTAACATAGTTAGCATAGAAAGGGGAAATATATAAAATATAAAATAAACAGATATATATTCTATATAATAAATAGAATATATAATAAGATTTTCTAATATATAAAAAATATAATATGAAATATTAATATAATTAATACAAATAGAAATATATTATATTATACCATCTAATTAATAATAATATATTCCTATTACAATTTATTACGATACAATATATATAATATTTCAATTACATTTTATATTTCTATTTATTCTAGCTAAAGTCTAGGATCATAGCTAATATCTAGGGTCACTAATATCACTACCGAACAGACTCGGGTAAATTAAAATGACTCAATTATATATTTAATATAAATAGAGATGGATTATATTATATAATCTAATTAATATATTCCTTTTACAATTTATTACGATACAATATATTTAACATTTCAATTACATTTTATATTTCTATTTATTCTAACTAAAATCTAGGATCATGGTTAATATCTAGGATCACCGATATCACCGCCCAATGACTCGGTAAGGTAAATTAAAATGATTCCACTACTCCCAAAAAGATAGCTAACCACATGCTTATGATATTATAAAAAAATATCAGCACACAATAAACATAAAAAAAAAAACTAAATAACTTAATCCCTCTTATTGTGGAGATTAGCTACGTGTGGAAATATGCAACATTAATCACATTTAAAGAGTAAATGTATTTAATGTGTGTCTATATATATATATTTATATGTTTATATTTATATTCGGAGAGGCGAGCAATGGTTTTCAATTACAAACACGGGGAAAAAACGCATAGGCATATTCATGGAATTGAAGCACGCAGCCGAGGCAAGAATTGTGTTCAATCCATGAAGAAAAACACACAGCCATATTACATAGGTTCAAGCACACAAGCCGAGAAGGAGAAACCTATATATATTCAATTCATTCACCTAAATCGAAAACCCGTGCGGTGCAACGCAAGGCATCTTATATTCAATATTAAACCACTTTGCGAAGGCTATTCACACAAATCAAAGAGAAGGAAAATATATTTGTACACATATTCAATGTTAATTCTTATTGTTTTAGGAATTAAGATTGCCTATCAAAATTTACATAACTGACCTAAGACTCATGGGGATTAGAATTACACATGGGGATTAGAATTACCTGGTCTCCATTCTTGCTAGCGACCTAATTTTAATATGATGTGATGAAAGTATAGAAGGAGGATTTGAGAAGAAAACAATGGAGAAGAAAAGTATCGAGCATTTTAAGGTTTTCGACGGCTAGACCTAAGTTTATAATTAAAACTTAGGGTTTAAGTATATGGGCTGGGCTTTTAGCTATTTCTAGTTATACAATTAAATTTTTAAATTTCTATTATTAATATAATTATTGTCAATTAATAAATTGTAAAATAATACAAACATTATTAAATTCTAAATATTTATTTAATATATTATTGTTATTATTATTACTATTATTATTATTTTAACCAATTATCATCATCATCATCATCATTATTAATCTATTATTATTATTATTATTATTTCTAAAAATCCGGGGTATTACAGAGTGTGTTTGAGCTCTTGGATTAGGAGCAATGTGATAATAGTTAGCTTCAGCAAAAGGTAACCACTTTCCACTTGTTATGTGTATTAGTATGTTGTTTGTGAGTATTTTATGAACTGATTATGAATATCTTAATAAAAATTGCCTTGTGAACGGATTATTTTATGATTTGAATTGTGAATATATACATATATTTATTTATTTATATATGTATAAGAATTGAGATATTATGACATATATATGAGAATGATTTTTACGGAAAATCCATGTTGAGCTATTTATTTATTGTGATAATTATGGTAAGGGTTGAATTGGGAAGAAATGGAGTAGTTATTCCACCACGTGGTGAGGCCTCCATCGGTGCACGATGGTTGACTTTCTATTGTCCCACCTGTTCAATGAGGGACTGGCCCACTATTTCAATGAGGGCATACGACACCCCACATGTTCAATGAGGGAAAATGCCCATGGTCCGGGACATGTGCTCGAGGATTTTGGCCGGTCCTCATCACATGACCAGTGAGCTTTTGAGTAACCAGTAACATGGATGTAACTTAGCCCATGGGTCTAGTCGGAGGAAATAAGGCAGTTCGGTTGGATTGGTGGGAGGCATCTTGGGAATTGTGTTAATGAAAACTGTGATACATAATTTATGATATGAAATTTTGTAATATGGATATTGGTGAATTTTATTTTTAATATTTTCTTATATAAATTGTTCCACTTGACACCTCACTAGCACATATTAGTATTCGTAATAAGTTGGATTGATGGTTACCTACATTTTTCAGGTGATAATTCACATACGGGTCCATCAGGGAAGTCCTCGGAAGCTTAGGCTACTTCTGGTGAAAGTAGTGCTTCTGTCTTTTTGGTGTATGTTGGATGATTGTATATTGCCACGTTAGGGCTCATTTTGCATACTCTGATTGACTTTTGTATATTTTTGGTAAACGATGGAGCATTACTTAGTTGTTAGTCAACCCTTAATTAGTTATTATGCTAAGTTAATTGTGAGGGTATTACACTTTTTCGTTGTAAATATAGCATTTGTTGTTATAAATAGCCTCTAGACGTGAGAAGCCTCTGGATGTGAGAAATGGAAAAAATCCAAGTTTTCAAATGTGGCTGGGACGTTCAAGCTTAACTTCCGAGTTCGAACTTAACTTCCCAGTTCAAACTTAACATCCCGGTTCGAACATATACGTACGATCCGATAAACAATGTAAGCGGGCCGGCACGTTCGAGCTTAACTGTGGATTTTTTTTTTCATTTTTTACGTCCAGAGGCTATTTACAACAACAAATGCTATATTTACAACAGAAAAAGCATATATTAACAACAACCATTGAAAACTAGACTTTTTTTCATTTCTCACGTCCGAGGCTATTTACAATAACAAATGTTATATTTACAACAGAAAAAGCATATATTAACAACAACCTTCGAAAACCTGGATTTTTTTCATTTCTCATGTCCAAAGGCTATTTACAACAACAAATGCTATATTTACAACAGAAAAATCATATATTCACAATAACCTTCGAAAACCTGGATTTTTTTCATTTCTCACGTCAGGCTATTTACAACAACAAATGCTATATTTATAATAGAAAAAGCATATATTCACAACATCTTCTGAGAATTTTGACAGCTATATAAGGCTAGCTTAAGAAGTGAATATCATTTCAAAATATTAAGTTGCATGAGTAAGTGACTATTTGCACCTACTCATTGAATTTAATATCTGGACTTGAGAAATGAAAAAAATTGAAAGTTTGTCGTAAATATATGCTTTTTCTGTTTTAAATAGCCTTTGGACGTGAGAAATAAAAAAAAATCCAGGTTTACAGCCGTGAGTCACGGGAAGGTGGTGACTCGTCAAAGATTCATGGAGTGATATCAGAGCATTCCGTGGAGAAGCCTTTGGATCGCCAAAAGAGAGATCCGAACCTTTGGCGGGAGATTTCGAGTTTCGGTTTGAAGATCCGATCACCATGCTCCGGTTGATGAGCTCTTCTCCGATGGAAAGCTCGTACCGCTTCAACTCTCTCTGGTTAAGCCTTCTTCCACGAACGAGTCAACTTTGCACGAGGAGAGCTCGCCGGAGGCGACCCAAGGCGGCGTATTGCCGATATCTCCAGAACGGACCCCTACTTGTTCTCGCTGAAGGCTCCGAGGTGTTCGAGTCGCTAGAAGGAGCTCCTAGGTCTAAAGAAGTTGTATCTAAATTCTCGCTGGAATAAATATTGGAAGAGAGAGAAGAAAAAGGGGGAGAGAGAGGAGAAGGAAGAAGGAGAACGGAGAGAAAATGGAATTGGAAGACAGAAGGTCGATTGGTAATTTAACATTCACAAATAATTACACATAAGTCCCTAGGGACTTCTGTGTAATTTCATGATTTCAAGGGATTTTATTGTGATAAATTCTCTTCCTGGGACTTGCACGTAATTTTCCCTTTTGGATTTTTCCCTATATCCAAATCTTGTATTTACTCACCTATAAATACTCGTAAAATCTTACTCTGTTACTCCTATTGTAGTGGGATTGTCCACGGGAGCGGAGGTAGGGGTGCTACTTAAAATTATAAAATACGACCCCAATTTCTAAAAAATTATATTTCGGTTTGATAAAAATTTTAATATTTTTATTTTAGTCCCTACTATTTGTTTTGTAAAGGGACTAAAATGAAGATATTGAAAATTTTTGGGTCTCGAAAATACAATTTCATAATAATTTGGGTTCTATTCTATAATATTTGCCTCCCTAATTGCAATTTCGGCTCCGCTTCGATTTGTCCATATGATTTTATATATAAGTCACTATTAACTACTCGTAAATTAAATCAGTTAAGATAATATTGTTATGAATGTTCCAATATTGGTGTGAATGTCCACAACCTTTTCAAGAAGAGTCTTTTGAAGTTTCTAAAGCCATGTAACCTATGACATGAATGGCATGGGAGTTTTATATGACTAATGTTAAAAACTTACAAAACCTCATAATATACCATTATGTAGATTTATTCTTTTGTAACTCTTGTAATAGAATTCCTTGCCTATATATAGTAGGCATGTATCAAAGGTTAAAGGAGAGAATAATAGAATGAAGAATCACTCTCTCCTTGCTCTCCATTTCTCTTTTGCATTTCTTCATCCCCCTCATCTTAATCTCTCCTGTTATTTTACTTAGTTTCATAACACGTTATCGCACGATTGCTATAACGAAGGTATAATTTCTTTAACGATTTCATCTACTTTCTTTAATGATTTTATTATATGTTTATTTATATATCCGGGATAATCTAAACCACTATATGGAATTAAAAATATTATTTTACCGATTGTTTTTATACATCGGGTTCCATGGTTAAGATTTGAGATCATTTACTATTTTTACTATACATCACTATTCATTTTTATTCATGTAGAGTATTTTTAATGATTGCACAATATATTATATATTGTTGCTTATATTATTGCTAACTTTAACATTTATTTTTCTTGCTAACATTTTATTATTGTTTTAATTTGAAATTTTATTATTATTGTGGTAATTTGACTCCTACATGGAAGGTTGTACCTCTACATGGCAGTCTAGATTTAATTTTTCGCTTTTTATTGTGGTAATTTGACTCCTACATGGAAGGTTCTACCTCCTACATGAAAGTCTAGATTTAATCTTTCCTTTTTATTATTTTAATTTAATTTGAGATTTTATTATTATTACTAACTTTATCATAACATTTATATTATTGTTACTAACATAACATTTAAATTAAGCTTTTACTTTTATGTTACTAACATAACATTTAAATTAAGCATTTTATTTTTATTGTTGCTAACATAACATTTTACTTTTATTGTTATGTTATTGTTGCTAACTTTTAATGTTATGTTATTTTATATTTAATGCAATCTCTTTTATTTTATTAATATTATTATGGCCAAAGCCATACACCTTTGTTTTCCTATTCTAAAATTATATGACGAGAAGTCATATCATTTTAATTTCTTAATTTTATGGCGGGAAGCCATATAAATTTAATCTCTCATTTTGAGAACTAAATGGCCGAAGCCAGAAAGTTTTAATTTTAATATCTTTAATTTTTATTTTTTTTATTTTCATATTCTTTGATTCATTATTATATGACCGAGATGCTATATATATATATATATATAATTTTTATTTATCCCGAAGATAAATAGATGGAAGCCATATTGATTTAATTTTTTTTATGAAAGGCCTGAAGCCATGAGAAGACACAAATTGGCTTAGCCCTACGAGGAAACACAAATTCGCCCTTTGAAGCAATGTGATAATTTGGCCTGAAGCCATAAGAAAAATTGAAGTAAAGCCAAATAATTTGTCTGAAGCAATGTGATAATATATTATTATTACTATTTACATACTATTTTACTACGCACACCAACTTTTTAAGAATTTTCATTTGAACTTTATGAGATACTTGGTCTTTAGTCTTTTATACCTACGAAAGAGGTATGGGAGCTTGTTCACATCTAGAGATGAACGGTGGACAAGAAAGTGATATTTGTTTGTTATTAATATCAAAGCCACGAAGACTTATGTTTCAAATATTGTATAAAAAGATTTTGATAGCCTTGGAAAAATATTGCCCAGAAGACAATAACTTGCAGAGATTTATGTCGTAATAAGCTTAAAGGCTAATAGTCGGAGACTAATTAGCATATTTTACCCAATTTTAAAAGAGAGGCTAATGTTCAGTCAATATATGCTAGTATAAATTTGGTGAAGGCTCCGGAAGAGCTAATATTTCGTTACTGAAGGAACAAAATTATGCATTAATTATTCTACCGAGTATAAAAGAAACTTATTAAGTTTCAAAGATATCTCGCGAGAAATGGATATCATAGAAAACACGCTATTGTAAACCAGAAGTTTACTAAAAATAATGCAAGAAATTGTAATTATAAACTAGAAGTTTACAAATATAGCAAATGAAATGTTTGCTAATGCTTTGCGAATGAGATATCAAAGAGGCCAAGAGCCGAGAAATATCTCTAGATTTATTTTGAAGCCAAGATAAATAACAAATAAGCCCATAAGGTAATACGATGTTTAGTTTCTGTTCTTATTAAAAAAATATTATTATTTACATTTATTGTGATCCCATCTTATAAATCTGTTGCCATGACAATTTTCTGCTGGAGAATTCTCATATGTGTGATTCTAAATCTGTGAGATTCTGAGTTATTTTGATCATAAATATCTTCATATGTAGTGGACTGTGTATATTTTGCATATATAAGTAAATTGAAGTATATTATTAAAGAGTAATGAGATTATCTAGTGATGTAGTCTTATATGTTTGTTCCTGATGAATCAACATAGATTTTTATTTCTAGCTTCAAAGGGTTTTAAAGTGATTTTGAAATGCATATATATAGAAAGTATACTTATATAACTCACACTTGAAGGGGAGATTGTTAGAAAACAAGTGTGAGTTCAAATATAAGTATGAGCTAATTTTTGAAAAGTTATATTTGAAAAGTTATATACTTCTCACATAAAGCCTAATAGATCTCCCAAAATGGATGTCAGATTATGATCAAAAGTTTATGATTGATTGGGACATATGTCACAATAAACCAGAAGTTTACTAATCCAAAGAAATTTATTGTTGGCATGACTTGTTTGATCATCCAAGTCATATAATACAAATAAGATTACATTTTGACATCCATCGAAGAACCAGAAGATTCTTCAAGAATAACCAACATATTATTTATGAATTATGTCTTGCTTGTTCTCAAAACAAATTGTCTATGAGAATATCATTGATCATGTAAAGCCTCCATAAATAGTTAGATCAATTCTTATGAGAACAAAATGTTTATGTTGGTATGTTTGATCTTACATATTGCAGCACTTATAAGCCAACAAAATTCTCCGATATAATTGGCTTTAGGTCGGGAGCCGACAAATTCCATCTTATAAAGTTTGTATGTGTGATGATTATTAATCCACCACAATGCACAGAGAGGGATATGGAAAGAAAGTTGAGATAAATGTTGTATAAGGACCTTCTTCTTCTTGTTTGTCTCTAAATGAAACAAACTAATGTTTCTAAAGAAAACTTATACTGTATGATTAGTCAATTGATATTTGACATTATTTTCTCAACATAAGGGGGAGAAATTGAATAGCTGGATAAGATAATACATGGAATGCATTATCGCAAAGTATATATCCTCGAATAAAGAAGTATGAACCAGAAGTTCATTAGGTTATGCATTCATGATATATTTGCCGGATAAATTCTTGACCTAAATGAGATTTATTAAATCTCATATTCTAGCTAAAATGCTCCAATTAGTAACATGCCTGAAGCATGAGTAAGTATTCGATTCCAAATATAAGTATTATGGATAAATTGGAGCATATGTTTAAGATGATCATATTAAGGAGGCAAGTACTCCAGAAGAGTACTGAGACATAACTTATTGGAAAACCTCAAGAGAGGTTCAGGTACCTGAGTAATATTGATATTGTTATGTCGAATTGGAAAAATAGAACCGAAAAGATAAAGTTGTCGACAACAATTTTGATGATGATATCACGTGATCAAATGAGGATATTATATAAAGATTATTGGCCAAGAGGATAAGTAAAATTGAGAGTGACGCAAATATAATCATATTATGATAGTTAAAGACACGAAGTCCAAATTGAAAAATATGATTTTGTGGTGGATACGATAAATCTGCGGTTTATAAATGATAAATTATGCGTCTATTAGATATTGTTATATCGCATATGCATATGGCTTATTAAATTATGAAGATTGCATAAGAATCTTCAAAGGATCCAAGAGTGCTAGTAGCACATGTCCACGAAGGACTCAAGATGCGAAGCATCTAATTCAAAGTTCTCGAGAACAATACTTAAGAAGTTTTGTAAAACTTAAAACTATTAGAGCATGTATGATATAATCATTTTAATGAATATCTGTTGATATGCATGCGGATATATCTTATAAGAATGCCTAGAAATCATGTTAGTATTATTATGACTTTCTTGGAAATATTTAGTTCTTGCAGGTACACAATAGAATGTTTGATGACAAAAAGGATGATATGCTCAAAAGACATTGAAAGTAATGTAGTTATCGGGGGAGTAATCTGATGTTGTCAAAAAGGGAGTCGATACACGCTGTACTCTTTTTCCCTTATCTAGGTTTTTGTCCCACTGGGTTTTCCTAGAAAGGTTTTTAATGAGGCAGCATTGAACGGTGTATCAATGGATGTTGTACTCTTTTCTTTGGCTAGGGTTTTATCCCATTTGGGTTTTTCCTAGTTAAAGTTTTTAATGAGGCACATTCATAATGGACATTCAAGGGGGAGTGTTATGAATGTTCCAATATTGGTGTGAATGTCCACAACCTTTTCAAGAAGAGTCTTTTGAAGTTTCTAAAGCCATGTAACCTATGACATGAATGGCATGGGAGTTTTATATGACTAATGTTAAAAACTTACAAAACCTCATAATATACCATTATGTAGATTTATTCTTTTGTAACTCTTGTAATAGAATTCCTTGCCTATATATAGTAGGCATGTATCAAAGGTTAAAGGAGAGAATAATAGAATGAAGAATCACTCTCTCCTTGCTCTCCATTTCTCTTTTGCATTTCTTCATCCCCCTCATCTTAATCATCTTGAACAACTAAAGGATACTTCGATTATGTCGGATATAATTGTTTAAATTAAGAAAAGGATTGATTTTGGCAATTTTGTTTTTCTTTCATGTTCTGAAATGTTTGCAAAATTATTTTATAAGTTATTTAATTGTCTAAATATTTGGAAAATTAACTTTAGACAATTATTTAACAGTTCAAAATTTTGTAAAACTTAATTTAAGATTAAAAGTGCCAAAATCAACCATTTAAACAATGTTTGGATACATAAAACAATGGGAGGTTTTTTCTTTTAATTTGATTATTTAGTCACCTTTTGGATCAAATTAATCAATTAATTCCTCCATTAAAATGTTCATATATTGGATTTATTTTGAATGCACAAAATAGTGGGAGAATTTATCTACGATGATTATTTAATCACATTTTGTTGATTAAATTAATCAATTAAATTCTCATTAAAGATTTGTGCATATTTGGAATCTAAATGCACATGGTTCATATTGGGGATTAGTATGCATTTATGGAGTAGTCATGACATCCTAAGTTGCATGTGTAAATAATCACTTACATTTTTAAAATATAAACTCTATTCAATGGGTAATATTAATATTAATTTAATCAAAGTGGGAGGATTGTATTTAGTCACTCATGTTGATTAAATTAATTGGTTAAGTCCTCTATGAAGCTATGCATATACAAAATTTTAGTGCACATTATTGATATTTGTGATTAACTTGCGAACTAGAGTGATAGTTATGGAGTTCTCTTATAACATGCATAAATAATCACATATAGATTTTAGAATATCAATCTTTGAAGGTGAGTAACAAATTTTTATTCACATTAATGATTTAGTTGATTAAATTAATTAATCAAGATTCCTATGGACATTGTGTGTGTTATTTACATTGTACATTTTTTATATTAGTAATTAGCATACATATTTGCTTAAGGAATAGCTACAATATGCTTATGCACATTTGTGTGCATATTTAATCATATACGGTTATACCATATCAAAATTATGGTTATACGTACAATTAGTATACACAATGGTGTGATGTCTTTGTGATGAGTATGTAGAACCGAGAGGTAACCAAAACATCCTCACTAGGCACATAAGCTCTATTTTGTTCTAATGAACAAAATTCATCACACAAAGATTTGAAGACATCCATTGTAATTAAATACGTGGTTATAATTAGCTTTGCCCACGGGTAGATAATTATAATCATAGTTCTAATTAGGGTGGAATGGAACGGCTTTATATTTTCTAAGTGGCCCACAGGTATTAGGGGATATAACTGCATTCTAGTTTCATCAATTCGAGATAAATTCATACTATGCTAATGTCTTTACCCACAGGTAGACTTTAGTGATAAGAATTTATAATAATTGAGATAGAATATCAAATTATATTCTTAATGTACATAAAGAATTGAGAATAAGGAAATAATTTGATGGTTTTATCATAAAGGTATATATGGATCTAATTGAATTATAACTTTAGCCCACGGGCAAGTTGTAGTCAGTAGATTCATGATTTTAAGCATGATTTACATTGGTAAATCATGATATGATTTATTAGTCTCAAATTTTAGTTATAAGCATGTATGTTTAATACTATGCGGTCATACAACCTGCGAGTTTCTCTGATATGAAATGTAACATTCCTGAATTGAGGGGTGATAACTATAAAGTATCCTTCATTTGGGTGGATGAACATAGGTTATGCTATTAGGAAAGACGAACCACCTTCCATTACTAAGACCAGCACTTCAGATGA
Source organism: Acacia acuminata (assembly GCA_019022655.1). Lineage (NCBI taxonomy): Eukaryota > Viridiplantae > Streptophyta > Magnoliopsida > Fabales > Fabaceae > Acacia > Acacia acuminata. The sequence goes on from JAFJYI010000174.1 coordinate 580,056, forward strand.
GGTTGGTCTACATGAAAAGTGGGAGCGATCTAATCGCCTCTTAGTTATGTTCATAAAGACCTTAATCTCTGCTGGCATTCATGGTCTTGTTGAACAGCATAACAAGATTAGGGCACTTCTGAAGGCAATTGATGAGCAATTTGTTACTTCAGATAAGGCACTTGCCGACACCCTAATTATGAAGTTTTCATCCCTGAGACTCACTACAGTAAAAGATGTGTGTAAGCACATCATACATATGAGGGACATTACAGCTCAACTAAAATCACTTGAGGTTGATATGTTTGATTCTTTCTTTTTACACTATATTCTGGACACTCTTCTACAGCTATATAGACCTTTTAGGATATCCTACAACACACATAAGGATAAATGGTAAATCAATGAACTTTTGACCATGTGTGCTTAGGAGCAGAGAAGGCTGAAAATGCAAATGGGAGAATTTCTTGAATATGACTTGACTAGTGGGAGCGATCAATTTAGAAACCTTGTTTTTGAAAAATATTATTCAAATAATCGAACTTCCACTTCAAGTTTAAGATTGGTTGTTAACAATGTTCCTTTGGTTCAACCGAATATTGTACAATCAATCATTCAAGATTTATAACCTGCTGATATTGATCCAGTAGATCAAGTTGTTGATGAGGAACAATGAGAAATTGTTGAGCAATTATTTGAACAACAAGTTCCTCAAGAAGATTATGAAATAACATTAAGTAGATCTACTAGAACAATAAGATCAACGATACCTAGTGAATATATTGTGTATCTACAGGAATCTGACTATAATGTAGGAGCTGAAAATGATCCTGGAACGTTTTGACAAGCCATGAACTATAGAGAATCAAACTCATGGTGTGATGCTATGAAGGATGAGATGAATACTAAGGCATCTAACAGAGTCTGGGATCTTGTTAAGTTGCCCAATGGTGTAAAAGCCATTGCATTTAAATGGGTCTTTAAAACAAAAGGAGACCCATTGGGCAACATTAAGAGACATAAAGCAGGACTCATTGCTAAAGGTTTCACTCAAAAGGAAGGAATCGAATACAAGGAGACCTTTGCTCCTGTATGTAAGAAAGATTCTCTTCGAATCATTCTAGCATTGGTTGCACATTTTGAATTAAAGTTGCAACAAATGGATGTGAAAAGGACCTTTCTCAATAGAGATCTAGAGGAAGAGTTTTACATGAAACAAACCATCAGTATTTTCCTCTAATAATGGTGATCATTTGGTGTGCAAACTCAAGAAATCTGTATATGGATTGAAACAAGCTTCTCATCAATGGTATTTAAAATTTCATGATGTTATTTCTTTGTTTGGTTTTGTAGAGAACATTATGGATGAGTGTATATACCAGAAGGTTAGTGGGAGCAAGACTTGTTTCCTTATTCTATATGTGGATGATATTTTACTTGCAACCAATGATAATGGTTTACTATATGAGGTGAAACAATTCCTTTCTGAAAACTTTGACCTAAAGCATTTGGGAGATGCATCTTATGTCATTGGCATTAAGATACATAGAGACAGACGTTGAGGTATTCTAGGTTTGTCTCAAGAGACCTATATCAACAAAGTTTTGGAAAATTTTTGATGAGGAATTGTTCACCAAGTATAGCTCCTATTGTGAAAGGTGATAGGTTCAATTTGGACCAATGCCCAAAGAATGACTTTGAGTAGGAACAAATGAAAAACATTCCTTGTGCTTTAATAGTAAGAAGCCTTATGTATATTCGGGTCTGCACAAGACCTGACATTGCATTTGCTATTGGAATGCTAAGGAAATATCAGATTAATCCAGGTATAAACCACTGGAGAGCTACGAAGAAAGTATTGAGATACACTTAAGAGACTAAACATGCTTAAGTACAAATGAATCGACAATTTGGAAGTGATTGATTACTATGATTCAGATTATGTTGGCTGCATGGACTTAAGGAAATCCACTGGATATATATTCATCCTAGCCGATAAAGCTGTATCATGGAGTAGTAAAAAGCAATCTTTAATTGCTACTTCCACTATGTAAGTTGAGTTTGTATATTGTTTTTGAGGCTACGTCACATGGTGTATGAATGAAGAGTTTTATTCCTGGGCTTAGAATTGTGGATCCAATTTCTAGGCCATTGAGATTAAATTGTGACAATTAAATTTGTTGTTTTTATGGCTAAGAACAATAAAGGTGGTAGTCGAATTAAGTATATCGACATTGAGTGTTTAGCCATAAAAATGCGTGTTAAAAATAAAACAGGTGGTTGTTGAACACATGAGCACTGAATTGATCATTGCTGATCCTTTAACTAAAGGCATGCCTACAATAAAATTTCAGGATCATGCAAAAAGAATGGGACTTGGTTCCCTTATGTGATTTTCGTTGTAAGAACGATGTTATTTATGAAACTCTATTTGTGATATTTTCTCATTCGTATTGCGCACATATTCATTTTGAGAAATATCACTAAAGTTTGGACCTAGAATAAACGTAGGGTTTATTCATTAAGTTACTTGGGCTTGGGAAACACGATGACTTGTGATACATGGAAGATATTGCGATAGGGTAAAACTTTATAGCCTATAAACTCTGCAAGTGCACGGGCCATATCAAGTAATAAAGAGTAAGTAAAGTATCGTTCCCACGAGGACTTAGTATCACAACTTTAGTTAAACATTAATTTCACAATTTCGTTTAAGTTGAGAAAACCAAATTGAATTTAATTATGAGAAAGGAAATTAAAACTAAAATTAAAACAAACAAACTACCACAATAATGAACGAGCAACCTAGAGTCACTAATCCCTTATTTGATTCTTAGATTTTATTCCCACTAAATTAACTTTGACTTAACTTCATCAGCTAATCTAGAGTATTAATGTCTATAAATGTCTTAGGTCCACTTATATACCTACCTTAATTAATTATGTGATGCCTCACACAACTGAATAAGATGCTTTTCAAATCGGGCTCACTCTAATTTGATTATGCGGAGCTTCTAGGTATATTCCTATCCTAGACGCAAATTAGATTAAAACCTAACTTCACGTTAAATTTAAACCTAATTCCACATTATTCAATCCCAAGGTCAATTTAGGATTCCCTCTTCCAAGTCCAACCCTAAATCCCAAAACATGCTCAAAGGTGATCAATCAATAAGCAATAGCAATAAACACAGGATTAAATAAACTGAAATAAAATTAAGCAAATCAATCCGTGGGAATAATCTCTAAAACCCAAATAAGTTCATAGGTTCTCTAGGTTGCAAAACCAACTAGCCACACATGGCTTTATTCAAACTAATAAAAGAGATAAAAATCCAGGTTCAAAGAATAAAGAGAAAGAGAGGAAAGAAAGATTCTCCGTCGCCTCCACAGTCCTTCCGTCCTTAGTGGAGATGATGAAGAGAACTGGAATGCTTTCGCCTCTACTCCTCTCGCTTCTTCGTTCCTTCTCGTTCTATGTCTCTCTCCTTTCTTCTCTTCTTTTTTTCTTGTCTCTGCCTCCCTATTTATAATTTAGGTCTTGGGTCACTGATTTTCCTTTTCTTATTACAGAGATATCTCATATCTTGTAATTTACTCCACCAGATCATACAATTAATTTTGTTTCTATTTTTCTTGCGTGAGACCATTGAATTTGGCTGATTTCATATCCTCTTAATGGCCCTCTTAATTGCTTTTTCTACTTCTTTCCAAATCAGCAAATATCTCCTGCACAATAAAAATAGGATATGAGTAGATTTTATGTCGATTTATTCTTTGATCCTAAGTTTGATTCAATGATGGAAAAGTCAATAAAAGATAATTAAATAGGTATATAATGTCAATAATTCCAATTAATTCTCATAAAATATACACCTATTTAATCACAAAATATACACTTATCAATTACTCACTTTAAGAGGACCTATCGCTATGATCCATGCATTTTGTTTTTCAAAGGTATATCTTGAAGTATGTGGGCCAAGTGGGAGAATGTTGGAATATTTAATTTAGTAATCAATATTCCGTTATTTCTATTTATGGCCCACATTATTGCTGGTTTTGTAACCGTCCATTAATCTTAATGTGGCCCAATTAATACGCAATAAGTGCGTATTGAATGCGCCATTAATATGTGACGGCCCAATTAATACGCAATAAGTGCGTATTGAATGCGCCATTAATGCGTAACGGCCCAATTAATACGCACTTATTGCGTATTGAATGTGTTTCCTTTTTTAAGCTCTCTGTGATGGCCGGAGGGGAAAACACACGGTGTAATTCTGTCGGTCCCCCGAACCGCTCGACCTTGAGGAAAGCACACCATCTGCAGATTCGAGAGAAGGATCGGAAGGGACAGACTCGGAGTTCGTTCTGCTTGCGGCTTGGATTCGTTCCTGTTTGGAGACTCGAAGTTTGTCCCGCTTGCGCCCATACGGAGACAAATCAATGGCGGGAGGTATTTGTGATCTCTACTTCATTTTTTCCGCATTGATCTTATGCTATTTAGTTGTTCAGCATGATAAGATCGCCTTTATTTCTAACAAATTTATATTAGTATTTTCTGTTTTTACTCCTAATAAAACACTTCTTCAAATATTCTTATAGTATGCTCCGTTTTTTTGCCAATTATATTATGCTTTTAATTATTGTTGTTGAACTCGCGAGTTGACTCTTCGGATTTACCGTTTTTACGTTTTTATCCTATTAAATAGATTCGAGTCACTAGTAAACTTGTGACATCTCGTAAACTTCGGCGAAATTCACAAATTGAGTTTAGCGTTTTTATGTTTCGACTTTCAAAAACCATGTTAACTCATTGTCAATCTCACGTTAACTTTTTTTATTTGGTTATACTCGACAACTTTATATATGAATTTTATAGAAATTTTCTTATTAAATATGATAAGTTATGAACGCCGATAGATTTAATTTCAATTATTTAGATTTAAAAAAAATATTTAAATGAAATTGTTGTCATTTTTATATTTTAATCATTTAATAATTAATTATTAATACATATTTAATTACAAAATTAAACTATGTCCATTTGGTTTGAGGGGAGGGGATTGGAGTGGATGGAGGGATCTTGGCCCACTCCCCTCATTTGGCTAATCAAATTTTTTAGGAGGGAAGGGGAATTTTTAAAATTTTGCCCTCTTTCCCCTATAAAACATCACCCCAAATCGGATGGATTAGAAAAATTGTTATGTTAGTGGACTAAGATGTCCCTAATCTTTTTCTATTATTCTAAAAATACTAAGGCCCTTTCAACCATTCTCTTCATCTCTTGGACATCTCGGTGAATTCGTTCTTAACATCCCTCGTGCTGCATCCCACCACTTACCCCTGACCTAGAAGGCAGCACCCAGGTCCTCCGTCCTCCCCTGTGCTGCCCCTCTATGTGTTAGTATCCCGCTGGCCCTGGATAATATGCTACGGCAACTGCTGGTGGTGGTGATGGGGGCTAACAAAAACGATGAAAATTGGGATCTGGCGAGTATTTTCGGATGGGACAAAAATGATGAGTTTTTTTTTCCTGATATAAGCAGCTTCTCGAGTAAGCACCAGCAGAAAATGTTGAAGACGACCATTAAGGAAGAACACAAGATAAACTGCGAGGCTGAGAAAATCGTCCGGTGGGCTAAGCAGGCATCGGCAGGATGAGCGCTCCGGCCATCGATGATGATCTAAGTGATGATTAGGGTACATTGGTCCTTTGTGTTCTTTCTTCTTTATCTGTCCTCAAATATATTTTTTATAGTTTGAATTATCGTTAGTTGCCATAATACTTGTCAGGAGTTGGATATTTATAAAGCATATCGTGTGATTCATGTGATTAACCTCAGAGCATAAGCGGACCTACGTTGGTGTGGGCAAGTGCACACATAAAAAAAATATATAACTTGAAAGAATCTAGTGACCATATACAAGGGTAGTAGTGTAGTTGGTTAAGACTTCACTCTTTTAGCTACAGGTCACCGGTTCGAGCCTCCTTCGTCTCTTTATCCGTTTTTTCCCCTTTCCCCATTTAATCGTATCCCGTTCTCTCATTCTCTCCATCCTTTTTTCCCCATTTCTAATCGGTCGATCTCTCCAAAACGTCCGTCGTCACTCTTCCGTTCTCGGCTCCAAATCATCCGCCACTCCGCCATCACTCTCCGTCTTCGCTCTCGTCCGCCGTCAGTACTTCAGATCCCCCCTCTCCGTTCCAGACCCGCCCTCATCGTATTGCCATTTGAAAATTCTGTCGCCTTTCTTCCACGGAGATTAGGGTTTTCAGTCTGTGTCTTTAATCATTCTTCTCTCTATCTTCCTGCTCGTCTCGTAAGTTTCTTTTATTCTCTTTTCTTTTCTGTCTATTATAGTTTGCTTTCTGTCTTTTGATTTTCTCCTGCTCTTTCGATGCCTATTACACTCGAGCTCTGAATCCGTAGTTCTTTGCCTGGACTCGCTTTGCCTTCTTAATTCTGATCTCTGAACAACTTAATACTATAGATTAGTTTGCTGTATTGGACTTTATAATAAAATGGGAAAAGGAAGGGAAGCTTAACAGTAGCATATAAGAAGATTTTATTTGAGATATATATGAGGCTACATGTAGGAAATTGATTTCAGTTTTTTTATTTTCAAAAGCTGAGATATTTTTCATATTTGGTTGTGCTGCTGTTTCAAACACTATGATTATGTGAGTATTATATGTGAAAGTCAAGTGTTTTATGTATGTAGTAAAGATTGAAATGAAAAGATACCAGCTTATGAAGGTTTACTAGTTGTTGAACCAAATGGTTAAAGTTTAGAAACTGATTGTATTGGGATTTATAAACAGTTAAACGAGTTATTTTCAAGTTTGAAAGTATGTTTAGAAGTGTTTAATAAATCATTGAGCATTCTGTTTTTAATGCATTTAATCAAGTGGATTTTTATTCTTTTCCAATGAATGTTTATGAGGTCAACCTAGAATGTTCAGGATTCTTTTGAGGTCTTAATTTTTAAATTGACTCAAAGCTCCAAATCAATATGCCTTGATATGATCACTGGAAATTTAGGTTGCAACATGTCCCTAATCTTATAGGTTTCAATAGAGGAAGCATTGAGACGAGCTAGCTTATAAGTTGAAGTTTTCTTTTCTTTTATTGTTTATATTCTTTTTTTTTTTAATGTGTTTAAAACTTTCCTTAAAAAAAAAATTTTGGGGGCAACCCCGAATCCCACCAAAATTATGCACCCACAAACCTAAAATCATGGGTCCGCCATTGCCTCGTAGAGGGACAAGTCTTGTTATTGTTGATAGCCTTAGATTTTTCTATTGCCATTAGACTCCCCCTGATGATTCGTTCTTGATGAGGTTCCTCCAACAGAAGTTTTTTTTGATCATTTTTATCATTCTTTGGCGTTTGTAGATGCCGTTTCATCTTGAGATGAGATGCTTGTAAAGCAAAAGAGATTGAGACTGATGTGTAAGATCACTTGTTACTGATTGCTTGAGCCAAATGAAGCACATATATGGAGCAATTTTTGGGGAGGGGTGTTATGAAGGACAACTAGATCATTTGAAATAGCATAAACAATTTGCATGGATTGTAGAAGTTGTGACAAGTCTTCTCCACCTCGGCCCAGATGGAGAAAAGTGGAATATGGTGGTATGCAGACTGGGTATGGTGACACTATACTGATGAATCATTTCTTGAAGGCATGGTCACGAATGCCAGTGTTGTAAAGAGGGATATGATAAAGCCATAAAGGTGGTGCTAGACTCTGTTTCCATTTCAGAATATCTATGCATTGTTGCTCTCGTTGTCTTGGTCTAGACTCTCACACAGACATCAACTCTGGATGAAAATTCTCTACTGGTTCTTGATGCAAGTCTTCTTGTTTCAGGATTTCTCATTCTCATATTTACTCAAGAAAGCCTTTCCTTCAATCTTCTACTCCATTACTTCCTCAATATTTCCTTTTTTATAACTGGATTATATTTTTGGGCTCCTATATACCAGACTCTAACAAGATCCATTAGTTTGGATTCTAGTTGGGGGGTAACTGTGTCACTACTCACTATTGCTACTTCATTTACTTTTGCATGATTATTCAGGATCCATGGTAAAAAAACCCTGTTGCTCCGTAATGCTCTCTTTGTTTAAGTAGGAAGTATGTCTCACATAAAGTTTGAGCATTGAAGACATACTTCCTATATCAATATATATATATATATATATATATATAAACAGATAACATTAAAATCTTCTTATAACATAAGGATAAAGTTGTCAATGTGAAATTTTTCCCCCTCCCCTCCTAAACCAAACGTATAACATTAAAATCCCTCCCTCCCCTTTCTTGTGATCGATCCAAATAAGGTATATTAAAATCTCTCATGTCCCCTCCGCTCCATTAAAACCCCCTTCCCCTTCTCTCTGTTGAACCAAACAGCCCCTAAAACAAATGAAGTTAGAAGGAAAAAAAAATCAAAAAAGTCATTTTAAGAAATCATTAATGAGCTAATGCTCTTAGTTTGCTACAATGATGCTTTAAAAATGACTTACAATACTCCTTTGATTCTATTTATAGGATGTGGGGGGGGGGGGGGAATGAGTTTTTGTCCATATTTTAAGTAATATTATTAAAATTTTTGAATGAATACATAACTCTACGTATACCCTTCATTTGTTGTAGAATTGGCTTCTTCATGGGATATAATGCACGTTAATAGAAATAAAGATGGATAGCTGTTGAATTTTAAGATAAATCTAATGAAATTGAAAGCTTTTATTGATTTTTTGAAATATATTAAAAATGATTCATAAATTAATCAAAGGAGAACTTTTTGGATTGAAGGGAGTAGCTGTTTCTCAAATTCACAAAACAGCTTATCAATATATTTTTTTTTTGAACAATTTATGAGAAGAATTTTTCAATAAAAAAAAGGGAAAATGAAAGCAAAATTTAGCATGTAAGAACCCCGCAAGCATAATTTTCTATTTTTCTATTTCTACGGTTCTAAAAATTGATTTTTTTTAGAGAGGTTAAAGAAGTTAATTAAGTTACTTAATCATATCATATATAATGTATCTTTAAATTATATATCACTCGATCCTATTTATAAGTTCAAATTAATTAATTCTCACAACCAAAGAGAAAATTATTGTTTTGAGTTATCAGATAAATTTTTTATCTATACGCTATAAAATAATAATAATAATAATAATGGTGCGTTTTTAAAAAATAAATAAATAAATTTTTTATTTTTATAAATTAAAATTATTTTCTACTATTTTATCATACTTTTAATTTATTATTGTCATCTTTACACTTTATATATATAATTATATCTTTTTACAAAAATCAAGATTTATAGGTTGATTTTTTTTTTTTTTCAATTATTATTATGATATGAAGGGTTCCCTTTCAAGATTCGAATTTGTATTCTTTTCCTTACAGGTTAAAACCTTTTACCGCCTCGACTAATGAGTTTATTGGTAAGCTGAGTTTTTTTTGGGTCTATCTTCATTATATTTTTAACTATTTATATTTTGTAGTTGGATTCTATTTATTTTTTATATAATATTCTGATTCAACAAAATTATTCATTGTTGTGCTTCATGATCAAACCCCCACTATACCATCCAAGAGCATATATAGTTTTCTTTGTCAATCTACTCGTATCCCTTTTTTTGCTCAAAATCTACTCGTATCCCATTATATATATATATATATATATAGAGAGAGAGAGAGAGAGGGTTTCATCACTTTCAGAAATGCTTGACTAATGACTACCAAAATGGGGACAATTTGCTTATGAGTGAAGGCAATTTGTTGAGAAGTTGATAATATTTGGATTTGAATCTGATAAATAAATGTACCAAAATCCAAACATAACATATATATGTTTCTTCTCAATCTTTCACATTCATCTTTGTAATTTGTCACTCTCCTACCTCTAAGTGCTCTAAGATTTTATTCTCCCACCCATTTATTACTTCTCCAATATTTTCAATTAATGTGAACGTGACTTGTAAATATTACTGGCTTACTGCTATTATATGATTTTTCTTAATGGGTGCATGGTTATGATTTCATTAAAAAGAAGAAGGCTATTTGTTCTGGTGTAGAACACAGATGTTTAGCCTTGGGCTAGTGTTTTGATCTTGGATCGATGGGCTCTGCCTGAGTATCTATGGAGTAGATATCCAGGAGAGCTTGAGATCACTGTGCACAAATAAGGCTCTCGCCAAAGGGGGGTAATGTGTGTGCACAGTATGGTAGTATGTAAATAGTTCAGAGTCTAGAATGTGTGCAGTGTGCACCTTAGGATTTCGTCTCTGTATTTATAGAGTATACCTTAAGTTGGATATCTTGGGCCCTGTAATCCGAGGCCCCAGTATCGTAACTACCAGATATAGATTTGGATATACCTGGATTGCCTCGCTTATGATAGGATCTTCCTATATTATAGGTAGATCCTGATACGTAATATATATTGTCCTTGTTGGGCCGTCCAGGCGTTGGGCCTAGTGTAGGTCCATAACAGTTGCCCCCCAGCTCGGTAGTTCAAGCTCTTGAGCTGCTGGAATGTACCATGCCCCCAGTCGGTTTTGCCAGGTTGCATTTTCTGGCCGAGCTTCGCTATCGTGGACCTTTTACGGCCGGATTGAACTACATGGAATTCTGTTATCTAGGCGGTTTATCCAAAGATTCGAGGTCACGTCTCAAGAATTCTCGATAATGCCGAGTTGGTTTACATATATTTGAATTTAGGGATCAATTTCTCACGGATCCGAGGTCCTATCTCAAAGATTCGAGGTTCCTCGGACCATTCAAGGTTCCGAGACAGCGCTAGGATGTTTGGGGGTCTGAGGTGGGTCCGAGGTAATGCTAGGTGGTTCGCTTGACTTCAAGGCCAAAACCCTCCTATATTTGCCATCATTGCCTCCTCACACCTCACATGACCTCGATTGGCGAAGGGTTATAACCGTCACACCCAGCCTCCTGCGATTTTCGTGTGCATTTAATGCGCCCATTACGTGTCGCACGTCACCCCTACTTTTAGGGTGAATAGTCTTCTTTACCCCTGGCATTTCGGAATCGTAACGTTCAAAGGAATGTGCCTGTTCATAATTCGTATTTTCCTCCATTTCTCACACTGTTTGCCTCTACGACATTTCTCTTCTGCTCAGAAAACTCCATTCTTTCTTGCTCCGATTCTTCCTGAGCAGTCGACGGATCTTGCTACTTCAAACTTCTCCAACTCTTGTTTAATCAGGTATATCTGTCACCTCCCATCCTTTTCTTGGTTTGTTTTGAAGTTCGCGTTTTCTATGATCCTTGGTTCTTGTTTTCGGGGCTTTCTAGGTAAGTTTCAGTAGTAATGTCTAGGTAACCCTTGAGTTCTAGTCTTCCTTCTTTATCACTGCATATCATTGGGCGTAGGAGTATCCTTTGTCTGGTTATCGCATTGATCCCCCCTCCTTATCACACCTCTTGTGCCTCTCTAGGTTTTCATTTCTGGTGGTGATGGATAGGTTTAAACTTTTGCCCTCTTCGAGTCAGAACGTAACTCTAGAAAAGGAAGAGTCATTACGTGCACTCTATCCCAAAACCAGTTTTTGGTTATTCGGTTCGTCCCTAACTGAAGAGCAAAGGCTAGCTCCTTTGCTCCATGGATGGCCTGGTAGGGAGGATGTTGAGAGGTCCCGTTCTGCTATGGATATGCCCTAAGGTAACAGTTCTGCCAACCTTTTGGTTGGCGCCGAGGTCCGGGGTGTACCCGGTGCCATCCCGCACAACCTATCAATTTTTATGAAGTCCCTCCGCGTTTGCGATCAGAATCCTGTCCAGAAGGGTATCTCGGCCCTTGTTGGGACTACATAGCCTCTAGCTCCCATTATATTGCGATGGGTCAAGATTCCTTTGCCGATGCCACTCTAGGCTCCTGCCAGCATACGTCTTCCCCTGATCCTGTCTCAACCATTGGGAACCATCATCATTTCGTTCCAGCCCTTTTTCTTCACGCAGTAGCTTACATGTGCCAATTAGACCTTTCACTTACTAACTTTCAGCCTTTTGTGTTTGTTTTAGGTATAAATGAAATCACCTGCGTCACCCGATAGGACTCCTTCCACGACTGGGGAGTCAGACTCCACCAGTCCTCCTCAAGTCCTAATACAGAAATACCCCTGGGTTGCTCATGGGGTGCTGACGACACCTTCTCTGATGTCCAAGCACGATATCGCCAAGCTTGACTTGAGAGAAACCTCTGGCTGTACTTTATGTCCCCCTTCAAACGGGGAGCCTGTATGCGCCGCACGAGAAGGGACCAATCCCTCCTTCTTCTTTTTTTATATGGATTATGTCACCCGGCTCGGCATTCGCTTCTCGTTTACCGAGTTCCAAATAGCCGTCCTAAATTATCTGCATCTAGCTCCTTCATAGCTACACCCAATGGATGGGGTTTTCTTCTCGCTTTCGAGCGTTTCTGTAGTTCCTTTACAGAGCCCATCCTTTGTAGGGTTCCTATATTTTTTTTATTTCTTCTGTCCTTTCACGCCTTGCTCTGAAAAAAATAATGAAGAGTTGAGGGGTTTGACGTCGATTCGGGGGGTCCTTGGCAGAAAACTCTTTCATGCCTTTTCCAAGTCCTTTTGCTGCCATTTCTGGCCAACAACCCTGGTTCCTCCATGCTCCCGAGTCGAAGGATGTGGAATGGAGATTCCCATTGTATTGGACCAAGGATCATCATAACAAGCATTCCACTAGTTACCAGGTCGAACAAGACGATCTTCCTGCCGAGGACGTTGGCTCTGTGTCATGCCTGGTGGCCTATGTCTATGAGCACGGCATAAAAATCGTTGCTTCCATAATTTCTCCACCCCACACTGTACCCAGACCGGTCCCCTGTATGCTTTTACATCTGAGTATTTCGTCTTCTGTCTATTTATGCCTATGTTCGTGTTCTAACCGAGATTCTTTTTGTTGTGCAGCTCAAAACATGAAGGAATTGCCCAGTTATCTTTCTTACATGAACCCGGGGGCAGGGGCTCCACGTAGGAGAGAGCCTAAAAAATGTATTGCTCCCGAACCTGGTAAGGGGAGGGCCGGGGCTGCTTCCCAGGCCGCGATGTCTAAGAGAACTACGGCCTCGGCCCAGGGCGGGACCTCCTCCTCTCCTTCGGCCGGCCAAATTCAATAGCACAAAGGCAAAGAGATCTCGATTGAGGAGGCTCAAGCTCGTCCTCGACCAATTTGCCTCCACCTTCTCCTCCTCCTCTACCTCCCTCCAAGCTCCCTCGCAGTTTCGCTTGGGACAAGGGTGTAACTAATGAGCTCAGTGTCGCTTACTTCCCCCCCGGGCCGTTTCCTAGATGCTACCCTCTAACTAACGCTGATGAACGTTTAGTTCATGCCGTACAGGACCACTTGTTGAAAGGCGTTGGGTTGGCGCAAACTATGCTTCATCTGAAGCACAAGTTTGTTGGGGTCTCGATGGAGAAACGGGTATGGAGCCGGGAGAGGGATGTGGCCGCGGCGGCACGTAAGAGGATGGAGGAGGAACCGAGTGCTATTCGATCCTGCCTTAGGAAAACGGGCCGAGGAGCTGCGGCCGACAAAAGATTTATCGGCCAAAACCAGCTCGAGCTCCTCTCGACTCGACCGCTCACTCCAAGAGTATGGAGGCTTTGAAACCGTGCGATGCGGCGGGGTGATTTGGCCAGGGAGTTGGGTGCGACGAACGCCGAGCTCATCGATACTAAGAAGGCCCTTGCCGACTGCTTCGACACCGTGAGGGTGACTGCCAAGGAGGCTTTTGATATGGCCCTGGCACAAATCCAGCATCTGAACCCTGACGTCAACCTGGACCTTGTCGGGTTCCACTATCGGGCCTATATCAAAGGTGGTCAGCTTATCCCGCCTCCTCCGTCCCCTGATGGTGCTTCAGTGTCTAAGCTTGATAGCGAAGGGCGAGCCGAGGAAGAGGAGGTCTCGCCTAACGGGGCTCCGGAAGAGTCAAGGTCCTTCAAAGCCGGTTGCACCCCCTAGCTGAGCGGTCAGGACTCTTGTCAAGTTGTTTTTTCGTTTTGGGCGCTGATGCCCTTTTAACTTTGTATTACTGCCGGTTTTTACTTAGGTTTTTTGTACTTTCTTTGAACAGTTTAATCATTAGTAGAAATTACCTTCTGATTTATTGCTGCACGTTATTATGTATGAATCCCAATCCATGTTGGACATTCTATGACCGGGCCAAGGTCTTTGGTTATGCAGAGTCTGCTTACATTCTTCCAGTTTTAAAGACTGGATATCAGGGTAGAGATTTTCAGTTTTAACCGTTCTACCGAGTTCTGGTTCCGTTGTTCGGGATCTTAACCATGATAAGGGCAAACTGTCACATGTCTAGCCGTGGTGTTGAAACGCAACGCTTAAACATTTTGACTTGCTCAGATTCGAAATGACAATTCACCTTCTTATCTAGGAGCACATTTTTTATGCATCAAATTAGCGAAAGCATATAATAGCGACTTCGAGTAATTCATAACTGGGGCTTGCTAGCCCTGGTGTAATCCCTTGAATTGGGTTCTATTTCTGACCGGGTTTAGTGACCTCGTGTAATACCTTAGACTTATTGATAGAGCTCGATTTGAATCTCCACTGAGGAATTCTTAATTAAATAAATAATCCGCTCCAAAGAGCTAACAACTTCAAACAAGGAAATTGAATGAATTGAAATATAAAATTGAAATCAAAATACTGAAATCAAGAAATAAATGAACTCGACACGTCCCGTCGAGGGGTGAGCAAATCAAAACCGAAAACCGAACCGACTTTTTCGGTGTTCGGTTTTTCGGTTTTCGGTTGATTTATGAAAGTGGCCTAATTCGGTCTTCGGTTTGGTTGTTGGAATTTTATTTCGGTTAAAACCGAAAAATCGATATAAATTAAAACGACGTCGTATTATTATTATTATTTAATTTTTTTTAACTCAACCCACGCCCACGAGCCACATCACACATGCAAGCTCGGCCCACCCCCGGACCCAACCCAATTACTCTTTTTTTTTTTGCCAACCAACCAATTCCAATAGGCAATAACCCGTAAAGTTGAAAACCCTAACCCATTCCAATTATTCTTTTCATTGTATTCCTCTTTCCTCATTCCTCCCTCAAGCTCTCGGTGCCGTATGAAGTAGCCTCCGTCGCCACCGTCGAAGTCGTCATCGCTCCGAAGTCGCTCATTTGTTCTTCAACCGATGAGCGTGGGCTCTCGCTTGTCTTTGTATGGGTGCGTGAACTCTCGGTGGGGGTCTTTGTGAATTCTCAGTGGAATGGAGGACATCGCCAGGTATGTTGATGGATAGGAGTTGGGGTTTACGATTGATGCAAGGACATTGCTAGGTATCTTGGGTCGCTTCTCTCTCTGCTCTACGTTTAGCTCAGCTGATTTTGGTTCCTGGGTTATTCGATTTTTGTTTTTGTTTTCATATATAGTTTTCGACTTATCAATGATCAGTTCATGATTTTTACAAAATTTCAATCCCGGGAGAAATGGGTTGCTCCTTTTACAAATAAAGGGATGCCATTGTAGCTGTTTAGAGATGTTGTCATATAGATGCAGCTAAAGCCTAGCTAAAGGTCTCAGACTTTGACAGGGGAGGTTCGCTTGGAGGGTTGGAGGGTTTCGTGTAAGTAATTATTTGTTTGATGTTTATTGATTCATTTTGCTCTGTTGTTCTTTCCATCCTGTGGAGTGTTATGTATTGTGCATATTTTTGTCAACAGTGAAGTTTAGCATTAAGTCATTCAGGATACCAGAGCTTTATAGTGATTTTCTGGACACTACAACCATTGGTAGGATTTCATGAGGAATCACGGGTAGGATTTCATTTTTGCAGCAGTGCTTTTAACTTGACTATTGATCATTCAAAATTTGAGTATGGAGCACCCAAAATATGAAGTTATGTCTGGAAACTTTTTCCTCATTACCTTTTGAATGTATAAATGTATAGGATGCTGTCATTACCTTTAGCTGTTATTTTCCAACAGTCTGATTCAATAAACATACTACTTTTTTTTTAAAACCCTCCCTTTTCCTACTAAATGAAATTTGGATAGAAACTGTTTTTTTCTCTTGCGGGATATTAAAACATCTTTACAAAGTAAAGATGAAAGTTCTCTCTTTATTCCATGGTAAAACATCTAAGGATTCTCATGGTAAAATGAAGTTCTCTCCTTATTCCATGCCTACTTACATCATATTGTTGCATTTGATGGACTTATTTGTCAAATTTAATAGTTTCTTTTTATTCGTCAGATTTCATATATCAGCAGAAGGAAGGAGAACAATAAGACTGAGGAAGAAAAAAGAGCACAGGAAAAGGCACACAATGTTTTGCTTGCTTAATTCTTTGTGCAAATTATTGTTATTGGGTAACTTATTGCTCCAAGATATGTCGTCTCTTTGTTCTTTCCTGCTCTTTGGTGCTGAAGTACGAAGTAATTTGATGACCCCAAACTAATAGTTCACAGATAATTAGGCAAGCATGTGGTATCAGTATTATCCTTTTGACCAAAGTATGTTAACTTCAAATTTAGTATCTCATCATTTATATGTAAAAAAAGATTCTTCAAATGCACTAAGGAACCAAGTGCAGCTATACAAGCTGGACAATCTTCACCTTTTGTTGATTCAGATAGGATTTTTATCTTAACTGCTTTGTGACTAAATATTTCAATCTAGTCTGTCACCCTATCACACATCCCAAAAGCTAAGATACTTTGTTTACCATAGTTTGTTGCATTAGCTTTTAAAATCCTGTGGGTTCTAAACCTGACTTCTCTTATTCCATCTTCTTATATATATATATATATATATATATATATATATACATGATGGTGTGTATGTTTAGGTGTTTTCTGTGCAAATGGTGAATGCCATAGATCTAATGTTGATGAGAGAGACTTGCCGAACACTCGATGAATTTTCAGCTTTTATCTCTTCGCGCATACCCTCTTCATACGCTACCGTAAGTATGTAACTTTTTATTTGTCCTGTATTACTGATTCTTTCATCTTTTAACTTTGTAGTAAAGTTCACTTTGTCTCTAAAAAAAAAAAAAGGTATACTTTGTAATCCCATCTATGGTGGGAATGGACTTTATAATTATATTATATTATACGAAATAATTGAGTAATATTATATTACTTTATACTATTTGTTATAATATTATATTGTTTTCATAACTAATATTTGGTGGCAAGCTTTATCTCTATATTCTTTGTTGTGCTCTTTTTGTAAGGTGTTTTATTTGCATCTGAAACAAAACCGAATGCCTGCACTTCACAAGTGCAAAGCAACAAATAAACATATTTCATGAATGATTTAAACAGTTAAGCACATTTGAAAATGAGTAACTCAAATAAGAAATTTTGATGGTTTTGAATTTGACTAATTGAAAGGCCAAAGTCCTTGACTAATTGATGGTGGGTTTGAATTTTTAGTGGATATAAAAGAAGGTGGAAATATCTCTAGCTTATTGGGTGGAGTTCTACAAAATGTTGCTAATGAACCATTCACAAAATTCCACTTCCATCGCAGTTAACATCTTATCATCTTTTGTGAATGATATTTTCTAAACATCATTTGATTAACTTTGTAAATAAAATAGTGGCTTCACCATTGGGATATCTGTGGATCTGATTCTGTTATTTAGTATGTCAACCTTTTATGTATCTAAAATGCATTAGACTTCTGCAAGACTGCAGTAGAAAACATTGCACGGGTTACATCTCAAATAAATTATTAAAATTAGATGTTGGAATATTGCAAAATCCTTTTTCATTTTCAGACCCTTCCCCTTTGTTTTGGATATTGCATTCATCTCAAATATTAGGTTTTAAATATTGCATGCATCTCTGATGTATATTCATTTGTTAATTTTAGACTTGTGTTATGTAACTCTGTTAATCAATTATTAGAGATAGGGGAAAAAACTTATGCATGAGATGTGCATATATAGCTCAATGGATGATTTGAAAAATAAAATGAGGTCATTACTGTGCAATTATAGAAGTGATTGTATCAAATGCATTACAGGAAATTATTTGCATTCAATTGTGGACAACATTTATGGTGCAATGCGCTGATAGTTAATGCCATACTACAATGACTATCACGAGTACTGAAGCTGGCTTCGTATCTCATGTTTTGTTCGGACCAGTTGTTGATGTTGACCATAATGATGAGTATTGAATCTGGCTTTCAATCTTAGATTTGGACCTTTTCAGTTTAATGCTTTATTTAATGTCCTATATCTACCTCTTCTCGAGTAGTTTTAATCACGAAGAAGTTATATTCAAGTTATCGAATTCTACGAATACATGCTTCTCATTTGCAGATTGAAGAGGTTTGACTGCGGCTTAATCTCGATGTTTCTGTTGCTTCCGACTCTCTTCCTTCACCTGCACCAATAGAATCATTTGCAGACATGGTAGCTTTTTTATATGAGTATCAATATTTCTTTTTTTCAATTTGTAGTCATTTGCACCAAAGTATTGCAAATAATTAGATATCATGTGGTGGCAATCAAGCAAATAGCAGATTTAATGACCACCCTTTTCTTGTGATTTAATTTCATCCCTGTTTTATTTTGTAGCATTGCAAGGCTCAACCTCTTATTGGTTTATATCTTTGTAAGTCAATCTTTTCACATAGCCAATTATATGTTGCATTAGTCAAGGTTAAAAGCATGGATGATCTAAAGATTGTTGTGGATGATAATGGTTGTGGCAACAAGAACACAAGAAGGAATATTGTGTACAAAGTGATATTTATGAGTGTTAATCGATTAGAAGACATTGTTGAGATTTCATTTATAATATGTAATCTAAATTGATTGTAGGATATTGTTGTTCCCCATTGATGTTTCATTTTCAATATGTAATTATTCATTGGTAGTAGTGATGTGTTAATGTTCCTTAAAGAAAACTTAGAAAGCAAAATATGTTTAAGTAATCCGTGAAGAACTATCATCCCATGCAACGCACGGGCAATTAAACGCGGTATATATAATAACACATCCTTGAAGCTGATTCTTTCACGGCTTAGTGATGGCTTAAGACACAAATCACTGTTCATAAGCCATCCTCATTTTTTTGGGCTGTGGGCAAGCCATTTCCTCAGATTTCAATGTTACCCCTTCAATTTTTAAATCGATGGGCGCATGTATCAAAAAAAAAAATTGACGGGTACAATTTCAGAAGAGACAGGGTAAGGTACAACGTTTCAAAGGAGGAGCATGGAAGATCTTAGAACTCATATAGTTACTGCAATTGTGCACAAGACAAAGTTGTTCATATTTCTTTGATTAGTTAAAAATCTTTATTACAAAGTTGTTCTCAACTTCTTTTTACCTTTTCTTTATGTAGGAGCCTATTTCTTTGATTAGTTTTCTCTAACTTCTCTTTTCTTTATGTAGAAGCTATTCATTTGGTCATTATTAGTTTTATCAAATTCCTTTTTCACGGAGTCTCTCTGCTATGGCGATGTACTTTTCCAATAAAGAATAATATATACATGCTAGGTAGGAGCCATATCTGTATCTAGTGAGATTCCTAGCAGACAAGAGCATCATATGAACTGCGCCTAAATGTTATAGGCATGATCAATATGAAATCTCTGAGTCTATTTACTTACTACCTGTATGTTTCCTATGTTTTTACTTTCTAATTTGACTTTCTTTTATACTATTCTACTTCATCTTTGATTCCACTATTATTTCCTTGTAGGTTCATACAGTTGTTTCTTGAATCCACTTTTTGATCATATGGTCGAATGTGTTTGTCATTCTTTTATTCCTTCTTCGAGTAGAAGCTATGTTAAAATTTTTTGGTGCAAGTGAATGTTATACTTCTTGATACTTTATGAGGATTCCAAGGCCGATGCGGAAGCGGGACATATGAAGGCAGAACTAAAGTTTTATTTTGCCATATTTAAACCAAAGGAAGTGGCGTGTAAGATTGCAAACTTCTAGGAAATTGTTCTATTGCATTTTTGTAAATTCACTTTTTCTTTAGAATCTATGACATCAGCCCAACTTTTGATGAATCCCATATGTAAAATAATTAAGATTTAAATGGCATTTTGATGAGCTTTGTGACCTCGCATAGGTAATTATTCTTGGGGCTTTTACTAGACTTTTTTTTTTTTTTTGCTTATATATTAAATTTAGTAAGGAATTAAATGAAAATATGCTGAGATTTCTTCCCTTGATAATCACCAAATTTTTTTGGTTAAACAATAGGACATAACTATAAATTAAAGATAAGATTAGAATGGTCATATAATTCATGTTCTTAGGGCTTTTATTCTAACCTTCAAGTAGTACTAATTATTCACTTATTTATTAAAATAATCAAGTGATTTCAAAATTTATGATATATTTCTTATGAAGATTTTTATTAATATACATTTTTTTTATATAAATATGTCATTTGTTCTGTTATACTTATTTGATTAAATGATAAAAGAGAAGATATATATACATAAATAATAAATATACTAATTATAACATAGACAAATGTTTATCAATATATTTCTTTTCCCTTTTATTTTTGCTTTTCCATTTTTAGTAAAAATTCTATTGTTGAGAAGAGAATTGATTGTATTTAGAGAGAAAAACGGATTGTATAAATGTCTATTGGGGAGAGAATTTATAAAAAGAAGCACTCACGGGGAGTGTATGCTCTATGCCTTTTATTTCATTGAGAAGATTAAGAATATATCTATGATTATATCTTTTTGATATACAAATATCTATGATTATCTTGATTAGATGTTTTTATTTAGTTTTGTTTATGTTGGAATTTTTTTTCCTGATAATATCCCACAACCAGTTTTTGAATCACTCTCCTCATACGTAGTAACCTATGAAGTATTATCACCCGTGCATCGCACGGGATAGTATAAGCTCGTTTATAAGAATAGGTTAACTTTTTTGAAGAAATTAAAAAAGCGAATTAAATTATTTTAGAGTTTTTTTCCTCCAAACTAAATTGTTTGATTAATAAAGTAATTTTGGATTTTCGTCATTGTACACTGTGTGCCTTTCTTGACCGGGCGAATACAATGTTATAGCTATAACTCTTTTTTTAGTTAATGTGGTAATATGGTATACATATATATTCCACAAAAAGAAAAAAGTCTTAGACTCACAGCATATTTAATATGTATTTGTGATAAAAAGCATAAATGACGATGTAGCATAATAAATATAAATTAATAAAACCAGTTTTGAGTATAAATGAATACTATCAATTTTATCCATTAAATATATTTAATTAAGGATTTTATTGTTTATTAGTTTTTTAAATAATAATTTAAATTTTTTTCAAATTTAAATTTTCCTCTTCAATTATCGTAATAGATACAACTAATATTAATATATTTAGTATTCAATAAGATTCATAGCCCTTTTCATTATTTTCTATCTCAACCGATTTTTTAATCGCTAACTCAAGCATGTCTCTTTCTAAATAAAAGTCATTTATACCACCATTAATTCAAATACAAATTACATTTACAACTGACTTTTTTTCTATCTTACTTTCGCAAAAGTCGGATAGAAAATAAGTCCTTTATTCACACCGCTAACCCAAACGGGCTCAACCTTGTTAATTGACATTTTGTTATTAAAAATATAAGAAATTTATGATTTTTTAAGTAATAAAAATAACAGCATAATTTTGACAAACAACCATCAATGTGAAAAGGCTATTACTATCACTTACAAAATAAAAAAGAATTCCACAAAGCAATATAATATTGTTGAAATTTGCTATGAGTGTGGGATGAACAAAATCAACATGTTTCAGTTATCCAAGACGAATTGTTTCACATTTTCAGGTTTAGGCATCGTCTTCAAGAGTTCCCTAGTGGCACTTTAGACGAAGAATGGGAAAATAACAAACATGCATAAATATACATCACTTGTGCCAAATTAGTACTAGTCTTTAACAAAAGAGTCCCAAGTAGATAGAGATATTGTAAAGACTGTGCAAGAGTATGGATGGAAATAAATTCCAAGACCGGCTAAATGTGGCACCCATCACCATCCCTAAAAATCCAATTGGTAGCATTATCTGTGAATGGGAATGCATACTAGCAAAGAAAATTGAACTGAATAGGATTGCACACCATACAGGCACATGCATATAGGTAAGAAATACCATTGAAACACCACGGAAAACTATCTCTTCCCATAAAGGGGCCCATATTGATACCTTTATCACATATAACCACATTGCCCTTGAGGATGGAAATCTACCACATCTTGAAGGCCTAGGCAGTGGTGGCGGTCGTCTGATCAGGTTCTGGTTCAACTGCCTGAGCTGAGGAATCAAGGGAAACGTGAGACATCCTAAGATGACATCCAATAGCCATTTCCCTTTTAGACTAAACGGCCAGAACCAACTAGGTGGAAGGGGATGATACTTAGACAGGTAGAGCCAAAGAATTGTTACACCAGCAGCTAGTGCTTGAGCAGTAAGAAGGCGATTTACTGCGTTTCTTTCATATGTGAATGATTTCAATGCCTAATAAGTGAGGTCAACAAGAAGAGATCATCGAGCTATTTTTCAACATTATTTAAATAAATAATGAACAATTCTTACAATGTTTAGCTGCTAAAACAAAAATAAATCATATAATATCCTTTCTTGGTTTAACATATATTATAAATCATAAAAGACCTTGAAGCCTGTCGATCCTTTCTTTTTTAAGCTAAAAACTACTTTAAGCTAAAGCTAAAAAAGAGCTTTAGAAAAAGTCAAAAGTTGTTTGATGGTTATATAAAATTTGTTAGTTTAAAAGTTACTTAAAGGCTCAAATTAAAATAAGTTGTTTGATAAACTTTTTATTATAAGCACTTTTTCTAATAAAAATTATTATAAAATGTAAATAAGAGACTGATATAAAGGATTTTGCGAGATAAGACAATTATCGATTGGGCGATGGAAGGCGATTGTTGATTCGGAACAACGGCGACGCCAATACTTCCTCGGACTCAAATTACGATCAAAGGCAGTCCCAATCATGATTTGCAAGCGAACCCCCAAATAAGAAATCTAGGAATTCTTAAGATGCGACTTCATCGAATCGGTCCAAAACTATTGGGAAAATGTTCTTCGAGACAAAACTATGTTGCAAATTTCGGGCCGGTATGTGTCCTTATATCACCAATTGCAATTTCGCCCACAGTGTTGAAGAGCTTCGTCGGCCACCGCCAAATTAGCAAGAAATTGTGGCTGCTCATGAGGGTGAGAGACTGAGATAGTGAGTAAGTGAGAGATCTAAAGCGCATAAGAGCTTTTTTTTTCAAATAAGAGCTTAAAAAAAGCTCCTCTAAAGAGTTTTTGGCTTTTTTCTTCTTTATAATAGAGAAGTGATAGGCGTTGGAATAGAAGCTAAAGATATACGTGAAAGAAAAGACTTTGCTAGCTGCAAATATTAAGAGGTATTAAAAAGAGCCTCGAAAGGATTGTGTATGTAACCTTAACGAAGAATACATTTCGCTTAGTCCAAATAAGGTTTAGTAAGATGATGAATTGTGAAATCATCGAATAACACGTGGGAATAACTAAACAGCTAAGATAGGAAGCTTGTAATAAGCATATGCCACCACACATGCATAGATGCCCACTCTAAATAGGCATACTTGCCTAATTTGAAGGAGCATCTACATCACTCATATTTTTAGGAAAGTGGATTAGAGAATGTTTTTTAGAAAGTCTAATATGAAATATACTATTTTATAATTTATAAATAATGCAATTTTTTATAACAAACATATATGTATCGGTGTGCAAAAATCTATGACTAAGTGCTACTTTTACTTTTACTGTTACTTTTTTTGGGGGAAAGGCTAATGAGTTGGCTTGCAATTAAATATAGTTTATATGATAAAATATACAAATCTTTCAAGAGTGGATTGGATTTTATATTATGGACATGAGGTAGTATTAAAATTTCCAAGTTTCAAAACAACTTTTACATTATACAACTATAACTCCTACAACAGCGCCTATTGCATATTAACACAAAGCATAATATTAAAAACATACTAAGATTTTATTTAATTTGCACATACATCATTTCCTCCACACATATACACACTTAAATGATTAATCTTGCACACTACATATGCACCTATAAAAGACTAAACACAATCTCAAAAACTATATAGCAGCATGCATGAATCTCATTCATGCATACATCACACAATCAATCCATCACACAATCAATCCAGAGTAAAAGCCAAACACGAGCCATTAAGGAATAAAAAGAAGCAACCAAGAAAGAAAGAGAAAGAAAATTGCGATTCCCTCATCCACTCAATCCACAAATGCAGGAGCAACAAGAAAGCATGATCAAATTTCGATTACCTTAATTGTGCGGCAGTCGTTCGAGGAATCCTGATCGGAGCATCGGCAATCTTCGTCGCTATTCTGATAGTCCTCCATGCCCACTATCAAACCAGATGAGTAAGAACTAACTTAAACGGTGAAACCAATGGCACTCGTGTTAAAGAACTTTGGGGAAAAAAATATGGGTGAAAATTGAACTACATACGAGTTTATCAGATTTGGTGATCGGAGAAAGTGGAGAGCAGGAGAAAATACATGGTTTTATATAGCACACGCAAGGTCTGGTCCGAGAAGGAAGATGAACAGTGGATATTTGCGTTGAGCTCGAGATGCATGGGGACCTGGATTTTGCTGATAGGAGAAGCATGGACTGTGCTGTAGCTGACGTGAGCATGCTGTTTTCCCTGCTCTGCTCTTGCGTGTTCAGTTCTCTTGCGTGTTCAGTTGGTGGTGCAATAAGATGAATCAGATTGTATATAAAATAATTACTTTTTATTTTTTTTGGCAGAAAATAGAAATTGCTTTTTGATTCAACAATGAGGCGTTTCTCTCTCTTCGTGAGTGTCTTTTCTCTCGCCGTGAGAGTCCTCTGTGTTCCCTGGTGAACCTTATTGATCGGAGTTCTCTGAACTTCGATTATAGGGCTTCATTCTAATTTCTTTTCTGCTGAGTGTTTCCTTTCTAAAGCGCGTGTGTGTGTTGAGGTGTCTCGTTCATTCAGAGTGTGTGTGTCGTCCAGGGTGGTTATCGGAGGTATGGAGGGAGGGGGTGTGAGTCGTCTGATGATACTCTGGAGGTTTGTAGGCCTGATTGGGTTGAAGCTGAGTTTTTAGTGAAGAATGATCAGTCCCACGATCCCTACCGGAGCCACTCGCCGGAGATGTCGAAACTGGTCAGTGGGAAATTGATTACAGCTCCCGAGGAAAGTCAAAGACTTGGCGTATCTGGGAATGAAATTTTATGTCAGACGAAAGGTATGGAGGGACAGGATGACAGAGTGGAGGCTTTGGTGAATACATCTCAGACTTTCCCATAGTCAGATTGCTTTTAATGGTATGATCTCAGTGTTTCAAGGGTTCCTCCAAGTGTGACTTCGGATTGTTTGGAAGCTCACACCGCGCCTCTGCCTGTGACTGTGCTTGACTTATTCTTCGTCTCTCCTTGAACTGGAGATTTGAGACGAATGGACGAAGAAGAAGAGAGAAAGAGAGAGAGACTAAAAAAGATGACGGAACGAAGAAGAAGACTGAAAGAAGGAGAGAGAATAAAGCACATTTGTGGAGGAGGCTTGGAGTACTGTGAAGTGTGGCGTGAAGCAATCTTTCAAAATAAAACCGAGTTTTTATTTTTTTAGATTACACAAAACAAAAAACTGGTGGTATAGTAGGTAGGTAGGGTATGTGTCAGGGAAATTAATACACTTCTAATCACATCAAACAAACACTGCTAGGCAATCTTGCAACTTGCATCGAATATAAAGGAACTGCACTCAGCACTGATTTAGCCAGAGTAACCCTTCCAGTCATAGATAAAGACTTGGCTTTCCATCCACTCAATTTCCCTCTCACTCTATCAATGATATACTGAAAATTCTCCCTTTTTCTTCTATTTCGTGAAAGAGGAAAACCTAAATATCTTCCTATTTCACTAGAGCATTGCATCCTCGTAATATCCATTATTCGTCGCTTAGTCCTCAAAGGAACTCTTGGGGAAAAGTAAATAGAAGACTTACTCACATTAACCTTGCCTCCAGTAGCCTCCATGAACTCATGAATACACTTCATCATACATTGGGTTTGGTCCACCGATGCAATCCCAAAAAGGAGAAGGTCATCCGCAAACATGAGATGAGACACCTTAGGTCCTCAGTTAGAAACAATAATTGGCTTCCATCCTCCCTCCTCAACTGCATCACAAATAACATGGGATAATTTATCCATACATAAGACAAATAACAAAGGAGAAATATGGTCACCTTGCCTCAAACCTCTCTTTGGAGAGAAATATTCAGTCTTATCCATTCCAAAGAACGTTGTAGGAAACCGATGAATAAAGGTTGCTTTTACCTTCTTCGTTCAGGGTGTGGGCATGTATATTATTGTTCAACATTCTTCTGTTTGGTGAAGAAAGACGCTGCGGCAAAGAGAAGGTTTACAAACAAAAACAGAATCTTCAAGAAATAACCAGTAATTAATGTCCCTCCGATCATATGTCCTAATATTATTAAGGGATAAGATATTGTCGCTACCAATGTCGCTACCTTTTTTTCACTGTTAGATCAAAATCTTAATAGGAGAGAGAAATGATAAAGGTAGATGAGATTCTAATCCAACAGTGAAAAAATGGTATTAACATTGGTAGTGAT
Source organism: Acacia acuminata (assembly GCA_019022655.1). Taxonomy (NCBI): domain Eukaryota; kingdom Viridiplantae; phylum Streptophyta; class Magnoliopsida; order Fabales; family Fabaceae; genus Acacia; species Acacia acuminata. The sequence continues at coordinate 606,807 of JAFJYI010000174.1, forward strand.
AAAAAATGGTAGTGACAATATCCTATCCTTATTATTAATATTATAATATAATCAAAATTTAGTTCATGTTCTGTTAAAATATTATGCACACTCAAATCATTTTATTGGCAGGAATATAAAATGATCATCCTATAAAAACTAGATTCCCTACATAATGTATTGTAAATTTAATGCCAACACCAGAGTAATAGTAGCTGATCTTGCTTTTTTATTATTACCTTCCGTCTTTAATATAAGATTTTGTATGTGTTAAACTTTATACCACCGAGGAGATCTTATATCAAGGACCGAAAGTAATACATTTATATTTAGAAGATCCCTTCTATTATTCTTTAATACAAAATCTTCTTATAAAATTTAATGTAACTCAAATAAAAATGCAACTCTAACCATTTTTACATGATAGGAGTAGACTTTACATTTTGTTTAACTTGCTAAGGGTAATTCTGAAAAGCATGTGTGTTATACACTTGACTAGTTTAAATTATGTTCTTTCTTCTAAGTGAAATAGTTAACAAGTGCTTATAAGGAGGACAAGGAGCATTTGACATGGTCTAACAACCTCATCAATCCTATTGTTGCGAGTAGGGATGGAGGCACACTGGTGCCTATGTGGGCAAGTGCGGAGACATAAAAAATTTAAAAAATATATATTTAGTAAAGGACTTTCATTTCAATTTGTCTAATTGGGATAGTTGGTTAAGTGTTTATGCAATCAGCTAAAGGTCCCCGGTTCGAAACCCCTCTCAGCACTTGTGTTTCATTTTTTTTTTTTTTGCAATCCCCAAATCGCGTTCTAGCCCTAAACGTCCACTCTCACAGTCTCAGCCCCAAACGCCGACTCGCTCGACTCTCAATCTCACCATCGCCGTCCAACCCCAAACCTCGACTCTCACGGTCTCACCCCCAAACGTCAAACCTCTCGACTCTCACCATCAATCCCCAAATCCCCGTCCAGCCCCAAACCTCGACTCTCACGGTCTCACCATCTCGCGCTCTCAGCTCCAAATTTTCTCTCCGTCGTCGGCGTCTTCCGTCTCTGCTCTGGACCAAGTGGTCTTTGTGCGCGGGGTGGGAATCAACCTACGGAGAGAATTTCGGTACGTCGCCCAAACCTCTCGATCAATCCCCAAATCCCCGAGTAAGCTAATTTTAGCATAGAGATGAAGTGCCACGATTCGATAGCCCATATTTGCTATGCCGGAAATTAGCAATTTGTAGGTAATAACGTCATGTCCGGCATGTTATTGAACACTTCAATTGCTTTGGGTAGATTCTTCGATACGATCGATTATTGATTTCGCGGTTCTTCGTATAAATATAATCACCGCTAGTTTTACCACTGGATAGCAAACAATTGTTTGAAGCTGCGAATCTATAATTTGCGAATCTGGATGTTATGACTCTTCAAACAACTTGGTATTCAATTTACTAAGCTTAAAAGTTGTAATGGACAATAATGTATTTACTAATGACAATGAGATTAAACCCATTGGATGGTAACTGAGTGATATGGAATAATAATGTGAAAGCTAGTTATTAGTTATGGCCTATCTCGTGATGGATAATTTCTAGAAATTAGAGGAATTGGTAGAAGAACAGAGGAGGAAGGAGAAGAACAAAGAAACAGAGGAGTAGGACAGAGAACATAACTTAGATTTAAGGTGCTAGCTGATTGATGTATGTATTCAATGTCTCTGTAAATTCTATTATTTGAAATAGGTTAACATGTAGCTAAAGCTGCTAATTGGAAGTGAGTTCTATTTTGATTCTGCTGTGTTTTGTAATCTCGGAATCACTCTAGCCGAGTATTTTAGAGATATGGGTTACAATGTCGCATGATGGCGATTCAACATCTAGATAGGCGGAAGCATTGCGTGAAATCTCTGGACGGCTGGTGAGCATTTAAAGTTGTGCAGTGACTACTTTCACCAAATTCTCACAAATAGACTTATTTTCGTTATGTTGCTAAAACATTTTTGCAGTGTTTCTGTTAAATCATAGTAACTTGTAGGCAAAAACCAAAAAAGGACTGATGCAAATTGAGTTGATATCAAATGAAGAACAGAACATATCTCAGATAACTTAAAATTTTTTGATGAGGTCCATTTACTGATGTTTGTGGAAATAAACGTGTGGATTTTGAGTAACTCTGCGCCTCTTTTATTCTTTTATCCTTCATGACTTGCTTTAGTAAGAAAGCAAAGTCTTTATTAGTTGATTATTCCGAGCTAAAATATTGACTTATGCTGTGAATTATAGATAACATTGCAAATTTATTTACAGAAGTTCAATGTACATGATACTTGCACTTCCGTTTTTACTATTTTTCAAGCACACATACATGCTTGGACATAGATTATTTAATGGTACAATTTTTTGGAGTCAAGAATACCAATTCAAAGAACCTCCTTTCCCAGGGCAAGATTCACTGCAACGTCTAGTCATATTCGGCGACTTGGCAAAGGTTTTCTTTTCTCTTTTTTGTTTTGGGGGGGGGGTTGGGTTGAAAATTCATGTTTTTTTATCTCGAATACAAACTATTTCGGTGTACGCTAATACATGGATGAGATCATTTAGTTATTTAGATGCGAAATAGTTTTTGATCCACTAGGAGGATAGGTTACTTTTTTCTTACATGTCAACTCTTGTTCTGTTTTACATTGCCAATATTCTTTCCAAGAAAGGATGTTATTCATTTTATTGTTATGTTTCGATTTGATTTTCCCACGATGAGGCGGAAGCTGATGGTTCCAATGAATACGGCAATTTGGTAGAAGCCGGCTTACCTAGTAATAAGGCCCTTGGTTGAGGCCATGTTTTATAAATTATTTAAGTGATTTCACTTAGTAGTTGGTAGGCTAGCTTGTAATTATACATTTCGATAGAGAAGCATTAAGATGAGCTAGCTTATAGGTTGCAACATGTTCCCTAATTTTGTCAAACTTTTTTCTTCCGAGAAAATGTCAAAGATTCTATCTTATTTCAAACGTCTAAAACCCACAAATACAGAACCCGAATCTCCAAGTAAGCAACTTTTAAATAGTATTTCAATTCCAACGGTCCCAGAATCCTCCCAACCACCACAAGCATCTCAATTTCAAAGTTTTCAATCACCATCTGAAGCAAAAATTAATATAGAAAATCTTGAAGCAGATCCGGGAAAAAGACCTTCAATTTATTCAATGACATCAAATCCTATAGAAAGAGAGGATTTTCGAAGAGCTTATTTGCTCAAGGGGCCAACTCAACCAATTCTTAAACCATTTCCTCAAACGAACCGTATCGAAAAATGCGTAGATTTAATCCCAAGTGGTATGAAGAATTTGGTTGGTTGGAGTATAGTGTACCAAAAGATGCATGTTTTTGGTTGTACTGTTATCTATTTGATATGGAGGTTGGAGGTAGTGGTTCGATGTAGGAAGCATTTGTCGGTGTGGGGTTCACAAATTGGCATAAGAAGGATAGAATCAAAGTTCATGTTGGAGATCATAAGAGTGTTCATAATAGATGTTATCAAGCTTCTCAAGATTTGATGAAGCAAAATCGACATATTGATGTTGCCTTATCAAATATTTACGACCAACAAAAAATTGATTATCGTATTCGGTTGAAAACTTCTTTAGATTGTGTTAGATTCCCAAGCTTGTGCTGATTTGATTTGTTAAAGCAATAATTAGTGAACTTGATGATGATTACTTTTCCTTGCTAGTTGATGAAGCTCGTGATGTTGCAATCAAAGAACAAATGGCGGTTGTACTTCGGTATGTAGACAAAAAAGGTCCATTGTTGAGTGATTTATTGGCATAATTCATGTTTCGAGATCATTTGCGCACAATCACTAAAAGCGGCGATTGATGGCCTATTTTCTAAACTTGGCTTAAGTTTGTCTAAATGTCGCGGGCAAGGCTATGATGGTGCTAGTAATATGCGGGGTGAATTCAAAGGGCTTAAGAGTTTGATTTTGGCGACAACACATCCGCATTCTACATTCATTGTTTTGCTCATCGATTACAATTGGCACTTGTGAAGGTTGCAAAACATCATAAGAAGATTCAAGAATTTTTTGACATGCTTCAAACGATGGCTACCGTTGTGGGGGTTCATGCAAGCGGAAGGAAATTCTTCAAATGAATCAGTGTGAGCTAATAGTTGAAAGAATTGCTAGTGGTGAAATACCAACTGGAAAAAGTTTAAATCAAGAGACAACCTTAAAGCGACACTGGAGACACTCGTTGGGGTTCCCATTTTGGTACGGTTACAAGTGTTATCTCCTTATTTTCTCTAATCATTTCCTTGATGAAAGTTATTGAAGACGATCCGAAAAATGATCTTTTTGCAAGAACCGATGCAGGTTCCATTTTGTATGCCATGGAGGATTTTGAATCTGCATTCTTGTTGCATCTTATGAAATTGATCTTGGGGATTTCTTATGAGTTGTCACAAGCACGCAAAGAAAAGATCAAGACCTTTTAAATGCAATTGGTTTAGTGAAGGTAGTCAAGTCTCGTTTACAAGAGGTGAGGGATAATGGTTTTGATAAATTGCTTCAAGAATCAACCATTTTTGCCAATAAAAATGATATTGACATTCCAAATATGAATGATTATTATTGTCCTAAAGGGAGATCGAGACGGAGATTGGAATCATTCACATTCCTCCACTACTTTAAGGTGGAGTTATTTAATACGATGATAGATACTCGGGTTCAAGAGTTGAATGATCGATTTGATAACGTCAATATGAAGTTGCTTGAGTGTTTGAGTTGTCTTGATCCTCGTGATTCATTTGCTAATTTTAACAATGAAAAGTTGATTGAGTTTGCTAGATTCTATCCTTCGGAGTTTGATGAACTTGCAGATATTCCTTTTTTGTCTTCAAGTCTCGATAATTTTATTGTTGATGTGGTGATTCGATTTTTTGTCAATTTGCAAAAAATTTCAGACCTTGCTTTGAAGATGGTTGAGAAGAGAAAGGATATTGTTTATCCACTAGTCTATTTGTTGATAAAGTTGGCACTCGTTCTAGGTAGCAACGCTAGTGTTGAGCGGGTTTTTACTTGCAATGACTTTTGTTAAGAATAAGTTCTTGATCGGATAAGTGATGATTGGTTTAACTCGTGCATGTTAACTTTTGTTGAACATGATATATTTGATACGATTGATGATGAGGATATAATGAAATATTTTCAAGGAATGAAGAATCGAAGAATGGTTTTGTAATCCTTCCAATGTAAAGGTTAGTTAATTCTTGATTATTATTTTTCTATGTTAATGCATTTGTGTTCTCATTGGCATGACACAGCTTCCTTTTTTGCTTTCTTTTGTAGATTGATTTACTTCAAGAAATAACTTTATCTCCTCGAATCTTTTTGGAGGTTGATGCAAAGACTCAAAGCTAAGCGAGATGAAGGTGATGTAAATGAATATCGATAATCTGAAGGTAATACCCCACCTTGTGATTTTCGTTTATGATGAATTGAAAGTGAAGCTAGCATTTTGGTTTGCTTCATTTTCTGCTTTTTTATAGGTTGCAACATGTTATTTAATCTTGTCAAACTTTTTTCCTTCTAGAAAATGCATTAATTTAAAACTTGCACCCATAAACTCCAAATCCTGGCTCCGTCACTGATTGCGAGGAAGCAAATCTTGCAATAAATTTCATGATAGAATGCAAAAGTTGTTGCCTTGTCCTATACAGGGTCGTCTGATATCACTGTAAACCATGCTAAAGGACCCACATCAGTGATCATCACTAATCACTCATTTCCTCCCCTAAAGATTGCGACATTGTTGTGTCTGATATTATCCACACTTCAGACACAATACTAAACTTTATTATATATATTGCATGCCACAATATTGCAACAGATGTCTTTATGTTACAAAATCATGTCATTAATGTGGCGAAGTGAACCTTTGGTGCTGGTTTCCAGCAGCTACATAATCAAGTTCTGAGGTCTGAGCTCCAATGGTACCATCTTCCCGCATAACAACGAAGCTACGACGGCTCTCACCGGACATATAATTACCAACTTCACAATGCTGCAGTCCTAATGTCAGTGACACGCCGTTTCCAGGCTGAAACCGCCCCAACTCGGACATTTGGCACGCCGGAGCAACCACCACAAACCCTGCGCCGCCTTCATTGGTCTGAACAACTGTGTCATCTTGGAAGACACTACAGTCGTCAAAGCTGAGCCTTTGTTGCTCCTCAGTTTGCTTATCAGATCTCAAGTCCTTGCTGTTCTTGTCGGCTATAGAACTTTGGCTTTGTTGTAAGTCATCACACCCGTCGTCGGAGATCTTGACATCGCTTTTGCTTACCTTGGATGCTTCTTCAGTTGAAGAACTCGAGTGCAGGTCCACATTTTCAATTTCTTCCTTGTACATCTCTTCAATCATAGGTTTCCAAAGACGAACTCGTGCATTTATAAACCAATTTGAGACCTGTATCATGCAAAAAATGTAATCAGTATGCTTATGGCATATATCTGGCCATGAGATAGTTCTGCAGCTATAAATATATAATGGATTTTGTTCATCATCATGTCCCTTTTTTAGGTTCCTTATTAAAATACTCCTTGATACTCAATGTAAAACTTGTTTAACTAATTTCATTAGATTAAAAAAGTTATGTAATTTAGTTACTTATAATAAATATGACATGTTTTTTCATGAAACATTTTAATCATCTTCTTTAATTCACTCCCTTCCTCTCCTATTTGAGGGAGTATCAATAGAGACAATTTGAGACAAAATTGATAAATATGGGAAATAGGTCTAACATTTAGGACCATGATCAATTGTCTAATTAGGTCGTACATTAAGGACCTAGGGAGTACAAAAAGTTATCTTGGCAAGTTTCTAAGAAGATGGTTTTAAATTTCTTCTCCTTTTTTTTTTTTTTTGGTTGTCGAATAAGACGGTTTTAAATTTCTACCTGACTTCTAGTCAAACCTGTCTGCCTTGCTAGCATTGCCTTTTCAGAATCTTTGGGATAGCTGTGAAGCAAGGGAATGTGTCAATTAGACAATTAAACAGAGAAAGTATTGGAACAATATCTAAGAAACAAACAAGAGAAAGAAGAATACGGATGAAGGAAATGTTCAAAAAGCCAAGCGCGAAGAATTGAAACAGAGTTTTCTGGTAGTCCCCTTTGTGGCCTCCATGCATGATGCATCACTCCAAGCTGCTGGAGAGCCCTTTGTTGCCGGATTTGTTGGTCAACGTACCGGAGTCTTGATATTCCAACTCCTTTATTGTTTCCTGCAGAATCTTGCTCTCCAAGGCTCCTCTGTGTCGCGCTGATCTGCCCGGTAATTGCATCATGCAAGCACCGGAAATGGCGTGAAATGGTTTGCAGCGCTAGTGCCGTGTATGGTTTGGCCGCACCACGTCCTGCTATCACATCAAATGATGATACCACAATCTGCATCTGATGATAATATTGTTTGTACCTACTGTGAACCTGTGGTAATTGAATGGAGGCCATTAGAACTTCCTAGAAATTACAGATTATTTAGCATGCATTCTCAAATACTATGGACTATTAATCTGTACAAGATCATAAAGGCATGTGATGAAGAATGGGATAAAGGAATCTAAGAGAGTAGGATGAAATGTCAGGTCCTCCACCTGCTATTACTCAAGACTTGTATAAATTTTCACGTCTGAAACAGAAATTAACACTCAAGTCAGCGTAGTTATGGGTTGAGCATATGCTAATCCTATTGGTAATACAAAACGAGGTGTTACCAAATTTATCTCATTCCCAAGTCTTTAGCAATGTACCCAATAGTTTATGGTTATGAGAGACATCAGCACTAGAAAACAATAGCTAAAACTATGATTCCTCCAAAACAGAGTTCTGACAGCATGCGATTTCCAACACCCATCCAGTAGTAGGATGACTTTAAAGTTTGAAAATATGTCACTCTTGAGCTGTGCAATCTTGTAATTTAAGGTTATTAAACTCTCAACAGTATTAAAATTCCACAATCAGTAGTTCCATGTTGCAAAACAGAACATATATATGAAACTTATAATTTGCCAACTATTGAACCCCTCGTGTACTGTACTATTCATACCCAATGACTAATGCATATTTCTGTAGATTTGATATTTTCTATTGATTATTAATAGTGATATTGATGATTTTGGGCTCTTCTAAAGGTATATAAGAACTATCATGATCAACTGAGAGATGAAATTGGACTCTTAAATAAGAGCAGAACTCAGCTTAACATAGATTATATACCTCATCCAGCATCGATAGTAGCTTTGTTAACTTGTTCTGCAGGTCTTGTCTTTCAGCATTTGAAATCTCACAAAAGGCGTTGCCGTCTAAATCTTGAGGGTTAGGCTCTCCATCAGCAAGTGCACTTTCATTTTCTAGTCTTCCATCATTCTCCTTAGAAGTCTTTTTCTCACGTGTGCTGGGATTTTGTTTTATTGCTTTTTGGATGTCAACAACTTCACCAAGTAGCTCTTGTGCTGCCTTGAGGTACTTGGAATTAGGAATTGTTCTTGAAACACTTGGCATCCCACCATGCATAGAATAATCCCCTCTATTCAAAACTTGACTAGCTTCAGGTAAATCAGGAGGCAAAATTTCACTGTGCCTCATACACTCATGCCTAGACGAGCTGCTTTTGTGGCCTGAAATCGATGGATTTTGACCTAAAAATGAATCAAAACTCGGATTCGAACTTTGATCATGGAAAGGAGAAACTTGGATTCCTGTTGGTGTTTGGGTTCCGAGGCTGAGAGATAATCCCTGGCTCTGCAAGTTATGTCCATCCATCGGATTTGTTACTAGCATCTCATTTCTTCCTTGTCTCCACGCAGAGAAATCATAGTCCCCAGTTTGTAACCCACCGAGGTTCGCTAAGATTTCTTGTTGTTCTGGGGCTGATTGTGATAAACTCATTGGTGGGATCACAAAGCAGCCATTTTGCTCCTGAGAATTGCCAGAGAATGCTTCCGGATATGAACCAGTGTTCATATATAATGTTATATTACTAGAGGTAATTGGTGTCTCAGAATATGAATTTGGCAAATAAGTTGCCATATTTGTCAAAACCCTCTGCTTGATGCTTTGTGGAAGTAAAAGCTGTAAGCTAATCCAAACATGCACGGAATGTTTTTGGAATACAATGAAGCAAAATATATCTGAAAATTAGTGGTTCTTCAAAGTCACGCCGGTACCCAAGCTGAATTCCCCTTTAGATCATTATGCAACTCATGTCACCAGCATTGAGAGAGAATGAGCCATTGAAACTGAAGCCTTTTAATAGCAGAACACAGATCTTCAATTTCTGGTTTACCGGGCTTTTAACATAAACTGAAAAAGCAAAGGAACCAAAATCAATCTACAAATACGCATACTTGTTGGCATCATAACTGAACTTTGTCACTTAGATGCAGTGAAAAGGGTTAATATCATTGTTGGTCCTTACATTTTGATTGAATTTTGGTTTTTGGTCCTAATAATTTTAAATCATTGGTTTTGGTTTTATAGTTTCATACGGACTTGGTCTAAGTTTAAGTATAGGTACCAAAACCACAACTTATTAAAAATGTAAGGATCAACTGTTAAATTGAGATCAAATCCTTATGAAACTATAGGAAACAAAACTAACAATTTGAACTATATGGAACAAAACCAATAATTTGAAACTATATGGATCAAAACCAAAATTCGATCAAAGTATAATGACCAACAATGCTATTAACCCCTATGAAAACCAAGGTAAAGGCAAAGACTATGAAACTGGTACATGTGAAATGATGTAAGAATCAAGGCTCCGCTAAATGACTTTTCTTTCCAATCAAACAGATCCCGGAAGGCAAAACAGAAGGAAACAAAGTAAAGAATTAACAAATATAAATACAACTGAATCTTGAACAGCTCCTGTCTCATGGCTGAACTTTAGGCTTGGCTCTGCTTAATCTTGATTCAGTTACAGAATGGAAAGAACATGAAACAAGTTTATCTTCATGGCGTCAAAATCAAGAATTTTTCTCCACTATATGAAGGTAAATTATTTATTTATTTTTATCAGAATGAACATGAACAAAATTCAAGGACGTTTTATCCTAATGTACCCACGTAAAACTCCAGAGGAACGAGAAATTGCAAGGAAAGAAAATTAAAAAGAATATTTTCCATCAACGATCAAACATTTGCTCAGAAGAAACTCCCACTAATAGCTAACTTACCGAGGGGAAAAAGGGACCCCAAAAAAAAAAGAGTATTGAGTACTATTAACGTATTCCTGTCTAATTCAAACTCAAGTTAAAACAATGAATTCAAAAGTATATTAAAATGCAGGCTCTAAGACAACTCACTCAAGGTTGCAGATGATATACAAGTACCCAAAAAACTTGGGTTTCAGAACCAGAAAGTTTACACTTGATCTTTCTCTCTTAGACCAGAGAGACAGAGAAAAGCGATTTGAGGGAGAAAAAACCAAGAAGCCTGAATTTAAGAAGAAGAATGTCCAAAACTAAAAGCCCAACTTGCCACTTTAGCTCAGAAAAGTGAACTTAACCAAACCTACATACCATTTTTTCCTAAAGCATCATCAATAGAGCTCTAAGTGACCTGGTAAATAAACATACATGTACTATAACTCAACACAGCAACACGAAGAAAAAGAGTCATTAAATGCAATTTAAAGTGGACATGTTGCGCATCAGTGTTTCATGTGATGCAGGACTGTGCTCACAGAACACAAAAGACAAAAAAAAAAAAAAAAAAAAAAAAAAATCGACGCAGAAAGATGAGACAAAAAAAGGGAAAGTCTCTCTCACCGGCCGGCGTTGAAGGAAGCTAGCTCCGACCACCAGGTGTACGAACCAAAGTAAGAAAAAATGGACTTTTTCACAGAAGGCAGAGAGAGAAGAGAGAAAGTAAGAGCCTGTGTAAAGACGAAGAAGGAGCAGAAGGATGACAAAGGAAAATTGCGGACACAGCGAGGTTTTGGAGCTTCTGGTTTATTTTTTTTATTTTTTTGCCTTATTTAATTATTTTTTCCCTTTTTCTGGCACTGGGATTGGTGCAAAATCACTGTTGGAGCAGGTCGAGATTGCGTCAGACTGGGCTATTTCCATGAAAATACCAAAAAGACCAGAAGGAAACGTAAAAGTAACAGACAGTGGAGGGTCAAAATTGTACTTTTAATCCCAAATAATGCAAAAGGTGAAAAACTCGACAGCTTTTTACATGGGTAGATCAGTAGATATATAGACGTAGAAATAGCTGATGAAGAAGGTAGGGGTAGAGAGAGAGAGATGATATTCAACGGTTTTGGTTACTGACCTTTGGCGTAACTCAAAATTTTAAAAATTATATTCATGAATGAACTCTGGGAAAATAATAACGATAAAACAGTAACTTTTCCCCCTCCAGCTAGAGGTTGGTTTAGCTGAAGCAAATCCAGAAGATGCTAGATTTGTTGTGGTTGAAGAGTGTTTCGTTAATTTGTTAGTTCTTCTTTGTGGGATGGTAAGAGTGTATTAGGTTGTCCTAACTAACAACCAGTTGGTACATCAGACCTAAATATATGCTTTCATAACTTTAACTCTTTCCAAACCTTATTTCCTATTCCTACCTTACTCTTCCGGTACTCTCTTTCAAGTTTGGGCTTTCTTGTGTTTTTATTTAGTTGCTTTTTAGCTATCATCATATTTTCATATGTGAGCATATTCGTGATTTTTACACAACTAGCTGTGCGAAGTTTGTATTTGTACAGGTTTTAATAATTAAACTATAAATAAAACACTCAGTGCAGTACAACTTAAATGCTTTAAATCGTAGCAATATTTAAATTAGTTTATAAGAGATAACTTGACGATCCCAAATTGTAAAAAAGTAAACTGGATGGTTTATAATATTGGGCTTCAACAAGACAACATGGACATAATGGAGGTAACTGAAATGAGGATGTTGGGATGAACATAAAGTCATACGAGAAAAAGATAGGATTCATAATGATGATAATATAAGCGAATAAGTTGGACTGACATTGATAGAAGAAAAAGGGTAAAAAATTGTTTGAAGTTGTTTAGACACATTTAAAGAAGATATTAGATGCACTTATAAATAGAGTTGATCAAGTAATATGGAACCATTTGAAAAGGGATAAAACAAACTATCAATGCGATCATAAAATGAGATCTTTTAATTAATAATTTATCTAAATATCTAATTTTTCATATAGCGTAGTGACATCGTAAGATCCATGTAACTGACCCTATAAATAAGATAAGGCTCTATTAATGTGGTTTTATACCTAAAACAATTTTAGCAGGTAATGCAAAACAAAGTGGGTTTATCGCTAAGAACATAAACTTTGTTTATTCCTAGAGTTGAGATTAACCTTCCCATTTTTATGAACATATCTATATTAATCTATACGTTTGCATGTGCATATCTTTCTAACTTGATGAAAATCAGATGCGTTATACCGTGCGACGTGTTTCCTCTGAGATTAATTAATTGGAGAAAAATAAATGGTTCTTTTTACTAGGCATTATATTTTACTCTGTTGGTGAATATTATACTCATTACTTGACAGAGGACTTATTTGCATAAACTTAAAAAAATTACGGTTTATTTATTATTAGCTTTAAAGGTGAAGGGGTTATTTATACGTTAATATAAGAGAAGGGAACTTTTAGGCCCCCGGGATAAAGTTGATTTCGTTAACTCGTTAATTAAGTAAAAATATTTAATCCTAACAAATTAATGGCGGGAAAATTGCTTATACCCGACCCCTTTGCCCGTCTTAGAAACCAGGCAACTCTAAAGATCACATCGCAACCTGCTCAACTGCCCACGCCGGAAGAATTTTTTCAGAATTAAATTTGTCCAGATTGTGCTTGTTACATGTAACGGGTAGAGCTGGAAAATCGAATTGACCCGTTTGAGCTTTTGTTCTTGAAGGGCTAGAAATTTGTAAATTAACTTAAATGAAGGTGGCTCTACTGGTCCGAGGGCTTAAAAGGACTAGCTCATTAGGCCATTTAAATTTTGGTTGTTGTTGTTTTGTTGACTTGACTTGACCAAGTGACTAAGACCGAGAGTGTCTGGGGTGAAACCCTAAAAAATCAATCACAACTTTCCTCGCTAGCTCTTCTATCACTCTGTATCACTGTCTCACCATTTTATAAATATATAGTAACTATACCTTGATTTTATGATGTGGTTTATTATTAGATTTGCAGATAAAGATTATGGATATATTTATGATATGAGAGAATATATTCCTGATATTTTTACCCACAAAAGAGCCTATACAATCAAATGTCTTCGAAATTGATAATAGTGGTGAAAAAGATAAAAATGATAGTTATCGTACTCATGTTGCTTAGTATCTTCTAGGTCTAATTATAGGAACACTTTTATAGTACAATTTACACTATAAAAGTGTTTTATAATTAGGACCGGAGGTAGTAGTAAGCTTGTTATGCTTTGTTGTAAGTTACTTGTAGACCATACTTTACTATTGATTATAAATTAATAACTTCATTCATTTATTGCATTAAGCATGTTGTGTAGACATTAATGTTGATAATATTTATTTTATAAATTAGAATTGTGATTGATGTATTTTACAAATTATATTTCTTTAAAAAAATACAGAAAAATAGTTTTAATTGTTTTTTTTTTTGGCTCGAAAGTTTTAATTGTCTTCCAGTCCTATAAAACTAACGGAATAACAAACATTTTTCTGGGGAAAATCCTCTTAAGGGAACTTTTTGGCAAAAAGGGACCTAAGAATCGACAATCTCGAGAAAGCCCTCTTTGGTCCTTTTTCGGGATAAATTCATTAAAAATTTACAACTAAATCGGTCTCATTTACAACAATTTTTTTACTCGTTTACAACTAAATCGGTCTCATTTACAACAATTTTTTTACAACTAAATCGATCTTATTTACAACAATATCGGTCCCGGTTAACAACTATATCGTCCGTTCATTTACAACTCACCAAAATTTCGACAAACCCAAAAAGGACCAAGGGACCTTTCGGGATGGTCAGATCCTTTTTGGGCTTTTTTTACCAAAAAGGTCTTAGGAGGATTTTTCCCATTTTTCTGAGCTCTCCCACCCCTCAGGACGGCCCTGAATCCCACTCTACCAAAGGCCGCCCGTACCCGTCTATGTCTGTTCGTTACCCGTATACGTTTTTGCCTCCCCTCAGACATTCACACATTTAGGCAGCGCAGAGACTTGGGTTAGTGCCAGACGACGCCACGCCAGTGCCAGTGGGTTGGTTAGGTCGAGTTGCTCACTCTCTTCGTCTCTCCCGCCCTCTCGGCATTTCTCCAGGTAACGCGCTAGTGGTTAGGTCGCTCACTCTCTTGTCTCTCTCGGTATTCGGCATCTCTCTGACATACAGTGGCGTTGAGGAACTCTTCAACTCTGCCGGCGGGGGCCCTGGCCGTGCTCCGCCAGTCCGCCACGCACTGAAACGTCCTGAACTCTTCTTCTCGGTTGAAGAATATTTCCACTCCCCTTCCGTACAGCCTCACCAGCACAGCCTTCGGGCTGTCTTTGCTCACGGCTCTCGCTCCATTTGGGTCTCTCCGAGCGCGCGGGTGCCTCATTCTAATGATTTTTCTGTTCTTCTGATCTGAATTCGATATTGCAATCAATCACCACCCTGCAGTGTACAACTCCGACTTTTTGCTTGTCAAGCGTTTTCCATTTGTTCGACCATGGGGAAGAAGAAAGTGAAGGAAAGTGGAGGGAAAGAGCACTGCCCCTCGACTGTGTTTGTCTCAAACTTGCCCTACTCATTCACTAATTCTCAGGTATATGACTTTCAATGCTCCCTTGTTCGTCTGAAAATCTGAACCGGAGAATTGGATGAGAATTTGCCTGCTCATGTATATATATATATATATATATTTTGGTGAAAAATATCAGCTGGAGGGGATGTTTAGCGAAGTTGGACCAATCAGGCGTTGCTTCATGGTCATGCAGAAGGGTAGGGAATAATGCTTACTCTTTGCTCAGTGTAATTTTATCTGGGTTATGGTATTTCAGGCGTGTTGTTATTGTAATTGGACTTTTTGCACAAAATGTTTTGCTTATTGTGAGTAGCAGTTGGAACTCTTTCGGTTCTTCACTTGCATGAACAAACTTATTCAACTCTGTGTTCATGACTATCAAACGATTAAACTTGCGAGAGAGAGTGGCTGTGTATCCACTTTCCTCCTGTCTAACATGGCTTGGAAGCTCTTTTCTAGGTCAAACTTTTTTAGCGCCAATTCGAATTTACTAATTGGCGGTTAGAAAACCATGCTGCATTACTTGAACCATGGAACTGCGAAACATGTTGTATTGGGTGAAACATGTTACCATCTATTATATATATCAGTGTTGAATTCTTGTTCTCAATGTAATTATAAATCATAAGTATAATATACGCGAGAAATTGCATCAAACAATGTATTTTCATGTATGGATGTTAGATTTTATGTACAAGAACCCTACATGTGTATAATACTCTAATTTGCATCACTATCATCTAAAGTTGAGCTAGAATATTTAATTTTTGTTTATTGTTCTCTTTAATTTGCTGATATATTTGCCTTTGTCTAACCATCACAGGGTCATCTCAGCATCGCGGTTTTGGTTATGTTCAATTGTAAGTTTATTCTTC
The DNA here is from genome assembly GCA_019022655.1 of Acacia acuminata. NCBI lineage: Eukaryota > Viridiplantae > Streptophyta > Magnoliopsida > Fabales > Fabaceae > Acacia > Acacia acuminata. The sequence continues at coordinate 622,487 of JAFJYI010000174.1, forward strand.
CCTGAGAAGTTTTAGTATATTTTCATCCTTCTCTTCCTTTCTTAATTTTGTTTAGATTGGTGTTTCCTTCCCCCCATCTTCTGTTGGATATTTGTCTTAGAAGGTTTTGGTGCCCTGTGATAAATCTCTTACCTCCATGTTTATCAGATCTTGAATTTATGACTTGTAACTTATGTTATATTCTTATAATTCATGTTATCAGTTACGCTTCTGCCATTGATTAATCAGACTGGAGCTTCTAGTAAGCTTGAACATTTATCTGACGGTCATGAATCATGACAGTGAACTAATAACAGTAAACCTCCATGATCTTGAGACCTTGTTAATCATACAAATAATAGGAAATATATATATAAGGATTTTCTCCACACTTTATTCTGGTTGTTGAAATGAAGACTTGACTCTTAGTTCTTTGGTTCTTAATCATACTTTTTGTTGTCTCTCCCTCCCTCTCATCAGCGCTGTTGAGGAAGATGCTAACCGTGCGATTGAGTTGAAGAATGGTTCATCCGTAGGAGGCCGTAAAATTGCAGTAAAGCCTGCTATGCCTCGTCCTCCCCGTGAAGCACGACAGTCAAAGTCAAATCAAGGTTATTGCTACAGTAAATCTAGTTCAGCATACAGCAATACATATAGGCAAACTCATACATACATACTTACTAGAAGACATGCAAATGCCCCTTTATCTCTCCTTGACTGATTCTGACTTTTATCATGCTATAGCGGAGAATGCTGATGATATCCCAAAATCAAAAAATGATGACAATGATGGTGGCTTTTCTGAAGTGAAGAAGCCTTCTGAAGTGAAGAAGCCTTCTTTAGTTATTAAGGAAAAAGGTTGATAACTTGCCCCTGCACATTTTTCTTAGTTGTGTATTAATTTAGTAATCCATATTATATATCCATTTATTTTCTTGCTGTGAATTTCCAGTCATAAGTAATGAAAACCATTCAAGGAAGCCTGGTGAAGTGAAAAAAGCAATTCTTTGTAGTGATATAGTAGATGAGGGGGGTTGTTCTGAAAAGCAGAGGTACTTATAATTCTCGTTTGTAATTTCATCACGTTTTTTATTTGGTAAAGGAATGTTTCATAGTTGTGATTATAATGAAATAAGAGGATTCTTATACAGTGTACTGATTTTGGTAGTCCTTTTTTGAATAATACTTCAGTTATAGATGTTATGTTCTTTTTTTATAATTTTCATTTTATCTTCGGCAGGGTTGCTAGAACTGTCATATTTGGTGGTCTTGTCAATTCAGATATGGCTGAAGTTGTTCACAACCAAGCAAGGGAGATTGGCAGTGTTTGTTCTATAAAGTACCCCCTTGCTAGGGAAGAATTTGAACAGCATGGTAACTATAAATCTTACCTTTTGAACTCGGGTACTGTAGTTTTATGTCTATGAAGTTTAACATTCAATGAAATTGCCAAAGAGATGGTTTTGGGATTGAATGTTCTTACCTATACTATCTGAGTATCATTTCACTATAACATTCTTCCAGGTCTCTTGCAAGAGGGATGTAAACTGGATGCTTCAGCTGTACTTTACACAAGTGTGAAATCAGCACGAGCTTCTGTTGTGTCGCTTCATCAGAAAGAAATGGGAGGAGGAACTGTTTGGGCACGCCAATTGGGTGGGGAGGTAAAGTGCACGCTCATCTGCTAAAGTTTTGCTAGAAAACCTATTTTATATTTTCTTATGATATATTCTGTTATTTTTAATCAAGAAGTGCTCATCTAAAAGTTTGGCTGTGACAACTATTGGTTAGTTTCTGGTTACAGTAACCATTAGCTAAATATGTTGAAAGTTACACAATGCTTAATGTGTTATGGACATGTCAAAAAGCATCTGTTCTTTGAAATGCGGAGTGGTGCTCACCTTCAACTAAGTGGTTATTTGAGATCGGTAAAAGCTTAGTTGAAGCCACATATTTGAGATCAGTAAAAGCTTAGTTGAAGCCACATATTTGAGATCAGTAAAAGCTTAGTTGAAGCCACATTTTATGCACCTAAAATGTAAAATCTGAGGCATAAGTTCCACCCCACTGTGTAATCTGAGATGAGTAAATCTGTTTTTTGAAATGTGGACTAGCTTACCGTCAACTAAGCTGAATCGTGCTTTTGGTGACCATAATTTGTACTTTGGGTTTTTGGAAATTACGGCCATTTATTAGAGTGATTTGATTGTCCAATAATCTGTTACGTGGTAGAAGTTAGACTTTAGTGTGTGTTAGGCTTTTTTATGTACTTATATATTGTTCTCAATTGGCACACGTGTAGTTTTCTCTCTTAACATGTGCATTCACTATTGTGTTAGTTTCTGAGAAGTTTTCTTATATGTTGACAGGGCTCCAAGACACAAAAATGGAAGCTTATTGTAAGGAATCTTCCATTCAAGGTTTGATGCTTAGGATTACAGAACTTGATAAACTTTCCCCCTTTTTCATAACTGGAGGTCATGACTTCTGACCAGTTGATTAAACATCGGTGCAGGCTAAGGAAAATGAAGTAAAAGAGATGTTTTTATCTGCTGGGTTTGTGTGGGATGTATTTATTCCACAGAAGTCTGATACAGGGTTTGTTCTGATTTCCGGAATTCAGTTGTTTCAATGTAATATTATGTTATATTTTCTTATGCTTCCCCCTTTTGCAGACTGTCTAAGGGTTTTGCTTTTGTAAAATTCACTTGCAAGCAAGATGCAGAAAATGTATGAATTTTTGCTGAGTTTTTGTTCTGGAGTATTGGTTTTTTTCTTCAAATGATGTGGTAAGGTTAACGCTTCCCCCTTTCTTGCAGGCCATTCAGAAGCTTAATGGATCAAAGTTCGGCAAACGGCTCATAGCTGTTGATTGGGCTGTTCCAAAGAAGATATATAGCAGTGATACAAATGCTAAGCTTGATTTAGAAAATGGTAAGATTTGCTGGCATCAACTTATAAATTTCAGCTGATCCCTTGGGTAATATCTGAACTTTGAAGTGGAATATGCTTATGGAATGCCTGCCACATGATATTGGTTTGAGAAGCTGTTCCATTCTTGTTCACATTTGCAATTCCAATGTCTCAGCTTTACCTTAGTCTATTTCTTTCTTCCTGACCTAGCTATATAGAAAGGATGAAGTTCATTCGTGCTTGGCTCAATGTCTTTTCAAGGGAATCTTCATATCTGATTTGCAAAAGGATTGGGCAACTCTTTTACACTAATTAACTTCTTAGTCCTCCTGTTGTATTGTTCTGTTATTGTGTTTTTCTATTTTGTTTCGTTTTCTGATTTGAGGAGTTCTTATCTTCAACACTTTTTACTTTCTCCTCTTACACCGTTTCTTATTCTGAAAAACAAATGATGTAATACCAGATGTCATTCTTAATTACCCTGTGCATAGCTATTTGTGTAAAGAATCTCTTATGGTTTTCTTAGGACAACATAAGGTGACAGATGAAGATGGTAGTAGTTTTGAGTACAATTCAGATGATGATGTTGAAGATACAGGGAAACAGGCCCATCAAGAAGATGATACTGATCGAGTTGACTCCAGCTCCTCACAGGAAGAAGAGGTACCATCTGAAATTAACTTTGATGAGGAAGCTGAGATTGCCAAAAAGGTTCTTAAGAACCTAATCACATCCTCCACCAAAGGAACATCTGCAAATGAGGATTCTATGTCGCCCAAGAAAAAGAAGGAATCAAAATCCAATAAAAATGTTAATGAGGCAGATAAAAAATCATCTAAGGAGTTAGAAAAGGTTACAGATGTTTCTGAGCCTGAAATCTTGGACAGAAGCAAGGCATCTAATCTTAAGCAAACAGAAGAAGATTTGCAGAGAACAGTTTTCATAAGTAATCTTCCCTTTGACTGTGATAGTGAAGAAGTGAAACAACGATTCTCTGGATTTGGGGAAGTGGAATACTTTGCTCCAGTTCTCCACCATGTGACCAAGTATGTCCTGAATCATATTCTTGTCATGTGTTCTGGTTTTTATTATTTATTCATGCCTTGCTGTTGCTCAATGTAGACGGCCAAGGGGAACTGGTTTTCTCAAGTTTAAAACTGCCGAGGCTGCTGATGCTGCGGTTTCAACTGCTACTGCTGCTTCTGGCTTGGGCATTCTTCTCAAAGGTAGGCCATTAAAAGTTTTGAGGGCTTTAGATAAGAAGTCAGCTCATGACATGGAACTAAAGAAGGCCAAAAATGACAATCATGACCACCGCAATCTTTACCTGGCAAAGGTTTGTCTTCTCTATTCCTTCTTCCATGGCTATTGTGGAACTGATGTGCAAATGGGGCTAACTTTTGTCTTCTACCAAATGATGATAGGAAGGACTCATTCTTGAAGGAACTCCAGCTGCTGAAGGGGTTTCAGCCAGTGATATGTTAAAACGCCAGGAGTGAGTGTTTAGTTGGATTGGAATGCAAGTGACAATACAATTATTTTGAAAAACAAAGACAATTCTTTACATGCTATTCTTAATTGTTCTTTAATGTATTTGATCTTCTTTGTGATGGCTACTCTAAAGATGCTGTCTGGAGTATCAGTTAATTATCACAATTCCTCTGGCAGGTTTTCAGTGCTCTTACATTAGTTTTGAAAACATGTAGGTTGAAGAGAAAAAAGGCAACAAAACTGCAATCTCCAAATTTTCATGTTTCAAGAACTAGACTTGTTATTTACAACTTACCAAAGTCAATGACTGAAAAAGAGCTCAAGAAGCTTTGCTTTGATGCAGTTACCTCCAGAGCCACCAAGCAAAAGCCTCAAATTCGGCAGGTTGGTTGAGTAGTATGACTTGAAGGCATTCTGTGTCGCTTCTCATGAAAATGTTAAGGATCAGCATCATTTTTGTGTTATGTTTCCTATGCAGATAAGGTTCTTGAAGGATGTGAAGAAAGGAAAGGTGGTTACAAAATATCATTCACGTGGAGTTGCTTTTGTTGAATTTTCAGAGCATCAACATGCCCTTGTGGCTCTAAGAGTTCTTAATAATAATCCAGGTAAATTCTTTTGCTGATAGCTTTAGGGTGGGAGTTCATGGTGTTTTATTTCGGGTTTAATCTAATTATATCTTGGTTGACTTTTAAGAAACTTTTGGTCCTGAACATCGCCCAATTGTGGAGTTTGCTGTTGATAATGTTCAAACACTTAAACTTCGGAAAACAAAGCTACAGTCTCAGCAGCAGGTTGCTGTTATTGGTGACAGCAACGTTGAGGAAAATGAGGAATCAGGTTTCCGTACCAATCGAAAGGATAGAAAACGAAAAGTACAGGTTCATGACAAACCAGTGGAGGATTCAGTGGTCGATAAAGATGAATCAGCAAGTACATTGCCAAATCAAAATGCCAAAAGGCAGAAAGGCAATCGTAAGAGTAAAAAGGCAGAAGGGTCATCGTCACATAAAGAAAATTCAAAAGCCTTGTCCATGAAGCCTAATAATCACCAAGATGGCCAGAATCATGGTGGTAGGACGTCAAACACTGTTATTGACTCCCACAAAACAATCAATGGTAATAAAGTACATCCCGGCTTGAAGAGGAGGACGCAGAGTCAGGCCGAAGCTGGGGAAAATGCCCCAAGGAAACGATCAAAAAAGAATAAAGAGCCTGTAGGGAGAGACGTGGTAGATAAGCTTGACATGCTTATACAGCAGTATAGATCAAAGTTCTCGCAGCAAGGTTCGCAAGGGAATGATGGAGAGAAAAAACCCTCCAAACAGCTAAGAAAATGGTTTGAACCGTAAATAGTATTGGCAGGCTATAGAACACTGGCTTCTGTACCATGCTAAGAATTTTGTCACTGATAGGTTTATGCTACCTTTCTAGCAATGTATTTTTTAGATGATTTTTTAATGTATTAAAGAAAGCACGGTGTGGGGGTTGTTTTGCTGTTTGTTTCTGCTCTTGGATAAAAGTGATACCGAACTCTTCATTCCATGAACAGTTTGTGGCAAACATCTACGTTCATCAAAGACCATGCGTGCGTACACCAAACAAAGTAGTCGCTAATTTTGCGATTTTATCTTGATGCTTTAGTGTGCCATTTTCCTGTGTTTTAAATTTTAATGCACTGGGAATTGCCACTTTCTAGAAACTTTGACGCTCCTTCCTGCACAAATGAGAGCGTGCCATGGGAAGAATGAGACCGTAGCGTTTGAAATCCTTTCAAAATCTAGGTTTTATGTTCTTTTGGTTCTTATTATAAGGTACCAATTAGTAAGTTTATTTAGTTTTTTTTTTTTATAAGGCATTTTGTTTGTTCCTAAGGAGTATTAATTATCTTGTTAATGTATTGGAAGATTACTTAAATTGTATAATAACTTTATTGATTTTAACTACTTTTATTGGTTTGTGAGAATTGTTAGTTGATATCTTATAATAAGAATCGGGGACGTAAAAAGATAAGTTTTGGTTGTTTTCCAAACACTACCGATCTGCCCCCAACCCCAACGCAACATTGACCCGCTCGAAGGCACTGGGAAAACCTCTCAAAGGTCTTAAAAAACCAAAATTAAGAAAATGTAAAAAATGTTCTTAAAATAAAATAAAAAAAGAATTTAAAATATTAAAAAGATTTAAAAAGCTGTTAAAACCTATATAGTTGTCAATGGGACTTCGTGTCCATACTCCATTCTATCTATCGTACAGAAAAGCCCCCATACTTTGAAATAATAACGGATGTACCCTAACCTTCATCATTACCGTCCACAGATATTCCGTCAACTGCAGATCAAGAAAAGTTATCGTTGATAACAGCCTGGATGTAAAAGTTGCTTATGCTCCGCGAAGCACCAAAACTATAAAAAACGTAAGAACCGGAAAACTTAATACTAGTATTTGCAAATTATATTAATCAAAATTTTTAAAAGGAAAAAAATAATTTTTTTCTCTTTTTCGTCTTCCAGCCTCCATTGTAGTGAACCTTCATGGCTAAACCAAAGGCTCCCAGAAGAACCCTAGAGTCATACACAGTCAAACACATAAACAAAACCGTTAGAGGTATATACTTTCTCTTGCTATTTTGAGCTTCTTTCTTCCTCTTCCAATTTTGTTGGGAAAATTCGTTTGTTTGATCGTTTTTTTCGGTCCTCCACTTCTTGCATTCACTCCTTATATGTGCTCTTTCCACTGTTCTCAGCTGGCGACTGCGTTCTTATGCGGCCCTCCGAGCCGTCGAAGCCGTCCTACGTGGCTAGGATTGAGCGGATCGAGGCCGACTCTCGAGGCGCCAACGTTAAGGTACACGTCCGTTGGTACTATCGGCCGGAGGAGTCTATTGGTGGCCGTCGCCAGTTCCACGGTTCTAAAGAGGTTTTCCTCTCTGATCACTTTGATGTTCAGAGCGCCGACACGATTGAAGGCAAGTGTACGGTTCATAGTTTTAAGGGCTATACGAAGCTCGATGCTGTCGGGAATGACGATTTCTTCTGCCGTTTCGAATATAATTCCGCCACCGGAGCATTCAATCCAGATAGAGTCGCCGTGTATGTTAATTCATTGCATTTTTATGTGCTTGTTATCAGATGACGATGCTGTTATAGCTAGATAACGTCTGTACATGCTTGCTTCTGCTATGCTGATTGCAAAATATCAAGTTAATGTGTTTGTTGTCCTTGTAAATTATCTGTTTATTTGATGATTAGGAAGCTACTGTTATGTTGTGTTTGAGCAGCCTTAGTTAAGAGTTTCTGCCTGTAGCTGTCAATTACGTTTAATGGTGATCGAGTTCTGGAACATAAATTGGTGTCACACAGTTACTTGTGAGGTCACATGCCTGCTCAAGTCTGTGGTGATGTTTATTTCTTACTACTAGTCCTGTAACTTTTATTTGCTTCTTTGGTTGGGGCATTGATGATCAAGGATTTTTAGAATGTGGTGTTTATTTTTTATATTTTCATTGCAGGTATTGTAAATGTGAGATGCCCTACAACCCTGATGACCTAATGGTTCAGTGTGAAGTCTGTAGTGATTGGTAAGTTCCACGTGTACAGTGATACTAGCTCTATCCCATTATTTTACTTTGTTATTGCTTTGTAACCTTTGTTTGGGTTCCATGTTCATGTTCATGTTCGTTTGATTTCTAGATAGTGTTATGGCTCAGCTAGGAAGATCCTGTGCATCTTCCGGATAGATTTTAATAAATCTTCAGCCTCATGTTTCACCTTTTATCTTCTATTTGCATGCGAGGAGGACAGTTTATCTAAGTAGTAAGCTTTAAGTACACGGGCATTTGTCTACTGTGTGTAAGAATTTCCAGTTCTTAAAACATTGGACCGTTCATTCAACTAATGCTTGAGTGCTCTGTGTTGCATTGTGAATGCTAGAATTTTTTTTTTTTTAAGCAGTTAGTATGTTATAGACTCAGTCATACATCAATAATATATCGTTGTTCTGCCTCATTTCATTCTCACATTTTCTGCTGACCTCTGGAAACTTGTCATTTAACTCATGCTTTTATAACCTGCCTCTCTTCCATTTTCATTCTTGTACATTTGTGTGCATGTGCTTTTATATGTTCACTGGTGTTTGCATGTATCTAAATGTCATGCTGATTCAGATTAGTGGCATAGCAAATGTAATTTTATGAAATAAGTTTTCTTATGATTATGTGTACTGGTAGTTGTACATGACCATAGAACTAAACTTACCTGAAACCTAAAGAAAGCCATATTTTTAGACTCTCATGTTGCTTGGTTTTTGGCGTTGTCATGTGCATTAGTGTGGAAACTGGAAACTTACATGTTTGTGGTGCCAATCTAAAGCAGTAATAAAGTCCAATCTTCTGATTCAGTGAGTCTGGAAAATCATCAAGTCAGTTTCTAGATTATTAAATAGAGCATAAATGTTTGGTGCTATGAATATACTGAAATGAAATATACATGGTGTGGATCTACACATCTAATAAATGAATCCTATGAAGAAGGCTATTCTCATTTTATGAATTCATTATATTTCTATTCTTTTCCTGATCTGGTCTCTCTCTCTCTCTCTCTCTCTCAATTTAACCCTTTCCTTATTTTGGTTATTCAACACGTTTTTTCAATTACCTTAATATTCAGAAAATTTACTGGATCCAGTATGTGAATTCATAATTTATATGCATGTTTTTATCACTGAAAGCTTTGTTTATGATGCATTAGAGGCACTCCCATTCCCTTTTAATATATGAATACGAACGTCAATAAGGATTTGTTACTTCAGCATTGCTAGTCAGGTTCCCCGTGGCATATGTGCAAGATCCCTAGTTGCTTTCCACTGCTTCTGCCAATTTCATGGTCGTATATCGCATGTTTAAACATTGGTGCAAGGATAATGAGGATCTAGAATGTGGGAATGTTCTGAGTGTCAATCATATTTTGGAACTCCTGAATGCTTTTGTGGTAGACCGAATCTTTCTTATTATGAGAAAGGAATATGATGTGCTCTTATCAAATCAAAACTTAATATGGTAGTACATAATGAGATTAAATGAGGAATTGATTGCATTTGTAGGCATGACCTCCACTTACTCGGCTAACCAACAACAAAATACCTTATCTTATTAGATGGAGCTAGCTACATGAATTACATGACGCCATTATGTTCTATCAACAACAAAATCTTTGAATATGTTATTGATCAAAATGCGTGTTCAATAACTTCATTAAGCGTTTAACTGACTCTCTGCTAGCCCAACTTATTAAAATCTTGATTACCTTATAATGTTATGCTACGCAATTGAATTCAAATGCTAATTTTTAAGATGAAGTATTTCACTCTTTGCAATATCTGTCTGCTCATCACTGGTTTCTATCTTTTCAGAAGATTCTCATTTTTGCTTTAAAAGCAACTTACCGCTTGCTCTTTTAGTGTTAGGCGTTATCAATTTTCAGGTTTGTTGGGAAGCCATGTTAGTGGACTGAGAAGATTGATCTTGGGACTTACTTTCGTGTTTGTTAGTCTGAATATGTAGAAATACCATTTCCACCTTTTTTTTTTAAAGGTTTTGAATGCATAGCATAGATAGGCGAGTATGGTGTGGATATTAGACTTGAATAAATGCTGTCTTCAGCAAAATATTTTTGATCCAGGTTTCATCCTGCTTGTATAGACATGACTGTTGAAGAAGCCAAAAGACTTGATCACTTCTTCTGTGAAAGTTGTTCTGCGGAAGATCAAAATAAGTTGCCAACTTCTCATTCTGCGAGACATTCAGATACAAAGGTATTCTTATTCTTTGATAATTAGTCTCTGTTGAGGTCTTCATCCGAATTGACTTCCACATGCTTGGAAAGCAAATACATGATATTTTCTTCTGTTGTCTATTTGTTTATCAATTTATATTCCCACTGCTTCCTAATAGCTCTTTATATGCTAGGTTGATAATTACTATTTCTCAAGCTTGAAATCCGTCGTCTCATTTTGATATCACAATATGCGCATCTTTGTTCGTGTATTTTTGCAAATGATGAATAGCCTATATGGTGCTTGAAAATTTTCTGCTGGTGAATAACTAAAAATGGCAAACCAGCATGATAGGAACCTTATCAACAAATTCTCAGAATCTTAAGTCTCATTATGGATAGTAGGGATATAAAGCACTGGTTTACTAGGGTTCATGATTTCTCTGGACATGTAGGTGGATACAAAACGCCGTCGAAGGTGATAGTACATAAGAAGGATTGAATGAGATAGATCAACGATGGGGGACTAGGAGACCTTGCGTTTCTGATCCTGGGTAAAGTACCAGACAAACACGGAGGCAATTGCAGTGAACTGTAACCTTTCTACTTTGACCCAGAGACCGGTTTGGAAATATGTTTGTCGTGTCTATTTGTTTTGGAGACTTGTCCTGTTTACTTTGAAAGTCGAGGATGTGTTTGCTTGTTTGTAATTATCTATTGTAGATTCCTTGTCCTCTTTCCCGTCCTTGTTCATACTAGGACTTCTGTAAAGTTTCATGACTTATTTATGACTAGTGCAGGACTTTTATCTTTTTATTTGAAGGAAAGCTTTGTACAAGAGATTGCCGACATGACTTCATTTTTTTGGGAAAATTATAATGTAGATTCATGATGAAGGATTTTTTTATTAAAATTTTAATTTGAAGTTTAAGTTTACTTACATTTTGTGTGTTATATGAGCTTTCGGCTTAGAAATTTTCATGAGTAATTTTAGAATTTGAAACATTTGATGAGATTTTTTTGGAAAAGGGCAAGAAAATACCCATTTTTTATTAAAATGAGTTGTTAATTACTGTATTCTTGTAGTCAATGCATATATTTTTATAATCAACATGATTTTAAAATTCAAATGGTATTTTGTTGTCTTTTTCTCAATTTTTTTTAAAGCACTAGAATTTTACATGGTAATTTTTTTTAATTCTGAGGAATTTTTAGATCACACCAAAACGGTGCTTTTAGCTCGGGGTTTCTATCTTCGCTTTATGCAAAGAATTCACATATCAAATTCGAAAATACTTTTGTATTTTGTAACCTTACAAGAGAATTGCAACGATGAGTTCAAAACTAACAATCTCTGAAGAACATTTTTCATCTGTTTCCCGAGCAATGAAAGTATCCAGGAGACAATGCGGTAAACCCAACAATCTTAATAATACAAATGGTGAAAATGACACGGAAAAATGGGGAAGTTAACGAAACTATTTTTGCAAATACTACCTCCGGTCCTTAATAAGATTTAGTTTGTAAGGTAGTATTAAGCTATTTAAAGTACTGCTGCTATATATTATTTTCTAGATCTGTCCTTGCTCTCTTCCATACGATTACTGTGCCATAAAAATCAGATGAAGCCAGCAAGTTTTGTCCATAGTTCCAAGCAATACCTATGACAGGAAAGCGATGACCCTGCACAACAAGAATTCTTGTCATTTTGAGAACAATTATACCACCAATACCTTAAATGATAAAGAAATGAACCTGTAGCTTGTTTACGCATGTATGCTTCGGTCGTGTTAAATCATAGAAATAGACATTTGAGTCCTCACTTCCAGCAACTTCTCATGGCAAAAAGGATGATGTCAGAAATATTGCCATTGTTGACTAATCAATAAAAATATCAACACACTGACAACTAGAAATACTTGTCATTGCCAAAAGAAAACTTAACCATGAGCTGTTTAACTCAACACTTGGCTGAATATCTGGTTATTGATTTGAAGGCAGTATTCTTTCTCTTTATTTGATGAAGCAGAATAATTGTTAGAAGAACTAAACGAGAAAAGGTTTGACACCAGTGACAGACAGATTGAAAAACCAGGTAATAACTAAGGCACAAAATAGGCTTAATTTTACGAAAGCAGCTTCACCAGAAATTATTCTAGAAAATGAAAAGAAGTGAAAAAAATGAAGCAAATACGTAAACATACCAATGAATTCTCCTTTCTCAAGAGAAAGAAGAGGACAAAACGAAGCTTGAATGTTGTGAATACGTGGAGCTAATTTCAGCGAGCAGCGAAGAGTTAAATAACCTTTTACCTCCAGAGCCACGCTAAAACATGCCAACTTTTAGTGAGTGCTTTAAAACAAAAACAATGAAGTCAACCAAATGAATTTAGAGGTTAAGGGCAAGTATGGTTGAACCTGAAGAAAGACAGATTTCCATCCTGAGCACATGCAAGCAACACAGGTCCTCCAGCCAGCAGAGAGAAACTTCTATACTGCACTGTTGTGACAGGAGATTTGTGCCAGGTGCTACTTCGATGACGATGAGATCGGGATAAAACCCCAGAGCGGGAGTTCATTGTTACTGAGTAGACACAACCCTGAATACACAAGACAGTAGAAAAAAATGCAGAGATTAAACCTATTAGTAGGGATATACATTTGCGTGTATATAACTGCTCACCTGTCCATCCCCACAAAATATCAGATTTCCTGTATGATCATGGTCCATAGAGGTAACTTCACTGTCAAATACTGTTGTATGAATTATCCTTCCCGTACTGAAATTGAATACCTGGCAAATAGATTAATTTTAAGACAGAAGGATTAGTATAACACTTAGTTAAACTGGTAAGATCACACTGAAAATGGGAAAACTTAATAGCATAGATTTTTTTGGCAGCCGTGTTGTGGGGGGGGGGGGGGGGGGGGGGGGGGTGTTCATTAGTAGACAATAATGTTCATAATAACGTGGGGTAAGATGATGATGGGAGCAATGCATTGCATGATCCAGTCAACTGTTAGTTGAAAATTTAAAAAGAAGCCAAGGGGCCCTTGTCAATTTTTCAGAAATTTGTCTACAAATAATATTTCAAGGAAAGTGTTTGCATGATAAAGAGTTGATCAATGGCAAAAAAAAAAAAAAAGAGAGAGAGAGAGAGAACAGAGAGAGAGAGTAGATACAAACACATTCCTGTATTCAGTAAAGACCAGTCTGTGTACTTAACCGAACACAAAAATCATTTGCTCTGTATTTTATGAAGAATATATAGCCAATAGCACAATCCCATTATGTCATGATTCAATGATATCAGATCTTACAGATAAAATATGGCAATGACAAAGATCAACATGATTCAGTGAAAGAATTGTGGTAAAGGTACTGTTCGATATATTACTGTACTTCTTTGATAGCAGGCAAAAGTAAAACGTGATTACATTGATTTCTTTGTTTGCATTTCCAACTGAAAGAAAGTTGTTATTTACCTGCACCATAGAAAATTGAGCCCTAAGTAGCAACCAAAGAAAAAAGAAAAAGAAGAATAAATAATGCAAAACATATGTAAGTGCACCCTAAGCTATCAACATAGTCCCACTGCAATTTGAGGCAGCCTACACTTATTTAACAGGGACCGTAATGCAGACGTTTAGGTAGTAAATACTGCCTCAAACAACATCCCAGTAAACATCTCCGTCCCTTGGCAAACTATTAGTTGAGATTTGAAATCACTAATAAAAAAAAATATCCATGTCTTGTCCACGCTTAAGCTTCCCCCATTTTATGCTTCAAGTTCAATTGCCATGTAAGAATGATTTGAGAATGACACAAACAGGAGGGAGTGGGAAAATGGTCGGTTAGAACACACACACACACATCCGGAGAAAGAGATGGAGAACATTATTTGCTGTTTCACTTATGTTAGAAGTTAAATAATTGATCACACTACCATAATATCTATTGTCCTCAAGTTCTTTCCCAAGCTAAGGAGAGAGCCATTTCCCCCACCATAAAAAAGTGACCACACTGCCCTCCACATAGAGCTTAGGGGGATAGTATTCCCTTGTGCGCGCACACACAAATATGTTGCACTTACAGGGTGAAATCGAATACACAGTTGAGAAGAAACTCCATATATCACCCGGATGCAAATTCCTTTAGCTATCTCCCATACTCTTACAGTTTTATCCAATGAAGAAGATGCAATATACTGGTTGCTTGATGAAAAATCAAAATCTGAAAATAAGGCAGCATCAGAAGAGAGCATTGGTGAAATATTTATATGATAAAAGTAAAACATCGAAGTTGGGAATTACAGACAGTGGATGGTGTGACACAAAATAATTCGATAATACAACATGCCCGATACTGGAAGCTACTTTAGTGAAACTGTTGTGTTCTAAACTTGTACGTTCCAAAAATTCTGGTAGAGTAACTTTTTTTAAGGATGGTAACTCTTCAATGATATGAAAAACAGAAAGAATGGATAAAACCTACCAACAATATACTGCAGATTAACTCTAGTAATGTGTGTTGATAAAAATTAATGCATTGGATGATTGTGTCATATATCTTGTGTAAGATATAAGTAAAGACCACAGAATCAATACCAGCCTATCAAACCTGTAACATCTTTGGAATGACCGTGTAATTGTTTGAGGATTGAAGGTTCCTCAGAGACGGTGCATACTGTCAAGGTACCATCGGATGCCCCATAAGCAAGCAAATCAGATCTCATGTGCCCAAACTTCAAAACGGTCACTACACATCAATACTTTAATGATTACTCTAAAAAAGAGAGAGACTTCTGGATCAGTAACAGTGATATGGGAGAGGAAAGTTTATATTGGACTCAATAGTACCAGAGGCTTTGCTTTGATCAAAGACACAATGCATTCCCACGAAAGAATAGGCAGGCTCAAGACCTCGTTGACGTGGATGATCCTTATCACTTGCACTTGAGCCAAAACTTGTTCTATGACCAGATAGTTGATTGGCCCTTTGTAGATCCTACAACAGAAGAAAATACACCGAATTGACACATGACACAGGGAAAGAATAAATAATCAAGCAAATTAAACCACCATTCACTGCATATGAGCAAAGTTGTAAGAGTGCCTATATTAACAAATTAATCCAAGCTCCTTTTTACAATAGAACAACCACATTCCTTAAAAGCAAAAAACACAAAAACTCCAATCATATTTAGTGAAAAATATTGTTGTTATACTATTACACCCTTTTTTATGTGCAATTTTCAAAACAGAGTCCCAAAAAAATTACCAAGATCTAGCAAGCTGATGTTTTCCTTTATTATCATCATCATCATCATCATCATCTTGGTATAATCAAGGGTTTCCCATATTGAAGCTTAGAGCTCAAAGGGTTTTTGTCTCTCCCGACAAGTGCGTTTGCCGGGATTCAAATTTGTATTCTCCTTCTTACAGGGGCCACTTACCATCTCAACCACAGCTTGTTGGTAGCAAACTGATGTCTTGATTAAAAATATTTCCACTTTTGCACTTTTAATTTCAGCAAAGCGCGTGTGTGCAAGTGCAAAACACCGCGATAAATTTGATGTCATAATGAGGTTACATGTAAGTTACATTTGGTCTATAGGATTAGTTCATGATACAATAGTCATGGTCAATTCTGCATTTTATCTC
Source organism: Acacia acuminata (assembly GCA_019022655.1). Lineage (NCBI taxonomy): Eukaryota > Viridiplantae > Streptophyta > Magnoliopsida > Fabales > Fabaceae > Acacia > Acacia acuminata. Next base: position 638,305 of record JAFJYI010000174.1, read on the forward strand.
ACAATCTTCTGATTTTGTTTCTTGGTTTCAACCCTCTTTTATTAAATACCTCTGTTATTATTTATTGCTTCATTTAATATATTAACATCCTCAATTTCTTTCTTTTTTTGTGAATATAAAAAAATGACCATAGTTTCACTCGAATCTTAATTTCTTGAACAAATAATACACCCAACTCCACAATTTTCATTCTAATGAATTCAGTCCTTTTTTCCCCCTATAATATCCAATTTATTAACAGAATGCTAGTTTTGAGACTTCTCCAATTCTTTCATTCTTGATAGACCAAAAACCCGAATAATCCAGGGCGTCCTATATGTGTTGCATGCCTAGTGCCCCTGACAAAGTGTGGTCAGCACATAACTAAAAACAGCATATTCAAACTAAGCCAATGACATATAGCCTTGCGACTGCATTGTTAATGAGTGTGCCTTGAATGATTACAGTCTCCCAATGAGATATGAATGTAACACTCTGATAACAACACAAGGGCTCTATTTTAAATTCCATTAATTAAATCTATGAATCTGTCCAGAAATTTATTGGACACAGCATGCCACAATATGGCATTGAGATAGCCTGGGCAAGTCCTGTCCCCGTCAAATGTAGAGAAATGCCCATACAAAAAGGTAGGGAGACATTTCTCATCGCCCCCCCCCCCCCCCCCCCCAAAAAAAAAAAAAAAAGAAATGATTTATGCAGGCAATATGTTACATAGTGCAACAGGCACAATAATCAAGGAGTAAAATTGACATGTAGCCACACATACCCGAGCAGAACTCAAGCTGTCCACCTCAGACAAATGAGAGAGTGGACTAGCAGGTAAAATCCAGCGGCCACTGATGCATCAACCAGTAAATTATCCTGATGTCAGAATTGTATGAAAAAATAAATTTAAACTAGCACACACAAATGAGAAGGCTGCATCGTCATAAAATCCAGACAAGTTTTTACTAAAGCTGTTGCTAAGAACAGAAACAATCAGAAAGAAAGAGATAGCAAGAAATGAGGGCAAGGGTGAATAAAAGAAGATGGTGACAAGGAAAAAGAGCCATGGGAAATAATATTTTGTTATATAAGATGTCTTTTACTAGAAGGAAGAAAAGTGAAATGTTGAAGGGTAATGTATTTTCCGCAAATGGTCTAAAACAAAAGAGAAAAGGGAAACAAGGCAAAAGATGCGTCAACTCAAAAAGAGATCCCTTCGTTGCAATTAAAAAAAAAAAAATCAATGCTGCTTATCATCTTGCATTAAACGAACAAACTGATCATATTAAATGCTCATGAAGTTCAGAAACCTGTTTCCTGGAGTGACTTGGAGGCTAGGGGCTTGTGAACTTTCACAATCCCTTGGCCTCGATATGTAATTACGGTAGGCCACATAACCCTTCTCGTTGCTTCTCCAGTCCTTCAACAGAAATGCGTGAATAAGCTTACGTCTAAAGCTCACCAGGCCAGAGAAAAAAAATGAAAAATAGCCCCGTGTCGGCCGAAGAAGGCCAAATAGAAGATGCAAATCTTGCTTTAGCAGTTAACAGAGTATATTTTGTATCATAACAATTTCAAAGTAATACCAAACAAAGAAAGTGTATACGTTAAAAGCAGGAACAGGATAAAATAAGATCGAGTTAAGAAAATGAATTAATAAACAAGCTGAAACTAATGAACTAAATTTGTAATGCAAACACATTTAGTTGATTAGGAGAATGACAAGAAATTTCTACTGCTACTAGCTAGCAGCGGTCTCCTCGATCTCAGTATTCCAATTTTAATTCAATCACGAGATCCAAATACAATCAAATACGGATACAAAACATATATACTACTAAAAATAAAACAAGCTATCCAAGCTCGAAAACAACGAAGGTCGAAGCATACTATACGGCGGAGAACGCCGGCCACAGCCTTCCGGTGAAGAAGAAGGCGCCGAATGCCGATGTACTGAGCATCAGCGTCAGCGGTCACGGGCTGAAAAACGCAGCAGAATAGCTCTGGATCTGTATAAATCTTCTTCTTCTTCTCATCCTCATGGCTCTGTTGCGCCATTCTATGAATTCTTCATCGGAGGACGCTGGCCAAACCAAGAACAAGAAACTCCCTCCAAGTGATCGAGGGAGAAAACGAAACGAAAAAAACCGACAAGGAAATTAGATTGATAGAGAAAATAATAGTATGCAAATTTGGAGAATAAATAAATAACTAGTAACTACGTCATTTCGCTTTGGTGAAGAGCATGGGCAATCTCGACGGGTAATGTCACGGACTTACGGTTGACATTTCGTTTCGGGTCAGTCGGGTGACAAATCGACCTCCAAGGGGCTGAGGAATGGGCTGTGTTGGAGGCCCTCCAGCTGGCTTGGGATTTGGGCTTGAAGAAAGCGGAAGTGGAATCTGATGCATCTGAGGTAATAAAGCTAAAAAAAAAAAATGGCTGCGGTAAAACCACTCGTAATCTATCTTGTATAGAGCTACCACTGTTGGAAGAATCGTCTTTGCCACTACGTAACCTAGAGTGGTTGCACACTTGTCACCATTTTTATAGCCACAAAAAAAAAGAAAAAAAAAAAGAAGAAGCTGATTTTAGATCTTTCCTGCAATTCTGGAAGCTCGACTGTTTTGAGAGTCAGAGAAATGTTAGACTGGGACTGGCAAGTCATTTTGAAAGTCATCCCTAGGGATATTAATAAAGTGGCTGATGCTTTAACAAAATTAGGTACTTCTAGTACTAGTATTCTTAATTTTTACCCCACTCATTTGAGAATTTGGGTGGAGTAAGAGAGTCTAGGATTTAATTCCCCCTTGTGTAATTTCTTTGTAACTTAGGCCTTTAGCCTTCATTTTAATTTTTTTTTTAAAAAAAAAAACAGAGTCCCCGCATTTGGGCCATTATTTTGGGCTAAGCATCATCTTGGGATTATCCGATTAGGCCCAACAATTTTTCAAACTAAAATGATAAAATTGAAATTTTAGAGATTTATATCTGTTTATTCAATTAGAAATACATAAAAACTCTAGCAAGCTGAACTATTATTCATCAGTTATACTGTTATAGCTAATTTCTTGAATTCTGAAAAGCTCACCAGATCCACACTTAATATGAGTACGTGAATAGGCGTTTTTTGCTTTACGAGACAACCCTCACGTATTTGCCCGCGCGAAATCACTTGATAATTTTCTATGAAATATTTAAATCTATCAATCTTATTCTTATTTAATTTTTAAATTGAGTCATATTTAATTTTATTTGTATAAAATAAAAGGTTAAATATCTCACAATTATCAATATTTCTTCAAACTTAACATGGATATATTATAATTGAAAATAAATAAACTTATGGAAAAAATAAATGGATGTATTATAGTATTATAAATAGTAGTTAGATTGGGTAGAAAGAACCTGACTCCTTTGAAATTAAGAAATGTTACGGATCTGGATAAGGCCCATATTCAATATATGGCCCAGCAAGGAACATATCACATATCAGGATCTACCCATAATAAAGGAGGATCCAATCTTATCTACGATCCAGGTATATCTAATCTATATCTTAATGACTATCTAATCAGGATATCAGGGCCACGGATCACAGGGCCCAAACCTCATCAACCTAAGGTACACTCTATAAATACAGAGGTAAAACCCTAAGGTACACAGGTTCTAACCCTAGACTATTTACATTCAATCAGTCACTGTGAAAGCACACACCCCACCCCCTTTTGTGTGTGTTGAACTACGTGGACTTTGATACGTAGGCAGGAGGCAGCTCTGGTCAGTCGATATATCGTTTTCTACACTTAACAACATTGGCGCCGTCCGTGGGGACTCGGTAAATTTTTATTTGATTCCCGCGACCAAATAAGGTCAATTATTTCAATTCCTAATTTCCAGACAAACAACCATGGAGTTTTGCGGTTAGGGTTCGTGGTGATTTGACAAGTTCCTGCTGGTTGTTTGTCAAACCTTTAGATTCGAGATTTTCAGAGTAATTACCGGAATGTGATACTTTCGGTTTTTTATTCTCTCTTTGCGGCAAAGAAAAGAGGAGTGATGAAGACGTGCTTCATGCTCATCGTACCAAAAGATCCCAGATTTTGGTTTATGTGCAATAAAGCAGGGATTTCGCACATCTCTGTTTGGGGATTTCAAAGGTCTCCAGTGATGGGAGGAAAGGAAATTTACTCCAGGTTGAGTCATACGTCAGCGGAACTCCAGTGATTTTCCTCTCAATCTGACTTGTGTTTTGCGGATGAGATACGAAACAGCGAAAAGGTTGGAAGGGGATCACCGGGCCTCAAATTGAAGTCGGTGCGTCAATCTAAAATCAACCCTAAATTGATCTTGACAAATCGATTTCCAGAAGTTGGGTGTCTGCGAGAAAAGTGGATGGATCCTGAATCGTGAATTTTCAGGGCATTCGATATCTGGAACGTTGATCTCCAATACCCATCTTCATCTCCGATCGCTGTAAGTCCTCAAAACAGATTCGGAAATATGCTCCGAGAGTGAACGTCACTTTTTGGCCTAAGGTCGATCCCTAGACCATCGACGCTTCCAGGATTTACATTATTTTCCGCCTTGTGCACTGCGTTCCGTGGCTCTATAATTTTTGAGGTGTGGATTTCCAAGAAAGATGTATGCCGGGGTGTATATCTAATAGTCTTGAGCCGAGATGCCTTAATCTCCAATGGCCGAAGCCATTCAAAGCCGAGATAGAGGATTGAACATTGGACGCCGAGATTGGAACACCATGCCGAGATAGTTGAATAATGCAGGGGTATATGAATGCCGGGTTTGCAGCAACTATCTCGGCAACAACTTTATCCCATATAGATCCCATGTGCATCACAGAGCCACGCCTACATAATCGCCATCCCAGCAACCAACGTCAGGAAGGAAGGTGCATTTTGAGTCACGCCACGCGGCATAGCGAGGCATTCGAATCATGGAGATTCCCGATGATGATAAAATTTATTTGTTGAGAAAGGAGATCTGGAAAACAACTTCAAATCCTCCTCTCCTTTGATTTTTCATTAAAGAAGCTTCTCCGACTTTCCACAATTATATTCCGTAATTTATTCCTGGCGCTGCTGTTGCTTCTAGTCTCGCTAGAAAATGGGAGGCTCTGGTTTGGCCGAGTATGGAGATGAAAGTGTTTCCCATGTCAAGTTGCAGCCAGAGGTGACTTTTACTCTTGGAAAAATGCAAGAACATGAAGCACACCAATCACAAAAAGAGGATACACTCAACGTCGAGTTTACGGTTCAGTATGAAGTTTCCAGTGCTTTATATGCGTCATCGGAAGAAGCAGAAGCAGCAAAAGGCAAGTGCTCTGGATCAGGTTCTTAGCGTTGGAGTGGATTCCTTGATGAGAAATTTTAAGATTAGACCTCTCCTACTCCTTGTTGCTGGTTAGCTATGGAAGTAGTGAATTGGGCTCATTTTTGAAAGCTTGAAAAGGTATTTTCTTATTTCATTTGTGATGAACTAGAATCCATGCTGTTGCAGCCAATCTTATTAACCGGGTCATTTTCCAACTTCGATTTGGATTGAGCGTGCTTTATTGAATATTAGAGCTCGTATAAAGGTTGAGGTTCTTGATAAGGTTGCAGATTCTGAAAATCAGGATGATGAGGCCATGGTTACTTTTGCCCATTGGGCATTAAATATGGTCCCCAATGACATTGACAGTTACCGGATTATATCACAGCGAATCTTACTATTATGGTCAGAAGCTTTGTATTTTTCATGGTGTGTTTTGAAGAAATCAATGACGACAATCCAGTGGGTTAACATCAAGAAGCTTGTTGCAGTAATTTAAAAGCTAAAAAGGGGAGTCCTTCTGCTTTCTTTTCTGCTAAAGATTACTTTCATTCATTAAATTTTGATGCTTACATAATTTCTTTTCTCCATGATTCTTAATGGAGATCCACTTATATGACTTAATTCCGGACTTGGATACTCGTGGATATGCTGAATTTGCAATTTTGTGTCTTGAGCATAATGTGATATCATTTAAGATCAATTAAATCTGTTTTGGTTCTTGACAGACTTCTTCTTGCTAAGACCCATACTTGTACTCATGAGTTCAAGACATCTCGTACATCTTTGAGCCTATAGTCCTGAAGTATTATTATTGATACTGAAATTCTCTTTTCAATCTTCATCTTCATTTGGAGAATTTATGTCAGCATTTCTTGATATACATGTTTAAGTAATATTGAATGCGAAAGAAAAGCCAAGAAGTAGTCTTACTAGAGCATTTTTTTTCCTCTTTGCTCATAAATGTCTCATGAAGATTTTCAAAATTTTGTGGTCCCCTCCTCCATTAAAACGCTAAAGCAAAGCCCGGGGAGAGTGTTGGAATCTGTGGTCCCCTCCTACAACTAATATAGTTGGTCAAAGTGTACTATGTATGTTAATAGTGCTTTTATCCACTACTATCCACGTGGTGCTGAATTTTTTGTCAGATTTTTTGATCGATTAACTGCATTTGGTACCACTGCTAAGAATTTATCTGCTGGAATAATATTGACATTTCAAAAGCAATTGCAAGTCTTGGTTTGTGCTGATGCAAAAAATCAAGGGATGCAGGAAGTTGGTTTGTGCTAAGATGTTGCTGCATATTTGTTTGAATACGTGGTTGGCATCCTTCACACTTCCTACTCTTGAATACATGTTGATCAAAGCATTACGTGGCTTGCATCAATACCTTGATCTTCAAAGTCAACTGATAAGACTTGTATTGGAAATAATAATCTGATCATGGGATCTTGTCCTATTACCCGTGATTACAAGATTGCCAGGTCAAAGAGATATGATCTTTGCAGCCGCAAAGCCTCGTGGTTCATCTTCGAGGTTATAATTGCTTTCTCCATCTATGTACTTTGAGATGGGTGAAGCAATATCTCTTATGGAAGTGGAGCACAAATTCATCTCCCAATAATTCAAATTTTACTTTGGAGAATCAACGACTTCTTCCGAATATGGTACTGATCTACTCTCCAAGAGTTGGAAGAATATAAAGACGACTATGTCACCGAGCGGACCTGGTTAAACCGAATCTGGTTAAAATCTGGGTTCCGTGTGGAGTCTGTCTCTACAAAAGGGAACAAAGATGGAAACCAGTCAAACTGAATCTGGTTAAAATCCAGGCTCCATGTGCGATGGCAATGCCGCCAAGTCTATAAACATGTAGGAATCCGAGGTACACAAACCCATTTTCATGAATCATGTCAAGTTTCTATACATGCATGAATCCGAGGTACACAAACCTGTTTTCATGAATTATGTGAAGTTTATATACATACAAAATCCGAGGTATACAAACCCGTTTAGAAAATCATGTCGAAGGAAAACATGTATGAATTCATGGTAAAGAAACCAGTTTTCGAAAATCATGTTCAAATTAAACATGTAGGAATCTGAGGTACATAAACCCATTTCCGAAAATCATGTAAAGGTTAAAACATGCTTCCTTCGAAACACAGTAAAGCGACGATTTACGGTAAGTCACTCGGGCGGGTTGATAGCCCATGGGTGGTCCCGGACCCATATTCTGCAACGCGAAGCATCTTGCAAACAAATTTCTGACTCTAGCCCAGTCATCAAATAAAACTCGGACGAGTTTCAAAGACGGAACTCGATTACACTGATTAGAGTAAAAATCCGAGTTCCGTATGAAATGAACCCTTACGACAGGGACGAAGGCAGACCCGGTTACACCGAACGGTTAAAATCGGCCGTGCATGGAGAAACCAATTCAAACATGTGTCCTTTGGAACTTGATAAAACCGAAAGGTTAAAACTTGTGTCCATTGGGACGCGGTAAAGCTGAAAGAGCGGTCCAAACGTTTTCCAAGTTGTGCAAGAAGCATTTTTGAAGGCGGACCCGGTTATACCGAATCTGGTTAAAATCCCGGCTCCGTGTGAAGTTTTGAAGTCGGACCGGTTAACTAAATCTAGTTAACGTTCGGGATCCGAGATTTTTGAATGGACCCGGTTCTGCCGAATCGGGTTAAAGCCGGGTTCCGTGTGAATTGTTGAAGACGGACCCGGCTACGCCGAATCAGTTAAAGCCCGGCTCCGTGTGAATTTTGAAGGCGGACCCGGCTACGCCGAATCTGGTTAAAGCCCGGCTCCGTGTGAATTTTGAAGACGGACCCGGCTACGCCGAATCGGTTAAAGCCGGGTTAGGTGTAAATTGTTGAAGACGGACCCGGCTACGCCGAATCTCAGTTAAAGCCGGCTCCGTGTGAATTTTGAAGACGGACCCCGGCTACGCCGAATCTGGTTAAAGCCCGGGTTCCGTGTGAATTGTTGAAGACGGACCCCGGCTACGCCGAATCTGGTTAAAGCCCGAGCTCCGTGTGAATTTTTGAAGGCGGACCCCGGCTACGCCGAATCAGTTAAAGCCCGGCTCCGTGTGAATTTTTGAACACGGACCCGGCTACGCCGAATCTGGTTAAAGCCCGGGTTAGTGTGAATTGTTGAAGGCGGACCCGGTTACCGAAAATCTGGTTAAAACCCGGCTCCGTGTGAATTCTTGAAGGCGGACCCGATTATACCGAATCTGGTTAATATCCCGGCTCCGTGTAAAGTACAATTGACTCCGTGCGCGCTCCTTAAAAGGACCCCGGATAAAGGATTCCTCAATGGAAATTCATCTGTTTTACTATCGATAGTCAAAGAGATACACCGAGGTCATTACACCCGGTAATAACCATGAAGCCGAGGTCCTTAAACCCTAGGCATTACACCGAGGTCATTACACCCGGTCAGAAATCAGAAACACCGAGGTCATTACACCCGGTAATAAACATGACGCCGAGGTCCCTAAACCCGGCATGAAGCCGAGGTCTCTAAACCCGGCATGACACCGTGGTCACCCAAACCCGGTCCACAAACAAAACCATCTAGATGTATGACAAAGTTGTACTCCGACGTGCATTGGTCGAGCTCGGCGAAAATGCCATACGTGGCCTTCGCGAAATTGACGCGTCAACGCTCGCCCGATTTAAGAAAGCGAGTGGTCATTCTGATCCTGATCAAGTCAAAATGTTTGATTAGAGGTAATGGACACCTCGGTTGAACAAGTGACTACCTCGCCCTTATTTCGGTTACCATTAACTTTTCCGACTACTCAAGCGGAACGAGGTAGTGCGGTTAAGTTAACACCCATGAGGTTAAAACAAACAACCCGCCCATCACTCCCGGGAATTAAGTTCTTGTCGAGTATAAAAGACCGTACCTACTACGGTCGATGAATTTCTAACTACGGTTAGAGTTCAAAAATGGTATGGCAATTAATTGGTTATATAATCGAGATTGTCATAACTTACAACCGGCATAGGCAGGAACATTCAAAGTCAAAACGGCATAGACGCGGGAGTATTTAAAGTCAAACCGGCACAGACGCCAGGAGAACTCAAAGTCAAGCAGGCATAGACGCCTTAAGCAGAAGAAAAACTAAAGCCCTGACCCTCAACTCGGAGGAGCGACACCTCGCTAGAGGGAAGGAAGATTAACCTCGGACATGAGATCCAGGTTAAATAGTCGAGGCACCTCGGCAGCCCAGAGCCCTTGACTGCCAGGCTGGGGGGCAACTATTATACGGTTGTTAATGACAACGGTGTGTGAAGAACTAACGGAAACCCTCGGGGATATTTGAATTTTTTATTTTAATGCGAGGTTCACCAAGGCCGAGGCAAGCAAAAACAAAGAACGAAGGAAAGGCGAATAGATCCCGCCTGGGAGAAAACTTATCGCCTAAACAGGCACATCGGTAGTAGAATACAATGAATCCGAACTCGTCAAAGACTCGGGCAAAAGCAAATCAAGATGGAACAATTCGGATACGAAATCCGGGTTAAACAATAAATGCACCTCGGCAGGGTCAAACAGAAAGGGAGCCTCGGCAGCCTAGAGACCTCTAAACCCAAAAGGCAGGGCCGACGCACGTGACACGACAGATGTATTAAATGCGCACAGAAACCGCAGGTGACTAGGTGTGGTGATTGAAACCCCACACGAGTACACAGCCGCCAGGCGTCAGTGGGCAACGATAGCGAACGCATAAGGGTCCCGACCTCGAAGTCGAGCGAACTCCTTGATATTACCTCGGATCCTTGAGACATTACCTCGGATCTATGAGCAAATGACATCGTGGCAAGGGTCAATATGACACAACCCCCGGCAATGCGCGGTAGATATGCAAGAGGGTAAGATTCACGGCAATCTAGCCCGGATAACTCGGATGAAGAAAGATCCCGACCTCGAAGTCAAGCAAACCGCCTCGACATTACCCCAGATCCTTGAGACATTACCTCGGATCTTTGGAGAAGACAACTTCAATAGCCAAGATCAACACATGGATTCAAATGCAGGCGAACCATCACGACGCTACTTAGGATCTTTGAGACAAGACCTCAGATCTTCGAAGTAAGCGGCCTTGACAGCCAGGATCAACATAATTCAGCTCGGCAATGTAAGGCTCACGACAGCAAAGCTCGGCTAATAAAGCCGTGGGGCAAAATACATCCGGAAGCTCGAAGCTTTGAACTACGGCATTTGGGGGGCAAATACGGATCCGGATAAGGCCCATATTCAATATATGGCCCGAAGGAACATATCACATATCGGGATCTACCCATAATAAAGGAGGATCCAATCTTATCTACGATCCGGGTATATCTAATCTATATCTTAATGACTATCTAATTAGGATATCGGGCCACGGATCACAGGGCCCAAACCTCATCAACCTAAGGTACACTCTATAAATACAGAGGTAAAACCCTAAGGTACAAAGGTTCTAACCCTAGACTATTTACATTCAGTCACACAGAGCACACACCCCACCCCTTTTGTGTGTGTTCGAACTACGTGGACTTTGATCCCTTCAAAGGGTACGTAGGCTCTAGGCTTGGCTCCTAGTCAAGTCCAATATATCTGTGTTCTACACCAGAACAAGAAATTTTATAGGTTATTTTTCCTTCATATTTTCTTTTTTTTTAGAAAAAAATTACGACGAAAGCAGAGTTGATTCACAGGCAAGACTAAGAAGTTAGAGGAAAATAGCATCTAAAAGCTAGAGAGATATCTCCTAAAAGCTACAGAGATATCTCCAGGGCGAACAAAAGCAAGAGCTTCAATGATTGAGATTTACATTTAATTTATTTGACAATAGAAGCAAGCCACACGTTTCAAAGTAGAATAATAGGAGAGCTGAAAAGATATTGACACACATTTCAACTGAACTGACAAGAATTAATCATTGACTTTATTACAGTGGTAATGTTCCCCAAAAGACACACAGAATCAATATACATTGATTACTTCGATGGGTGGCTTGTGGAGTCATCAACTGGGTGCCAGAATCTGTTAAAAAACCACATGGAATCAGCCTCCACAGAATACTCATCCTGGTTCCGGTGCCAGCTGTAGTGAGCATGAGTTCTGTTCTTGACGTCAAAAATGGCGTGCCCAAAACTGGCCTCTCTAAATGCAGAGTACGCTGGCTGTGGTTCTGTCATGCTGCACAACAAATGGCCATTATGAAATGAATTAACCTAATATGACATAACAGAAAAAGAAGTCCACACTTTGTGGTTTATTTATGGAGAGCTTACTTGGTTGCCAAGCCCTCAAGGTTTCCTCCATCACCAATGGTTATATATACAGGAGCTGACTGATCCTTTACAGGAGTGCACTGACCGTTTACAATGTTGTACGCCACATTGGAAACGCGTTCCTGATACAAACACAAACCAGCCATCAACAGATGCAAACACTGAAATCTACTTTGACCAGAGAGAATACACACACACACACATATATATATATTGGATTTCATTCAGATATGTGTAAACTATATTCAGAAACTATAACATTCATATCATGAAACAAAAAACAATAGATTTTTGTAAGGGCATTGCCATAGAGATCGTCTATGCCCTGAGTAAGAAATTCAAAAGGAAATTCCTTTCAGCTGGGTCCCAAGAAACTGTCAAGATAAAGATTCAACTTGTGTTAGCCTGGTAGGGTGTCTAATAACCACATTAAATGCTCGCCTGCAAAGTTTAGGCCAACCCCTTAGGGTTGGGATTGGAAAAGGTTTGAACTTTGAAGGCAAGCTTAGTGAATTATGATCTTGATAGTTTTCAGAAGCATGTGGCGGAGACTTCAAGAGAGAATAAAGAAAAACGTAGCTTGAGACTACCACTACACCAATTACACCTTAGTCAAGACTCAAGATTATGTATAGAAAAATGGAAACAGCTTGATAGAGAGCTAGCTCTTACTGATCTCTCGTAGGCATGAACATGACCAGCAAACACAACATCAACCTTGTACTGCACGAACCAGGGCTCATACATCACTCTCATGCTTTCCCCTTCCATATAGTGATAATTGTAGCTGTTGTACCAAGGAGAGTGCAAGAGAACAATCAGCCAAGGAGTTTCTGTCCTGTTAACTTTTGGTAGCTCTGCCTCAAGCCATTTGTACTGGGGAGTGTATTTTCCTGAAAAAGTAAAGATATTGTTATGTTGGTGATAGAATCCACCTTAAAAGCACAGGCACATTCCCATGTAAGCACTTGACACCAAAGAACATGTGGGAAATAAGAAGAAGAAAAATAACTTGACATGGATAATAGACTATATTACTGAGTCAGCCCTTCAACTTTTTTGGTTTGAGCCAACAATTCAGCCTTGTATTCAGACATGTACACTTTCCCAACACATTTTCAAGCAGCACTTAAGGCTTAGTGTTTTAAGCAAAGGAAACTAATGTGACAGCCAGTGACTATTGACTATTGCATGATAGAGTATCAAAGCTAGTCGACATAATTTGATCATCTAGAAGTCATGAAATGTACTATAGACAGCATTGTGTATATGAAAAGCATAGCATCAATCAGTAAGTCTTCACATAATCACTGTGTATCAACTATAAAGCCATTATAGAATTACCGTATGCTGAGTATGAGGCCAAGACAATGATATGCGCTGAAGCTCTCTTGATAGAATACCAGAAGGGTTTAGTACTCTCTGATACTCTATAAGGAACATGGTAACGGTGGGTATAAGGCTTGAAGGGTACTTTTTCTCCCTGCAACATATCAACGACACAGTCTTACAACAACAAAAAATGGAAGAACTACATTGTCAAAGAAGTAAAATGACCAAAGAAAAAGATTGTCTCGAGTCAGTTTATATAAGAAGCTCACAATCTCTGGAGCAAAATCAATTTCATGGTTCCCTGCTGTCCATATCCAAGGTTGATAAGCAGTACTTCTTTCTGTGAACCTTCCCCAAGTATCCCACCTAACGTTATCGTGATTTGGATAGTTATCAGCATAAGAGAGGTCTCCCACAAACAGCACAGTTTGCCCTTTTCTAGGGTTCATTTCATAGTGAGTAAGCGTCCTATTTGAATCAAAACTCTGACCAAGATCCCCTGCAACCAATTTTCCCTTTAGTTAATCACAAACAAATACGGACACACACTTCGTATTGTTCCAAAAGTTTGTGCGTTTAAAGAGTGTGCACTAGGTAGAGACCAAACACCAACCACAAAAGTCAAAACCACCAGTTTAAGGAGATCTAAATCTTCTTTTGTTGGTCATTCCAACGACACTGAGCACCCATAGGATCATTTCTTTTGGTACAGGATGAAATAAAAATTATACCCAAAACTTTCAGTCAATTACTCTTTCCCTCCCCACTACAACCAAATGTGAGTGAAAGATCAAACAGAGCTACTCTTTAAGACAACTAATATATGTTCACTTGCTTGCAACATAATGTTAACGTGCGATCCATGAACTACAGATTAATACTGGATATGCTTATATGACACACTTACCTATTAGACCAAATGTGTATGGCACATCTGGGCCTACTTCAGGAGGAGTAATAAACCAAAACTGCCTTGTTGTGAATCCAATTCCAACCTCATAGTAATATTTGGTGTTGAACTGCTCAAGAAGAACATTGATTCATTAAAAGAAACGTCTATATCTTCTCATATAGAAGCTTCAAGCTACGCATAATCGCATTGGAGTTATGGTGTTGAGCAATTAAGAGTCTTACCTCCAAATCTCTGATGGTACAGTGATGGATAAAACCAGACGTGTAATTGAAGTATCTATACGTGGTATATTTGCCCTTAGCCACCTTCTTTTCCTTGCTCTTCTCACTCCAGTAACGTACTACACTTGACCCTGTTTCATCCTGAGTTACCCAGGATACAATCACTGCTTTTCCCACAAGATCACCTTGTGTTATATGAACCTAAAATCCAGATCCACCACACATTAAAACTCTCTGAGAATAAGACCCGAAAATAAGAGCAAAAAAACAGTTTTCAATTATGTGCCATTCTCTCACTTTGCCACATGTGATTCAAATTTCCATACTTGAAATTTCTATTTCATAAGTTTTGAGAGAATCTGATATAATACAACAACAAAGCCTTATCCTACTTTTGAGCAAAAAAAAAAAAAAAAAAGCCTTATCCTACTAGCTGCAGTCGGCTACATGCATGAAGCCATTGATATTTGATATTTGACCGTACTGAAGTTCACACTACTGATATTTGAGAGAATCTGATATAATTTCAGAAATTTCATTTGATATTTGACAGTGCTGAAGCTCACATTAACGTTACAGTCAATAGACTAATCCTCATGTTAGCATAATATGATCAGTTTTTGAAACACAAGTATAGTATTAGCTTGGACTGCTTCAAAAATCAAGCGATTCAATGGGATTGAAAACAGAGATAAAACCAAGCAGGAAAAGGACAGAAAAGCAAAACTATATATCTAACGCAAAAAGGGACATCAAATTACCTGTTGGGGAGCATTATAGCCTGAAGGTACTTTAAAAACATCACTATCAAGTGGCATATCAATAGCCTTCTCATCTTTCCTAACGAAGGCGCTAGTTTTGCCGCCATTGCATGTCTCAGGCACATTCAGAAGCAAAGCCAAAAGCAGAGCTACTGCGACAAAACATCGAAAACCTAGAAGACGCATTTTATCGAATTCTAAAACATCTACGAATCGAGGTACCTGCCAGCAATCAATTTCGGCGTATTCCTCTTTGCCTTGTCCCCTTGATATATAGTAGTAGACTAATAAAATCAATTTACAATGGGCATGGCATAATGAAGGGAATATTCAAGGTTCTCTAGGAATTCAGGTCAACTAATGCCTAAGAATAAGGGATTAACTAGGGGATTATCTATATATAAACAACTTCTGCTTTTCTTGCCGTGTGAAATCAGAATCGTTTCACAGAACCACGGACACTACTGAAGATTCGAGCGTATTGTTTGCATATGACTTTGAAGCCCATAAGATGAATAGAAAAATAGATATGAGGGTGAGCGTAAGAGAGAGAGGTATAGTTGACTTTGGAGTTTCCCACGAAGACTTGTATTATAGGAATATAGTAATAGGGTATGAATCATGATTCGTTTTCATAACGGAAAAGCGGATCATTTGACCGATCACACATGTTATTTTATTTTAATTTATTTAAAGGGAGTTTCCACAGTCAACCGTCTTGTGATTGATATTTGACAACCAAAAAAAGGAACTCCTAGTATTTAATGTCCACAAAATTAGCCTTGCCGTCTTTATTTTTTATTTTTTATTTTTTAATTATATAAGGGTTTGAACTTTGGATTGGCCGATTTTTTCTACCGTATTGTAACTGGCAAGTTAGAATAAAATGCATTAGTTTCTGTAAAATTTTCATTATCATCTTTTTTTATTATAAGGGTTTGAACCTGACCAATTCTTTCTGGACTTGGCTTTTGTCATATATCTCTTACCATCCTTTTCCCTTCTTTTCTTTTTTTTTCTATTGTTGGATTAAGATTTCAATGGTCTAGATTTACCATCATTTTTTACCATCTTTTTCCCTCCTTTTCCTTTATAATAATATTCATATGATAAACCGAGCAGGTTGAGATCTTAATCCAATGGTAGAAAAAAAGAAAATGAGGGGAAATGATGGTAATGAGTATAGGACCAAAGCCAAATCCATTTTTTCTTCCTTACTGATAATTAACAAGTTATAATAAAATGCAAGATCTTGCATTCGCCATGTTTATTATTATTATTTTTTTAAAAAACAAAATATTCTCCTATTTTGAAAAGAATGGGCGGGGTGACAAAGAGAAATTAGCCGTATCTTATAACGTAATTATTATTTTTTGACCGAATATCACGTAATTTTTGTTACATCTTGCAATTATTTTGATTTGATTTCAAGTTCATCTTTAGGGTGTGCTTCGTAAAATATGCTCAAAAATTATTATTTGAAACTTCAAGTTAAATTATTTATACCTATCTGTCACAATAATTTTACAATATAATTTTTTATTTATTTAGAGTTTAAATTATTTTTGTTATTATTAAATTAAGATTTGTTGCGAATTTTCTGGAATTAAAATTTTAATCTATGAATTAGAAAAAACGTGTCTTCGAAGACAAAGAACAATCCATGGGCGCCATAATTGATGGGCACATGGTTTTATAGTAACAAATACTCGTAACTTATTAGGAGACTCCTATTATTAAAGCCTGTACAGGCCAAGAAAAAAGGTTTCTTATCAAGACGATAAGGTCGTATTCAACAAGTCACACCAACATGAATTTAGATCTCATTTAATTTGCCGTGAAGATTTTGTTGATCCATGATACTATTAAGCTTTTGCTAGCAGTATTCATTGAATGTTAAAAACAATATGTTTTGTTCTTGATTGGTTCTCGGGTCTTAATTTATTTGAATTCTTTAGGGAAAAAAATAGTGAAAGATACTTATATACTTTAGAAGTGCCACTTCATCTGTACCTGACTAATTAAAATATAACAACTCATCTTATTTTAATCCTATATGATATATGAGTTATCTACAAAAAATTTTAATTTTATGATTTTAGGGATGATGAAAAAGGAATTATTTCTTATTCTGTATTTGTGTGTTGTGTCAATAAGTCGGCTAGTGTATAATTGAAGTAAGGTTTATGCATCCAATATATTTAAAAAATAATAATTTTTTTTCTTCAGATACATATCAATAAACAGGATATCTTTTTTTTTTAATACAAATTTTTTTAGAAAGGGGGTTAAATTCACTCATGATTCAAGTGCAAGGTAAAATCTCCATTTTCTCCTATGTGATACCGATATTGAACAGACGAGCTACTTATTACTCTCGGCGTTAACCAGATCATAGAAGTTAGGATATCTCCCTCAACGTCTTAACCAACTCTAGTATAATAAACAAGATATCTAGTTACTAATGAAATGAACTATTGTGATTTATGAAGGACAGCCCACGAAAGTTAAAAACCTAACAAAACAAAACATTGTAACGACGTGAATGAATTAAAAAGGAAGTGACCTTTCTGATTGGAGAAGGATAGAAAAGGAGCTGCCAAAAAATAACAAAGACAGAAAGATAGAAAAGCACGTCGGCTACCAAAATTATGAAAATTTGAATCTGAAACAGAAGTTTTCACTTTGGACTTTTCTATGGTTAGCAGACGCGTTCGATGACCAAGGACGTCGTTTTCGCCTCCTTGAGGAATGAGGAGTAAGGACGCCAAGCCTGCGTGGAGCTCTCCGTCTCTCTCATGACATCGCGCATTCAATCTATCTATCTATACCTTATTGACTAAGGAATTTGGCTTACATCCCTTGCTGCCCCACGTTCGCTGCCGTCCGCTGCTTTAAATGTTTTATATTTTTTTTTTTGATAAATAGAATAAGTGACTATTTGCCTTAAAATAAAATTATTCATGAAATAGAGACTCTACTTTCTCATTTTTTTTTAAAAGTATGTTATTAATTTCTCTTTTTGATATAGTTTGCATAATATCCATACTCTTCAAATACAATTAAAAAATTGTTCTCTTTGTTTACCTTACATCAATAAAAAATGATTATTTCAATATTTTATAAGGAAAATTTCTCGGGGGAATTATTAAGAACGAAACGGATATTCTTAAAAATTTGAGTAATATTTCTTAAAGAAAATCAATTAGAATAGTTTTAACTAATTATAATGTCATCAACAAGCTTCTCTTAGCTTTTCAGTAAGAATATAATCATTTTTTCCTTTAAAATTTTCAAATAGCATTATTACATGATTTTGAAAAAAAAATCAAATTTTTTTTAAAAAAATCATTTTCAAAGCAAAACTAAACTTGAAGCCATTTAATAAAATTTTAAAAAAATGACGGGCTAGACCGTTTAAACCCCCAACCCTATATGGTTTTGCGCTTTTAGACCAGCCTCTTCTACGGATGCTCTAAATTTTAAATCTAGCCTTTGATGGACTCAGTCCGATTTCCCAACTCTAAAATTGTTATGGTTTAATTGTTGTCAACTTTTTTCGTATCCCAGCGAAAAAAACAAAAAACAGAGCAACGTTTTCCATATCATTACTTATTGATTAATAAATGGATGAATGAAAGAATAGGCTTGTAGATTGCTGGGACCAGGGCCTCAAAACCTTTTTCTTTCTTTCCCGCCAAGAAGAAGGCCATCACTTTTGATGGCTCACCCTTTATCCGCATTTTGCTCACATCCATTGGTGGGAACGTGCTCGTATTATGCTCTTTTTCGAAGGCGCAATTAAGTAGCAAACGTGATTTGATTTCATCGTTTTGGTCGGAATTGACTTATTATGGTTTGGTTTGATTTCATTGCCACACACTGAGCTAAGACTATTATTATGTCTAGTGGCATTTCATTCGTAGCCCTTCTTTGATTATTTGCCAAATAAATCTGCCCCTATCGCTACGCACAGCAATCTAAAAAATAAAGTGTTGAGGTTTATGTATTTTATATTTATAGTAATACTAGTATTGATGAGAAATAGCGAAAGACAAGGAAAAATTGAAGAGAGTCTTCGTAAAACTGTTTTAGTGCATGTTTGTAAAACAACAAAATTATGATTTTAGAAGCTCTATTTTCTTGGTCGAGACAAAACTCTTCTCACATTCTTACGTAAATTGTAAAAACTATTCTTCAAAAACTAATCCAAACATATAATTAACCTCTAATATTGTCAAATCTCTCTACAACATTTATAGGTTATTAGTAGCATGATTTATTTCTCAAACTTCGGATCCTAAGACCAGTTTTTTTCCCTACCGCGTAAAAGCCCAGTTCACTGTTTAGCTAGCACAGAGTCTCAAGCTTCTAAGGAATCCAATGCATCAGGCCCATTTACTTTAGCCCATGAACATGGCTGGTTGACGTGGACTGGACCAGGCCAGTAAGTTTTTGAATTATATATTAAAAAAAAGGAAGTAAGTTTTTGAATTACTACATCCATCTTGTCTCTAATATAAGACAATCACCTAATTCGATTAGATTAAGGAATTTGATTTGATTAGTTAATATAACATGTACTAGTAGTATTTTCTAAAACACGATAATCATCTTTCTTATTTCCTCATTCTATCTTTTCTTGATTATTGTTTTGAGGGAATATCAATAGGATAAATCGGAAAAAGCTTGATAAATATGAAGAATATGTTTTATATTTAGGATCAAAATCAATTCCTCAAACATCTTATATTAAAAACTGGAAAAAGTTTCATTTATGAAAAAAAAAAAACATGGGTGATGGAGGGTAAAGACCTCCTCGTCCACCATAAATTCTTACATGTTCCTAATGTCTCACAACATCCCATGACGAATGAAATCGTAACAACTCAAGTGTTTTTATCCTATCTGTCAGGTATGCGTCTATTCTTCCTCTTACTTTCATTCTAATCCTTTTCTATAAATACATGTATTTTTGTAATAAGAGGGTGCAAAAAAAATGTGTAGGCACTGTCGGGCTAAAGGAAGCATGGTCTGAAATCTTTTAAGAGAGTGACTCTATACTATGTCGGGGGAATATTTATGATGATAACATCAACATCCATCTCGTGGCATTGGCGAACTAAAGAATTGACACATCAATTAGTTTCTCTTGATATGAGATCAAAAGTGATAGTCTAGTCACATATTAGGAGATGACGAATTTGTCTAATATGACCGTTGATAGGATGATTTCAGAATAAGTTGCTATTAATTAGATACAAGGCGTCGATAGAGTCGCCGACGACAATTTTACGATAAGTGTGAATCCGATTAAAGGCGAGAGGCTTTCATGAATCCTCGTAACCCAACTAAATGCGTGCTTTTTAATCTCTCCTCCCCTCATGCGTCACTCTTCTGGAAACTCTCTTTCTAAATTAGACAATTACCAATGGATTTGACTCCTATTCTCTTTTTTATCACGGTAGTTGGATTGAAATATCAATGTTTAGATTTAATCTTTTATAAAAATATTATTTTTAAATATTTTTTAATAACTTAATATTTTATTAATATTTTTATAAAAGATTAAATCGAGCAGATTTCAATCCACCAGTTGAAATAAAGAATGAGAAGGGAATAGGATGAGAGCCAAATCCATTACGAACACCACTCCTTTATCTTTCTTTCCCCACTTACACGTCCTTCTCCATCGTATTTTGTATTCTTTCATAATATCTATTTAATTTTGAATTCGATAATCTTTGGGGACATTCATACATATAAATTAACACAGATTCTTCTGGTTGGCAAAAAAAAAAAAAAGAGAGAGAGAGAGAGAGAGAGAGATTGTCGGAGGACAACCCACACACAAGAAATATAGCTAGCTCAAGTGAAATTAAACAAGCGGCAAACACAGTACAAAACATTAAACATTGACCAGTCGCTACATTATGCCTAAATCACTTTTAATTTAAATTTGCAGTATTTTTTGGGGCCTCGAGACAATATGCTACTAAACTCCAAAGTATAAATGGCTAAAAGTAGAGCGAAGAAAAACTTAGGGCCAGTTTGGTTCGATTTGATTGCATTTTGTAGTGCAATACGATACGATACAATGATAGTGCAATGCAATATTAATTACAGGCTTAGTGTTTGATTTGATTTACAAGCAATGTGTATTGAGTTATTTTAAAAAATAATTATTTAAAATTAATATATCACACAAAGTCTATTTTAGCCTTAACATAGTCTTTGTAGAAAAAATTGTTAAGAGTTGTCTGCCACCTCATTAGAACCATCGCACTACCTCACCGAGAATCATCCGATGGTAGTGCTTATGGTGGTGGAGGCGACAATAACAAGGGTGTGGTGGTGGTAGCAGCAACAACAACTGTGTCGACATTGTCATGCTAGAGGTAGCAACAATAGTGAAAGTGGTGGCAGCAGTAGTGGCGGTGAAGGAGGAGGAGATAGCGGCGGTGACAATAATAAGAGGTGGCGGTTTGTGGAGGAGGAGGTAGTGGTGGCAGCGGCGGTGACAAGGAACGGCAATAGAGAAGGTGGTGGCTACAACGGTTACAAGTAGTTGTCATGGTAGAGGTGCCGATGGCGATGACGGGGCGGAGGAGGCAGTGGTGGTAATGGTTGCGGTGTGGAGTGGTGGTGGGTGGATTAGGACAAGTAAAATAATCATAAATAAAACTAAAAGATAAATTGAACTTTTTTAATTAGGTAATGATGTAGTAATGAGTATTTATTAGGGACGTGTGAATGGACGTATGAATGGAGATTACCAATTTTTTGGTAATCATCATTATCATGGTAAATTATATTGCTATATTTTAAAAAGCAACCAAACCCTCTAATTTTAATAATGTAATCATGATTCAGGTTGAATTAAATGCGCTCTTAATGATTAAGAATGTGTTTGATTTCTCTTGATATTGTCACAACTCACAACACAACCATGCATTTTAGCATATTCAAGAGCCATTTGTTGGCCTTTTGTCGGAATTCAAAAGGCATATGCATTTATAAAATTGGGATTCCGATCTATAAGATAAGCAAAGTAATTAAACATTCATTCCAAAATTAGTTACATCATACAATGATACAATAATTGAGTTATATTGTCATGAGTCATAACAAATCAATATACAATATTAGAGCTATAGTAATTAGTAAGCAACACTATTATAGTCATAAGTAAACAATACCATTATATTCATTCATACAATGTACATGTAAATAATCTAACCCTTCTAATAAAAAATTCTATTCCGAAATATATTGTAAACGATACATCCCATGACCCCCAACAACCACCTCACCCAAAAGTATAAAAATTATTCCTTAAGCTAATCATTATTTCAATATTTGTTTCAGAATAAAATCTTATAATATTTTTAAATATTTATTAATATCTTATAAAATTTTCAATTATTTAATTATTTTTTTAGGTTATAATAACCTAAAAATATAATTTGTAAATATATTATAATTATTAAAAAATAAAATTTATTTTTAAAGTTTATCTGATAATTGAGAATCAAGAAGTGTTTCAAAGATAAAGTCTTACACAAAATATTTTATTTATAAAAATTTTATAAGATTTTATTCTTGATCTTCTTAATGTCCCGGCGGTGATTTGTTTATGTATTTTTCTAATTAATTAAAATCATCAAATTCTATATATAATTTTAAAATCATTTTAATTATATTAACACCTATATTCTGTTAGTTCCCAAATTCCAACTTCTCCCTTCTAATATAATATGGAACTATATTGGGAAAAAATCAATTACAAAAGTGGATCTCAACTCGATATTTTTTAAAAACATTCGACGCGAGTCTTAAAAATTGTTGGAAAAAGAACATATCATCAATATAAACTACTAAACCTTGTAGCCGACCATCTATTGGTCCATGTAAAACACATCAATTGGTTAACAAATGTCTCTTTGATTACTTGGCGTTTATTATTTGGTCCACCGTGTGTCTTAGTGTCTACTTGGATATGCTGAAGTTTACGGTCTTCGTAAGGAATTATTTCATTGGGCAATGGTGTCACCTTTAACATCAACTCATTTATTATATTCTTATTGTTCCGATGAAGCTGGTATGTCCTCTAATGAGTAATGGTTAAAGTCATCGCAGGGATTCATTTTCATTGGGCAAGGGTGAAGCCATTTATAACATTCCATTTATTAGATTCCCATGGTTCCAACGAAATTGATATAATCTCCATGGAATGGCCTTTTAAGTCAATGGGTTATTGGGCCGATAAGCTGTTTTAAATGTTCTCCTTTTCATTTCGCTTGAATAATCGCCTTCATACCAGTTTCCCCTGGTTTATCATACTCCCAATGAATTTTTCAAGTAGATTTGGGAAATTGTGATTAATCCACATTTATGGAGTACCGTAGTCTTTAGCATTTCCCCATGGGGTGATTAAACCAATTTGTTTCTATTTAAACCCCACTTGTCAAGTGCTGAAGATAGAGTTGTAAAACTTGGAATACATCACGGTATATCTGCTTCCCTGAAAATGTCGACGTCCGAGTAAGCACCTTCCTTCAACTGGATTGCACACGTCACAATTGGAGCATATGTGTTAGAGTGGTTGACAATTACTGGGAAATTCCCCCGACCAAACAGCACCGCCAAATTACGTTTCATGATGTGCTAGCTGACTGTGATGTTCGTTGTTGTTCAATATTTTTAATGCTTACGTTGTGTAGATATGCGTTATACCATATTTCATTCCGTTTGATCTAACTACCTGATCATCTGCTGTAGGGTTACCTTGCTGTTGCTATCATGCGTCGGCGTGATATGATGAGAAGGCTATGTGGTGTTTTAGTCCCTGGTATTGTTTCATTCTAAAGAAGTTTTGTGTTGAGCGAGGACCGAATATTATAAATCCCGATCTGAAGATTGTTATAGAACCATTTACACAGATTGCATTTGTGTCTAATATTATATCAAGACCAGAGACCATTTTCCAGCCCCTACTCCCATTAGCTGCTACCACCATCTGCGAACCCACTTTGATAAGTAATGGTTTATTATCAGCAACTTCTTCGTAGCATTGTTTACAATATTCATATCTTAAAATTTCATTTTACGTGCAAACATGTTCTTTCCTTCACAGATTTGGTTGGACTAGTGACTTCTGTTTTTCCTTTGACCGAAGTTGTGATACACGGCGAGACCATTTACCAGCTGAATTTTGAGATGATGGATGAGAGGTTTTTTTGGCATCTAGATTATTTTCATCGTTTTTTATATGTGCGGTTTTTAAAGTTTTTAATACTAACTACCTCATTATGGGTGACGATGAGAAGGCTGAGTGATTGGTATTTCTTAAAAACAAAAAATTATAATTACCAAATGGAAAATTTGTGTCACTTTGTTGATATAAATTCGTTATATCACTTGCAGATGGGAACATCTACTTCAAGAGTCATTGTGATTTGTCCCGTGCGCACTTCGATTACAACCATCCAGCCGTAGTTGACTTCCGTGTTCGACTCATGCAACTGTCTAATGCTGAGGTCAATGAAGAAGATGACTCTGAAGAAAGTTAGCAGCATGTAGCGAACAGACCCAATGAAGCTGAGGAGAAGAAATGTTTTTGGACTTGTTGAAGTTTTTATGACCTGTTTTTTTTATTCTCCTTTTAAAGTCAGTTTGCAATAGCACTGCCTATGTTGTTTACCTTCCAGTTTGGTCTGTTTATTTTGAGAATGCAGTTGACGTTTGATCAATTAAATTTTAATGTCACTTTACGAATTTTCGCTACTTGAGTTCTTTGAATATTTCATACGTTTGAGATGTTCAGTTTGCATGGACGGAATAAGTAAGCATTTACCTTATTAGTAACTGAAATAACAGTTACTATTTACCAGTTACTTGACAATAAGATAATTCCAGTTACCATGTTTCACCTTACATGATTAAAGTTTTTTTATAAAAGTATTTTAATTTCCTTAATTAGAAAGATGTGTATTTTTAACAGTATTTATTTTGGAAATTAAATTTCTTAGTTGCACCGTTTCGCCTTCCACCAAAAAACACCTCCCAACGTCGCCATTTGTACTGCAATAACTGCACTGTCATTGTTTATAAATACGAAAATATTTATGCGTTAACTTGATGGTAACTCTCACCAAAACTTCTAAAACGGAAACTTGAGTTGGAGCCCATTCGGTCCGTCCAACAATATGGATTTCTCTTTGCAAAGTGTCGCTGAAGGATTTTCAGATTTCATCCTGACGTTGAGAGTTGATCGTATTATTCAGAGATTTGTCCACAGATCTTCCTCTTTCCCTAGACGGCCAACGCTGGATCTTCAGTCCGTAGACCTAATCGTTTTTGACGACACGGTCAGTCCATCAAAAATTTAAAAGTCCATTTTGATCCGTAGTCCATTTTATTCCAGCAATTAATCTGTTGTAAATCTGTTTGTTTTCAAGATGAATACACGCATGCTTGTAAGAATCACGTCTGTCGACTTGATGGATAAACACTGCTGGAAGATAGTTGAAGGTGGCTTATATGAGATTTCAAAGTTCGTTGTCAAAGATTCAGGCGAAGGTGTCCATCAGTTTATCCACATTGTTATAACTCAAGCATCCACGATCGCTCCTATTTTGACTCAACAAATTCTGGAAAGATTATTTCTGCTTAATTTGGTCGACCATTGCAAGTGGTGGGGTGTTCAAAGTAACACCTCAGTCATTGGTAGTTTCTTCGTTTTTTGTTTTCCTTCTTGCGTCATTTACCATCTCTGGATGTTGTCTCAACCGTTATGCGGTTACTTTATATTTTTTTCCAAATGTTTCAGATGTGTGTGGCATTTTAAAATCCTGCTATCGTTCTTCAAATTATAAGTTTAGGAGGGTTTATACCATGGGGTTGATTTTGGAGTTGGAAGACATTAGGTAAATCCTGTTTTTACTCCACTGTTTTTTTTTTTTGGTCTTCTCAGTTTAAAGAATCTGTTTACATTTTGCAAGATGTTTCTTACTCGCAGGAAGAAGTTTGTTATTCGTTTTATATTGCATGGTGAGGCTTTAGCAAATTCAGAGTTGCTGCTTCAATCCGCGAGGAATGGATGTACACCTTTCATCATTGTTCAGTACGTCAAGTTTAAACAGATTATAGAAGGAGGTTTGTTGAAGATTAATTCAATGGATAAACAAAGACTATTTCGATTGCACATGCTGAACATATTTTTCGTTTTGTTAATATTGAACAGGTGTTGAGTTAGAATCCTTCTGCGGAGCTTCCCGTGTGTACGTCGATCCTGATTTCCCTGAGGTTGCAGATGCAAAGAGGACAGTGATGAATATTTGAATGTGTTTATTTGTATAAGTTTTTTTGAAGGTTTTTTTAAGGAATCATTATATCTTTGTTATTTTGTTTATTCAGACAAGTTCCATGGCAGTTTTTTTTTAACAGACTGAAAGTTAATTTCATGCACATATGCCGACGTACCTTATGGTTTTCGTATTTGCTTTTGTATTTGAGTTAATTTAATCCAAATATGCCGACCTATTATATGGTTTTCATATCTATTTTCATCCATAACTTAATTCAACTTTTTTTGAACAAGTGCAAACCCAATGAATATAGTATTAAACCGTCTATTAATAAGTACAAAAGCAAGAACATCAACCCACTAAGTTTTTTTTTAAAAAAAAAATTTTGGACTTCTTTTGCAGTAGCAACATTTACGTTGAATTGGGTGTGCCTGTTGAAATCTGAGATCAGTGGAATTAATTAAATGCAGAAGTGGTAGTTGCACTCTGTATCCAAGATCATTAACTTAAAGATCTACGTTATATTTTCAACGGTTATTTATTACTGCGCGTTTTAGGATCGATTTCTCTATCAGATATTAAATTCTTTAATGGACGCAGGTGGTTGTTAGAGTACGTTTCCTGATACATTGTTTTTTTTTTTTGGTCTTCTGGCTGTCACTTGAACTGCATGTAGAGACAAGTTAACAGTTACAATCCACCCATATTTGTGATGAGCTATTATGTTTTATAGTAGAGTTATTCCTGATATATATGAATGCATCAGGAATGTAAGCGTTAACCGTGGCTCATATATTGAACCTCACATCCAGATGCCATTGAGTTTAAAGGAATGTGTACAGGTATCAATGATCGCATTCAATTTTATTCGCCGAAGTCAGCCAAATACCTTATTTGGTTGGTCATTTTTGCTGATACTCATTAAGTAGTAAACATTCTCGAGGTAGTGAAATGATGAAAATCTCAGTGTACAGATGGACTTGAATTTAAACAGATGTGAGGTGGTATTGATTGGCTTCTTGACTTTAGTGCATTTCGCTTGAAATACTCATTTGTTATTGTTCAGTTTTGCTGCTACATTAAAATTAATTTACATTTACGACGCCCATAAATCTCGCCTAACTAACTCCATCAGTAATCCATTTTTAAATTTCTATTAACATAATCGAAAATTCAACGAAAATGAGATGTTAAGTAAGGTACACAATCTTCAATATGCGGATAGAAATTAAGTTTTCGTCTTATGGTTCCAATGCTTAATACTTAATGCACGTTAAACCGAGTCAAGTGCCAGTAATTGTCAAACAATGTCCAGGAAAATAAATATTCCAATTTTATTTGATAAAATTATAACATGCTACTTAGTTCATGCTCTTACACTTTGTAAAAATCTTCATGTACTATTAATAATTTGGTGTGATTCATATATATTGCAATCAGTTTTTTTCCCACTGATGCGAAACTAATTTATGGGGATTACATATCTATCAAATATTTAATGAAACCATCTAAACTACTTACTACTTAGGTTCATTATACGGGTAGGTGTTGACTTCCGTCTGATTTATTGCCTTGATATGCAATCTCCTCCCAATTAGGCGTATTTTTCCCCCTAATCAATTATAGATATCCTCTTACCAACGTAGATGATCAACATTTATTAAACTTTTGCAGTGGTTAAATCTCTCACATCCAACCTTTTACAAGCTATCGATTATAGTGTTTGAGTTAGTTTTCACGCTGTGTTGTTCCCCTCCCTTCTCATGCATCTTTAACATTGTTAACGACACAGTGTCATAACTGGTACAGGATATGGTGAGAACACTTTTATCTGACATCAACGATAGCAAGGAGATATGGTCTGTACATGCAAAAGTGCTAAGAAAGTGGGTTGTCAGGAGGAAGACTAGTCCTTTCGCGGTATGGAAGATTGGGATGTTGCTGGTTGATGAAGAGGTTAGTATGTTGTTTTCAGGATTAACATTTTAAAATCAAATAACTACTAACTGTTACACGTAAACTAAGTACGTTTTGTGTTCACGTTAGCTTACAAGAGTTGAGGTTGCTGCTACTCACAAAAATGCAATAGATAAACTGCATGACGAGCCTAAGGAAGGATTGGTTTACAAATTCCAGAATTTTCAAGTAATTGAAAAATAAGTATAGAGTTACAGCGCATCCGTGGAGGTTTATTTTCCATCCATATACTTATATTGAAGAAAGGATGAGTGCATTGCGGATGAAGCCTACAATTTCAAATCCATTGTAGACATAGATCAAGGCAATGTCGCAGACGGCGGTTTAATAGGTTTGGATACTCACCATTATTTAATGTCAATTTTTCCCTATTTTCCGTTGGTATATAACGGAATTTGTTAATGTTAATCGACACGGTTTTGGAATTTTTCTTTTTTAAAAAAATGACCTTTCATTGGCACATATGTTATTGGTTTCTTGCAAGCCTTTGGACGGTTTGCGAGGACCAGAGAAGGGAGAGTGACGTTATTAAGAGGTCGAATTTTTCCTTTGCTGATCAGAAGTAAGATAGTTTTAAATACCATTTTCAAATTATCCAATATTAATGGTTGAGCTTTTTATGTTAATTCCATATCTTTACTAATTGCTGGTGAGAAAATATTAATTTGTGATTTAGTGAAAATTCTATCAATGTAACTCTTTGGGGAGATTGTCTTGAGGAGACTTATGCGAAGAAAAAGGAGGATATGGAACCTCCAATAATCGTCCTTGTGCGTTTTGCTAGGTTGAATAAGAACACGGGTGATGTTTATCCATCTTTTATTTCTTACAAAAAAATTAAATAGTAATTTATAACATGCTTATGATATACGTTATCATCATCTACATCCGTATAGAATATGGACATTTGAGTAACGCTTTCAATGCTACACTGGTAATTCTTAATCCCAACATTCCAGAGGCACGTTTGTTGAAGGAAAGGTATGTTCATATTTCTCCAAATGTTACCAAAACAATTGGTAAATGCATGGTTATCTCCAAACCATTGATACTTGACGGCCAATTTCATGTGCAGATTAAGTGAAGATTCTGTTGGTACCCAAATGTTTAGCCAAATCTCTAACATCGAACAACCTAGCTACACAACTGAGTCCCTCCTTCATTTTCGAACAAGGATTCCATTGTGTGATGTCATAAAATTAGATGAGGTACATAACTGAAACTAGTAATGCATTTCTTTTTGTAATTTTTTCTCCTGTCCCGGATGTTTACCATGAACTATTTTCTTGGTTTTTTATTAGGATTGTGATGTTGTGACTAAGGTGACTATTCAGAAGGTAGAAACATTCTATGGATGGTCATATGATGCATGTCCCTGTGATAAGAAGCCTGAGTATCAGTCAGATGGCTCTCTTAGATGTTCAAAATGTAACAAAAATGTTCTCATTACTGTTCCGAAGTAAGAAGAAGTTAAATTACAAGTTTATTATTAAGTAATTCTACTTCTGCTTTGAGTTGATAATGAGTTCATAATTATACTTTATTGTCTAGATTCAAGGTTCACTACCAAGTATATGACGATACGGGGAAGTGTTACGTAATCTTCTTTGACCGTCAGGCTCCTGAATTATTGGGTAAATCTGCGGCAAAGATTAAACAGGAAATGATAAAGGTTGTAATAAATGCAATACATTTTTTTTAGCACTTCACAATAGAAGGAATTTAAATTTGTGAGTTTTATACATATCTACTTGCTGTTTATGTAGGAGGGGCAAAAATCTTGTTCGAAGTGTTGGATGAGATATCTCGGTAAGGTGGTCATTGTTAAACTAAGGATTAAAAGTCACAATATCAAACATAGGTCAAGCATTGGCGTGACTCGGCTTTGTGTTGACAATCACTTAGTTCAACAGTTTCAGTATACAAATCAACAGGTTAACATTATTGATCACGAATTTTACTGTTTTCTAACATTATTGATCACGAATTTTACTGTTTTCCCCCTTAAAAAAATTCATATTTGAGATATTCATTAATTTCTAATTTTAAATTTGTAGGATCCACCTCCACAAGTAGAGGATCCACAACAACAAGTAGAGGTACAAGGAAGTACTTTTTGTCCACTTTTAAAAACTATGCTACTACCAATAATGAATACTTTTTTCCTATCGGGAATTGTCCGCTTCAAGGGAATCTGTCAAGATTGAATCGGACATTAATGTCATTGAGGATGATGATAACGCATTGTCACGAGATAAAAACTCCTTGATTGTAACTCCAAAAGGAAGCTTGTCACCGGTGAAATTGAGTCGGTTGCGTGGATTTAGGACTTTGAGCTTCCTACACCCAAGTTTAGCACCACCAAACCGGTCAAAGATATTAAGAAGGAGAAATGAAATTTGGTTGTTATGTAGTATCGGATGTTATTGTTTCAAGTCCAAATAATTTCGTTGTTATGATTTACCAAAGGATGGTTTATTTTGATAATTTACTTCATGAAATATGGATCATAAGCATTTCCTATCCCACCATACAATAAACATATTGATCATACTACGAAGATATTATCCGATTGCCGGTAAAAACCTTACATGATTTATAGATTACAAACAACTTAACAAGTTGCAATTAAAAAGTTAGGGAAGTCATTAATTGATGGCGAAAAAAAGGTCATTGAACTTAAGCATGCAATTTGTTCATCATTGATGTTGTCGAGATAATTATGTCAAATGTTGAAGTTTATTATAAAATAAGTTGGTATTGAACAAATTCCGTAAGCCACTTACTCAACACACAACACAATTTTACCGTCGCTGTCGGCTTGAAGTGATCATACAACATGTTTACCGAGATGATGACCCCATTTGATGAATTTAATATATTAATGGCTATTAATTTCTTGGGAATGTGTTCATTATCTCATCTTACCTGTACTGAATTTTCTATAAAACATTCATTATAGAATTAATGGTCATGGTCAATTAATATGTTGTCGGTCGTTGTTTGCAATCTTCCATTCGAGAATGCAAAATATTTGACTTCCAACTGTCCTGACTTTTACTGCGTTAATTGTATTAAATGATGTTGATCATCTCCATTACATCCCAGATTTGGCGATCCATGCCATCTAACGTCAGGAAAAAGTAAGTCGGACGGCAAGGATGCAGTCTACTCTACATATTGAAGTTTATGTGCTTTGATATGAATGACAACATGGATCTCTATTCCCAACTTGAGGCAATAGTACTTCCACTTGGTTATAAAACCAACCTATCTATGAAAACCGTTATTTGGAAAGCTTGAAAACACCACAGACAGTAGACATGAAGAAAAAGCGAACGGAAGGAAGCAAAGCACAGCTGACTCATGGAGCAGGTAAGTAAGTTGTATTGCATTTAACGTTTAACATTGTTCGGACTGATTCTCATTATTGTATAATGCGAATACAAGTGTAACTTTTTTCGACAACAAAACATGTACAGGTAACCGTCGTTTTCCTAATGCGTCATCAACGAATAATGTTGACACTACAAGTTCTGTGTACAGCAACTCTCTTCGCCCGTTACAGATTTATTCTGGCAATACATCGATGGAGAATGTTAATGGAACACCATATTCTGGGATTCTTAGACCGTTGAATAAGGTCGATATGCATTCTGCTCTAACTGACATCACCAACAGACACAATAATCGAGATTTCATCAACAGTAACATCAGTGGATTAACAGTTGAAGGCAGCATCAATTTAACTCCATCTGTTGTCCCTACATCATATTCAGTCAACCAAAAGAAACATGAAAAAAGGAGGTTGGAAGAAATAAGTCAGGTAGCAACAGACTTGTGCACCAGGTTAGATGACTCACCAAATCAAAGTAAGTACTACAAACGAATTTGCATGCCTTTTCGAGTTATATAACATTCATTTATGATTAACATTTAGCTATTGATCTGATTTTTTATACAGATATTTTGAATGGCACACAAGACACAGGAACCAACCTGCCTCAATTATTGCATTCAAGTTATTTGGACGAGGGGGATGCTGTCTATGATTGCAAATTTTGTGGTGCTCAAATGTGGCTTTCTAAAGGTTTAAAAAGAGTCAAAAAGAGTGAATATCCGCAATTCAGCATGTGTTGTGGTAATGGAAAGATACGTCTCCCCTTATTAAAACCTCCACCTAAAGAGCTTGGTGATTTGTTTTACATGAAAGAAACTACATATTCAAAATTTTTTTTGAAGAATGTACGTTCGTACAACAACATGTTTTGTTTTACCTCAATGGGTGGCCAAATTGACCATTCGATTAACTCAAGCGGTGGAGGTCCTTATTCATTTGTACTTTCGGGTCGAACCATCATTTGATCGGTAGCCTAATGCCCCCAGAGGGAAATCCTCCAGTATACTCGCAGTTGTACATTTACGATATTGACAATGAAGTATCAAATCGA
The DNA here is from genome assembly GCA_019022655.1 of Acacia acuminata. Classification (NCBI taxonomy): domain Eukaryota; kingdom Viridiplantae; phylum Streptophyta; class Magnoliopsida; order Fabales; family Fabaceae; genus Acacia; species Acacia acuminata. Next base: position 670,897 of record JAFJYI010000174.1, read on the forward strand.
ATTTCTGCTGTGAGGTAAGTTTTAAATTTCATGGTTATTTACACTAAATCTTTTCAAGTTGGAAAAAAATGTCATAATATTTTTAATTTACATTTCAGCCGTCATGGTGTTGCAGAAGAGTTGGATCCTAACATTGTCAAAATGTTGAAGGATTGTCTTGACAAGAACAACAGTATAGTTAGACATTATAGGTCTGCTGCAAATATAATTAAGCAAAATGTCTTTCATGATGTTAGCATTCGACTAATTAGAAGTAGCAACTCAAATACAAGCTCCAACCAGTATGATTTGCCTACAACTTCTGAGCTTGCTGCACTAATTGTTGGTGATTTTGACAACTCATACACAACGAGAGACATCATTGTGAGGAAGCAATCTGGAGGTTTACAAAGGATAGACGAATTACACATGGCATATCTCCCTCTACAGTATCCTTTATTATTTCCGTACGGGATTAATGGGTACGACTCATCAATTGAACATGCTGAGGAGTCATTATCCAAAAGAAAAAAGAAGAAGAAATTGACTCCTAAAGAGTACTTGGCATTCCGTCTAATGAGAAGGAGATCTGAATTGTCAATCATTTTACATGCTAAGAAATTACTTCATCAATTTATTGTTGATGGGTACTCGATGGTTGAAAGTGATAGACTAGCCTACATTAGAATGCATCGAGGGAATTAAGAGTTGATCATGCGGTGGTATTTCGGATGCGGTTACCGGTGAGACAGATCCCTCGTCTACGGGACGACGAGTCATTCTACCTTCTTCTTTTACTGGTGGTGCTAGATATATGATTCAAAACTACCAAGATGCAATGGCTATTTGTGCGTGGGCTGGATATCCAGATATATTTATAACATTCATATGCAACCCAATGTGGCCTGAGATCACTCGTCATTGCGATGAATATGGATTGAAGCCATGTGACAAACCAAATATCTTGAGCAGGATATTCAATTTGAAATTACAAAAATTAATGCGTACTTTGAAGGATGAAAAGATTTTTGGAACTATCAAAGCGGTATGTTTTTTACCATCTACTTTTAATGCCATGATTTTTAAATTCTTACGGGAATTCAATTTATGCAACATTGCCTTATAATTGTATAAGTTTATTCCCCTAAAAGTATGTTAAATTGCTCAATTTATTCATATGTCCCATACATTTAAATGCAAACACACCATTAAAATCTAATATTTGTTTTAATTTTTTTATTAAATTACAGAAGTCTACACAATTGAATTCCAAAAGAGAGGGTTACCACACGCTCATATTATTTTGTGGTTGGCTGAAGTGGATAAATTGATGACACCTTCTGATGTCAACAAGTTAATTTCCGCAGAGATACCAAACAGAGATGTAGACCCGGAATTATATGAATTAGTTGGAAGCTATATGGTTCATGGTCCCTGTGGTAGATTGTTACGATCCGCGCCTTGCTCCAAAGATGGTCGATGTACTAAATACTTTCCAAAAAGATTTACGGAGCGTACTGTGGTTGATGAAAATGGCTATCCTACTTACCGTAGGAGGAACAACGGACGTATGGTGACAAGGAAAGGCATAGAACTTGACAACAGATATATTGTTCCTTATAATGCAAGGTTGTTGAAATTATTTGGTGGTCATTTGAACGTTGAAAAGACAAATCAGTCACGTGCCATCAAATACCTATTCAAATACATTAGCAAAGGCCATGATCGTGTTATTGTAGGAATATACAATTCGAATGATAATCCATCTTCCTATCAAACGGTTGATGAAATTTCTCACTACCTAAATTGTAGGTATGTTTTTGCTTGTGAGGCGTCTTGGAGGATTTTTAGCTTTGATATTCATCATAGACAACCACCTGTGGAAAGACTGAGTTTTCATCTTCCACATCAACAGTCTGTTTACTACAGTCGAACAGACAACATGTCATCTGTGGTTAACAACCCAAGAGTTAAAGAATCTATGTTCCTTTCTTGGATGGAAAAAAATAAAGATGACCCATTTGCAAGAACACTTACTTATTCTCAATTTCCAAACTACTTCACCTTTGTTAAGGAGAAAAGGATATGGAAACTTCGGGAACGTGGATTTTCAGTGGGAAGATTGGGTCATTGTACACCAGCTCAAGGCGAATTATACTATCTCCGTTTGTTGTTGACAAAGGTTCGTGGGGCAAAGGATTATGCAAGCATAAGGACAGTGAGTAATGTTGTTTATCCGACATTTAGAGAAGCATGTTATGCACTTGGTTTGTTAGATGATGACAAAGAGTATATAGATGCAATTAAAGAAGCGTCGGTATGGGCTTCAGGCAACTACCTACAGCAATTCTTTACCAACATGTTATTAAGTCATTCTCTATCTGATCCAGCTATTGTTTGGGAGCGAGACGAAAGAACTTATATGTGAAGATTTATTGCTTATCAATCATAGGGACCAACGTTTTTCAGGTTTGTATTAAGTCGAATTCGATATGTGATTTTAATGTTTAATAAATTATTACATATTACGATTAAATTTCATCTCAATCAAACCAGTTAATTATGGCATGTTTAGAATTTTATAGAATGCGAAAAGGGGATAAACTTAATATCATATGTTTAATTCATTTAGTTAATATGTTTGATTTGTTTACATCCAATATATATAACTTAAACATGAATGATGAAATTGAAATGAAATTTCTTTTTGCAAACAAATGTGATACAGATTTGCAGATTACAAATGCCAACAAAGAAGCTGCAGGTCTAGCTACCATTCAACAACTTTTGCTACGCAATGGTCGATCACTGAACGACTACCCATCCATGCCTAAACCTGATGATGATTTCATGATAGACACATCATCCCAACTCATTCTACAAGAGCTTAACTACAACAAAGAAAAAAGAGGGAGACGTCCAGTAGATTACAACAATTGATGACTGAAGAACAAAAGAAAGTGCATGACGAGATAATTGGTGCAATATCTTCAAAAAGAGGAGGTTTTTTCTTTGTGCATGGGTTTGGAGGAACAGGTAAAACATTTATATGGAATTCATTGACAGCTTCAGTCCGAGCAAGTGGTGGTATCATTCTTAATGTAGCTTCAAGTGGAATAGCAGCCACTCTATTACCGTCAGGAAGGACCGCTCATTCCAGATTTTGTATGGCCAATTGATGTCAATGAAGACTCCATATGTTCGATTACTCACCAATCATCAATTGCAAATTTAATCCAAGCTGCTAACTTAATCATTTGGGATGAAGCGCCAATGGTTAAGAGACATTGTGTCGAAGCCTTAGATCGGACGTTGAGGGATTTGATGAAGTGTGATTGCATATTTGGAGGTAAATGTATCGTAATGGGAGGTGATTTTAGGTAAATCTTGCCAGTTATCCCAAAAGGTGGGTGAGCTGAGGTTGTTGATGCAACTATTAACGCTTCTACTCTTTGGAAAGAATGTAGATTACTTCAACTAACGAAGAATATGAGGTTGACGTCTTCAACTAATCAAGTTGAACAAGAAAAGATTAAATCATTTTCAGATTGGTTGCTAAATGTGGGAGACGGTGCCATTGGTTTGCCACATGATGGTTTCCCTGACATCACTATTCCCTCGAGTTGGTCCTTTATGATGATAGTAATCCAATTCGTTGCATTGTTGAAGCTACATACCCAAATTTGCAAGAACGGTTATTTGATGACAGTTACCTAACCAATAGGTCAATACTTACTCCCAGAACAGAAAATGTGGATATATTGAATGAGTACATTTGTTCATTGTTGCCCGGTGATGCAGTTGAGTACTTTAGTTCCGACTCTATAGGGCGTGCAGAAGACACTAATGGAAGTTTTGATGATCTGTATGACACAGAGTATCTCAATGCAATTAAATGCTCAGGTATACCTCATCATAAATTATTGTTGAAAGTTGGTGTGCCCATTATGTTGATAAGAAATATTGATCAGGCAGCAGGGTTGTGCAACGGTACAAGGCTACAAATTACACAACTTGGGAAAAATGTAATTAAGGCTAAGGCATTGAATAGAACAAGTGTTAGTGAAGATATTTTGATTCATAGAATGGATATGAACCCATCTGAATGCAGACTTCCGTTCACTTTGACAAGACGACAATTTCCCATCATCATTTCATTTGCAATGACAATAAATAAAAGCCAAGGACAATCCATGACTAATGTTGGCCTCTACCTACCGAGTCCAGTCTTCTCACATGGGCAACTATATGTTGCACTTTCTAGGGTCAAGAGTTTTAATGGTTTGAAATTACTTATCTTGGATGATTTCAACAAATGTAGTAACACTACAACAAATGTCGTTTATAGAGAAGTTTTTCAGAACTTGACACAATTGTAACAAGTACAATGTAGATTTTGAGTTGCGATTGTATAAATGCAAATGATGTGACTCTGTGATGAAGGGAAATGGTTTGATAGTTACATGAAATCATGTGTATTAACTTTAAATCATTTAAGGATTTAACATATCCGTGCGTCGCACAGGTCTAAAGTCTTGTTTTATTATAATTCAGGGTAGGTTTATGTAATTTTCTCTTATATGTTTTTACATCTATCATATTAGATTTTTAAAAATTAATAATTTATAACCTTAGCTTATATAGCATGAATTTCAACTGTTTTATTTTTAATATAAATCACTTTTCTATAATTGACTCTATAAATATTACCTTATTTTTTCTTAAACTCGTTTTTAAATGAAAAATAGGAACAAAATAAAAAATGGCACAAGAGAGAAGACAGAAGATAATACAAGTGGAAACCAGTCATATTTCACAAAATGAGGTCAGTTACATGAATCAACATCATCAGCTACATGTTCTCCCCCTTGTCCTCATTATTTTTAACAGCAAACATCAAACCCTCCATATGTTCTCCCCATTGTGAGCAGCCGACATGATCCCAAACAGAGAATTATGAAAATTACCATTCCTCCTCCTCCTCCTCTTTGGCCCGCTGGTCTGGCAGTCCGCGCCCCATGACTGGTCATTACAATATCAGGCGCCCTTGAAGATGCAAAAATGGCTTTGATATCGTCATGGCGTTGTTGATCTGCAAGCCCTCTTGGCGTGAAGCCTTCTTTATCTGGTTTGTCTATGTCGGAGCCATGATCTATCAGGAACTTGATGATCTCCACGTTGGCCTTGGAGACTGCCACATGGAGAGCTGTGGTTCCGTTGTGGTTCCTAGCAAGTGTGACGTCTCCTCCATATTGGACTATGTTCTCGAGCAAGCTAAGGTTGTTCTGTTCTGCTGCTGTGCAAGCAAAATGACCCACTTCTCCAAATTCTAAGGAAGCTCCATTTTCTGCTAAAAGCTTCACCACTGGTTGGTGACGACCTAGAATTGCTTCCCATAATGGTACATTTCCTTCACAATCTGCAAATTTTTATATTAACAAAATGAATGGTCTGAAACAGAGAAAGCTTGGTCTGAAACGTTCATTTTCCTTCATTTTTTTTAATATTAAAAGGTTAATAATGTAACTTCCATATTTAGAAAGGAATGAGGAATACAAGTCAACATTGAAATGTGCTAATTCGCCCTTGGTGGGCAAGTTGAACTGTGCCCTTATTGGGCAAAGTCAACATTGAAATATGGGACAGGCAAGCAAAGGCTAATTTGAATGTGTGTTGATGACCCATTGGGTGTACGGTGTACCAAACAGAAAAGTTGAGTTTTTGGAAAAGATTGTTATCTTATTCAGACTGCAACTGCCGATGGCTCATGGCACCGTTTTTTAAAATAAATAATACTAAAAATAACAACAACATATTCTGTTTGTGAGAGCAAATGTGGATAATAAGTAAGCCTTGGTAAACGAGATAGACAACTATAATTAATATTATCTGAAATCCATTATTACTGGAACCTGCCTAAATAGGAAAGGCATGTTTACATTATTGTCAAATCCATTATAATGCTAGAACATAAAGAATTTGCAAGAAAGATGAAATTACCTCTTACGTTAGGAACTTAGGATCACCATCGTAATTCAATAGATGCAGGGCACACTTCACACTTCCTTCAGATGCTGCAACATGCTGATAATGCACAAAGTGATACACAGAATTAGAACACCGTAAATCAAGAACTTCATTCTGAAAGGAAAAAAATCCAATATAGTATACCGTATTATACCTTATATATATATATATATGACACTTTTACGGGTTAAAGTGTGTTAGGAACTACAAATTAGTGTCCCCAAACAACTCTTCTATCTGATATATTAGTCTGATATAACAGATATACAATCTGTTGGAAGCCAAAATGCTCCCTAACAGCCAAGAACAGTCTCAATACAGCAAAACAGACCTGAGCCTCCTCTCCAAAATAACTCTCAAAAACAATCGATAACCCTCCTCTCAACACTCACGGCTCATATATTCAAAACAAAGGAGTTGTACACAGTCTCCTATGAGCCACCCTAACAAATAAAGTAAATGTTCCTATACTTACTCCAACAAGGATATAAAAACAACAAAGTCAAACCTGTAACCTTAAAAGGCATCTTGCCTTATGTCTGCCCTGTTATGTCTGCCTGGGAATTCGTGTATACACCTTACCAGCGAATGGGAGGGTTCTTTCATTCTTGCCTTATGTCTGCCCTGTTAAGTCTGCCTGGGAATTCGTGTATACACCTTACCAGCGAATGGGAGGGTTCTTTCAAAGTGCAAATTTAGTAACCAACTGTTTCCCTATAGGCACCCAAAACAACTATTTTGTGTGTGTAAAAGTAGACATAATCAATTTATTCGAGAGCAGATATAGCAATGCCATTAATCCTAGTTAGTTAACTTCCGTTACTTTTTGCACGGTGGGTTCCACCCGTCTAATCACTCTATTATTTTAATATATTTTTAAAAGTGTTACGGTGCAAATTTAACAATGAGTTATTTCTCTATGGCCACCAACACAATTATTTTTCATAATAGTATAAGACAAATATGAGTATTTACATAAGACATCAATGTCGTTGCTTTATTATTATTTTTTTATAAGAGCATTTACAAGATAAATATCGGCATTTACAAGACAAATGAAGATATTTACAAGACAAATAGAATGATTTAAACATATCCATTATCCAGGGAGTTAAAAAAATTTGATCATTCACATATTTGTTTTGTAAATGCCTATATTTGTCTTTCCATTGACAAAACTTAATTTTATTTTGCCCCTTTGGGGTGCAAGTAAATTTTTTTAACTCTTTGTATTCTTTTAAATCCCTTTATTTGTCTTATAACTGTTCTTATGAAAAAAATAAAGGGCATTAATGTAACTACCTATAAGACTTGTAGGACCCACAGTATAAAAAGTAACGAAAGTTAAGTCTTCTTAATGTCGTTACTATATGTGTTCCCATATAAATTATTTATATATATTTTTGCACATGAAAATAGCTACTTGTGGTGGGTGACCCTAGGGAAATGGTTGCTAAATTGGCAAATTGGCACCTTCATCCTACTTTTATACTTTTGTTGCTGTTACTCAACCCTACTTATCTTTTTACTCATATAACTAAACATGTTTAGATATCATGTATGGTCATCTCTCCCGTTTTTTTAATACCTAGTTTTATTTTTATGCATGAGAGGAAAGTAGACTTTGGTACGTACGAGGGCAGTTCTTCCTGTGTTGTCAGATTCGTTAGGATCCAAGCCTCGATTCAACAACTGATGTAACATCAAGTGGTCGTCTCTTTGAGAGCAGAGGCTGAGGGGTAGGTCCATCCTTCTACGAGCAAGCATGTTCTCTGTCTCAACCAACACTCCCTTCATCATTGGGTCACTTTGTTCCTTCAAATTCTGTCACAACAACAACAACACCACCACCCTCAACATCATCCATCATTGTTGTACCACATAGTTTATCTTTCACATTTAAGGGAGGAGTTTCCAATGTAAATGACTAAATGAGATACTTTAGACCTACCTTTTGGAGATTGTTGACAATTATGGTGCCGTCTCCAACGTTGGCCTGCAAAATATTGTGGAAGGTTGTGCGATTCAGCCGGAGAAGTTGGCTCAATCGCTTAATTCGCACGGTGAAGAGCTGTGGCCTGTAACAGTGTAACATCCTCAATTTTCATGTAAATTAACTATGGGAATATGAGAATTTCTCATCAAATAGGAGTCAATGATATCTTATTTTTCTAACAAGATAATTATTGGAAAAAAAGGTGGAATTATTTCAGGTTGGCTAATAAAATTTGGTTATAGATGATGTTAGATGAGTAATGTAAAGGACTAAATGAGATTTATTGGATAGACAATGCCATTAATTTAGAAAAGGAGTAGTGACCCACGTGGAGGAAAAACTAAAAGAAAGCACAAAGGAATTATTTTTTTTCTATCTCCCGAATGAAAGAAAGAATCAAAAGGGAATAAATAAATAAATTAAAAAAAAATCGCTATCCACCTATCTGAACTCGCCGGACAAAAGGGAGTGAAGGAATGATTTGATGGATGGGGACAACACACTATTAGTGAATGAATGAAGGGTTATCACGTGAGGCAAGAGATGATAGACACAATTTTTTTTCTAATATTTTCTCAAGCATTGGCGTGAAAAAGAAACAAAAAGAAAGAGAAAGAAAAAGAGGAAAAAGAATGTGTATTTAATATCCCCAGACCGCCGGATCAGAGTGAAAAGGGGATGCAATGGAAAGAGAAGACGATTCAACATTGATTAATTAAAGGAGCAGGGGAGCACGTGAAGCATTGGAGATGGTGAGCAAATTTTTTTTCCCTAATGATCTATCGTTAACCGGATGAGGGAGAAGATCCAATTAGATAAAGGAATGCTGGACTTGAACGAGAATATGAGGGCTCATTTTTTTTAGTTCCCTACGTCCAGGCCAAGGGAGAAATAAAATAATATTTCTCTAGGTCTCTCTAGAAAATCGAAGAGAAATCCAAGATGCTTAACACCGACCTAGGACGTCAATTTAAAGGGGGTTCATTTCCTCTTATTTTTGTTCTTAAACGTGGAAGAGAAGAAGAAGGATTAGTAGAAGATATAAGGTGAGCCTAACAAAATATCCAAGAGGAAGGTAAGGCTTTTGGGCATTTTGTCAACTTCCTTCTACTTGTTCTTGGGAGTTATATTTCTTTTAATGGAAACTCCTCTCTTGCTGCGTGAAGGACAAGGCTGAAGGAGGAAAGAAGAAACATTGAAGATCAAAGCCTAAGGTGGTAAAATACCAAGAACAAGTAAGTGATTATTTTACCTATCTTATGATTTTATAGTGGTAAAAGTGGTAATACACCTGTGTCTTTGGTCATGATTAAGTCTGGTTAATAGATAAAGAGGAAGAATTTCGTCCAGCCTCCTTAACACCAGGATTTGATTCATTTTTTTGAAGTTTTAATGTCTTTGAAGTGTTTAAAATGATTATTTGTATAGGAGTAAGCCTGGATCATATTTTTAGAATCAAGAATAAGGATTAAAAACATTGAAATCTGCTTATTGAAGGATTTGTGAGTCAGTTGGCTTCCTTATGCGTTTTGACCTATCAAATAAACATTGGAAATTCTGAGATTTTACAGGTAGGAGGTAGACATCCCAAGGATTAATTGGATAGGTAACACGAATTTTTTTGAGCCTTGTGCTAAGAGAACCAAATTTTTGAAAACAGCCCCTGAATCTGAAACTTCTGTCTGACCTGAGGTGGTGTTCGGGTTTGTGGCTGGGTTTCGGTTGCAACTGGTCCAGATTAATATTTTTCATTGAAAATAGACAGACTAAGGATCAGTTGGCCTTTTGAACTACCTCAATCGGATTTTTCTAGATTTAGTTATGATTTTGTGAAGATCAAACACTGTTGCTGGAATTTCTAGAAAAAGAGGCCGAAATTGGATTGGAATTTACCAACAATAAATTCATTTTTGAAAAGGAATTTAGAGTTTTTTTTTATGGTTGAAAAAGGCTTATTTTGAGCCATCAAATAAATATTTTTAAGGAGGAGCTATTTATATTTATATTTATATTTTGGTTATTTTAGGGTCTTTGTGATTTTCGTGCATTCGGGGAAAAATTTTACCGATATTTGTGGTCGCTTAGGGTAGTAACCTTAATCCTCATATGTCTTGTATTGCCTTGTATGTTTGTTTTTCCATGATTGTGGACCCGTGTCTCCGGAAAGGGACATGCGTTTGTGTGCATTCGGTGTGGTCCGGGTTCGAGCCCGACTACTTTGTTTTTCCTAGCGCCGTGGATCCGGGGCTTGCTTTGTTGAGCAGTCCTGCGTTTGTTTTTAGGACATGTAGTCCTTCCGCAGTTAACATTGTGTTACTGCGCGTTTGTTACTGAATGCTATTATTTGGTGTTTTCCTAATTATGGTTACATACATACACTGTTTATGCATTACATATGAGATTAATGGTTACTCTGGGATCCATTTATGAATCCCAGATTTTTGTAGAGCCACTGGAAGTTCCTTGAGGGCAGATTTTGGAGATAAGGGTAAGACTGCTGGGCAAGAGTAGATGGAGTCGTTGGTGGCAGTGGAAGACTATTTCGTTACTTATTTTGAAATTGGATGACTGTATATTATTTTGCCCTTTTTGGTATTGTTGGATGACTGTATGTCTGACCCTTTGGGATTATATTTCGTTACTTACTTTTGGTTATACCAGTATTGTCTGAGATCCAACCGGGAAATACTCTGTAGCGATTAAACTCTGATGCATGTTATTAAATAGAAATTAAATGATATATGGTAATTATTAAAAGGAATCCCTCTATCCGCCACCCGGAAGGGCGAGGCCGGTAGGGGTGTTACAACAGAGTACCCCTATCTCACCACACAGATCACCACTGGTTGCCTCTCGCACCACTTGCTCTACCCCATTTTTCGTAACTATCAGCTCCTATCACAACATTAAAATGGTAATTTGTTTGGTAAACATAATCTTCAATATACTGATACAGTAGTTGTAGAAGATTAGAGGAGTTGATAAGAGAAGAGAGGAGGAGAGGGAGAATACACAGAATCACATCACTGTGCATCTTCATTCATTCACATATTTATCATTCAACATAAAAGCATAGTATACAATGAAAAGCCATATGCCTTATATAGGCAACCCCTCAACCCATTAACCCAAAATGGTTACTAACAACTAATCAACTAACCCTCCTAACTAACTAACTAATACAACTAACTCCCTAACTAGCTAACTAATATATTCTCTACACCTTACATATCATATACACACAAAAGTATGTATTTTAAGAGCAAAAGAGACTGAAAAAAAAAATACTGATAAGAAAGACTGACAAAAATAAATAATTTTGAAATACTAATTAATTTTGAATACACAAAACCTTGTGTTGGATGCAATATCATTTCCTTTATCTATTTGTTTTTCTGCCAACCAATTTCATGCTAAAACCCCGGGGGGGGGAAGAAGTTGAAATTCATGCTTGATTGAAGATTATAAATTATTAATTTTAAAAAGAAAATATTTTTTTGATAAAGCAAGTTATCGAAAATGTTTTTTCTCCATTAATTGCCTCATCATAACACACTAACACTAAGAGCCTACTAGAATTCACCCAGAAAAAAGTATAATTATTACCACAGCACCAGTGGCTAGAATGTAGAAATCTGTGGGAGCTTCATTCTGCAAGATGACGTCTTCATTGGGAGGAAAATACACTGCTTTCATTTCCGACACCTTTCCACAAAATAGAAATCGAACAAACAAATGATTTAGCACCAAAAAGGAAAATAAAAACAAACACAAACAAGAAAAGTCAGAGGCATGATTATGAGGCAATTACCAGTTGGAAAAGCAAGTCATTAGAGACCCCACTAAATAAATAAACCTTGTCCACCAGAGAATAGAAGAGGTGGTGAGAAATGCTTGATCTTATGGCTTTAGGAAGAGAATCAAGTATCTCTTGCTGCTGTGCTATCATCTGATCTTGCAGCTGAACCGGCAATTGATTCCTCTGTGCAACCCTATGCAAATTAAACCCAACAAATTAAACATCAACAACTGAGCTAATTGAGGACTAAGGGACTGTTTGCTGTTTGGTACGACAGATTGGAGGCAAGCGGAAAGAAAATTTCTATGAGTTGGATTTAAGAAAACCAGAAAAGTGGAGTTATAAATTTTTTGTGTTATCTTATCAGATTCTGAGACACCCCAAGACTTTGTTTTGGACATAATCCCCTTCTAAAATGATGTGTTTGAAGCTTCAAATATAGAGAGAGAATTGATGATTCACTTACAAATTCTCTAGTTCGACTTGTGAAATGGACAACCAGATTGGTCATGTTACCAATCAAATAAGCCGTTAATCCTAGGTTAAATAGCATATAGCAGAAGGCAAAGATCATCTCCCTGGAATTCACTGGATGCAAATCTCCATAGCCCACCAGTTGTTAAGGTTGTAGTAGACCAGTATATAGAAATTACATATCTAGACTAGTGGCGGAGCCAGGATTTAGAGTTTATGGGTGCACAATTAGTGTAGGGGTTTGGGGGTTCGGGGGCAGCGCCTCGAAAATTTTTTTTTAAAGGAAAGTTTTAAATGCATTAGCTAGGATTGTATCGTTGACATTTTTTGGAAGAAAAAAAGTTTGACAAGATTAGGGAACCTGTTGCAACCTATAAGCTAGCTCATCTCAATACTTCCTTGATTGAAACCTATAAGATTGTATCTGACGCTATGATTTCCAATTCCAAAGCAACTAAACAATTCACACTAAGCAACTGACGCTATTATTTCCAATTCCAAAGCAACTAAACAATTCATACTCTAAAGCAACTAAACAATTCACACTCTCAAGCAACTAAACTGTAAAGTTAATGAACCAACCTACATTACCAAAGTAAGCTGATTCTATTTAGCAGCAAATAAATCCATGAATACAATACAAATATGTTTAGTTAAAAGTGAAAACCTGTCTTAACATTCAAACGTGTCAAGCCAAATTTAGATACAACTCTTTCCAACTGATGAAGAGAAAGCTAAAAGCAAGTAATAGAGGATATTTGCATGGAAGTAATGTAACAAGTCACTTAAGTCAATCAATTTTTCCCTCCCGATACAATACAAAGACCTTTCCTGATACATCCAAAATTACCTCGCTATTCAAAGTCCAGTGATTCAGAGAATTTGCAGCAAGCAGATACTAGATTCTACAGTGATTGAAACAATTGTTTTAAATCTATTATCAACAATCTCATTATTCAATAACACCTCACTCTCCCTTTAATAGACGAGTTTGTGTGTACTTTTCCCTAAAGTGGCGTAAGAGGTGATAATAGGGAAAAACATCCATAAATAGGATGAGTATTTCTTTTCTAACCATAATCCATTTTATTTCTTAAAGAGAGTTTTTATCAATAGAAGTATTAATTTAAATGAGGCATTTTAAAAAACAAAACAACACAATTGTGACAAACAACTAGCTCATGGAGAGTCCTGAATTAGCTTATAAAGGTGGTTCAGATGCATACCAAATCAAAGGCGAAGGGAATCAATTGTGATAGTTAACCCGGAAGGCAGGCCAAAGCATCTATGCCTATGTTAATAGGATAAGCTTTAATCGAGACCCCCTTTTTTAATAATGAAAGATGCCTCCATCACTCTCGACTTTGCTTAATCACAAGGAAATGCCCAAATCAAGTGAGTTGGCATATCACAACACCTAGTTTGGGAAGAGTTGGCATATCACAACACCTAGTTTGGGAAAAAAAAAAAAAAAAAAAGAACAGCAATGAAACAGGTCATATAACAATTTCATTCTCCAATGAGAGATCAAATCTCTTACGAGATGGGTTTTTAAGTTTTACGAGATGGGTTTTGCATATCTATAACAATTTCATTCTCCAATGAGAGATCAGATCTCTTAAAGAATGAAATTGATAATAATCAAAACTTCATTCTCGTTGCTACCGCACAAGTTTATTGAATATATTTTACGAGAATCTCATCTTCCATTGAAATATCCATTACTTCAAGTGTATATGAAACCGATGCTATAAATTTTATTTCTGTAAAAACCTAAACATGTGAAGCATAAAAAAGAAATGGAGAACGAAGCACCAAGTTGAGAACAATGAAATTGAAAAGAGGGGGATCGGTGAGTATTACCTCGAAGTCGAAGTCGAAGGAGCTGGAAGACGCCGATGACGGAGGTTTGACTGATGCTATAAATTTTATTTCTGTAAAAACCTAAACATGAGAAGCAAAAAAAAAGAAATGGAGAGCGAAGCACCAAGTTGAGAACAATGAAATTGAAAAGAGGGGGATCGGTGAGTATTACCTCGGAGGAGCCGCAAGACGCCGACGACGGAGGTTTGGGAGCCGAGAGCACCGTCGTGAGAACGAGAACGGTGAGTGAGAAAGAACGGGGTGACCGTGTCGTGAGGCGAGGAACTGAAAGCGAAAGGGGAAAAAAAAACAAAAAAGGATAAATGTGCAGTTCGAACTCGGGACCTTCTATATGAATGGGGAAGGTTTTAACCAATTAGTCCAATCAGCTAAGTTGCAACAAAATTCCTTCACAAAATATATATTGTTTAAATTTTTTATGGGTTCACTTGCCCCCATAAAAACAAGTGTGCCTCCGCCCGATCTAGACCACAAGCTTTGTTCCTTAAAATCCGCCCCCATTTGTACTCCCAACCATGTCTTTTTGGGATCATGATACCAAGCAGCAAGAAGATAATAGAAGCATCCAGCAAAGTGAACAAGCAAATAGCTTTACCTACGTAAGACACGAGACACATCCAAACGTTGTTCATCTACTACAATACAATACACACTTTGTAATACTATCTCCAGTAGCTAGTTGGAGATTAGATTTGGTCCTAAATATAAGATCATAATCCACTTTGTCACCAAAATTCATAATTTTTCTCTATAATATCCTTATTGGTTGCACATATAACAAAGACAATGTATTTTGGAGCATATCACAGAATTTGATATTATAATATTATGAATCTATTATGCACCATATATCTCGGAGCATATCACGGAATTTCATATTATAATATCATGACAATACTATGATTATATTATTAATTAAATATTGTAAATATTAGTATGGAGATACAAATGTTATGATACTCTACATTAGGATACTCATGTACTAGCATGTGTGTGTGTGTGTGTGTGTATATATATGCTTCTAATCGATCAATGAAAGATGAGCAATTGGGGATGTACTAGCATGTATATATGCCTCTAAACGATGAGTAACTAGGGATTCAATTTTAGGATACCTCCACTGGAGCACTCATGTACTACTAGATCAATGAAAGATCAGCAATTGGAGATACGATTGTCATGATACATGATACTCTCCACTAAGGCACTCATGTACTAGCATAATCGATCAATGAAAAATACACAATTCATTCTCATTTCTATATTTCACACATAAAATGTAGATATATATGTCTCGGATTGATCAATGAAAGATGAGCAATCCATTCTCATTTCACATAAGAGTTTCTACACAAGGTAATCATGATAAAAGATGGTACTTTAAGAAAACCAGCCTATATCCTGTATTTGTAAGGAATAACTAATAAAGCTAACTTCCTTAATCTTCCCAAATTAGTCCACCCTTTTTTATTAAAAACCGGAGGTTTTCAAGTATAGAAACTTACACATATAAGCTTAATACAACGAACCCAGATATAGGTATAGCTCTTGTCCTCCTCCAATCTGATCAAAAGCATGACTTGAGGTTGGAATAAAAAAACTCAATAAAGAAAGTCATTGATTTGAAACAGAGTTACTGTATCACATACTGAAAAACAGAGCATTGACTCTTAGTAGAAAAGGTCATTAATTCGTTCTTGTCCCTAATAATAGTAGTAGGTTTCGAATCTTTGAACCATAAAAGAAGAAGAAGACAGAAAGAGAGAAAATCTATAGCATTCAAACAAGAAACTCCTACTAAGCTGAATGGTGAATGAAAAGGAAAGATTTCACAGAGTAGGAGTTTGACCTTTGAAAAAAGAAAGACGGAGAGAATGAAAGTCTAAGCAACAAGCCAAGAAAATTGAAAATCATCATTTCTCTTTGACCACGACAACACGGCCAAAAAGAAAACACGAGAGATCATGAGAAGGACAAAAAGACAGAGAAATGAGAATGTGAAGGAGAGAGAAGAATACCCGTAACGGCGGTCGTAGGGGAGATAATGAACCGACGAAGGAAGTTCCAAATTTGCCATCTCTCGCACAATACATGCTCTCTTGTTTCTATTTTCTAACATCTCTCTCTATCACAACCTGAAGCCTGAGCATGTATGGATCATGAAAATAATAGGTGGCAAATCAAGATCATCCACGGAGACTCAATCCAACTAATGATTAAGTATTAAATTTCATTTTTCTTCGTTTAAGTTGAATAAACTAGAATTGTTTTCAAGATGAGTAAAAAGAAATGCAAATGGAACAAGAGATTAATAACAAAGACTTTTCACATTGTATAAACCAGAAAGATGTGTAGAAGAAATAGTCTTCATATCATATATGTTCATGTACATAAGGAGGGTATTTATACAATGAGAGAGAGCCTTAGAATTTATGGCTCTTAATGACTATTAATCTCCTAATCCCTAATCCCTGATTTATAGGGATTCTAATATATGACTATTAATCTCCTAATCCCTAATCCCTGATTTATAGGGATTCTAATATATTTCCTAACACTCCCCCTCAAGTTGGAGCGTAGATGTTAATCAAGCCCAACTTGTTACACGAATAGTCAACCCGAGTCCCATTTAAGGCCTTAATCGGAAGGTCGCCAATTGGTCACTAGACCGCACGTGCCCTGTAGAAATAAAGTTCTCCTTGATCTTATCGCGTACAAAGTGACAATCAATCTCAATGTGTTTCGTACGTTCATGAAACACAGAGTTGGAGGCTATGTGTAGAGCAGCTTTATTATCACACCACAACTTCGCAGGTAATGACGTGGCAAGACCAACCTTCTTCATTAACTGGTGAATCCACACAATTTCCTGTACTGACTGAGACATGGCTCTATACTCAGCTTCTGCACTCGACTTAGAAACCACATCTTGCTTCTTGCTCCTCCATGACACTAAATTTCCCCTAACAAACACACAATATCCTGTCGTGGATCTTCTGGTAGCCTTTGATCCCGCATGATCTGCATCGCAAAAACATTCAATCTTGTTGTGACCATGATTCGTATAGAGTACACCAAGACCAGGTGAGCCCTTCAAATAATGTAGGATATGTTCCAAAGCTTCCCACTGAGCAATGGTTGGTGCAGTCATGAATTGACTAAGCACACTAACTGGAAAGGTCACATTAGGGCGAGTTACCGTGAGATAATTCAATTTCCCAATTAATCTACGATATCTCTCAGGATAGGCAAACGGTTTGATCTTCTCCGGATCAACTTTCTTTTGTACATCCTCAGGTAACTTTTCAAACGGTATGCGGTCATCAATATCCAAGAAGGGATTAGGAATCATGGGAACGCTACTCGGTGCTGCTCCGAGTTTCTCGGTTTCTTTTAACAAATCAAGAACATATTTCCTCTGTGTCAAAAGGATGCCTTTCTTACTTCTCATAACCTCTATCCCAAGAAAGTACTTTAACGGACCCAAATCCTTTGTTTGAAAATGAGAATTAAGAAATGCCTTAAGTGATGAGATTCCCGAAGCATTGCTACCCGTAATAACAATATCATCAACATATACCACTAACACATGTAGTGAATAAACCAGAAAGATGTGTAGAAGAAATAGTCTTCATATCATATATGTTCATGTACATAAGGAGGGTATTTATACAATGAGAGAGAGCCTTAGAATTTATGGCTCTTAATGACTATTAATCTCCTAATCCCTAATCCCTGATTTATAGGGATTCTAATATATTTCCTAACACACATAAAGCAAATTCCAAAATCAAAAAGGACAACCTTGTTTGTTTCTTATATTTTATCAAGCCAATAAATTAATCAGGCCAATATTGTCAAAATCGAGTTTCTACATAGTCACGGAAGGGGTGGTAAAAACGTAAATTGTATAAACGACACGAAACGTAAAGTTTCTACTTTCTACTACTTAAGATCAGAGTTCAAAATTATATATATATATATATATATGCATGGAAAAAAAATCATAAATCACTACTCAAAATTCAATGAACAACTTCATATTTAAAAGATATAAGCCATATAACTATATAAAACATATAAAAAAACTTGCGTTAAAAACTTACATTTATAACTATGGCAACACGTTAAAAACTATATATAACTATCTAGTCTCCACTCTCCAGTAATCGTGAGTCCAAGATGCACGATGAAAATAGGGTTTTCAATTTTTCATCATTCTTTCAAGCCAAAAAAAAAAAACTTTTCTTCCTTTTTTTTTTAAGAGTAAAAACTGTTAAAAACGTAAGTTTTTACGTGTTTAAACAGAGTTTCTACCAGTTTCTGCAGTTTTTACTTGCATTTCAGCACGTATGACCCTGGTAAAAACGCAAGTGTTTTTACGTTTTTGACACTAGTTTTTGACAACAATGTCTGTCGGTCTATATATATACCTACCTTAATTATGCAATGTCTCACAGAATTAATTAAGATGCAATTCAAATTGAGCTTATTCTAATTTGATTATGCAGAGCTTCTAAGTAGACGCAAATTAGATTAAAATCTAATTTCACATTATTTAATCTCAAAGTCAATTTAAAATTCACTTTGTCAAGTTTCAATCCTAAATCCCCAAAATATACTCAATAGTGGCCAATCACTAAGCAATAACAATAAAAATTAGATTAAATAAACCGAACTAATATTAAACAAAACTAATTAGTGGACTAATCTCTAAAACCCAAACAAAAGCATAGGTGCTCTAGGTTGAAAGTAAAAAGTTAACCACACACACGGCTTTAACCAAATCCGTAAAAATTCAGGGTTCAATAACATACTGGAAAAGAATAAGAAACTGAACCAGGGTCAAGTGAGATAACAAAACCAAGAACAAAGAATGAGCAACAACTTTTGCGTTCTTTCCTACTGCTCTCAAGGAAGGAGAAAATGAAGAACCAGTCCCGTAACACCTCTCTTCCAACTGGCTCCGTCGAACTCGGCTCCCAAAAGACAGAACAGTAGCATCGTCCACCTCTGGTCCAATCTGGTTCTCACTGTCGGCGTCGGGCTCAAGGTTGAAGATGACGAATAGTTTCCCAAACCGCCGTTGCTCCTCGTTCCAGCCTCCTTTGGTTCAGCACGATGAGCGTCGAACTCCCTCTTCTCTTACCTCCGTGCAATGGTGGCGCCGGAGTTACCCTCTCGGTTCGGCGCACATTGACGTTATCTCCGCCGCTCCCTCTCACCGCAAGTTCGTCTCGTTGCTCCGGTCGTGCCTCTTCCATCGTCCTCTCCCAAACCGATGATGAACGGTAAAGCCCCATGAATAGCCGCTCCTTCTCGTAGCTCCCCTTTTTGTTTTTTAGGTCTCCGGCTCTCCTCACCCTACGCCACACGTGCTATCCGTTTGGGTAATTCAAATTGATTCAAATTTCGGCCCAAAACGGCATCACCTGGTGTATGAAGAATATGGAAAAATAAAATAAAACAAATAACAAATAAAATAAAAGGTATTTTATTTTAAAAACTATGGTATTTACAATGAAATCCCAAAATAATGCATCACTTTGATTTGATCTTATAATAATACAATCTCATAAATCTCTTAAAATTGCCTTGATAACTCTCCAAACATGTTCCAAATATACTTTACAATACACTAAATTGGAGAGTTATCACACCCCCACACTAATCAAATCTTGTCCCCAAGATTTTAAATTCTAAAACAACCTAATTCAAGAAAACCACGGAAGCATGAGTTTTAGAGCGCGCACTACAAATTGAAGATAAACAAGAAAAGCAAAGAAAACTTTAACTTAACATAGAAAAATAATAATCAAGAATGAACTAAACTATTACAACAAAACGATTACAAAAGCATTCTTCGATTTTTCATTCCTTGAAAATATTGTATTATATCTTTATCATCAATCTTATCAAATATATCACGTTGAATATAAGTTAGCATGCATGAGTAAAACCAATCATCACTTATGAGTAAAACCAATGATCATTCCTGGAAGGTGCTCACTTCCTCTCTACGGGACAACTTGTTAGCCTTAGCGAACGACAACTTGTGGACTGCGATCATGAGGTTTGGCTGTCTTTTACCAGTCCAACTCTTAGGGCCCATTTGGTTCAAAGAATTTGAGGGGAGGGAAAGGAACTTTGAGGAGGGAAAGGAACTTAAAGGAAGGGAAAGGAAGATTTAAAAGAAGAGGGGAGATGGCTTGAGTTGTTTGGTAGGAAGAAAATGAAGAGGTGGTAGTTGGTAAAGAATTAAGAAATGTCTATTTTACCCTCAAAAGAAATTAATTCAAAATAAAAAAGAAAAATATTTTTAAAAAAAAAAATGTCCCTATTAAATTCGAATTTCGACCCAAAATTTTTTTTCGCAAAGTTTGAACTTTCCGCCAAATTCGAACTTTTACGCAAGTTCAAACTTCCCACCAAATTTGAATTTCGGGAGTAAATCTATCCAAAATGTGAAAAGTGACTAGGGAACTTGAGAACCCACCAATTTTGGTGGGATCTCAAGTTCCCACATATAAGGGAAGAGTGGTGGGCTCGGGAAGTTTGGTTCCAGGCAATTGGAGCACCAAACGGTCTTTTTGCATATATTAAGTTCCCTTTCCTTCCTCCAAATTCTGTCAACCAAACGGGCCCTTAGCTTTTATTTTTCAGCAAACAGCTATTCAATATGGATTGACTTGTTATTTGTACTTTTACTAGGATGAACTACAAAATGTGACATTTTGAGAGGTCTAATCTGATAAATGCCCTCTTTAGTTTGGTGACTGAATGATCATTGCTATTGCATAAGCAAAATCAGGTAGTTTCTATTGATCCGTGGTCTATTCTACATTAATCATGCCCTGATATATGACGGAGTTATTGTTAAATAATGTGGATATATAACTGATTATATTCATAATGCTACTATTAGGATTACTTAGAATTAGATTGTTTATTAACTACTGGATGTTTCCCTCATATGTTTCTAAATTGAAGTGCGTATGCCTATATATATGCAGTGTGATCCAGAAGAACCTGGTTCCTGCGACTCTGGATGCAACGGTGGACTGATGAATAGTGCTTTTGAGTACATCCTTAAAGCTGGTGGAGTTATGCGTGACTGCGTGAGGATGACTATCCTTATACTGGTGCTGATCTTGGGGCTTCCAAATTTGACAAGACTAAGCTTGTAGCATCAGTGGCAAACTTCAGTGTTGTCTCACTTGACGAGGACCAGATTGCTGCTAATCTTGTGAAAAATGGTCCTCTTGCCGGTAAGTTGTTCGATCTTAATATGCTTAATAATCAGCTTCTTTTCCTTCTCTTCTTCAGTGGATGATGATTGCTGAAATGTTGTAACTTTGTATGGATAAATGCAGTGGCCATCAATGCAGTGTACATGCAGACATATGTGGGAGGAGTATCATGCCCATATATATGTTCAAAGCGGCAAGACCATGGGGTGTTGCTGGTAGGATTTGGTTCTGCTGGTTATGCTCCCATTCGGCTGAAAGATAAACCGTATTGGATTATTAAGAACTCATGGGGAGAAAATGGTTACTACAAGATCTGCCGGGGACGCAATAATAATTCTGACGAGGCTATTAGTTCGCCTTAATTTCATCAACAAACTTTCAATTGTGTACATGGTGTATTTTATTTGCATTTCCCATGATCTTGCCTGATTCTCGTTTCTCGACATTATATAACCAGGTGTACAACATTATCATGATTAAGGTGTAACTTACAGGATATCTCGCTTTAATCGCCCTTGTATGCTCGAAAGAGTATTTAAACTATCCTCTAAATAACATTTACTACGTTCTGTCAGCTTCTTGACTAACAATGAATATTTAAATTGATTTCATGCAACCGTCCGAGGGCTTCAATTCTGACTCCCCATATGTATGAAACATATATAGGAAATAAATATTTTTTTAATTAAGAAATCTCTTCGATCCATCTCTTACATACATGAAAATATGAAGTTTAATTTGGTCCTCCATTTAATCACGATCTTTTTATACTGTCACCATGCAGAGCAACAAATCCTTCACTGGCCAAAGTAGCAACTGCATTTCTTACCTGCATTAACATGTATTTGCCTTGTTAATAATGAGATATTCCAAATGGGAGTATACAAACAGAATAAAGTGTCTTTTGGAAGGGAGAGGAGAGGGTAGGCTTACATCACTGAGGTGGAGTTCACTGGCGCTCTGTTTCTTCAACTCTTCCAGTAACTAAATGACCAAATGTAAACATATTAGAACGTTATTGCATACTTTAGATATTCGGTAGAATACCTTAACATACTAACATAGAGTAAGCTGGCATACCTCCAACAATCGCATTGATGGTCCCCCAATTTGCATCTTCTCCATGATTATGTTGCGAGTTGCTTGTACCAGACTTTCTCGTCTCATCCTTTCACTTGCAGAAACTCCAGTAGTAATAAGATCCATGTCAATGGTTCCTGGGAGCAATAAAGGACACTAAAAGTAAGGACATTTTGATCTGGTTTGTCTGGGTTTATAAATAGAAGAATCAGGCTCATCATTTGGAAAGCTACCGGTAGAGTGATCGGTGGCAGACTGCTGCATTGCAACTTCTAGAAGCCGAAAAGCCTCCATTACATCCCGCTTTTCCACCTGTGTCCATCAGGTATTTTAAGAGAACTACAGAGAATTCCTAAACGGTGTTTCACTATGAAACTAACCAAACATAACTAACCCGTTCTGAGAAGCGAATCCTAGCCAAGGCTTCACTAAGCCGTATTAGACTCTCAATCTGCCTTGGTGTTGCTGTAATCACCTGTTCAATTCATTCAGAAGATTGGCGTACATAGCAGGGGGTTGAAAATCTTAAAAAGTTGCAATATTAGAGTACAATCTTGTAATCGTATCGTAGAATCAGAAATAATAATTCCCCCGATATAGGTTTTCACAAAAGCAGAATAAATTTTGGAAGAACATACATATAAAATACTTTACCTTCTTGCTGCTCCCTGGAAAATTTCCTCTCCTTCTTATCCCAACATAACCTCTAGTCAGTTCTTCGGCAGCTTCATCAGATAGTTGTGGGTGTATATGCTTCCGAGCATAACTCACATAAGTAGTTAACGTAGGAAGATCCAACACATCTTGCTCTAAGCTCTACAAATAGACATATAGCATTATCAGTAAGCAAAATCAATGAACGTAGGACCTTAACCTTGAGTGGGAGGATGTCAGGATTAGACCTCAGGATTCTCAAAGTGTAAGGAAACAATATGCTTTGCAAGTCGTCTATCTGTCTGCTCATCAGCCTTGTCAAGAATCAAGTAGATCAAATCGAACCTGAGCAAGAAAAGGTCAACTCAGCTCAGATCACAACTACCGAAACATTGTCAAAAATTTTGTTATCTTTTCGTCCATCATCACCGCTTGTATTAATGCTCCATTCTTAATGGATAGAAGCAGTTAGGTTCAGCATGCCTAGAAGGGTCCTACTTGCTTCATAATGAAGCGTGAACTCCATAAAGGCAAGGCTCAAATTTTTTACTCCAAATACCAGGCAGCAAGTCTATAATTTATTTATCAATAGTAACAGTAATTTTTCAGTCCTTTAAAATGACAAGTCTCAATCTAGTCAATTTTATAAAAAAAATTTAATCCTTTAATTATGTAAATATAGTCAAAATTTTCCCGACACTTTAATTTACTTAATGGAAAAACTTGCATGGAATTATAGTAATTTACCTGTCATAATTTGAACTTCCTCGCTATGCCAACAAAATGAATAAAATCTACTAATTCTTCTTTCTTTCAACTCTGATAAGAATTTAAGTTTTTTAAAACTCATTTTGAATGTCCAAATCTAGGATTTTTCTTATGAAAAATTTGAGGTTAAGAAAATTTAAAAAAAATATTAATGACGTTGAGAGAAAATATTTGTTATATCAAGAGAATTTGATCTTAGAAAGAAAACAAATTTTTAGTATGATTGTTGATGAGAAATTAACGATGTTAAATAAGTTTTTTTTTTTTTTTGGGTTATATCAAGATAATTTGAATCTTAGGAAGAAAACAAATTTTTACCATATTTTTAAAGTATGAAAAGTGCAAATTGAAGCCAATTGACAAATGAAGCTTCTAACAGCGACCTACCTGGACAGAAGTGTAGGAGGAAGTTGTATGTTGTCAATGACAGACAAGCGGGGGTTATATCGCGACCCACTAGGATTCGCACAAGCCAACACTGAAGTCCTGGCATTGAGGGAGGCAATAATACCTGCTTTTGCTATTGAAATAGTTTGTTGTTCCATCACCTGAAATAAATCAAGACTCAGGGCTATAGACTTTCAAAATGCAGAGCTAATAAAATCATGAGACAAGAAATGCTACATTCACAATTATACAGAAAGAGAACATGCAATCAACCTCATGTAACATGCTCCTGGCATTCTCAGACATTTTGTCAAATTCATCTATACAGCAGATGCCTCTGTCACTTAATACTAGAGCGCCACTCTCGAGAACCTGAAGATGGAGCACGTGTTTAGGGTCACCTATGTTTCTTAAGCAGAAGCTAATATAATAACATGTGAATATAGTTTCTACCGTTTCGCCTGTTTCAGGATCTTTGGTAACATAAGCAGTCAGTCCAACAGCAGAGCTACCCCTTCCACTTGTGTAAATCCCACGTGGAGAAAGTTTATGTATGTATTGGAGTAGCTGGGACTTGCTGGTTCCAGGATCACCAACAAGTAAGATATTAATATCACCACGGAAGTTAGCGCCAGATGCCAACTTCAAAGCATTTCCACCAAAAAGCTGAAATGAAGGCAGTTATAAGCCATCAGTCCAAGCACCAAAAAGAGAAGGCTTAAACCAACTGACGGTAAATAAGTGAAACAAGCAATCAATCTCTGAACAGAAAAAATATCTAACCTGGCAAAGAAGGCCTTTCTTCACATCATCTAGCTCCCAGATGTTTGGAGCCAACGACTTTGTCAGCCTTTCATATATATCTGGCTGTTTTGAGAGCTCTTTCAGTTGAGCCACCTGCAGCTCAGACAAGCATGTGACTAACATGCACAAAAACAAGCAGTAGATTTCATGGTACATAAGAACAACTTTACCTTTTCTTCATCAAAATGAACTTCTTCTGTATTTCGGTTGCCCAGGCTAGTTTCAACGTCCATTGCATCCTCTGACAGCATTCTTGACTTATCAGTCTTCTTAATATGAAGACAGTCAATGAAAGTCTAAAATGCAAAGGGGACAAAAAAACCTTTAGTAAGAAAATATTGATAATTTGACAATCTAGGAGCTTCAAATATAATTAAATGAAGGATTTGCAGCCATAATACATGCCTTGAACAGTGATTTAACAGTTCTTTGAGTTGGTCCAACCCTGACACTCATAGCCCTATATATACCAGTCACCTAATTAAGGGGAAAACTGATCAGCAACACCAATAAACAAACAAGACCAGCTATTTGAAACAAAATAAGCCAAAGTATGGTCTGACCTCAACTCTGTCACCCGGCTTTCCAGCATCAGCAAGCTTACAGTGTGTGGTGTGTTCCCCCTTCAGGTATCTCATCAGGTGTCTCCTGGAGCCTCACAATTTGCTTGTCTGTGAAACTGATTTAGGAGGAAAGATCTATTAAGTTCCCTAGTTACTAGAACTAAACTCTAACCTCGAATGAGGAGTAGCCATAACAATTCCAGTATGGGATTCTTTAAGTTCTGAATTTCAGAACATGTACAACCGTAGAATCACTTATCTAAAAGCACATTAGACAATATTAGTTGCCAGCTATATGCTTATTTTTAGTTCTTCACCGGAATCCTTTCAATTGTGCCGCTGAGATTTATTGGAAGTTAATAGCAAAAGAAGCTGACTAGCACCATAAACATACTTCCAAATCTGATTCCTTCATGATTAGGCATATTTATCCAACAGCAATAAAATATCTTCCCAAAATCAAAACACTAGTTCTTTTACCACATACAAGCTATTGGTTGCATTACCTGCATCGGTTGTGAACCAACGTCATGGAATTTTTGGCTTGACACTCTTCCCTTGGACATTTAGTAGGCTCACTTATTCGCCCTAAAAAAGTCATCAAATTATAACGATGTAAAATGACATAGATTGCTCATTAAAGCCATAGTTAGAAATGTATATTAGAATTACCTCTCTCTACGGCAACCGGTTCTGAGCAGCACCCACACACGAGACATCTAAATATAGCTTCCCTGATTTCTGGTATAATGGAGCTACATCGAATAATCATTCCCTTCAATGATACCATCCTCTCAATATCTGAGGATAAAGTAAGCATTCTTAACAGACTATTCGTAATATCATACAAGCGCCACATTAAAATCGGGAAAAAAAGGCTGAATGATAAAACAAACTCACCAGATGGATTCAAATTTCTCATTGAAGTAGAGGTTTTTAGATTGAAAATTCGAGTTTGAATGTGCTTCTCGAATAACGGGTTGATTCTACTGACCATATTCATCAGAACCAAATCAAAAATTGCAAGAACCTCGAGCGGGTATCTGACCATTTTTGTGTACAAGTCTGGATCATAATCAAATACATCGTGTGCATCGACGTCTAGTGAATCTCCCTCAATTTCAATGACTTGTTTGATAGCGGTCTCATATTTCCCCTCCATATGCAGCCCATCGCTTTGAGATGACTGCTCTATAAAGTGCTTTAAAAATCTCTGAATCGCTTCATTCACGTCTTCGACGCTTATATTAGTACCCCAGACGAAGGTAGGCCTGATATCGTCTGCATTGTAACCCTCTCCGCCTTCTGATGACATGGGCGCGTCATCAGTGGATGTGGGCGTGGCCGCAACAGGGGTGGACATAAACGCCCTCCGACCAACTCCCCTTTGCCTGGACCTCGATGGAGATGGGGTAGCATCGGAGGAGGCAAATCGAGATCGATTTGACGGAGGAGTTGCGAAAGCAGACGGTGTCGATGAACGCCAACGCCCTCTGTGGCGAGCAGCATCTCCGGGAGAGGATAATGTGTTGCCGATTGGGCTGGAAATTGAATCTTCGGGAGACGAGGGACCTGCATAATTTGGCCAAAGTCGTTAGCATACAAACGGAAATTAAATACTGCGAAGAACGTAGAAGGAGGAGAAAACTAACCGTTGTTGAAATTCGGCGGAGAAGAATCGGAAGCCATGACTATTGGTGAAAGCAACAAGCACAACAGTAGAGAGAAAGAAGGGAAATGGCACTTCAAAGGCGTTCTGCAGCTAGATATGGCGGGAGGAAGACATGGTTTTCCCGCCAGAAAATTTGGGCCGACTTTGTTTGAATGTGGGCTTTGAAACTGGAACCGGAAGAGGCTGTATAAAGGCCCGTGTAATTATGGACCATTAAAAACATGACATCATAAAGATGGGAAAAAAACGGATGCAATTTAGTGATTAGTTGAGGAGAAATTTTGTCCGGAAGTATTGTTGAGAGACAATTTTGTCTTAAAAGTTGTTTTGTAAGGAAATTTTGTCCTAACTGTTATCTTAATTAATTTTGATTATTAGTTGATCAAATATGTCAATCTTGTAGTCTACATATCATCTATGTTTTTTGTTAAGATGCAAATTTACCTCAAAATTTCATGTGTCATCTACTTCATTTTTCTAAAATTAGATTAATACTTTTAAAGCAAATTTAAACCTTAATAAAAATGAGGGGATGTCATGTGGATTATCAGCTTAATATATTTGGTCAATTAATGATCAAAATTTGTAACTTGGCAAAATGGAAAGAATGGATATTGTTTCTTTTATTCATATACAAACGTTACATATATATACAAGATAAGAGAGCCTCAATAGTAATAGCCCATAATGACTAATAATGACTATTAATGAAGATTGGCCCATAATGACTAATAATAACTATTAAGGAATATTATTCCTAATCCCTACAAATCGGATTCCTATAAATCAAAATACAATTTGCTATGTAATCCGTCACCCCGCGCAAAGCTGGAGCATGGATGTCTTGGATGCCCAGCTTGGACTTGAGTTCATGAAACCGAGTAAGATGAAGTGGCTTTGTGAAGATGTCGGCAAGTTGATCAGCAGATCGAACAGGTAGAAGACGAATCAACTTGGCTTGAACCTTTTCCCTTACCAAATGACAATCTAGCTCAATATGCTTGGTCCTCTCATGAAAAGTTGGATTGGCAGCAATTTTAATGGCTGATTGATTATCACAGTAAAGTAAGGCAGGAGCAACATGAGAAATGTGAAAATCATTTAACAAATATATAAGCCATTGTATTTCACAAGTTGTAGATGATAAAGCCCGATATTACGCTCTCGAAGAAGATTTGGAAACGAGTGCTGCTTCTTGGCTTTCCAAGAAATTAAGGAAGAACCAAGAAAAATGGCAAAACCGAATCGAGCGACGAGTATCTAAACAACCTAACCCAATCGAATGTTGAAACTTTTTAATTGTAAATCGAGAGGAAGCGGAGAAGAAAATACCAAGCACCGGAGAGGATTTAATGTAGCGGAGAACACGGTGGGCGACGAGATAAATGAGTATCTCAAGGAGCGGACATGTCTTGACTAAGTTCTTTGAGTGACAAAACTCAGATCAGCCGAGTAGTAGTGAGATATTGCAAGCGACCAATGAGCTTTCTATAAGGGAGGGGATCAAGTAAAAAAGTACCATGATCACTAGAAAGCTTGAGGTGAGGATCCATTGGGCAAGAAGCAGGTTTGTAAGCCAAATATCCCATGTCTTCAAGTAATTCAAGGGCAAATTTTCGTTGAGATAGAAAAATACCATCCTTAGATCTAGCAAGTTCAAGACCAAGAAAATAACGAAGTTCACCAAGATCCTTAATGGTAAATGCGAGAATCCAATCTTTGTTTAACCAAGTTAATTTCAACCAAATCATTTCGGCCAAGCACCACATCATCAACATAAACAAGAATGACAAGTAAATGAAGTGTTTGATGCTTTGAAGAACAAGGAATATCGAAAAGCAGTTGACAATAACCATAGGACGACAAAGCGAAGAAAGCTTAGAATACCATTGTGGTGGCTGTTTTAAACCATAAAGAGACTTTTGCAATTTGCAAACAAGATTGGGAGTCGAGGTAGTATAACCAGGAGGAAGGGCCATGTAAACCTCTTCATGTAAATCCCCATGTAAAAAGGCATTATTGACATCTAATTGATGTAAATGCAATTGTTTAACAAGAAATGCAATGGACAATAATAAACGTAAAGAAGTCATCTTAGCTACGGGGAGAAAATGTATCAAAATAGTCCACACCTTCGGTTTAAGTATAACCTTTAGCCACAAGTCTTGCTTTATACCTTTCAATAGTACCATCGGCTTTGAATTTGGTGCGAAAAACCCATTTACCAACGGTCCTCTTATCCGGTGGTAAATGAGTAAGTACCCAGTCCGATTTTGCTCAAGAGCCGTATTTCAGCCGGTCATGGCATCTCTCCAAAAGGAAAGTATCACGGCTTGTTTGAAAGTGGAGGGATCGGGATTAGTAGTAACAAGCATTAACAAAGGAATGATAAGAAGGAGAAAGAGAAGAATAAGAAAGAACAGAGAGGATAAAGGATAACGAGGACTACCTTTGCATGATGATTGATTAGCGAAGTAGTGAGGGCACAATGATAATCCTGAGATATAAGGGAGGGTTATGTAATGCGGTGGACCGACGAAGGGGAGGATTGGGAGAAGGCCGTGGAGAGGCGAAGTAATGGAGGAGGAGTGGCTGGACTTGTAGATAAGGTGGGGGATCCGGGAAGAGGTAAAGCGGGAAGGGGATCAAAAATGTCCTCGAATAAAGGAGAGGGGGTTTGAGGTTCAGCCAAGGGTGAAAGAGAAGTAATGTCACCATTTTGAAAGGAAACACAAGTTCATGAAAAATAACATCTCGAGATAAAAAGATTTGATGATTAGAAAGATCGAGCAATGTAAAAGCTTTAGAGCCGTGAGGAAAGCCTAAGAAAATGCATTTACGTGCACGAGGAGCAAATTTTGAACGATTGTGACTTAATGTGGATGCAAAACAAAGAGAACCAAAAACTTTGAACATAGAATAAGAAGGAGGAAAACCATATAATCGTTCAAAAAGAGTGAAATGTTTAATAATGGGAGAAGGCAAACAATTTATGATGTGAGTGGCATGAAGAACCAAAAAAGACCAGTAAGAAAGTGGAATGTGAGATTGAAAAAGAAGAGCTCGTGCAACATTTAAAATATGTTGATGCTTACGTTCGACTATGCCATTTTTTGTGGAGTAGCAACACAAGATTTTTGGTGAATAACACCATGAGAGGCAAAAAGCGAGGCATAGCAAACTCAAGCACCATTGTCGAGCGCAAAATTTTAATGGCGTGAAAACCGAGTTTGAACAAGGGCAAAAAATTGTTTAATGTGAATTTGAGCTTCAGACTTAGTTTTCATTAGAAATAGCCAAGTAAAACGAGAGTAATCATGAACAATTGTGAGAAAATAACGATGACCCGAGCGGAGGGAACCGAAAAAGGGCCCCAAATGTCAACATGAATCAAATCAAAAATATTATTGCATGAACTTGTGCTTACAGGGAAAGATAAACGTTTCTGCTTAGCAAAATGGCAAGCATCACAAGGAAAGGAAGGGGATACAATAATATCTGAAAACTGCTTATGTAAAATTGAAAGAGTAGAGTCAGATGGATGACCCAAACGCAGATGCCAGAGAGCATTATTGGTAAGATGAGTAGTATTGGTTGAGAGAACTTGAGGGGAAGCATGGTTGGGAAACATATCTGCAGTGAGGATGTATAAGCCCTGAAAAAGTTTAGCTGAACCAATCATTAGCGAAGGAAGAGTTGAATGAATCTCGCAAGCAGTGGAAGAAAAAGTTAAGGAACAATTATGAGAAGCTGTTAAACGAGAGACAGACAGGATATTAAAAGAAAAATGAGGTAAAAACATAACATTAGACGAAATTAAAGATTCCGAAATGCGCACGGTGCGGAAGAATTGAGCAATAGTTTAAGAACCGGTGGGAAGACTTACAGAGACAGAAGGTATAGACATGTAAGATGCAAACAAAGCTAAAGAACAACACACATGATCAGTTGCACCAGAATCAATGATCCATGATACAGAGAGTTGAGAAGAG
The DNA here is from genome assembly GCA_019022655.1 of Acacia acuminata. Lineage (NCBI taxonomy): Eukaryota > Viridiplantae > Streptophyta > Magnoliopsida > Fabales > Fabaceae > Acacia > Acacia acuminata. The sequence continues at coordinate 702,226 of JAFJYI010000174.1, forward strand.
AAATTACCATCGGTAGGAATCGAAAGTGTGGCTGACAAGTGATGGACTGAAGGTTGTGGTGGAGGGGACGAATCAAGAAGATTGAGTAGACGTGTGTATTGAGTAGTGGACATATGAGGAAGGACAGTAGTTGTTGAAGGTGAGGATGCTGGAGAAGAAGTCATAACAGAGAGCGATTGAGCAAGACCAGAACTAGCACCTTGAGCAGAGAAATTATTCACCGTGGTGGAGGAACTGGATTGCAGAGAAATTATTCACCGTGGTGGAGGAACTGGAGCAATCGAGAGAATATGTCTCGAAAAAAATAGGAGGCAAAAAATGTGTATAGAAAAAAAAATTAGAGAGGTCAAAACCTTGCTCTGGTACCATGTAACTTGGCAAAATGGAAAGAATGAATATTGTTTCTTTTATTCATATACAAACGTTACATATATATACAAGATAAGAGAGCCTCAATAGTAATGGCCCATAATGACTAATAATGACTATTAATGAAGATTGGCCCATAATGACTAATAATAACTATTAAGGAATATTATTCCTAATCCCTACAAATCAGGGATTCCTATAAATCAAAATACAATTTGCTATGTAATCCCTGTCAAAATTAACTAGGATAACGTCCAAAACAAAATTGCTCCCCTTTGACACTTCTGGGGTAAAATTAGCCCTCGATGACAACTTTCGGAACAAAATTGTCCCTTGATGCATTAGTGATTTGCATTTTACAGTTGTTCTATCCAAAATTTCTAATAAAAGGAGGGAAATTCTAATTTAGTGGACAGTCATGTAGTTTTTAATACTGCGAACACATCGTCTCGTTAAAATTATTAGGCAATTAGCATTACAACTAAAGCATCACACACACGCTTTACTAGCTAACTAACTTCGCTGCTCTTTCCTTTTCTTATACGGTTTTGCTTCTTTAACCGTAATATTCTTCTCGACACGAATCCAATAAGTCATATGGGCTATCATATTTTGTGTATTATATGCATAATCTGAAAATGAGTTGTATGTACGGTGGATAGTAAGCTGTGTTATGTATTGATATTTTCCAAAGTGATATTCATTGAATCTACTTATATAATATTGATGAATAGCGGCAAGCAGCGTATTGTAAAAGAAATTGCAGTGTGATTACAAATGAATGCATTTATGGTTCATAAGTACCAAGAATGGCCCACAAGAGGCTTAAAATTAGGGATATATTCTTAACAAGACCTTGTGTCATAATTGAGAGGGTATCAAACTATCAATCAATTCTTTGTAGCAAAGTGTGAGTCTCCTCTTTTCTATTAAAAGCTAATTGAGCGCACACAGTTTATGTGCTGCTTTACCCCTAAAAGCTAACCTGAACTCATATGTATTCCCACCAAGATGCTTAACCTTTCATTACCTTTAATTTTCTTTTCCCTCTTACTTTTCTTTTGCTGTTTTTTATACATGTTTATTATTTGTGTGGCTCCCCCCCTACCTCGTCATGTAACTATATCTCGTTTTCACTATGTCTGTTCATTAAAATGAGCAGCTTTTTATGGTCTTATCCTGATAAGTTGCTCATTTTTCATGCAAAACATGGATTTGATACAAATAAGATGGGTCGGTTCTTTAGCAGAAAGCTGCCATTTCCCTTTTTCATGTGTTTTGAAGCATATATGAAAGATTGTTTTTTAATTTACTTGAATTATATCTTGACGAAAAAAACATAAATATCTCATACATACATACATATATATATATATATATATATCTAACACAGTGGCATGTGCTGGGAAATTAAAAGCATATATGAAACTATAGTGGAAAGTGTACATGTAATAATAAGGCGTGTTCATGATATCCAAATATCTGCGTCCATCTTAAACAACTTTCTGATGTCGTGTTTAGTGGCCATGCATCTTTAACAAAACTAGTTAGGTTCGAAGAATACTAAGCTCTTCAAAGTTCAAACAGAACATTAATTAATCAACTTTTAGTTATGTGATTTATGATTACATGTCGCCGTCGAAGCACCTGGAAACTTTAGGGTTTGAGGTAAGTGGACGCGACGCGCGCAAACTGATCGAAGTGAGACAGAACTGATTATTTAATATATTACCAAATCATTAGTCTTTCACTGCTTTTACTTGCTAGTGATGAGCTGCCAAAGTACGCACCATGAAACTAAAGAACGGGGACAAATTAAAAGGGACACGAAGTTCGGTAAGAAAATCATGATCATGGAATGACAAAAAACCTACGAAGACAAATTGCGAAACCTTCACATCGTGTAGGGACAGAAATGCTAAATTCTCTGTAAAAGAAAATAAATGAAACGAATATAGTATAAGACGATCAACCTTGTTTATAGTCCAAAACCTTTTTCTTGTGTACTCTAAGTACTGTGTAAGTTAATGACAACGCACATATGTATATATTTTGCTATATTAACGGAGTACAACCACAGATCCATTTATTTGGTGTGTATATGCGATGTGGAAGGGGGAATGGGAAAGAGAGAGAGAATTCTTATTTAAATTGGGGAGTTATACTTATATTTATCAATTTTTTCTAAATTAAACCTATTGACGTTCTTCTCTCAATAATAAACAAATAGAAGCGGAGAGCAGAATAGTTAAGAAAAATAACTAAGGTATTTTAGAAAAAACATACTACCTCCGGTCCTAATTATAGGATTAAGTTTGTAGTGTAAATTACACTACAAACTTAGTCCTATAATCAGAACCGAAGGGAGTATTGTAATAAGATTTGAAAAAACGTGTGTACTTATGTATCTCACGCATATATGAGGAAAGTCCCTTGGTTGATGCGCTGGTCATACATATTTGCACGAACCTTGTCCAATGTCATAGGCAGTGATCAAGTGCCAGATTTGAAGAATGAAGATCAACCTTGACTACACTCCTCTTAATTAGATTGTATGCATGTTTTAACTAATCTGAAATTGAGCTATTACGATTGTATATCATCTCACCCAGAGAACAAAATCATTCACGTACTAGCTAGTCTAAAAATTATGGAATTTCACTGGTAAAATCCATGAAAGATATATGTATATGGTCTGAGTCTAGTAAGGAAAAATCCTCCCATATATATGTCTATATAGCTAGGCAGCTATAGCTACAGCCTTCAGGTGGCTCGTCTTAATTAACGAGCAAAAACAATTATTAATGCCTCCAAAAGAAGGAAGCTAATTAATTGTATATCCCACCCACCAATTATTAAATACTCTATAAGTAATGCCCCGTCGATCTCCTTCTTTTTTGGCATGAAGCTAAGATTGGGGGTTGGAGAAATAAGGCATAGGAGGTAGGGTAGTAAAAGTATATGGTGGATATTGGAAGATAGAGTCAGGAGCAGAAGAAGATGATAATGGAGGAGCCATTAATGTTACAGCATCAATATGGTTCGTCTGAGTGGCTACGTTGGTTAGATTGTTGTTATTCTGAAGAACAAGAGGAACTGAAGAAGTCTCACCAAAACCACCATGAGAAGGGCCTTGATAATGAAGAAGACCACAAAACACATGCCCTCCAATCCTCACTGAAGTATGGTACGCAATTTCATTCACCCAATCATCCTTTGATCGCACTTGTACGCACCTAAATGTCGCCTTCATACTCACCCATTCTGGAAACTTCAACTCCTCCTTTTCATCTGAAACAAACGACAAACACTTATTCAAAACATTCATGGCTTGCTAACAATTTCTTAAGCTACCAACATATAGTTGGTTTAGCGGTGTAAGGCCTACTAATTTAATTTGAAACTCGGAGGAGACACTTCTGTTGGGAGGAGCAATCATAAACCCTGAACTGAATACTAAGTGATAATATTTATATATATATATATATATCTTAAGCTAGAACAATAAACAATTTCCACAATTCTGTTAAAGTAGTTCCTCCAAAATGAAATGTGTAACCCGAATCATGTCCTTAAGAGCTATTATGTCACCATCGGTTGATAGAAAGTAGCACTTCTCATAATAAAACGTATTCTTCATACAGATACAGAGTGAGCAGAACAACAAAATATAATAGCAAGACTTGGGTTAGACACTTTGTTTGCAGGAACTATACCAACAAATTTTGAGTCCAGTATATAGGCATTTTTAAGGAGGAAGATGAAGCAGGTTCAGTCTTTTTCTAGGTCATAATTAAGCAGAACTGAGAAATATTTGTTCTATCCGAATTATTCTAGTTGTAGCTAGCCGGATTAAGCAAGCTCAAAGTGAAGAAATAAAGAGTTAATAATTAGGGCAAACCTGGTGGGGGATAGGGATTGTTGTGTTTGTGCCTTTTAGGGAAATTATGAGGATGATGATGATTCCTATGGCGTCTTCTATCATATAGAGGAACCCAAGTGCTGCGAACATGAGTTTCACACTCAAACCCTTTATTGTTGCAGCAACTTCTACATCTCTTGTACTCACAACCTTTCTTCGCTTGGTTCCCACAGTCTTGGCACTTACTCCTCTCTACTTGTCCAGCTTCCATTTATCGTAGGATCAAACTCAAGAGATAAATATATATATTCTCTTAAAGATCATTAACTCTTTCTGTTCCTGGTCTCTTCTTAACCTCGAACAGTCTCTGTTTGATGGTGATGGTGATGATGATGATGGGTCTTCTTGCTTCCTTCTTTTTTAGTTTGGAAGAACTATGTACAAATATATTATTATATATAAGCATTTGTACTGAGTTCGAGAATACAATTGCATTTACGCCATGGCAAACTATACACAACGTATAACAGCAGAATCAATTCCATTTTGAATTACATACAAGAATCAAAGCCCGATATATATGTGTGTGTGCGTGTGTAACCAATATATATATTGATTTAAGATTGTGGTTATAATAACTTGAATGATTGGAGGATTTAACCTATGTGATCTATCAAATACAACTCTTGAGTCTTGATTTGCAATTTTGACAGTCTTTGATGTGTGTAGAACTACTTTTATTGTACGTGAAAAAATCATTACTATAAGAACTTACCATTAAATTAAAGGATAGCACAAGTTTTCTGGGTATATATATAGGGAGAAAATGTGTGTTTGCTTGTGTTGGGGGAGGGGGGATATTTGGACTCAGTTTCCTTACTTGTCCTTTGACGAACAGGAAGAGCTCATTCGTACGGATGAGTTAGATGGTCGATTCGATTTTTTTTTTTTAAATTTTTTTTATAAAAAATAATTTTAATGGGCGAGAGAACTTAAAATAAAAATAATTTTTGAACTTACATTTTTTTAAAATAATTTTTTATTTTTTAAAAAAATTTGGACCGTCCCAGATCTAATCAACGGTCAGTAGTTCATATGCGGACGAACTCTCCCCTCGCTTGAGTAGAGAAAAAAAATATGGGGATATTTTATTACAATTGCCACTTAAATATTATGAACTTTTTGTCATATCAACGTAGCTTTTACACGCCTTCATGCTTATATAATTAAGAAATGATCTTTTTGAAGTGGCCATTTATATATAAATATAACGGGAGAAAATATAAAAATACCCTATAAAATTTTATGGGAATATCTCTTAGACCCTTTTATTTTTTATAAATTTAGAATAATAAATCTTTCGATTATTCTCACTTGATCATCAGATCAATTCGATCTTTCTTTCTTTCTTTCTTTTTCATTTAGAGATTTGTGCGAAGTTATATTGGTTGTATTTTTGTGGGGGACGTCGAAATTACATTAAGGGGCAATTGTAGTATTAGAGTTAATTAAAGGGCAAAAAAACAAACAAGTAGAAAGACACCTGTCATTTAATTTTCAGTCAAAAAAGAAAAAAAGACAGACAGGCACCTGTAAATTGTTCCTCTTCTATTTCTAGAGGGGAATGGCCAAATTACGGCTAGTGTTTTGAAGCATATTATTTAGAATGGAGGGTAAATGGAGTGTGGACAAGAAATTGAAAGATGCTTCAACCGTACTGTTGTAGGCACTTTGAATAAATTACAAACACTTGCAGCATAAATTGACTTTCTATAATGAGCATATTTTATTGTAATAAAATAATGCCATTAATTATATTATGCTCTGATTATTGTACGCAATATGTTTTAAAAATTGCAGGTGTCTTATGTCGCTTGATGCTACAACACTAACATTTTTTAACATATGTTATGGGCATAAAAATTAATACCGACTTAACAAAGACGGTGCTTTCCGACCTTCCCCCACAACTTTTTCTATTTAAAAGAGTAAAAGAGCAAATACACATGTCTCGGGATCCAGTTCCCTACTCATCATTTGGATGGCTAGGAGGAAGCTTTTCTATCTGGACTATGCAGGTGATGATCCAGATTTAATTTTTTTAAAAAAAATTATTTTAATAAGTAGTGATTCTAAAATAAAAATAATCTCTTAATTAAAATATTTTTTTAAAAATGATTTTTTTATTTAAAAATCGGGAGTTAAAAAAAAATTAGACCGTCAAATGAGATAAGCCTCCTACTCATCCAAAGGAAGAGTAGCCGAGTAGGGAAATTGGATCCACATGTACAACATGATTTCAAGATTGATTAAGTTGTACAGATTTAGTTTGGCTAAATTTCATATTTTTGTTAACTTAAAATACTGTTTTAAGAAATTTACAATTAAAAAATATTTTTATTTCTTATTCAATACCACTCTAGTCCTAATTATAATTTTTTTTTTGACAAAAAAATTAGTCCTATTTATAAGTTCTCTTTCGGGTAATAAATGAGATTATGACAATTTTGTCCATATTAATTGCACTAATGAAAATAGAGAGAGAAAAAAAGAGTTTAAAGTTACTCATTCATAAATGAGGGTAAAGTTGAAATTTACCTATAAACATTGAGCTAATTTCCTCTTTTTAGTATGTGTGATTTAGTTAAAAAAGACTTAAGTGATACCTGACCAAAAACATACAATCTCCTAACAAGTTGGTTTTCAAAATTACCATGTATTTGATTATGAAAACAAAATATTAACTTGGGAAGACATGTCTATATATATAATACTTTATTCAGTTCGAAATATAAGATAAAGTTAACATTTTTGAAGAGATTAATGAAACTAATTAAGTTACTTTAAAGTATTTTTATTTTTTTCTCCAAACTAATTAGTTTGACTAATAAATTAATATATAATTTAAGGATATATAACATATAATAGGATTAAATAAATTATTTAACTTACTTAATCTCTCCAAAAAAAAGTCAACTACGCCTTAAGACCGGAGGAAGTTAAATAAGACATAGTTGACTTTTTTTGGAGAGATTAAGGAAGTTAAATAAGTTACTTAATCATATCATTTATTATATATCCTTTAGATTATATATCAGTTTATAAATTAGATAAAATAGTTTAGATGAAAAATGGCAAACATAAAAAATTTAAAGTAATTTAATTGACTTTATTAATCTCTCCAAAATAAAATAAAATAATAAACTGTCTTATATTTAAGATTATTAAAATAGTGAAATTGTCCTTGAAAATAAACCTTTCCTTCCATATGAGCGATTAGATCTCGGTCGACAATATTCACAGGACAATCTTTTTCGTTTCAACTTTAAGGACTCATAAAATTATGACAAAAAGTACTTGTAATTACACTAGGCCAGACATCAAAGAGAATTAAGCCATTACTGCCTTACTGATATCCGATCTGATACATATATCATACTAAACGACGACGCCTAAGAACTACTTGTAATAAATCAATACCAGTTCGCTGGTCCCTAACAAATCCAAGATGGACGTGGTAGAATTCTGAAATTCCAATACGCAGGTAATTAAGAACTCGAAGTCCGACAAGTATCTATGTAGACTAAAATTCAAATCCCGACATTAAGTCGGATCTAGTGATGAATGATTGTGTGTGTAAATATATATATATAGCACAATGAATTAAGGGCAGCCAATAATCATCTACGGTACAAATAGCCAAGGTCAAAGAGAGATTGCAATTCAATTATTGATCATGGAGTACTGATGATCAATGAAGTGACACTGACAATCAAATAAAGAATAGGGAGTTATTAATTATGATAGAAGCAGCATTGTCTTACAAAAAAATGAATGAAACCTCGACTAAACACAAATGAAATGAATTTTGCCGAATAAATCTGCAATAACAGCAACTCAAGCAAGTTTGGTACCCGGGAACCCATAATCTTATCTAAGTGCGGCCCTTCACTCTTTTCTGTACGCAAAACTAACCCCACCCAAAGTATGACAGTTTTATTACAATGAGAAAAAAAATAAATTCACTCAAACAGTATTTCTTTCTTCCGGACTATACCTAACTTCTACAAGGAAATATTGATTGACCAATGGGCTTGTATCTTCTGCAGAAAGCAGAGCCGAAATGAATTGAAAAAATGCTCATATAGTACAGAGGAATCACCTTACTTGTGAAGGCGAACAGAGTAATCCAGAAGCATCAGCACCAATCACTGCAAGATCACACACAGCACAAAGCTGACCCTCCTGGCTGGAAACAAAACGGGATGTACAATATGGGCATGGGACTTCCTTCTGCCCTCGATAGATTGGTACATAGGTTGCACCACAAGTCACAAATGGGTTTCGGAAATCGTAGCTCAACTGTGTGGCATCAGTCATATTTCTTTCTGCAGCTGCCAAAACTTGCCTAGCAGTCTTAGCTTGGTTTTCAATAGTAGGATTGGTCTCAAGTAGCCTCCTGGCAAAATTAGCAGCTGTGGCAAGGTTCTTTGCCTTGTAGCAGACAGACATGGCATTCAGCAAAGCCAGCCTCAAGTGAGGGGTCTGAAGGTTGCAGTTGGTGAAATATGCTGCAAGTTCTTGCTGACGTGCTGGGTCATCCTTCATTTCCCTCCTCTTCAGCTCTATCTTCAGACCCAAAACATACTCCTTGACAATGATAATCAATTCCTTCACATCATCAACTTCTCTCCTTGACTCAACAACAATCAAAGGGATTGTATGGAGGATATTAATGAATATCCGTAGAGCTTCAGTGAATTTCCCGGTTGTTGTTAACTTATAACCAGCTTTAAGCTTTTCATCCAAATTGGGCAATTTGAAAGGAAGAGCAGGAGGGCCTCTTACATTTGGAATAGATGACTCGGTCCAACCTCTTTCAACGGCAAGTAATATTATTGGAGCAGATGAAAATGCAAGCAGATAAGAATGACTGCTGCTATAAAGATCAAGAAACAAGGATCTCAAGGGGGCAAAATTTTTAATCCCAAGTTGTCGGTTCAGTAGCCTCATTGCTGTATCAAAGTTGCCAGCAGCAGCATGATCAGCTGCAAGAGATGATCTTTGTATCCATATCTGGCTTACCGGCATGCCAGGTTGTGGGGCAACAAAAACTGGAGATCCCATACCAGAGGAAGCTTTTGGAGTTTCAACTTCAGGAGGCAGCTCTAAATCTTCCATCTCCCATCCACCCTCTTCATTATTATCTCGCACTTCTCCATCCTCCGAAATTGCAGAAATGTCTCCATTTTGTAGACCATCCACATCAACCATGTCAAGCTCCTCAACCCACTTCCCATCAGCAGCCTCATACTCTTCATCAGTAGAACCCTGACCAATATTGTCAAAGCCCCCTTCAAAGACGCCTCGCATGACCCTTAGAAGGGGCCAATCGCCACAACAAATGACAGGTGATGGTGGCATCAAAAGGGATGGCGTTTTTCCATCAGGCAAAGGAGGGACATTCTCTCCCAGTTCAGATGCAATACGTTCAGCAACATCATGTAGCCCATGGACTGATGCAGTGGCATAAGCAAGAGGCAAATGACCCACCGATTCCAAAATCTTAACACGCTCGTAGACATCACCCAAATACAAGGCATTGTGAAACTGACCCATCACATCATTTTTAACTTCAGCGATTTTCAACATCTTGGAAAGTTTGTCCATGTTACCAGTTATGAGATAAAGGAAAGACAGTCTATCAAAATTTTTGGTCCTTTGGTATGCATACTCTACTATACCAGCATTTCCTTGACGAAGTCCCTCAACCCCCAAGCGATACCAATGATCTTTCTCATCAATTGCTGTAGCTGATGCAACTGCAGTTTGAATGTTCCCACTCTCTAAAGCCAAACTAAACCGAGTTCTCTCATCTTTCACAAAATGGAGGGCAACCTCAGGAAATCCTTTCTGTTGTAGATAAGCAATCATAGCCTGCCCACAAAGCTGTGAATTCCTTATCACACTCATGACAAGGTCATATCTTTTCTTTAACAGAGAAAGTTTGAAAATGTATTCAGTCGCATCAATGACAACAGATTTGCATTTACCATCCCGATCCAAGCAGAATATTGTGTTTCCAGAAACCTTCGCAATATAAATGGGGACATCAAGTGTTTTAATTATTCCATTATCCCCGTTAGGAAGACAGTATTTGATGTGATTTAATGTTGTGTAGATAAATACACCATTGTCATCCCAGCCTCCACTTTTTACACGAATTGTTTCATGGAGCGTGCACTGGTGCACAATCTCCTTACTTGCAATAATAATGGCATGTTTGCTGAGTAAGGCAACATTTTCCATATCATTAGACCAGACAACATACTTGATGAAAGGGGTTTGAAGATCACCAACAATAATCCTCCGCTGAAGATCAAATATAGCAACCCTGTCCTCTGACCTACACAGTAAGTTTCCTGTTCCTGCATAGAAAACAGCATCGGTGGGAAATGGGAGGGCACTTTTTTTAACAACCTCATTCTTCAAATTCTTTACTAGGACTTGATTGTTGCTTTTGTCAAGCACAGCAAATCTGTTTCGAGCCACGAAGACTGCTGATCCTCCCAGCCCTTTCCTTGCTTCTTGCATGTCACCCCTGCCCAAACTGTCCTTGGATATAGAGTACAACTCATAAGATCCACCATCAACATCCGAACACAGAAGAACTGCATTTTCAAATGGGCTATAAGAAAGAGTCTTTGGGCTTTGATTGAGGTTTAAAGAACCAGGTCGTCGAATTGGGAGTACTTGTGTCTCTCTCTGAGTTGAAAATTCATGAAAACGTAAAAACCTCTCTTTTGTGAAGAACAGAGAGTCACCACTAACTGCAAAAGCTGGCCTTTCTCTCTCCAGCTTAAAGACAATCATGCCACTGTCATGACCAGCTGCCAACAGATTCATTTCAGGATGTGCCGAAAGAATCCAAAACCGGTCATGCTCTCGGCGGAATGTTTGAATTCCAGTCCGCTTTGTTGCATCCCATACCCGAATGCTTTTATCCTCAGAATTCGACACAATGATATCATGTTTGGCATGGAACATAACGCATGAAACATTATTCATGTGCCCTCTCAACGTGTCAACTTCCCATGCTTTAGTGTCTGAAAAAAAAAACGAATATATTTTATTAAAAACTTAGGAAAGGTTACTTCAGAGTTTTAACTATTACACCCTTTTTTGGTAAAATAAAGCCTATAAATTTTAATTAATGTAATAACTGGCTTGGACCTGTAATTCCATGCCAACAAATACATGCAAGTTCCTCAAAACTAATACAAATTATCAGACTGGCATCACTCGCTGGGTAAAGATGTAGCCTATTCAATATTTAGAATAAGAAATGAAAGGCCATATATGCTTCCATTTAGTTAGTATTCAGGACTGCATAAAGTATATAACTAAGTTCAATACCTACCATTCATCCTCCAGATTTTCAATTGTCGGTCATCAGCTCCTGAGACAATGAGAGGCAGAGTAGGATGAAATGAAGCCCAATTGACACCACGATCATGACCTTCCAAGACATACTTAACAGCTGCGTCAACGCCACCAAAGAGATCTGTGTTCATTTGACTAAGTCGCAGTATGTCATCTGCAGGAGACCCAGACTTCCTCTTGAGAGCACCAATATCCCATACACGAACAGTCTGATCCAAGGAGGCTGATACAACAAGATCCTCTTTGGGGTGGAACAAAGCACACATAACATAATGGTTGTGGCCAGTTAAAACAGAAATACAGGTACGTGACTGCCAGTTCCAGATGCGAATGGTCTGGTCATCACTAGCACTCACAATCCATGGGTTTTCGTGATGAAATTGCACTGTACGAATATAATCAAGGTGTCCTAAAAGAGTAAACAAGCATCTGTGCAACTTGTAGTTCCAAACCTTAATCTTGTAATCATCCCCTGTCCACGGGAAAAAAAATTATAAAAATCATTGAGAAGTGAAATCCCTCCTTGCCACATGAACACATTAAGAAATGAAAATCTCCCCCATCCCAAGCAACAGAAAAAAACCCAAACATTTTTTTTTTTAAACAAAAAAAAAAAGAATTCCAAACATCGGGACAACATGTAACGTTTAAATGTTTTGTCTGAGCCTATATTTATATTAGTTACATAGTTTCCAATCCAGAGAGTTCAATTATGGCCCAAGTACATCCTATGCATTAAAGGCATCTCAAATAAATCTTGACAATCTATAAAGTTCATTCCATTCCTAATTGCTCTTGGAATTACCTGTTGCACCAACTTGGGCAAGTGTAGGACAAAGGAAGAGTGTAACGGAATAAGATGGGGCAACAAAAATTAAATTGACAAGGAAAATCATTCCATGGCAGACTAATAATTAAGAGGCATCTTGCATGTAATTTTTTTGAACCTACATTCTCCTTTATGCAGCTCATCATAGAAATGCAAAAGAAAGCGAAAGCATGGACAACCATTTATTCTTTATCTGATAATCACTCAGAGTAAGGATCAGTGGATCAGATACTAAACAGTCAGCGAAGATAGCCATTAAACATACAGAAAGCATAGTAACACAGCGGCGCTGTCAATAAGGTACCTCCAGAAACAAATAGAGGCTGAGACTTATGGAAATGAACACCTCGAACAGGCCCATCATGCTCGTCGAATCGGTCAATCAGGGTGCCCATTCGGTAGTCCCATAGCTGAATTACGCCACTGTGAAGACTCGCAAGGATCCACGGTCTCTTGCTGTGGAAACTAAGCCCCTTCACTCTATTACTTTTGGTCTCAAACTTCGTCAACATCTTACTCAATCACCGTATCATAAGCACAGTCTCTACACAATCAAATTGCATATAGAATTCCCATTCCATCAGAATCAAAACCAGATCAAGCTGAATTCCAACCGGAAATGCAATTCACACGTAAAATCATCAATAAAGTTTATGATAAATTACAAAAAGAACTCAGCCAAATGAAATCACGGGATATAAAATTTCCAATTTAAGAATTAAAATATATTTCAGCATTTTCCCACATGTACCAACTGATTAGACAGGAGGGGGAAAAACAAAAAAACCCACCGCATATAGTCACTCAATTGATCTAATCCCAATGTTAGTATGACAACAAAGATACTTTTGCCTCAGATCTAATTATCCTGAAGAAATCACGTTCAGCAAACAATTTAACGCATCAATAATCAAGTTCACCGACAGACCTGCATTAACATGCATAAATAAAGATAGAAGCTGGAGAGATTGGCAGAAGAAGGGAATTGGGTTGAAAGTGCAGAGACGGATTTTCAGACCTCTCTTGAGATGAGATCTGGGTCTGGTGTAGTGTCTGTTAATTTTAGCGGAGAATGGGAAGGAAAGGGGAGAGAGAGATTGAAATTTTGTAATTCAACAAGAACTGCCACATGCAAATTTCGGACCACTTTTTTATTTGCATAGTTCAGTTATTCTTTCAATTTTTTATTAGTTTTTTTTTTCCTTTTTCATTTAATGTTTTTCCTTTTTTACTTTTGGGGTTGTTTTCGCGGTTGTTCATATTTAGCTTACTCCTTAAGTATGATGTGTATAATGAAGAAATCGATACAAGATTAAAATACAATTAAAGAGGCAGAGGAAAGAAATTGACGAAGTCAAATTAGTATTACCAATTTACGATACCAGAAAAAAACCAAGAAAATCAGATGAATAAAGAAGCAAGCCAACAAACAAAAATTAGGGACACTTTGGGGAAATATTAAGAGATGAAAAATGATATATTTAATTTTATAAACAATGAAGTACCAAGTGAATGAAGTAGGAAAAAATAGGGGCAGTGTTGATGATTTGAAAAAAAAAAATCACTGGGTTGCATCGCATCAATAATAAGATTTGCGTTTTTTCTGCAAGCTACCTTATCACTGAGAGTCTCACTAAAAAGATTTCTTGCAAAAAAATCAAACGTTGAAACGGACCAAGTTTACAATAGAGATACACAAACTTTTAAGCAAATCTTGTTATTCATAACTAAGAGATAATTATTTTTATACTTTTGAGTAACACATAGAAGAACAACGCTGGTTTCTAAAAACTGAACTTCACTTCTCAAGAGAGGGGGCCAAAGAAAGATCCATCTATGCCTCCAGTTGAAGCCACTGTTCAAGCGCTCGTACGATTCGACGGGGAAAATATAACAATTGAGTAACTTTTTTAGCACTACTTAATAATATCCCAAAATGATTAAATAAAATATAAAATGCGCACATGCATCCAAATAGAAAATAGAGTAAATACATTTCCGATCCCTGACAAAAAACGCGATCCTCATTTTGGTCCCTTACAAAAAAAGGGTCTTTTTTAGTCCAAAAAAAGATGAATAAGGGTTGATTGGTTGACATTTTGATTCTCTCACAAATTTCCAAAAGGTCATTTTTAGTCATTTAAAAAGAGCGAATAAGGGTCGATTTTTTTGTAAGAATTAAAATGGGGTCCGTATTTTTTGCAAGGGATCTGAAAGAATATTTACTCTAGAAAGTATATCGTAAACTTTTTGACAAGTGAAATTAAAATCCCACTGTTATATTTGGCCTTATCAAGAATAAGCTAGCTCCCTTCTCATTTTAATTGGTTGGTGATTTCTACCACACTCGAATGAAAATTAAATAGGGAAAATATCAATGAGGTCTCATGAAAGAGAAAAAATATTAAAAAGTTTCAACCCTAAATCCTCTATAAAAAAAAGTCTCAAAGAACTTTTTTGATATTAATTACGAAATTGCAATATCAAAAAAGTCTCATTGTCAAAATGACTTTTTATGTTATTAAAATGACTTTTCCTGGTGTTAAAATTTTCCTATGAAAATGGTTTTTCATATTGTCAAGATGGCTTTTCTTGTTACTAACAATTTTCCAAAGTAATGAAAATTAAATATAATTGACAATGCAGGGACTTGAGTCAACGAAATGAAAATCTAAATTAACAATACGGTCCACTAAGTCATTGAACTGATTGAGTCTGTTGGAGTTAGCGATAGAAAAATACGTTGCGTAAGTCGAGATAAAACTCATCTCACAAATTTTTCTTGTATAACGTAAATTATGTTGGAAAAGCGGTTCTACCGCAATCCAAACAAGCGCTATTCAAGTATATACTTGTATTGCAATTTGTCGCCGAACTGGACTTTGTATTTTTTTTTTAATTATTTCATGTTATAAAAGAGATTAAAAAAAAAAAGCGAAAATCTCTTTAAGGTGCCAAATGACTAAAAAAATCCTATAAAAAATTGTGATATAAAAAATGTCTCATTAACAACTCATTCAATAAGTGATTAACAATTTCATCGATAGGTTTTAACAACTCTTTGGGACTTTTTTGACATCAAAATTTTATGTGAGGGTTTTTTGACATTTTCTTGGTCCCTTGGAACCTTAAAGTAATTTTTCTATTAAAAAATATTGTTGATTCCGTAACTTAATATTCACTTTATTCGAATCTAATAAGTTAAAACTCCTTCAGAATCGCATATTTGAACTCAAAACAGTCGATCAATAATCTAGTAATCTACCATCATAAAATTCATTAAATTAATCTGGAATAATTAAATAAATGACGGTTGTGTTTATGAGAACAAAAGGAATGACTAAAGAGTATACTAAAATCTTAGGCAGAAAGTTGAACATTTTTTTAGATTTCATGTGTTATATCTTCCACATCAATTATTGTTTTATATAGGAGCATGCACATCTTGACATAATTTTTTAGTGAAATATATAATTTCTTTCACCTTTCTTGAAAAAAAGAAGGTTATATAACAAGGATGAAAAATAATTTATCTCATAATGATGTTTTATCGGTTTTCTTTTGATACAAAAATTTTAAGAAAAAAGGTTGAACTCACTCACGATTTAAGGGCAAAACGAAATCTTCCTTCCTCCTAAGTGATACCAATGTTGAGTAGAGTGAGCGTCTATTATCCTCGAGATGTTTATTTAGGCAAGGGGATTTAGAATCCCGTCACGTCTTGACCAACTCTAGGATCAAACTCCCTCCTTTTAGTGAGAGTGTTGACCCTTTTACCAGTTGAACCTAGAAGGGTCAATTTTCTTTCTTGATCAGACCAGTTCTAACGTATGTTTATCAGTTTTTTAGACCAATTTTGATCAGGTTTTCACACCAATGGTAAAAACTACAACTTATCAAGCGGACATCCTACAACCATTTTGCTGCCCTGCTTCCTTTTGTGGGCCCCCTTTGTTGGTCAAGGCCCACCATTAAATTGCAATGCTAGTTTCAGCAAAACTTTCGTCACCACCAAGTTTACTGACAAACACGCAAAGCCCAATATCAAATTGGATATTCTACAGTAAGTTATCAATGCCGAAATAGTGTTGCTCACATAGAGCTTTGGGAAACTGCCCTCACTTAGGGCCCGTTTGGTACAAAGAATTGGTGGGGAGGGAAATGAACTTAGGCCCCGTTTGTTATGAAGAAAGTAGGGGGAAGGAAAGGGAAGATCTCAATCTTCCCATAGATTTGAGGTGTTTGTTATAGAGAAAGTCGTCAAGATCTTAGGTGAGGTCCAATCTTCCCTTATTTGAGGGAAGATGCTTTCCATCCGAAAATGGAAGGAAAGCTCAATCTTCCCAAGAAAGTTCGAACTTGACAGATTTACCCCTGAAATTCAAATTTGGCAGGAAGTTCAAACTTGGCGGGAAAGTTCAAATTTTGGCGGGAAGTTTAAAGTTGGCGAATTTTTTTTTTTTTTTTTTTTTTTTTATTCACGAGTTCAAACTTAAGAAGAATATATTTTTAAAAATATATTTTAGCAAAAAAAATATTTTTTTATTATTTTGAATTAATTTCTTTTGAGGGTAAAATAGACATTTCCTAATTCCTTACCAACTACCACCTCTTCATTTTCTTCCTACCAAACAACTCAAACCATCTTCCCTCATCTTTCAAATCTTCCTTTCCTTTCCATTCCTTTCCTCCTCCAAACTTTCTTTATAACAAACGAGGCCTTAAAGAAAAGGAAAGGAAGATTTGAAAGATGAGGGAAGATGGCTTGAGTTGTTTGGTAGGAAAAAATGAAGAGGTGGTAGTTGGTAAAGAATTAGGAAATGTTTATTTTACCTCAAAAGAAATTCATTCAAAATAAAAAAGGAAAATATTTTTTAAAAAATATTTTCTTGTTAAGTTTGAACTCTTGAAAAAAAAAAAAAAAAAAATCTCGCCAAATTCAAACTTTCCCAAGTTTGAATTTTAGGGGTAAAAATGTCCAAAAATGTGAATAGTGACGGGGAATTTGAGATCTCACCAATTCCCACATATGAAGGAAGAGTGGTGGGCACGGAAACCTGGGTTCACGGGGCACTTGGCGCCAAAAACATGTTTTCGCAGGGAACTTTGTTCGGTTCCCATTCCCTCTCCCAAGTTCTTTGTACCAAAACAGGCCCTTAGCTTCTCATAGCGAAGCAAATCCTCTCTCAACATTTTTTCATTATCTCTCATCACCCATCCGAACCATTAATTGGGAATATGAGAGAAAATTCAAAGTAATATTGTAACCTTTCAGATCGATTGAATAGACAAGATTTAAAAATGGGAAAAATTCCATTAAAATACCATTTGAATTTGCAAAACCCCCAGAAGCCTGTCGAATTTGTAAAAAGACTGAGAGATATCAAGGACCTATGAGGGATATGCAAATTCAAGTGAAATTACCCTTTTGCCCTTAGTTTTAAATAAATAAATAAAAAATAAAAAACCCCTCGCCGCCCGGGCCCGGCAGCGCCACCTTGGGGGGGGGGGGTTGGGAGGGGGTGGGGTGTTTTTGTAAAAAACAAAACAATACATTGCAAGTGTGGGGGGTGGGGTTCCAACCCCCCACCCCCATCTGAGGAACCAAATCTTGGTTGGTTCTTTTATTATATATATACATTAACAAATATATATATTCTTCTTAATATTTTTTAAATAGTATTTACAAAACCTAAAACGCGAATTATCAATCCACAAACGAGAATTACAACGTTTTATTCAAGGTTCCTTTTTTACTCTTTGATGCATGTTTTGTAAAACAAAACAAAAATGTATTATTAGGTCCACAAACACGAATTACCAGACCACAAATGAGAATTATCAATCCACAAAATGCATCAAAGAGTAAAAAAGGAACCCGAAGAAAACGTAAAAAAAATGTATTATTACAAGTCACAAACGCGAATTACCGGTCCACAAACGAGAATTACAACATTTTCTTCAGGGTTCCTTTTTTACTCTTTGATGCATTTTGTGGACGAGGTAATTCGCGTAGGATTGGTAATTTGCGTTTGTGGTGGTAATAATGCATTTTTTTTGTTTTACAAAACATGCATCAAAGAGTAAAAAAGGAACCCGAATAAAACGTTGTAATTTCGTTTGTGGGACGGTAAGTCGCGTTTGTGGACTAACAATAATGCTTTTTTTTTTTTACATTTTCTTCGGGGTTCCTTTTTACTCTTCAATGTATTTTGTGGACTGGTAATTATCGTTTATGGTGCGGTAATTCGCGTTTGCGTACTAATAATTCGCATTTGTGATTTGGTAATAATGTTTTTTTTTTTTTTTTTTACAAAACATGCATCAAAGAGTAAAAAAAGAACCCTGAATAAAATGTTGTAATTCTCGTTTGTGGACTAGTAATTCACATTTTGTAAATACCATTGAAAAAATGTTAAGAATAATATATATATAATAAAGAAACCAAACTTGGTTCTGTACTTGCAATGTATTGTTTTGTTTTTAAACCCCACCCCCCCCCCCGGTGGCGGTCGGCCGACGCCCGGCCAGCGGTGGGCCTTCGACGAGGGGTTTTTTTATTTTTATTTTTTGATTTATTTAAAACTAAGGGCAAGCAAATGGTATTTTAATGAAATTTTCCCATTAAAAATGATGAGGGATGATGAAAAAGTGATGATAATATATAGCACTCAAACCAAAGTATATCTTTCACAGCCCATCAATAGCTTCTCATAAACCACTCAAACCACAGTATTTCTTTCACAGCCAATCAATTGAAACATTGATTGAGAAAAATAAGAAACATTGCCCAAAGCATCTGGCTTGCATCGTCAAGCTTGTCTCCCTGTACGAAAAATTCTTTTTTTAAAAAAAAAAAAAAAATAAAAAATTACATGAGCAATTTTGTCTCTGAACAACGAAGAAAAATAAATAGCCAAAAGTTGAATTACCCGAAATGAGCATCTTATTACCTCATTATATATTAAAAACCATTATAAACTAAATAAAAGTAAGAAGATGGACACAAAAAGGACATTAACAGGCCACGGGAACTAGTTTGCCATTGCCATCAGTTACTTTATATGCTAAGAGTCGGGGATCAAACAATCTTCATTCCTTCTAAATAGTGACCTGAAACTGTGGTTGAAGTGTGGTCCTTGTCCACAACTTTAATCATCGTATCTGCGAAGGAGAACATAGTAAACCAGAAGCATCAGCACCTACAACGGCAAGGTCGCAAACAGTACATAGCTGCCCCTCCTGACTGGGCACAAACCGGGAACTACAATATGGGCAAGAGACATCCTTCTGTCCTCGATAGATTGGCACATAGGTTGCACCACAAATCACAAAGGGGTTCCGGAAATCATAATTTAACTCAGTGGCATCTGTCATATTCTTTTCTGCAGCTGTTAGCACTTGTCTTGCTGTCTTGGCTTGGTTTTCAATGGTGGCATTGGTTTCAAGCAGCCTCCTGGCAAAATTAGCAGCAGTGGCCAGGTTCCTTGCCTTGTAGCAGACGGTCATTGCGTTTAGCAAGGCAAGCCTCAGGTGAGGCATTTGGAGGTTGCAGTGAGTGAAATATGCTGCAAGCTCTTGCTGGCGTACTGGATTTTCTTTCATTTCCCTTCTCTTCAGCTCCATTTGCAGACCCAAGACATATTCTTTAACAATGATAACTAACTCCTTCACTTCATCAACTTCCCTTCTTGACTCAACGACAATAACAGGAATTGTATGAAGAATGCTAGTGAAAAGCCGAAGAGCCTCAGTGAATTTCCCAGATGTTGTTGCCCTATAACCCGCTTTAAGCTTCTCTTCCAATTGAGAGAAATTGAACACAAGTGCTGGTGGACCCCTCACATTTGGGCTAGCAGACTCGCTCCATCCTCTCTCTACCGCAAGTGAAACCACTGGAACTGACGGAAGCGCATGCAAATACAAGTGGCTACCAGTATGAAGATCAAGAAACAGAGATTTTAAAGGAGCAAAATTTTTAATGCCAAGTTGCCTATTAAGCAACCGCATTGCAGTGTCAAAGTTGCCAGCAGCAGCCTGTTCAGCTGCAAGAGATGATTTTTGGATCCATATCTGGTTCACTGGCATGCCAAATATTGGGGCAACAAACACTGTGGATAAGTTGTTTACAGCTGCCTTAGGGGTATCTAAGTCGGGAGGAAGTTCAAGATCTTCAAGATCCCATCCTCCTTCTTCTTTTTCTTCAGCTGCATCTCCATCCTCCTCTAGTATGCTCGTGACATCCCCATTTTGTAAGCCATCTTCATCACCCACGTCTAGCCTCTCAACCCAATCACCATCAGCGGCTTCATCCTCTTCATCAATCCCATCCTGACCAATATTGTCAAGCCCACGTTCAAATATGCCTCGCAAAACCCTAAGAAGAGGCCAATCACCAGCAGACAAAATGGGGGATGGGGGCATCAGGAGTGTCGGTACTTTTCCCCCTGGCAAAGAAGGAATATTATTCCCCAGTTCAGCCGCGAGACGTTCTGCGACATCATTCAACCCATGATTTGATGCAGTGATGTAAGCAAGAGGCAGATGGCCTGCATTTTCCAAGATCTTAACACGTTCACTGACATCACCCAAATATAAGGCATTGTGAAATTGACCCATCACATCGTTCTTGACTTCGGCAATTTTCAACATTTTGGAAAGTTTTTCCATGTTTCCAGTTATAAGATAAAGGAATGACAATCTCTCCAAATTTTTGGTCCTCTCGGGTATGCATACTCCACTATACCAGCATTACCCTGTCGAAGAGCCTCAACTCCCAGCCTATACCAGTGATCTTTCTCATCAATTGTTGTCGCTGATGCAACTGCTATTTGAATGTTCCCACTCTCAAGAGCCAAATTGAACCGAGTTCTCTCATCCTTAACAAAATGAAGAGCAACCTCAGGAAAACCCTTCTGTTGTAGGTAAGCAATCATAGCCTGCCCACAGAGTTGTGAGTTTCTTATCATATTCATAACAAGATCATACCTTTTCCTCATCAGAGAAAGTTTGAATAAATACTCGGTAGCATCAATAACTATGGCCCTGCTTTTCCCATCTCGATCCAAACAGAAGATTGTATTTCCAGAAATCTTTGTAATGTAAATTGGGACATCAAGTGTTTTTATTATGCCATTATCTCCGTTTGGAAGACAGTATTTGATGTGATTTAAAGTTGTGTAAATAAAAACACCATTGTCATCCCAGCCTCCACTTTTTATGCGGATTGTCTCATGCAGAGTACATTGGTGCACAATCTTGTTGCTAGTGATGACAATGGCATGTTTGCTGAGCAAGGCAACACGTTCCATGTCATTAGACCAAACAACATACTTGACAAAGGGTGTCTGAATATCACCAAGAACTATCCTCTGCTGAAGATCAAATATAACCACCCTATCCTCTGCCCTGCATAATAAGTTACCTGTTCCCGCATAGAAGATAGCATCTGTAGCTATCGGGAGAGCACTCTTTTTGACAAGCTCATTTTTCAAATTTTTCAACAGAACTTGGTTGTTACTTTTGTCAAGCACAGCAAACCTGTTCCGGGCCACAAAAAGAGCTGATCCTCCAGCTCCTTTCTTCGCATCTTGCATATCAACCCTTCCATCCTTGGATATGATGTATAACTCATAAGACCCCCATCTACATCTGAACAAAGGAGGACAGCATTTTCAGTTGGACTGTAGGAAAGAGTTTTGGGACTTTGATTGAGACCAGGTCGTCGAATTGAAAGCACTTGTGTATCACGTTGTGTTGAAATCTCATAGAGTCTCAAAAACCGCTCCCTTATATAGAGTATGGAGTCTCCACTAACTGCAAAGGCTGGTCTTTCTCTCTCCAGTTTAAAGACAATCATACCACTATCGTGACCAGCTGCCAACAGATTCATTTCAGGGTGTGAAGCAAGAATCCAAAAACGGTCATGCTCCCGTCGAAAAGTTTGAAGTCCAGTCCTCTTTGTTGCATCCCATACTCGAATACTTTTGTCCTCAGAATTGGAGACAATTATGTCTTGTTTTAAATGGAACATAACACATGATACATTATTCATGTGCCCCCTTAAAGTGTCCACTTCCCAAGCCTTTGTCTCTGTAAACAAAATAAGAAGCTATTCTATTAATCTTGTTTTAAAACAATGCCAAGCAAAACAGATAAAGAAAGGAGTTGTTTCATTTTCATATATGTTCTTGCTAAAAACAGGAAACAAAATGCAAATGTGCTTAGTTTTACCCAAAAATATCAGCTAACAATATCCTTATAACACTCTTATGAATGGACTTAAAACCCTCATATTGATCATAAATTGGGTAAACGGTGACAAGAATTAAAAAAAGGACAACTAATAGAAGGATCCAAGAAAAGATTCAATAGCAAATATGAGAGAGAAGAAACAGAGTGGTTGCGTAGATATTCTTGTTTTCGAGGCTTACCATTCATTCTCCAAATTTTAACCTGCCTATCATCTGCTCCTGAGACAATGAGAGGGAGTGTGGGATGGAATGCAGCCCAGTTGACTCCTCTATCATGACCTTCCATAACATACTTGACAACAGCGTCAATACCACCAAAAAGATCTGTATTCATCTGACTAAATCTCAACAAGTCATCTGAAGGAGAAGGAGAATCAGTCTTTTTCTTAAGAGAACTAATATCCCAAACCCGAACAGTCTGATCCAACGAGGCAGAAACAACGAGGTCCTCTTTAGGGTGGAAAGATGCACACATTATATAATGATTGTGGCCAGTCAACACAGATATACAGTTACGGGATTGCCAGTTCCAAATACGAATAGTTTGATCATCACTGGCACTCACAATCCATGGAAACTCATGATGAAACTGCACAATGCGGATATAATCCAGGTGCCCCAAAAGAGTGAACAGACACCTGTGCATCTTGTAGTTCCAAACTTTTATCTTGTAGTCATCCCCTGCCAGAAGAAAACAAATAGAACTTCCCATAATCATTAAACTATGATTGATGAGAATAGATTAATTCTTCTCGATCAAAAACATTTCTCACTCTACAGCATTATCAGCAGAGAAACTTCCATATTCTGAGTAAAAGTGAAACACAACTAAAACTATTTACAGTTTAAACACCAAGAGACAAATCAATCAAGAATATGCATTCTGAAGCGACCCAACTAAACTAAGAGAAATGAAATAACAAGTAAAATATATTATGCTCTGATAGACGCATATAGCATAAAAAAATTATAGGAAGTTGATAACGGTCTCTCAACCTTTTCATCAGATACACACACGAACTACACACCGGGTCTGGTATTGTCATCTCGACCTGAACCTCGATCTCATATGGTTGGAAGTGTATTTTAACGTTCAAATTTTACATATTTGATTTTTTTTTTTTTTTTTTTTTTTTTGAGGGAAACAATCAGTAATAACTAAGCAAGATCTACACGCCATCAACTAATCTAAATAATATGAACCACGATTTTTCCTCCAACAGCGATAAAATTAGCGCTATCGCCAAAGAAGCATATCTAGGAGTTTAAATTATCGGATTCGCAATGACAGATTCGAAGGAAAGGCAAATGAAAAGTGAATCAGATACCTCCAGAGACAAAAAGCGGCTGAGATTTGTGAAAGTGGACGCCTCGTACAGGTCCATCGTGCTCGTCAAATCTGTCAATGAGAGTGCCCATGCGATAATCCCATAACTGAATTACGCCACTGTGAAGACTTGCCAGGATCCACGGTCTCTTACTGTGGAAACTCAGTCCCTTTACTCTATTACTCTTGGTCTCGAACTTCGTCAACATCTTCAAGGATCAAGATCAGTTCCCGACTTCCCGCGGTACCCAAGTCAATCAAACACCCGGACGAATCCAGCAGACCACAGAAGCCCCACCCAGCTAAATCAAACCCAAATCGAACTCAAAAAAAAAAAAACACTAAACCACTGATTCACGTCGAATAACAAAGCCGTCGGTAAAGAGCTTTGCATTAAACTTCAAAGCTACGCGATAATTTGAAAACAAAAGAATACAAATCCATCAACTTGAGAAAACTCTAACAGGAGGCGAAACTAGAACAAAGGATCATGAAAAGTAGGAGGATTTGCAGACATCCCCTACATCTGAGTGTTTTTATAGATCATGTCCTAATTTTAGAGGGAGAAAGCGAGAAAGGGAAGGATAAGAATTATCAAAGGATTTTGGGTTAAAATTCCGTGAAGTTGGTCAGAATTGCACTGATCATGGCGGTTAAAATTTTAATATCACCCATTTTAGTAAGATAAGATATTGTTACTATCATTTTCTGTCATTACCAATATCACTACTAGTTTTAGAATTGTTACTATCATTTTCTGTCATTACCAATATCACTACTAGTTTTTTTGTTGGATTAGAATAGAAGAAAGAAATGATAAAGGTAGATGAGATTGATCCAACCATAAAAAAGCGGTAGTGACATCGTTAATGACAAAAAAATGATATGACAATACTCTATCTTTTTATCAAACACGATTAAAAATACCATCTTAAAGTTAATGGAACTGAAAAGTTATATAAAATTAAAAGAGTAAATATATAGTTTTGGATATTAATTCTTTCAAGTTAAAAATTGTATTTAGTAAGCACTATTTTATTAAGAAATACAAATTTTAAAATGAAAGAGTAATAAAACATCTATATAATTATTCTTTTATACAACATATATATAATTATTAATAGTCTAAATGTACACTTTTACTTACATTATTACCTACACTACAAGATTGGAGGTTATAAAAGATCGTGTATGAATTAATTACGCATCCTTTAAAGTTTAAACCCGATGGATGACTTACGATGAATTATATGGACAATTTGTGTCAATTTCCATATATCAAGTGTGATGCTAGTTCTCTTTCTTTCCTTTTTTTTTTTTTTTTTTTCTTCCTGATTACAGTGACTGAAGAGCTTTGATCTTAGACTTAGCAAGTCACAAAAACAAAGGAGGATGATTCTTTATCAATGAAAAAACGTGTCAAACTAATGATAGAGATAGTGATTATGTATTGATTAATATCGTCTCACTGTTTCTGACAAATAACCCCTAGAATCACCATGATTATCTTGATACTTGCAGTTTAACTAAGAACACACTAAATATTCAAATGGTAGTAATGTCGGCTCTAAGCTAGTTTTTAGTTTTCAATAAACATACATATATTTTTCAACAAAAGACATGATAATTTATTTTTATTTTTTTTCATTTGACACTATACCTCTAGGACAATAATATCCAGGGAGATATAGCTTGTTTTTATAAGAAAAATGTAAAACAAAAGGGCCTCTTCATATTTGAAAAAGATTAGACTTTTTTGAAAAAGTTTGTTGTTAATGAAGAGGCTTCAGTCCTTTACTCTTAATGTTTGTTAACAAAAAATACTGATATCAAAATTTTAATACTGACAAAACATTATCAAATAACAACATTTATCTAACAAAACATAATCAAACGATAACTTAGTCAAAAAGCCAGTCAACAATCTTGAATTACATAAGCCTAAACCCAAATCTAGAGAGAAAAGCAGACATTTCTCTCAACTTAAAATTGCATTCCATCCCGTGGCGGAACTAGAAAATATTTTTGGTCCGGGCCAAAACACAAACACATTGAAGTATTTACTAAATAGTATCACATAATATTGAAAATACTAATAAATAATAACCGTCAGTTATAAGTCAAAACAAAATATAAGATGATACTAACATTTCAGTAGTATCTGAAACAAGAATTTTACTTTTCTCTCACAGCCCAATAAGTAATGAACCAAACATTGTCCTTATAGAGAAGATAAGAGATTAACTGGGGGCCAAATTATTAGGCAAAATAAAATATCATATAATAAATACATATATATATTAACAAATTTTAGAAGGTAGCCAGCAAGTGGTTCCCCACTCAATTTCCATACAAACAGATTACACATCCAAATCCATGTGCCAATCATACAAGAGGAATAATAAATAGCTAGATCTCAACATTAAATATAACTTATTTTATTCCTGGATATATAGTTCAATCCATAACCTTCTACTGTATTACATATTACAAGTTAAAAGTGACCAGATCATATTCTCAAGGCTCGTTGACAAATCAATACGAGCAGGTTACTACCTGCTAGAAGCCAGCTGGTATAAACTTCTCCATGCACGCCAAGTGTTGATTTGCTTTAGATCCTCTACAAAAGAGAGAATCACATCGTGCATCAAGCAGAATATCATCGTGATAAATCGCGTCGAATTGATCTTCAGCTATGAAAAAAATGTTATTGCCGTTTCCCCTGAAAAGCTTGAACAATTTCCTCAGCTCTAGATTCGATGCCTTTCAGATATTCTGTTAGAATACGCTGCTGGTAAGAACCTCCCTCCTTTGTTTTCATGGACAAATCAAGGAAGCCGCATCAGTTAAAAAGGAAGAGAAAGATACAAAGAATAATTAAATCTCCAGACGACAGGCAGAGTTTTGTCTCACAGTTCTAATCAAAGTGCGCTCAATTCGTTTTTTCACGACAGCATCGAGTTCCTTAGGTGAAACTTCCCCCACGCCGATTGTCAACCCTTTGATCAAAACATTGTTCCATTCTTCTTCAGGGGCTGCAAGAAACCAATCATTGGTCAATGGGACTAATGTAACTGCGTATGGGGATAAAAATGGGCTCGTTATCAATCTAGCTACTCAGCTCATAGTGATGAAATTTCTGATCACCGAGAACTGCAGGATTGTATATATACCAATTTGATGTCTTTACCATATTAGTGTCCAACCAAGCTTTTGCACAAGTCTTTCGTCGGACTAAAAATCAACTCTACGTTACAGGCACAGCCAGGAGACGCTACAAACTGTGCCTACCATTCTTTTCATAATATCATACTGATTTAACTCATTTTACCTTGCAAATTTATCAACCTAAACGAAATTCTTTAAAAATGAAGTCCAGCCTGGGAACCTTCACTTGAGCACATAAATAAGATCATTTCCTAAGACATGACACTCTGCGGTGATGAAGACACCTTGGATTATAGTTTCAAGGAGCTGTTCGGCCTTCAAAACTTCCTCCCCTGAAACAAGAGCACTCAGAGCTTAATTATATATTTATGTCAAGCGACAAGGATATGCTGTAGTCAGACAGACAATCATATGAATAGATTAGATTAAAATTCCTGCTTTGCACTTGAGCAGATACCAGAAAAGAGACAAAATTTGGGGAAAATGAAGTCTCAACCTAAACCACAGAACAACAAGACTTAATTATTCAAACATGGTGAACAATGAAAATCTTAGCGACCCACTAAATTTGATCTACCTTTCCCAATATAGCGTCCTCTATGTTCCTCCTGTCCACTTAGGTCAATATATGCTTCCCAGTGAAGTATACTAAGGATATTGATACATAAGATATTTTCCTATTATTTACTTAATTCTTCTAAATATAAATACCGTCACCATCAGAGTCATGTAATAAGCTACATATATGCCAAGTTCTCAAGCAGGGTCGCGATTCCAAAAGCAAATACTCATCTCGTTAGAAATAAATACCTGTGATAAGTAGGATGCATCAGCATATAAAACATACCTTTCTTCGCGTAACTACGTTTTGAGAGAACCTTGGAAGCATAGAGCTGCAGAACCTTTTGCAGCATAGCCTCCAGCCCAGGCTTATCTCCATCTTCTTTTGCCTGCGCATTGCGTATGATGAGTACAAGAGGCACAAAAAGGAAACTGATGTAAACACAATCTATGTCTCAGTATCGCATATGTTGCTGCATTTACACTTGGACGATGGACTTAAAGGGGTTATTTTAATAAGACTGGAAATTTATAAGAAAACCGAGTAATAGTAATGCGAATATAAATGCAGGAAAAACTGAAAAGAAACCGAAGCAGTTCAACCCCTCCCCTTTTGCCTATGAAAATCTAACCAGCTGAGTTCTCTGGGAAGAAGCTTTGGAAAATTACGCAAATTTCTGATACCTCATGCGTGTATATTTTTAACATACAACTTATTAACATAATAATATTATTCACAAGAATTGAACAACATTTCAATTCGTTTTAAGAATCACCAGCAATTGAAATAATTTTCGGTAGAATAAAAAGCAGTAAAAGAGATTTACCTGTCTCAGTTGCGCACTAACTTCTGAAAGAAATCCTTCGTCCAATTGCCCTTCCTGCTCTCTTTGGCTTATTTCCTAATTATTTGAAATTAGAAGTTGGAAAATTGATAGGACTTGTTGAAAGAATATATGTTTAAGTACAACAGACCAAAATATATGCTCTTCATTCAGATTAGAAAACTTCAAAACAAAATATACTAATCTGCATGAAGTTTGATCACTTTTGCCTTCAGAAAATACTAGTATTCATTTATGTTTACTACATCAGAATACGTAGGAAACCATGTTTAGACTTTAGATCACTCTACTGTTCTTTATTATTGATGACCGCTTTCAGTCTTTATCAAATTCAGTTTCCAAAAAAAACTGATGGTGGATCTTCAAGAGCATCTCATGCATATTTCAGCTCACTGGATGAAGATTGAAACATACGACCTTTGTTGAGATTTTGCATAAAGTATCCACGTCTTATAGTCAAATAAGTGATTTAATCACTAAGATTTGAGGTGGGTTATCACAACTCACAATTAGTCTCTTCCCTCAATGGAAGTGCAAAAAACCAGCCTAATTTTGAAGGGTATAAGATGTCCCATTATGCAATAAAACATGTCACTCTCAATCAGAGAGAAAGTGAAACAAACTTTTTCCATCAATGTGAGGGCCTGGGGATCTCTGGGAGGCCAGGGAATCTCTTCAACAACATCATCAACCACAGGTTTTAGTACTCCCTTGAGGACATCTGTAGCAGACTCTATTTTTTCCTGAGTCAAATCATATAAAGGATTATTATCAAAAGAAGCATCAAAGAGAATAAAACAAGCTTGTCTACAAGGTTAACGAAGGTAAGAAAGTACATTGGTCTTGTGAACCAATCGATCCACCATGCTCATCACAGATAAAGCCAACTCCTCATAATCTTTCTGCATATTCACAATAAATGAAAGCAACTTTTAAATAGTGGCATGCCTGTGAAGAGACTGAATAAAGAAACATTCAAAGAAATTAAAAACCCTGCTTTATCATCCTCAGATTTGCAAGTATCAGTTCTTGCTGCAAGGCGGATCCAAAAGCTTGGATTGAAAGCAAGGATATTTTCAACAACAAGTTTCTGAAGCTGTATACAGAGGAAAATAACAATAATGTCATTTAAAAGAATTATTAGGTAAACTCGGTAGAAATCTAAAAATAAATCTAAAAATACTTGTGGTTCTGAGTAAATGGAATAACATCATATATAATCTCAGTCACATACGAACACAAAATTGTATTGCCAAAATGATGCAAAGAACAAACAAGCTAGCCTTCCATGAATGCCAGGAAAAAGCATTAAATTTGATAGCCAGTTAATGAATTAAGATCTATTGTATCCGGGGGGAAGTTATAGCAGCACCACAGACAACTTATAGAGAAAACCGCAATCCATTATTTTTGTGGTTACAAATAATTTCCAAAATAAGGAAATATGAAAAGGAATGCTGGGGGAATTTTGGTATCCATATTCTTACTTGCTGAGGATTTGAATCTCTCAGCATATCTATGAGCCTATCAATTTCCACAGTCTTCTTGAATGCTTCTTCAGCATCTTGATCGACTGCACATATCAAAGTTCTCCTGTTTTAGATCCAAACACGTAAATTTACCAACAACCCCATTATCAATATGAGAACTGTACAACAGAAGACTAGGAATTAGAATAAACATAACATGAGACTCGTCTAAATTAGTAACTCAAGTGCTATAAGATTGGGTGCTAGCAAGAAAACAAGTAAAATTATAACTGGGACGAAGTGTCGAGCTACAAATACTACCTCCTTCTCCGATTCAAAGGAAACGATCTTAGCCTTTGCATCCAGGAAATAGCATTGCAACGTTGAGCCAATGAACCCTGAGTTTGGAGAAGGAAAAAGGATTAAGAAGAATTACGTAAAGGTTCCATCAGAACAAAGCAAATCAACAAAGAAAAAGCCACAAAATGTAGTAAAAATCAAATAAATACACAATTATGCGCAAAGAATCCGTATATATGAACCCTGGTTACATCCACTGCTTGGTCTCAATCACTAAGAATCAAAGAAAAGCATATATTGCATAAAATTAGGTTTCACCCTCACCATGTGCAGAGCATGACAAAAATCATATACAATTGATACTGAAGTACCTGAAGATGTGTGGAACACGAAGGAGCAGGGAAGCAGCAACGTCGAAGAAGATATGGAGAAGCAGAAATGGTGACAGAGAATACAGCCATTGTGGAAATTAAAGCAGTAAGACCTGTAACTGTATGGCGGGAGACCTTATAATGACCGTTCACGTTCGCGCAACCCAATCTCCGAGATATGCCTTCATCCGAAAGTTCGTTCTCATATATGTATATATTTTTCTTACGTTTTTCTTTCTTAAATTTTCGGTTTATAAGCATTTTTTTTATTTTAGGAAAAGGGTTGAGTTCACTCATAATTCAAGGGTAAGGCGAAATATCCCTCCCTTACAGGTGTTACCAATGTTAGGCGAGGTAAGCCGTTTATTACTTTCAGACGTTTACTTAGGCATTTAGAAGTTAAGATGTCTCACCAACGCCTTAACCAACTCCATCTGTTTGGGCATGTGCCATTTGGACTGCAATGAATTTGAACTTCTGACATATTAAGTTCTGACTTTGTTAGGAGGCCCAATGGTGAAAACGTTAGGTCCAAACTGACAAATGATAATAAAATCTTTTGAGCAAGAAAATGCATGGATACAATAGAGAAGATTAGGCTCAAAAGAAAATATATACTTCCTACCGTCCTAATTAAAAGACTAAGTTAACTTTTTTGAAGAAATTAAAAGAGCTAATTAAATTACTTTATAGTATTTTTATTTTTTTCTCCAAATTAATTAGTTTAATGGATAAACTAATATATAGGGCACGTTTGAGATAGCGGTGGTAGAAATGATTTTTTTTTTTTTTTTTTTTTCTCATTCGGAACTTTTTAGATGGCCTTTTTTCTAAATGTTGTAGATGTGATTTATGTTTGAGATAGCGGTGATAGAAATAACTTTTTTTTTTTTCGATGTGCTCTTATTTGACATAACATTTGAAAAGTCAGTTGAGATGAAAAATAACTGAAAAAGGCATGAATCTATTGAATACTCATGTCACTTGACATAAAGTTTTGTCAAGTCACCCCAAACCTAACATCATATAGTGTCAAATGTAACAACATGCAATACCCGAACCAAGCTCTAACACCAATTTTGATACCGGCTATTACAGGCGGCGTTGGCGATGGGGAATAGAGTACGTACGGATGATTGTAAGTATAATACGAAAAAGAGGGCTAGTAAACCACACGCCACCTATAATAAAGAGGGGGAACAGATGTACATTCCGATCACAACCGCTACTACGAAACCAAAGAGAAATAGGAAAACCGCTAGCCCGAATAATAGTTTATCGGGGTGCAGTCTATGCATGCGTACACATATTCAAAATCCTACAATTTAGACAAATATTACCCACTTTAAATAAAGTGCATTATTAAATTATTATTTTGTTTAATTATTATTAAGAAAGTATCAATATAGGTATTTTATGGAAAAAAAAAACTTTTACAAAGATTGGTGATATTCAATTTTGAAGAACATATATCTAAAACTCAACATCATAGAGTACCAAATGTAACATCATGCAATACCTGAACCTACTTCAAAATCTGGCACTGATACCGTCTATTAAAAGTAATCCAGAATCCTCCTCTGATATCGTCATTAAAATGCGCTATCCAGAACCTTACTGTGATATCGATTTTGATACTGGTTTTGAAAACCCAATATCATATATTTCAAAATGAAACATCATACAATATCCCAACCTACTTCCGTTACCGAATTTGATCCGGCTATTAAATTGCACAATTGAGAACCCTCCTCGATCGATACCGGCTATTAAAATACATTATCCGAACCTTCGTGATACCGATTTTGATACTGGTTTTGAAAACCCAATATCATATAGTTCGAATGAAACATCATGCAACATCCCAACCCAGTTCCATTATCATGCAACATCCCAACCCACTACGTTACCAAATTTGATCGGCTATTAAACCGCGCAAAACCCTCCTCGATACCGGCATTGAAAATCGTAGCATTTCTTTCAATATCGCAACCTAGTAAATGACAATAGTGATGTTAAATGACAATAGTGATACATTAGAATTGTTAAAATACTTTTATTATAAATCTGAATATTTTAAAAATGTTATATAATCACAACAAATTTGAATTAGTAAATGAGTATATATTTGTCCCCCAAATATTTATCCTAAGGTCCGTCTCCGACTTTTCATATTATATATGTAGACATTACTAAATTTTCAATTGATAGATTGGATCTTTCATTGTTTAGATTAGTTTCTAGCAGGGTCATCGATAGCTGCTCCACCTTTGACATACTGTTCTAGTTGGGTGTTTTGACATGTTATGGTGCTATAGTAGCAATTTTGTTCGGAATGGTCATTCCTTCCGAGCAGTAGTGGCTGTAACCGGCGACTCTTGCCTCGCTGATTGTATGTCTATGCATGCATACACATATTCAAAATCCTACACTCACTCTAAATAAAGTGCATTATTAAATTATTATTTTGTTTAATTATCAATATGGGTATTTTAGGGGAAAAAACTTACCAAGATTGGTGATACCAATTTGGAAGAACATATATCTAAAACCCAACATCATATAGTACCAAATGTAACATCATGTAATACCCGAACCAAGTTCGGGACCGACTACGATCGGCTATTAAAATGCGCAATCCAGAACCCTCATCTGATACTGTCATTAAAAGGTCTATCCAGAACCTTACTGCGATACCGATTTTGATACTGGTTTTGAAAACCTAATATCATATTGTTCAGAATGAAACATCATGCAATATCCCAACCTAGTTCCGTTACCGAATTTGATACCGGCTATTAAAATGCGCAATCCAAAACCCTCCTCTAATACCGTCATTAAAATGCGCTATCTAGAAGGTAAAAAGAATATCCAGGCTATTTGAAGTTAGGCCTAAAACTTGATAGGGCAAGATTTTATATTAAGAACCGAGCTCTATATAAAATCTATATCAAGTCGTACTATTCATAAACTAGCAATATTGTTCACCACTTATATTGTATGCTTAACTCTGACTTGTGTTTTGGTGCAGACACTTTCAATTTTCAGCCTACAGAATTTTTAAACCATACCGAGACTGACAAACCTAGGGACATAAAGACCGAATCCAACAATGCGGTGAGGACGGGTAAGAATCTGATTTCTTATAAATTTTTTATTGGTATTCTTGCATTTTTGAAGCATCTCCAGATAATAATATATTTTTAAAAAAATAATTATTATTATGCAGGGATGGAGAACTGGATCTCCTGAGAGCCCTTTTTCATTTCTGAGGGATGATTAGTTGAATTTCTACAGTTATATAGATATGGAAACTAGTACAGAAGAAAGAAATATACAGTTAGAAACAGCAGCAGACCAAAAAAAAAAGGCAGCACTTTAACATGTCACACCTGCAAATGTACATTGCTCTTCTCTACTAGTTCGTTGTTTCAGTTGAAGGCTATGGCAAGTACATGCAAGCTGAGGCGTTTTATTTTTCCTTTTTAATTCTCTTTGAATTGTTGGAAACATAGAAGAATATGTGGTTACACTTACACATATAAGGTGGTCATAGGTTTTACCTTTTTATAGATAGAAAGTTTATTGTTTTTGTTTTAGAGGTTATGTAGCTGGCAGATTACTGTAGTTACAGGCATCTGTTTTGATACACCCCAGCCATAAAGTTCATAATAAGAAGCATTTTGTTTACTTTTTCTTGTCAACTTTTAGATATTCTCTGACATTATTGATTTATTTTATTGAAGAAATAAAGAATTGGAGTTCCATAAGTTTTTACTTCTTTGTTATCAAAGCTTTTAACTAAATTATAATTATACGATATTAATTGTCAAAAAAAAATTTATTTATAATTTTTTTCACTATATCGACTCAAACATCTGGTGCTTCCCCACCCCCTTTTTAATATTTTAACTAACTGAAGGAAATTGGAAAGATTTTTTTAAAAAAAAAAAAAAATACTGAGCATTTAGGACATGTTTGGTTTCCTATTTTCAAAACAATGTTTTGTTTTGAAAACTAAAAAATTAAAAATTAAAAACCGTTTTCAGTCATGTGTTATG
The DNA here is from genome assembly GCA_019022655.1 of Acacia acuminata. NCBI lineage: Eukaryota > Viridiplantae > Streptophyta > Magnoliopsida > Fabales > Fabaceae > Acacia > Acacia acuminata. The sequence continues at coordinate 737,084 of JAFJYI010000174.1, forward strand.
AGAAATAATAAAATAAATTTGTTGCAAAAAATAAAAAAATTAGAATATCTTTTTGGAAAATCTCAAAAAAAAAAAAAAAAAAAAAAAAAAAAAAGATCACTAAAATTTCAAAATCTCAAATAAGTGGATTTTCCACTAATATGAGTTATGAATTTTTTATCAAATGTAGTCAATCATTTATCAATTGTAGGAAACAAGCCTGATCTGGGAATTTGGAATTTTTTTAAAGGACTTTTCCATATCTTTTTTGATATTTTATTACCTTTTGTTTTAAGAAAATTAGATAATTGGCGGACAACATTATATTTTATCATATTAATTCAAATATGCATATGATAAGACACGAAACACATCCAAAAGTGTTCAATTCTCCTCCCTTGTCTTCAAGTGGGAACAGGTCCCAGGAATATTAAATGCGGCTGGCCAGGATACAAATGTCAAGGACATTGACATAATTCTCAAAAGACAATTCTTTATAATATCCCATGTACATTATTGTTAAACAAATCAGTAAATATCCAACGCCCGTCTCATATGCTGCACTCCTGTTATATCAAATATCACGGACAAATTCTAACCAATTCAAGATTGATAAGATGTGAGAACTTTCAAGCACCACAACTGCCACGTACATTTATTCTGAGTGTGTCAAGATTCTGATATGAATTACTATGATATAGATGTCTGTCTTCCTCACAACCATAAATACTTCTTTCTCACACAAGAAATACACCAGACAAGATAATAAGGCGATAAGTTTTCTCTTTTCTGTAATCTAATATGGAAAATGGCAGGATAAAATAACGCCAAACGGATTTCTCATATCAAGGTCATATCTGACTTTTCACGTCAAAAATTTTCTCTCCCTTCCCTTTAAACCAAATACACTGTAAGAGTATTTCATAACAAAACCATGCAAATACATTAACAGTTTGCTGCGTACATACCAAAAGCTCAAAATTGATTTTTGTTTCTAATATTATTCTTATTTTGGTGACAACTATAACAACAGAAGTCCTCTATATGAGATATACAGAAGATTTTTTTTTTTTTTTTTTGGGGGGGGGGGGGATAATAGAGGGCATTACTGCCAGGCAAAAGGAAAAAAATGAAGTAACAGCCACAGCATCAGTAAGAAGGATCTATAAGTTACAACAGCTTCCTTCTTTGATTATGACAGCTTGCTTGCGGTATTGTCCACTGTGATAAGTTGGAGGTCAAGTCACAGACATATAGAATGTAAACAAGCTCACCTTAAGATGACAGACCTCAACATCATGTGTTCTGCCTTTCTGATCACACAGGAACCTTGCAAGCAACCATCTTACTTTGACAGAACAATAATAGTTTACAGAAGTAAGCTGAACCACTCTGGTGAAGATTCGACAGAAATTTGAACATCAGTACAGAGCAGCATAAAAATTGCTAGATGAACTAGAGTGATTGAGCTTCAGCCACTGTGGCAACCATCATGGACATTTGTATCAACAACTTGTAGGTTTTCTAATATTAAAGCTAACATGAAGCTGCTCTTCTAGTACTCATATAAGTGGACAGAGACATTTTATTTTTCTTTTCATATTTTTCAGCAAATTTCTTGAGTAAAAGCCTCTGACGAAAAGCCAAATACTTATCCAAACTTGTCCCCGCCCACTGCTGACAAAAGCATTCATCAGTTGGGACTAGTGATCCTAGTGGGAATGGTCCTTTTGGAGCTTTCTTCAGAGAAACCAAGAACCTATGACGAGGACGTATTCTCTGGTCCAAGGACAAGCTAAGGTACATTGGATATTTGGTCAAGGATTGAACATCATTCTGAAGTTCATTTACCAGATACAAGTACTTGGGCTTTAGATTCTCCTCCAGGGACAGGGAAAGGACCTGTAGAATCAGAAATCATAGAAAGATCTAAATTATTTTCACATTATGAGAAAGAAATATTTGATAAAAATGACTGTCGAATAACATTCTTTCAAGTTACAAGTATTATCCAACAAAACATTCTAAAATAAAACGAGAGTGGGAGCTTGCAATAAAAAAGCAGAGTACTTTTGATATACAAGTAATGGGGCGGTAAATAAATTAAAGAATGACCTGTGTAAGACTGGTCAAGACTTTTAGGATGTCTGAATTTCCCATTCCTATACTCCTCAGAAAGTTAATCCTAGGCAGTAATCCATCATCTATGCTATAATGGAGAAACTGAGGATGTTTGGTCACCATCTTCACTATGCTATCTCTGGGTGCTCCCAACTCTTTAGTTAGAAACATACACCGAATATTCCAGGAAATGTCAATACGCTGTACGAGAATTTGTGGGCTCAGCTGAATGACTTTACTCAGGTCCTTCTCCTTGATGCCTACTTCCTCAACTAAATATCTTACTGTTGGTTTTAAAGAATTTTCAACACTATAAGAAAACAGGGATGGAGAGGCAGCAATAATTTGCCCTATTCTGGAATTCGGTATTCCCAAACCCATCAAAAATGCAACATGAGCCTTTAAATTGTTTTCAACTGTATACTCCAGAATTTGTGGCTGTCTCAAAATGATTCTTCTTACATCTCTACGTTTGACACCAACACTCATTAAGTATTCCAATCTTTCCTGTGCAGAACACACATTAATTTGAAGTGAGGACATGTGCCTTTCATACATTTGGATAAAGTGCGATTCCTTCATTTCAAATGTGCTTAAGTAGTCCAGAAGTGGAATCCATTTCTTATCCAAATTTATCTCTTCAGACGATTGTACCAGAAGAGGATATCTGTTCTCCTTTAAATTTCTACCAACCTGCAATTACACAAAGAACATGGAGTTCCTCAGCTTTCAGTTGTACATTAAATGGAATTTGTCACTTACAGCTTATCACATCTCTGTACCTTTACACTGACATTTGGTTCAAAGGATACTACTTTCTCACTTTTTAACATTTTAGGGCTTTCAAATGATCTCGCATCCCACCCTTTTTAATGTTGCCTACCTTTTACTGCACAGAGTTGTAGACAGGATACACAGCATTTAATTTTTAAAAAATAATTTAAAAAATATTCATATAAAGCATACCTTTTATTTTCTTTGACTTAAATTTCTTGTCATTAAAATCAATGTCAGCAGGCTCAGCGAATTCTTCCTGAGCACATTTCACAATGAAAAAAGCTGTGGTTTCAGCAAAGCATAATCTAAGGAACAGTTAAAAATAAAGTTACAAGCATGCCATAGGCAGTCAGAGACAGCAAAATGATCGAATTGCATAGCTTCACCAAAACAAAAAAGGAAAAAACAAAAACCTAGTCATGCATAATGAATAAGAAAGGGCTGTAACTATACTTGTTTTTTTTTTTTTTTTTTTTTTCGGTCAGATGTAACTATACTTGTTGAAACCTTCATTTAATAGTAAGATGGCACCTATGTGAAGAATTCACGAAGTGAATTCATATACTAAAGGAATCGAACTGTCCATAACTTCAAGAGTTTTATTGCAAAGTTGATAACGATAATCTCCAAATAGGGGGGAAAAATTGTGCCAAAATTTCAGCAACATTAACGCAAAAGCTCTTTTCAAATGTCTATTATTAATCTCTATGAAAATCAAAATGTATCACGTGAACATCAAAACACTCACTTCACAACTCGATAACAAGTAAGAAATAGACATAAAAAATGAAAAAGAAGCATCACCATTAGAAATGTATCATAGAGAAAGCACAGAGAGCAGAGGCAAACATCTGACCAAAGGAAATGTATAATTCACGAAAATAGGGTTGTAAATAAAAGTTCAGTTCAAAAAAAAAAAAAAAAAAAAAAAAAAAAAACCATCGATTTCTCACCGGAAACAAGAGACTATAATTGTATTCAAGGAAAATTAATCGAAAGCAGGGATGGGATAATAAAGGATAGAATTTTCAAATATCATGAAGTAAAAGATGTAAAGTAAACCCATTTCCAAACAGGCCATAAATTGCTCCCAACAGAGCAAAAAATTGGTTAAAAATAGCTAAAAAATTACAGGAAATAACGAAGAAACTTACATCAGATAGCCAATCATCTGGCACGGCATCGTCCTCGTCGTCCAATGCTTCATCATCTGAATCGATGTCATTCGGAGATAGGACCTTTCCGAACCTCGATTTGCGATTATTCTTGAGAATTTTAAGGTTGGAATGCACCGCAAGCACCACGAACTTGTGAGCTCCTCTTGAACGAGCTGATTTTGAGACCAAATGGCAGTTGCGCACATTCGAAGACAAAGAGGAAAGAGAAGAAGCGGGTGAAACGGGATTGTAAGGGTAGAAAGTGGAAATGGTAGCCATATCCAGAGGGAGACAGGGAAGAAGAGGAGAATATACTCAAAAACCCTAAACCAGAATCTCTCCGCACCGTTCAGGGGGCTTATCCTCCTTCCTCCCCTTCATCCTGATTGAAGAATCAGTTAATTAGACTCAATTTGCCGCCATGACGAAACGATGTCGTCTAGAAGATTCCCAAAAGATAGGAGTGAATTGTGATGTCCCGGAATGGCCGTCCAGATCTTCTGGACGGCCCATATCTGATTTTTCTTTTAATTTTTTAATTATTTTTTTATATAAAAAAATGTTAGTTGAGAGATTATCTTTATTTTAGATTCTCTATCTATTAAAATTATTTTTTATTAAAAATAAAATAATCAGATCTCTAACCTGGACGACCAAGAGCTCGTCCCAAAACGAGCTGGGAAACCGGTTCCGTGATGTCCCAAGCCTATTAGTAGTAGAGCCAATAATATACTCTAATTCAAAAACCCAAAATCTCTCCACATACACCACCACATCTTTTAACATTACAACCATCAGTGGTCCTTCATTCTTTAAATATAAGATAAAATTTATAGTGTAAATTATACAACTAATTTATACTATAAATTTTATCTTATATTTATAAATAATAATAACTATCGATTCGGCTACTAAAAGTTGGACTTATAACCGATAAGTGCTCTTCAGTGAGAGGATGAAGGAGAGTTAATGTGTGGGCAAAAAGACATGCGAGCCAGTGTTTAACAAACCATGGAGAATAAATAGTTAAAGGGAAAAACACTTCTCATGTTGTAGGAGAAGTGTTTTTCATAACACACACACGTGAAATGGTGGGACCCACATATATATACAATTAGCATTATATATATATGTGGGTCCCACCATTTCATGTGTGTGTAGGAAATTTATTCTTCTCATGTAACATGAGAAAAGTAAACCCCATAGTTAAAATATGTAACAATTAATCGAAAAGGATGAACTTAACAGTAGAAACCAAAACTCATTAATAGCGTAGGGAATAGAATCACATCATTTCACTTGGTCAAATTCTTATACGGACTAAAAACTACCACCTTCGGTTCTAATTATAAGAGATAGTTGACTTTCTTTCGAGAAATTAAGGAAGCTAAATAAGTTACTTAATCATTTCATATGTTAAATATTCTTATATTAAATATTAGTTTATTAGTCAAACTAATAAATTTGAAGAAAAAATAAAAATATTTTAAAGTAATTTAATTAGCTTCCTTAATCTCTCCAAAAAAGTCAACTAGCTCTTATAATTAGGATCAGAGAGAGTACAATTTAAAACTATGCGATTAAAACTGAAGTTTAAATAAACTCTAAAAAGCAACAATAGTATTAAAAGACATTTGTTGCTTAAAGGTATTTTAGGAAGATTAAGGTTGTATTTGATTTGAGGAAATGGAAGATGAGCTTCTCTTCTTAGTGTGAAAAGTCAAATATGACGTGAAATGTTTGTGTGAAAAACAATGCGAATTTATGGTTACATCTGACTTTTCACACTAAAGAAGGAAGTTCCCTTCCCCTCAAACCAAACGGATCCAGATTCTCTCAGTATCATTCTCTCAGTAGCTTTAAATCCTAACCATCTAATATCGATCCAAGCATTTAAAGAGAGCCACGTCATCTACTTTCTAACATTTCATTTCCACCACATGAGGTAATTTTTAAGACATGGGGTAATTTGAAAAAAATGATGTAGCTTTCTCTGGAAGCTTTGATCAATACTAGACAATCATAATGTAAAGATTTTGAGGGATCTGAGGGAGATATTTAGAGTATCTCTCCCCAAACCAAACTTAGCCTAAGTTGCATTTCTTATAATTAATTACTTTATCAAACTTCCTTAATTTAATTAAATTATATACATTTTCCCCAACTCTAAGAAGCTAAAAGCGCATTTGGCTTAGACAAAAAAAGAGAGAGTAAATGATCCGACGTAGTTTCAAGCAGAGCAGAGCATTCCTTGAACACGGTCCACGGAAGTTATGTGTGGATGGCGTGAACCCACGCCACGCAGCAGTACATATGCCTGTGAACCGGCGACGCAGTGGTCGGGCCGGGATACTGCCATGGAAGCTTCAGTGTCCTCATCTTCGTCGGTATTTTCATCGACGATTCCCAAAACGCCGAGCAGAGTGTGTTATCCCGAATCAAAAGCAACGCTTCATTTTCCTCTCAGGAGAAATTGCAAAAACACATGGGTTCAGAATGCAAGAAGAACGAGAAGGACTAGCATCAGAGCGACGATCAACGATGTACAAACCGTGCTTGGCCCAGCTCCAGTGCAAGTCACGTGGCAAATTGTGGTCGGAGCGATAGGTGTTTAGTTTTTGGATTAATCCCTAACCTTCACACACATTTCTATTCTCTTCAATTCTATAGATAAGTCATAAGATTAAATAGGCGCGTTCGATTTTGTTAATAATTTGGTTTGATAATTTATTTGAGCTTGTTTCGGAAATGATATTTTCTTCTTTCTTTTGGTAGCTGGAGTTACGCCTTTTGTGGTGGCAGGAGTTGAATTTAGTAAAAGAATTGTAAGTGACTCTTGCTCTGCTTTTGTTGCGTCTTTGGCTTATTGAAAGATTCTTTAGGAGATTCTGAGTGAAGAAAATCATATTCCTACGCTAGTTAATATAAGACACAATTAGATTAAGGAAGTTAGTTGATCACATGTCATTTCTAAAACTCACTCATCTTCCTTAATTCCCTCATTTCCTCTGAAATTTTATTATTGTTGAGGGAGTACCAATAGGGTAAATTAGGACAAGATTTACAAATATGAAAACTATATCTTATATTTATATTCAAGATCAAGATCAACTCCCAGGGAGTAATTGATAAACCAATACTATCTGATAACAAATTTTAGGAATTGATTATCATATTGCTTCACAAAATTATGACAACTGATTATTTTACAGAACTCAATATCAGCTATTGGGCATTGATTTCTTCAAAAAAAAAAAAAAAAAAAAAAAAAAAAAAAAAAAAGTTTGAGATAACAAACACTTGACAAACTGTACTTAATTGCTTTGTACGACAGATATCTCAGAAAAGATGTGAAGAGTGTGGAGGGTCAGGGTTGGTTCTGAGGGAAAAGGAGTATTTTCGTTGCCCAGAATGTGGTAGGATTTGCTTGTTCTTCTTCTGCATAATTGTTGATTCAGTTAAAACCTCTTTCTTTCTTCCATTTTCAACTTTTCTGTTCTTTTTGGATTTTGACTGCAATCATACATCTTAAACCATTTGTTAGGATAAATGCATCATTTTACATAGCCTCTTAATCATGAACATCATGCAGTTCTACTAATCAATCTCATCCAACTTCATTTCGAACCCATGAATGATGAATCCAGCAAGGAGGTGACATTTAATTTCAAAACCAGAATGCGATTTACATAGTTTTGGTAAATTATGATCTTAGCATGAATTGTATTGATATTCTTCTCTGCCTGTCTATGTTTCATTTCATGTTTGAGTCTACAGGTATTTATTTCATAGTAATTAAATTGTTTGGCATATAAATCCTCCATACATAATGTATATTTTCAGGTGGATTTCTTCCTTGGCAGTCTTGGAAAAGGTTCTTTTCTGGTTGAATGTCTAGATCATTGTATTTATACAACAATGAGGACTTCATTATACCCATACCAATCGTATATATTTTCATCTCGTATGAGTTGGACCAATAATCTGTCTCTGTAACTGAATAGTTTTTCTTTTTTCCCCTATTCGTGATTGTCAAATACAAACTTTATTGGGAACTTCATTGCTTGATCTTGGGGAAACTGGTGCTCTCTGCTTTATGTAAAAGGCTAAAAGCCTTTGGACAAGTTTACTTCAGCAAGTTATCCCAAGTGTGAAGATCCTTGTGAAAGCATTGTTGCAACTACATTAGCTTCCTAGTCAGTCATTTAAAATAACATTTGATTTCAACGACGCTTTTATCATTTTATGACTCTCTCTCTCTCTCTCTCTCTCTCTCTCTCTATTCAGATTAAGCTGATGCAGGAAAAACAGTATGATTGGGAACTTCATATCTATAATATGATTTGATTATCAATAGTTCCTTTATTAGGGCCAATTACAACCACATACACCCATCCATATTTGGGATAGGAGTCTCTCCACTTCCCTTACTCCACATCCTTCCACTTCTTTATTCTCACCACTAGATCAACTATGAACGGTTAGGATTTAACAAGAAAATACGTTCTATAATTAAGACCAGAAGTAGTATCAAACAACAACAAATGTATATAAATAAATTTAGGTCATTAAAATTCGATTTAAATAGCTCTTATCTTTATACTTTTATTAGAATATTCTATATTATGTTTTACTTTTTATGAGACGTTAAATCTCAACTGCTCATAGTTGATCTAACGGTGAAACTGAAGAAATAAGGGGAAATGGACGGCAAGGGAATTGGATAGGCTCCTTCCCCGTGCATACTCTCCTTTTTTTGAGAAATGAAACAGGTACAACTAGCACACCCATTTTGAGGCTCAAATCTGCATTTTCTTGTCAAAAGAGGAGCATATATGCTATTGTGGCACATGAGCCACTGGCATTTCATATCAGCATTTGGAAATTTATTGTTATGTGAAGCATTTCAGTGGGGTTTCACTTTTGTCCATTTTTATAGGTTCCATTCCCAGTTTGTGTGCTTATATATATATATATATATATATAGATGTCCAAGTTTGGGTTAAAATAAGTTTGTATTAATGTCTCACCCATTTTAAGCCCAAAAGTGCTTGGCCCATCTTGAGATAATTAACCCATATTATCTGGGGGCCGAAATAAGCAGGAATCTTCTTTTTTTTTTTTTTTTTTTTTTTTTTTTTTTTTTTTTCTAAAAAAAAGTAGGAATCTTCTTCCTCCTCTTACCAAATTTGACTTGTCATTCCAATCCTTATTTAGGATAAATGATTAAAAAATTTTATTTAAGCCTTATATATATATATATATATATATAGTCCTCCTGTCATTAATATAAAACATATTTGGAAAGTTGATCTTAATCCTAAAATATAAGATATGTTTTTCATAATTGTCAATCTTTTTCTAATTTACCCTTATTGATACTCTCTCAACAATAATTAAGGAGGAGAGAGAATGAGGGAATTAAAGAAGATGACTAGAGCGTTTTAGAAAATACATGTTATATGTTAACTAACTCAACTATCTTTTTTAATCTAATCAAATCAGGTAACGACACCCTTTGGTCCTATTTATAAGAGCTCAATAACCAAATTACATGATTTAAGAAAGAGGTTAAAGTTAGTTAAAAATAATAAGTATGATTGAAATAAACTTTGTTTTCTAAGGATGCCTTTATTTATGAGGGGAAATAAGAGAGAGAAATAAAGTAAATATGAGTATCATTAACTTTTTAATTAATGCAATACATCTTGTCGTGCTTATAAAAAGACCAAAGCAATTCAAATTTTAGGTTTTTATAGAAACGACTAGAGAGAATATGTCTTATATTAAAGGCTAGGGGAGTATATTATAATTTTTATCATATTTTTAAAAAAATTTATAGCATTTTTAGCAATATGAATACAATAACAATAAACATTATCCCACTAGGCGATATCACCTGCATGAATCATAAGACACCATGGTGTTTTAGTGCTATCAATATTATCTATAAATTTCTTTTATTTTATGAAAAATTTTAAATAAATACCATTTGAACTTGGAAAACCCCAAAAAGTTTGTTAACATATGGAAAAAACAAATAGGTTTTCAAGAGACTAATATGAGATTTTGAAATGTAGTATTTTTATCAAAATACCCCTCAAGTTTTTAAAAAAAGAAAAAAGAAAAAGAAAAAAAACCCTCGCCAGCATTGGAGTTAGCAGTGGAACTAAAGGGCTATGGTTGGCCACCGCCCTCTCTAAAATTCCTGTCATGAACATACAAATTATCCTATAAATAACTACACATTGAATGGATTGCGTGGTCCTTGAACTATTTTGGTCCTTTATTGGCATTAATGGTTATTGATTTCTGACTGTGGCCTTGGTATGGGCCTCAGCCCAAATAAAGGGTGGCCCAATTAAATGGTAACAATTGTTTTAAAGCCTTAACATATGGGCTCGGTCCATTGAATTTGAGTCTAAACGACTCTGCTAAAAAAAGCTGTCATTCTCTAAACTCACACCTATTTAACTCATTATTTAACTATTTCACCGGGGATTAATGAACACATATTCCCTTCAGTATTTAATATATTTAGGGAGTTGATTTTGATCTTAAATATAAGATATATTATTTATATTTATCAATATTTTTTTTAATTTACTTCTAATAATGATCCCTCAACAATAATTAAGGAGAATAGAAATGATAGAATTAAGGAGAATGACCAAGATTTTTTAGAAAACACAAGTCATCTTAACTAAATTAAATAAATTTTTACTCTAATTGAATTAATAAATAAGTCATGTATTAAGGATCGAAGAGAGTAAAATATAAGACATATATTTATTTTAGCTTTGAAATAAATGAAAATCACTATATGATTAAATTTAATTTTAATCCTTTTAGTTTCAGTGAAAAATTATGTTTTTTAATAATTGTACTTAGATCAATAGAATGTATTCTATTTCTGATAAAAATATATATTATTTTATTTACATGATTAAAAATAAATTAATATACGATCGCCCGTGAGTCTTTGCCCTCGTCTACTCCTAATATTGAATTATCAAATACTAAAACTCATTCTTCAAATTCTCCTAAAATTGAGGGAAAAAAAAAAAACTCCAATTCCTGTCAATCAGTATTCCGTTTATAAACTTAAGCAAGTAAGTATGCTCAATCTATTCTTTTTTTCTGTTCAATTTATTTTAATGTTTTATTTGTATCCATTAACTACCATGTCAAAGGCTAGTAAGAACTGGAAAGTTCATCATTTACTCTCTTATTCATAGAGTGATTAAACTTATACTCACTCTTCCATTTTCTACAGTAACTACTGAAATATCTTTATGTTATAAAGATAATCAAGAACAGACTTCGAAATAGAATGAAAGACCAATTTCTTGATGAATATTTGATTACATACAATGAAAAAACAAATTGTTTTGAGCTTTAACACAAATTCAATTATAGATGAGTTTAACAATTTAAAAACATATAGAGTAAAAGTCAAGTAAAGTGATCTTAATTTCTGTAGTATATTTCTTTCAATTTTTTTTGTATATTAGGTCTATATTGTATTTCAAGTACTTTTACCTATGATATAATATTTTTTATTTTTTCCCTCGTCATTAAAATTCCTCGGTCCGCCACTCATCAGAGCTTCGGCAGTCAGCACCACCCCACAGGGGACCTCCAACAATATGGAGTTCTGATGACAATATGAGTAATGAGATTGACTAGTTTAGTATATAGATTGACTACTTAAGCTTCCTATGCTCTATCAACCATTATTGACAAGTTGAATAAAGGCAATAACAATTTAAGCGTAGCCATAATAATCTCGGAAGCACAATTTGTCAATCGTTATACTCAAGTTATCATTGTCTTTATTCGACTTGTTAACGACATCGGATAAGGTTTATGGAGCTCAAATAGTCAATCTGTATTCTAAAGTAGTCAATCACATTACTCAAATTGTCACCGGAGCTCCAACCGTTAGAGTCTCGTCGATGAGGGTTCTTTCTTTTTTAAAATAAAAACTTGAAAAGCATTTTAGTAAAAGCACAACATTTCAATATGTCAAAGTAGTCCCTTAAGACATATTTGTCATTTAAATGTATAAACATACTTTTGTAGAGTTTTTCTAAGTTTAAATGGTACATATTTAAAAATTTTCCTTTATTATTTTATTAGTTCTTAAATTTTGAGGTTGGTGTAGGGGTACTTGGGGAAAAGCAGTGATTGACATCATTTTCGTTACGTATTGTGCATGCCAAACGTAAAAATTCATTACACAAAGTCACAAATATCATCATTGAGTACTACCAAGTCAAAAAAAAATAGCCCATCGGCCGGGTTTAAGCTCTCCAAAGACACACATTATTCTATAGATTTTATAGGGTTCATGAAATTTAAAAACAATAAACAATAAACCAAGTACGTGTCAAGTATTTATTGAAGATCTCTATTATTGGCTGCAACATACTATCATCACGATCAGTTAAGCAAACATGAATCAATTAGGCTGTTGAAAACAAAAATAACATCATATATTTATTAGTACGTAGTTTACTACAACTAGATATAATGATTGTATTTGAATAAGGGTTGTTTAAGTTTAAACAAAGTCCAAGTTATGTGTTGAATTACGCTAATTAATCAAATGATTTATGATTTTGGGTAACAGATAATCAAATTAGACAAGTTATAGATTGAAAAATCAACACGCCAATATTAATATCAACACATATAATTATCACCATTTCAATATATATAATATAAAATCGAGAAAATTACTAAGGAAATCCTCATTACAAAATTTATTAGCAAAATGTATTGAAGTGAGTGTATTATCAATACACCAATAGGTCCTTGAGCTATTGGTGAATCATAAATTTAGTGCGTTATCAGTACATCAAAAGGTTTTTTAACAAGTCCAATTCATTTTCAGAGAATACAATTAGAGATAAACTGTTGACACTTAAAAAAAGAGTTATACAACGTTGCTTAACACCCGTTGAGATCGAGTGGTAAGGTACTCGTTCTCCTTTAAACTGTTCTTCAGTTCAAAATTTGTACATGGAGCAAGTAGTATTGGTAACTTTTTCTTCCCCGTAGAGACTAACCCGGCGAATCTAAATTACTTTGGACTCGATAAATCCTCTAAATTGAAAATGATACTTCTTTTCAATTACTTCCGACTCGATAAATCCTCTAAATTAGTAGTTATTTTCTCCCACCATGAAAACTGACCCGGAATGAATTCGAATTAGTCTGAATCCAAATAAATCATCCGAGTTAAAAAGGATAGATGCAGGATTTGAAAATTAGTTACCCCACTCATGTATATTGGTCTTTAGTCTTTACATTAATGGTTTTTGTGATTGAAAATTCTTGAGCAATTTTAAAGACAGTGATTACAGAATGGAGGAGGAAATAATTTGGTGTTTGATCGTTGTCAATCTTTATTACGAACACGTCATTACTTACGTCAGAGACGTGTGACTTTATTTATTGTTATCTGACTCTGCGAGTCAAGTCTCATATATTTTGGTCAAAAACAAAAAAAAGTCTCACATAAATAAATGTTCCCAAAACAGTAAAACTTGTCCTCATTCGGGATATAACATCTCATTTTTCGTTGTGCCACACATTTTTCTCTGGCTTTTGGATACGTTGTCTCCAGTCCAAAATATGTGACAAGTACATGATATTAACTTAGTTTAAAATATAAATTATTTATAAAATAATTAATGCTTATTGTCATTCATTAATTTTTTAAACATATTTTTTAATAAGGGTAAAAGTAATATAAAAAAATCAATTTAGTAAATATTTGATGATTTAATGGTTACTTCTCTAATTCTTAGTATAAGATATATTTGATTTATTTGATTAGATTAAAAAAATTGGTTAAATTAGTAAACATCTTAGTCTCATTCCTTAAAATTTCATCTCGATAATACATATTCAATTAGGGTGAGTTTGTATCGATTAATTTTCTTAAAACTGAATTAATTGAATTTAATATCTCTCAATGACAAACCCTTTACAACTATCCTAATGTACAAAAACTGTTATCACTCTACGTCAAGAGATTTCCTTTTTATATAATAATTACATACAATTTTGAACTTTTAGAATATTCTAATTCCGCCCACTAAGGTTTTTTGAACCCAAAACTGAATAAAACCAAATAAATATAAATAATCTAAAATAAATAACCCACCCAAATTGAAAAATAATAATAATAATATTGCTCCATTTCTGAAAATAGAAGCTAGTTTATATGTTTAATTTTGACCTAAATATAAATATTAATCCACTTTATTTTATAGACTTAATTATAATTCTTTTCATAAGCAATTCCATTGATTACACATACTATATGGAGTTTTTATGAACGATGTGTTACAACTTATAAGGTTGGTTTTCATTATAAATAATTAAAATGTTTTAAAAAAAAATCAACACACATTTATTATAAGTAATTAACAAAATTAATTTTTTTAATCTCTCTAAATTGTAGTCATTTAACTTCTACATTTAAAATAAATGAGTATAATAGAAGAAAACAAATTCAATTCGGTGTTATGCCACCTCACTGAATGGGATGCATGAGATGGGTTGTCAAAACAACAGTACAATGATTCTGCCATTCCAACAACACGGTAGGAGAATCTAAATTTGGTTTTGAAATTAAAAAGCAAACATTTCATAAAAATGTAGTATTAAACTTTTATTAGCATTATATATATATATATATATAATATATTAAGAATGCAAGATACAAAATAGGAATGATGTTTTGTTTTGGGGGGGGGGGGGAGTAATTACTTATCTCTAATTTTAAACATTAAAATTTAACAGTTAATAAAAATTCTAAAATATGAAATTCTAACCCGATTCATGTAGAGATACATATAACCATTTTAAAGTGAGTGTGATAATAAAAGAAATTGCTGGCAAAAGAAAGACAATAAAAGAAATTGGGGACCCCAATGAAAAAAAGGGGAAAGGGTGATGGTAAAAATGGAAAGAAGAAAAAATGATGAGAAAGGGTAGGATGTCGGTAAAAGGAGATGATATTTGGAACACCGAACGTGTGGGAGGGTTTGGTTGGGCCCACGCGGTTTTCGCCGCTGGATTCCTCTTTCTGGCTCCCTTCCCCTACGGCTATCATTTCATCATTCCCTATATTTCATTTTTGTTCTTTTTGATTGGGAAGATTGTAATCAAATCCTAATTAACAGATTTAATAACAATCAAGTCCTTTAAAATTATTATATTACAGTAAAGTCCTAAGGGGACTGGGTGCAATTAATTCTAAATGTGGAAATACAATTTTGCCCCTTGTTGAATTTGGGAAAAAACTATCATTTGGCCCTATTTATAAGTCATTTTGACCAAATCTCACATACCAAGGAGAGGTAAGTATTTCAATGATTATGAAACAAATTTCCAACTTTACCCTCATTTATGAATAGATATCTTTTAAAATGTATTGTCATATCTTTCTCATCTTTTTCTCATTCCAACATGGTTAGCCAATCTCTCTTATCATCATTACTATGGGCAAAATTGTCACAATCTCATTTATTTGGTCAAAATGGATATATAAAAAGGACCAAATTTTTTGGTTAAAGTGAACTTATAAATAGGACTAGAGTGGTAGAATTTTTAGGGTCAATATTTTCAAAAAAGTCAAGCTCTCCTCTCACCTCATCGCACTCGCGCTTCACAATGTTGGATTGAGAAGAAGAGCTCATACTTTCGATTTTCAGTTCAAAATATAAATCAATATTAAGCAGGAAAAAAAAATTGAAATTGTAAAATCTCAAATCAGGTTTATTATAAGAGTTGATAAGGGAATCACGAAACTTGATAAACAATTCACATTTCCCTATTAAGTATCAACCATCTGACCAGAATTAAGCATTAATTATTGGGATAAAATTGATAAATAATTATTGCAGTAATTTTTAAACTAATGTATATATTTTTTGACGGCCCTGATTGACGGCTCTAATTTACCGGTCTTTTACCTTCTTGAGCCCGATTCTCATTCAAAAGGTAGAAGTTATGGCAATAGAAAAGATCTAGGTTACTATAAAGCAGGCGGCACAACTTGACCACTTTAAAATAAGGAAACTAGCACAAGTTTCTTGAGTTTGACCAAGTCATTTACAAATTCAATAGGGTTCATAATTAACATAAATTTAAGAGTGAGTTGATATGATTTTGTAAGTTATAAATGAAAAAATGGTAAATTTGATAAATCAACTCAAAAATTCAATTGAGTTGTAGTTAACACGAGTTGAGACATTTTTATAAGTTAAAAATATAAATATAATAAATTCTTTAAAGAGTGAACTCACGAGTTTGTAAACAATGGTGATATCTAATTACAAACAAATCCCTATTCTCATAGTCCATCTCAAGATTGCAAAAAAAACTTAAGGCTTAGAGACTTCGTCAAAACATTTTTTTTTCTATTTTAATCTTTCACTTGATAATATTCTCTAAGATGGGGAAAGCTCAAAATCAAGGTCAATCATCAACAATGCAAAAATCTCAGATAAAAAAAAAATCTTTTCAATTGCATAAGGACAAGCATAACCAAATAAATTATATCCCTTTCCCCCACACTTAAATCAAACATTGTCCTCAATGTTGCAAAAATATAAAGAGGGAAAGGAACTAGTACTCCCCGGTCTAGGCCTCTAACTCGATGTGGAGTGCTTTCCCTAGTACCATCCATGATATTTCAAATTTCTAGGGAGAAGAGAGTGCTCAAGTAAGACCTTGAGCAACAAGAGGAGTGATTTTCTTCAAACCTGAATAAAACTGAAAGAAAGAAAGAAATAATAATAATAAAATATGCAAGCAAAACCCTTGGGTTGCCTCCCAAGAAGCGCTAAATTTATAGTCTTCACTTAGACTTTTCAAAATAAACCACTAATCATAAGTATCAAACACTATAATTACCTTGTCTTCATTCCTTTTCAAGCAACAAGGTATCTCACACAAAAATTGATCATTCAATTTAATTACTTGTACTTCCTTAATCATAGACAATCTTGGATTACAAGCAATCACTGAATTCAAATAAAGCACAACATGCATATCCTTGAAAATAAATATAAGCACTTCAAGAATTTAGAGCATCCAATAAAATCAACTTGACTCTCATCGAAGAGTCAACACTTCAAGAGGAGGGTCATGAACAACAATAATTGGGACATCTACATCAATTGGATCACAAACATCACAATCCTTAGGCTCCACAAATTAGGAACCTCTTCTAAACATCCAATATGCTCATCGGAATCAATGTCAAGCTGACAATCACTTTCTATATTATCCATAGTCTCATGTAATTCCATACCTTCAACTTCCTCACAATAATCATTATCAGCATAAGAAGTAGTCATCAGGTTTAAGGAATTATTTTGCATTATAGTCTCAAGGGTAGAAAGAATTTGACTCGCATGTACCTTCATATTTTGAACACTTAAGTCAATGCTAGCGAGAATCTCCCTTTGCTCTCTACTAGATTTTCTCTCTTTGCTTCCCCACACTCCTCAACTAATCTTTCCAAATTAGATTTTTCTCTCGTACTCAATGGTATGTTCTTCAATAGGTGGATAAGAGTAAAAAGGAGGGGTATTTTCATGAGAACAATAGACATGTGGATTCCTAAAATTTTGTTGCTCAAAACTTTCACTAGGACAAAATGAGTTATCAAAATAGGTTTGGTTCCTAGTGAAATCATCTCTCACAAAATGACTAGTTGTAATATGTGGACAATGCTCAAATAAATGATTCCCTCCACAATAAACACAAGACATGCAAACATATTGAGAAGAATCAACATATGGAATACAACCATCATTTATGCTCCTTTTACGTTGCCTACGTTCATTCAAATAATTTAAAATAGCAATCAATCCATCTTGTATAGAAGACGAAGGATTCATCTCCTTCTCAATATTAAGACCAGTTGGTTGCCAATTGAAATCCATTTTTTTTTAAATTTTTTCTTAAAAAAAAATATTTAAAAACTCAAACTCAAACTACTAATGCTCAATCAATTCCAACCAAGACAGTTGTGGCACACAAGTCCCCGGCAACGGCGCCAAAAACTTGATAGGGCAAAACTTTAAGCCTATAAAACGGCGCAAGTATACGGGTCGTATCAAGTAATAAAGTGATAAGAAAAGTATCATTCCCACGAGGACTTAGTATCACAACTTCAGTTGAGCATTAATTTCACAATTTCGTTTAAGTTGAGAAAACCAAATTTAATTTAATTTAGAGAAAAGAAATTAAAACTAAAATTAAAACAAACTAACCACACACTAATGAACGAGCAACCTAGAGTCACTAATCCCTTATTTGATTCTTAGATTTTATTCCCACCAAATTAACTTTGACTTTACTTAATCGGCTAATCTAGAGTATTAATGTTTATAAGTGCACGTCGGTCCACTTATACACCTACCTCAAATAATTATGCAATGTCTCACAAATTAATTAAGGTGCAATTCAAATCGGGCTCACTCTAATTTGACTATGCGGAGCTTCTAGGTATATGTCTATCCTAGACGCAAATTAGATTAAAACCTAACTTCACGTTAAATTTCAACCTAATTCCACATTATTTATTCCCAAGGTCAATTTAGGATTCCCTCTTTCAAGTCCAACCCTAAATCCCCATAACATGCTCAATGGTGGCCACTCACTAAGCAATAGCAATAAACACAGGATTAAATAAACTGGAATAAAATTAAGCAAAACCAATCTGTGGGAATAATCTCTAAAACCCAAACAAGTTCATAGGTTCTCTAGGTTGCAAAACCAACTAGCCACACATGGCCTTATTCAAACTAATAAAAGAGAAAAAAATCCAGGTTCAAAGAATAAAGAGAAAGAGAGGAAAAAAGATTCTCTGTCGCCTCCACAGTCCTTCCGTCCTTCCGTGGAGATGATGAAGAGAACTGGAATGCTCACCTCTACTCCTCTGTTTCTTCGTTCCTTCTCGTTCTATGTCTCTCTCCTCTTCTCCTCCTTCTTCTTGTCTCTGCCTCCCTATTTATAATTTAGGTCTTGAGTCACTTATTTTCCTTTTCTTATTACAAAGATATCTTATATCTTGTAATTTACTCCACCGAGATCACGCAATTGATTTTGTTTCTATTTTTCTTGCGGGAGACCACTAAGTTTGACGGATTGCATATCCTTTTAATTGCTCTTTCTACTTCTTTCCAAATCAGCTAATATTCCCTGCAAAATATAATAGGAAATAAGTAGATTTTATGTTGATTTATTCTTTGATCCTAAGTTTGATTCAATGATGGAAAAATCAATAAAAGATAATTAAATAGGTATATAATATCAATAATTTCAATCAATTCTCATAAAATATACACCCATTTAATCATAAAATATACACTTATCATATAGCCACTTACACTTTGTTATAGCCACTTAAATATTTTGCCAGATTCAGGTCATGAGTAGCTTCTCCACCGTTTTGGGTGCTTTGACATGTTATGGTGCTATACTACTAATTTTGTCCGTAATGGTCATTCCTTCCGAGCACCACTGGCTGTTACCAGCCAGTGGCTCTTACCTCGATGATTGCATGTTTCACATCGATTATAGTATCATACGTTCAGTCCCTTGCCGCCACCCCGCCCGACGCCAATACCGTCGCCACCCCGCCCTGACGCCAATGCCGTCGCCAGGATCGTCACCCTCGCCACCGACTACTACAGCACCACCGGCGGCAACTACATTTAATGATTGTTTGTTATAACTTGTTGAAAATATTTTTACACAGTCATGGTAAACCCAAATTTATAATAGGAGTTTTTTTTTTTTAAAGCCATTTGGCAAAGGCAAAACTCCATGAAAACGTGAAAATTGAACGTGATCATGGATGAGAAGTTATGCTTTGAGAATCGAAACTGTAGATTAGGATGAAGAAATGACATGGATGAGAAGTTATGCTTTGAGAATCGAAACGGTAGATTAGGATGAAGAAATGATTAAAGAAACGAGAGTGACTAATGACGTAAATGACAAGTAAACCTGGATTTAGCGAAGGGAAATGAACACCTTCAGCTTTTAATGAAATTGCTTGATTAGAACGGTCGACGAACTTTTTATCAAATTCACTTAACAGTAACATTATGTCTATTTAAATATTCACACACTCTTTATAATATATAATCTGTACAATGAATCTACAATAGTTCCAGATTATATGCTTTTGGATTCGTAGGCAGAAGTTTCGTTAGTCGTTACTAGTGACGCGTTACTTGACTTTTAAAATTCGAAGACACCGCTCAACGATTTTTTTTGCTCGAAAGCTCAACGAGTATTTATTTTTTAAGAAATATAATAAGTTCATGTGGGCCTGTGGGGTGTGTTTCCCTTTTCAAATTCATTTTGAAGAGAGATTTTTATTTATTTATTTATTATTAATGGATAAGATAATCGAAGAATGCTCTTACTAGACAGTCGAAAGAAAATAAATAATTGTGATGTAACGTGAATTTAATTTCAGGATTAATTTGTATATTCCCAAAAACTTAAGTGTTTGTTATCGACTTACTATCAAAATGCCCAATCCTAACCCTCCTCTGATATCGTCATTAAAATGTGCTATTCAGAACCTTGTTGTGATACTTTTTTTGAAAACCCAATATCATATAGTTCAAAATGAAACATCATGCAATATCCCAACTTAGTTCCGTTACCGGATTTGATACCGGCTATTAAAATGTGTAATCCAAAACCCTCCTCTAATACCGTCATTAAAATGCGCTATTGAGAGCATTGAGTGTTTCTTAAATGGGGTTAAAGGCAAAAATAAATGGGGAAAATTATATATAGGTCCCAAACAAGAGAGATATTTACATTTAGATCCCTTGAAATTACGAAATTACTCAGAAGTCCCAACTTTGCTGCCCATAGTGCATATTTCACACAGAAGCGATTAACAACACAAAATGCATAAATTAACCACAACTTCTAAAAACCTTCAATTTGTCATGCCTCACTTTCAGAGGCGATTAACAACACAAAATGCATAAATTAACCACAACTTCTGAAAACATTCAATGTGTCATGTCTCACTTCCAGAGGCGATTAACAACACAAAATGCATAAATTAACCACAACTTCTGAAAACCTTCAATTTGTCATGCC
Organism: Acacia acuminata; assembly: GCA_019022655.1. NCBI lineage: Eukaryota > Viridiplantae > Streptophyta > Magnoliopsida > Fabales > Fabaceae > Acacia > Acacia acuminata. The sequence goes on from JAFJYI010000174.1 coordinate 758,284, forward strand.
TCACTCTCAGAGGCGATTAACAACACAAAATGCATAAATTAACCACAACTTCTGAAAACATTCAATGTGTCATGTCTCACTTCTCAGGCGATTAACAACACAAAATGCATAAATTAACCACTTACGGAAGTGAGACATGACAAATTGAAGGTTTTCAGAAGTTGTAGTTAATTTATGCATTTTGTGTTGTTAATCACTTCTGTGTGAAATATGCACTATGGGCAGCAATGTAATTTTACATTCTGAAATAATTACTCAGAAGTCCCTTGGGACTTCTGAGTAATTTCGTAATTTTAAGGGACCTAAATGTAAATATCTCTCTTCCTTGGACCTATATGTAATTTTCCCAAATAAAAGGGACCGCTGACAAAGACGATTGAGAAATAAGGCTTGGTCTTAATCCTCCGGTCCATATGACCGCTGGGTACCATAGCAAGATCCCCAACACCTCAAAACTCCCACATGGTATCAGTAAAGTCCTCTAGCACCTCAGAACTCCCACATGTATCAGAGCAAAGTCCTCTAGCACCTCTGAATTCCCACATTGTATCAAAAAAAGGAGCTCCAGCAACCCAACCCCAACTCTTTCTCTGGTATCATGTAGGAAAACCTTGCTCTGACACCATCAGGGATTAGAAGGTGTTAAAGGACCTTGTTCTGATACCTATGGTGCTGAAAAACCTTACTTTGACACCAAGTGGGCATGCTCTAAGTATCTGGGGCTGTGCTCTCTGTTTTCTCCACCATTTGACCTCCTTACCTCTCTACCACTACCAATCTACCCCGCCGTCTCTATTTTCTGTCAATCACGACGTCAATGGAACTCTCTCTACCACTCGCATCAGTTCTGCTTGACCACGACAAAATAAGTAGCATGAAGATAGCTGGATTGTACTCATTCCTCGCTATCTCATACATCTGCACACCACGTGATCTCATCCCCTCTTTGATACTCCCTCTCACTACAATCAAATGCCCCAAAATCGAATTGCTCAATCACATTTATATCAAATAATATAATTCTAAAATCAAAAGATTCAATCTCCCCTTATCCTGCTGCCAATGTATCTGATACCACAACCTCGGATCTAAGCATTTCTAAACCGAATCGTCAACATGGTGTCATGGATCGGCCAGAGTTAAGAAACGATAATGCAGAAGAGCAGGAGCTAGGCATCAACCTTCCACTCATGAGGGACAAAGATGAGGAAGTGGACGAGTAAGGAATCGAAGATTTTCTACACGAATATGGGAAGCTGCTCCTAGCTCGTGATGATGAGGCCATCAAGTTCGCTCACCAAGCTGATGACTGATTATCCAAATTTGTTCCAGAACTGGTCCCTTTGCACAGGCAGACAAGTAGGACCTTTTATTTGAAAAACAAAGCCACCTGGGAACACTTTTTGATTAGATTTTCCTTTTCCGAGAGAATTGATAGTTGGTAAGTTGAAAACCGGAGTGAACAACACTTCAGAAGATCAACCTGAAGGTTGAAGTTCAAAACGTAACAGTCACGTTTTTTGGCCGAGAAGTACCAGTCATATTTAAATTACACGCTAACTTGTGACCCTCAAAAATCATGCCAACAATCTTAACATCATTCAAAAACTTCACGTCTAATGATTGTTTTCTTTATCAAATGAGTAATGAGCAATTTACATGAAGCCATATATGGGGATCTATTAGTTCTTAAATTCCAAGATAAATTATAATAAGTCAACTTAGTGTAACATTTAAATTTTTATAACTCATCCTGCATATGTACTAAGAAAGCTTTTTCATTAATCATGCAAGATTACTGTTCTATATCTGTCAATATTATTAATTATAATAGAATAATTGATAGTTCACAATTGAGAAAATATATAGAAATAATTTTACTTGATTTTCAATGTAGCACTCTGCTTATCTAATTTCAAATCTTATAATCAAGGAGACGTCCATAGATCAAATCTGAGCAAGGAACCCCTCCGTAGATCAAATCAAGGGCTGAGCAAAGAACCCGCAACCCACTATAATTAGGTCATTTTAAGCCCATCCAAAAAGGTTCATAACGGGTTGGATTAAAATCTGTCCATTTAATACTTAAATAGACGAGCTATGAGCACACGTTCAGACTGCCCGTACATTTAGTTAATTTTCTTTAAAAAATTAAATATATGGATAAAGGACAGGACACTGAGGATATGACATTAAGTAATAATGTAATTCTCATTTCTCCTTGATAGCCTGACTCTCAGTCTCTCACCATCTTTTGTTTTGTCTTTTCTTTGTGACTCTAACTTTTAATTTAAAAATTGGAGTTTAAACATCAAAATTATATTATAATGGTACTTGTCTAAATTTTTATTCTTTTGTGTGAATTGTGACTATTAAACTTTGAAAATTCAACTTTCACAATTTAGAAGGATGGATTTGGATGGAATGATAGATGCCTAATGCTTATAGATTTTTTTTTTTTTTAAGTCAAATGTAAATGGGTTACCCCAAACTCAGTTAGCCCGTCCATTTTGTACTAACCCGTTTACACGGGTTTCAATGGGTTGAAGTACGAGTATGGGCTAGCCCGTATAAAGTCAAATATGTAGGTTATGGGTTTGAACACAGTGCCTAACCCACTCATTGCTCTGCTGAATCAAATTTATATGAAACCACAAAATTCACCCGCCTTGCAGGATAACTTGTTAAATAATATTATAAACATAAATTCATTTACATATATATCTCTTCCAACGCATCAGTGAAGAACCATGAGAACGATCGAATTTTCTGGTACGCTACACTAACAGCAACAATGTTTCAAACGGCAATCGTATTCATATTCCAAGGAGGAACCTAACTGCCGATCTAAATAGCAAAGTATGAACAAAATTATGCTGTATAGTACATAAAACAATATTTTTCATGCGCGTCATTTAGCAATGCTTCTTACACCCATTCCTATTCCATTTTTACATTTTTCCCCCACCCCTTTGTCTCCCCGTATTATACAGTTGCGCAGGGATAGAAGAGTAAGAGCAGGAAGATATTTGATATACCTTTACATAACAGCAAACTAATGAAAGAATCGCACTCATTGTCGTATGGAAAATATCAACTCAATGAGGCCAGCCCTGCAAAAATCATTTCAAATTTTATACTAGCAGATGATATTGTACAGAATTTAAATATTGTTCAGTGTCATTAAAAATAAATTCAAGACCTTTTGCTGAGGTCACGAGGCAAAAGCAAAAAGCCTATCTGCTATACTTGTGCGGCAGATTGGACACTCATGACAAGCTAGTGAACAAGATTTACACACTGCAAAGTTACACAACAGGGTTGTAAGTAATAGAATCAAGAATGTTCCGGTAAAAAAAAAAAAATCCTCCAATTCTTAATATAAGACCCAATTTAATAAAGAAATTGAACTACAAAGTGAGTCTTATATTAAGTATGGACGTGAGTATATATATCAAGGATGTAAACATGAAGCAAACAACCAAACAGCGTGAAGTAAATAGGTTTGGAGTAATTAAGAAAACTTACAACAGAAGTGTCGGCAGGGGAGAAGAATTGCTGCAGTCGGTGATTCAAAACATACTTTACAAACATGGGAATTGGCATCCCCATTCCCAAGACTCTTGAGTTCTTTATCCTTCATCTCTTGCATGCGTGCCTGAAATCATAACGTGCAGATAAAAAAACCGTATCCAAGACCATTTTCAATCTAAAGATTATATTGAAGATCGAGCTTTGCAATGTTAAGATCAGTTCAAGTATTCTACGATAGAAATGTTTTTAGTAACTTCAGAAGTTTTTCACCTTAAGACGAACGACTAAGGGTTCTTCTGTGGAAACTTCATTATCTGGTTTTGCTACATCAAAAGCCTGTTCTTTAGGAACATTGTTCATTTCGATGCCATTTGCTTTTTCATCATTCATTTGTTCTGTCCCATCACCTTTCTGATCGGTGTTAGATTCTGGAACAGAAACCCCTTCTTTCCTTAACTTTGCAACAAGGACCCACATATTTGCTAGGTCATTCTCCAAAGCTTCTTCCCTTTTCTTAGCCTCTTCAATTTTTCTTCTGAACTCTTCTTCTACAAATTCCTTCTCAGCTAATGCTGCCTCCAGAGATGCCTCTCGTTGTTTCCTAGCCTGTAGTTCCATCTTCAAGTCATCTGCATCTAAACTCCAAGAATCAAAGTCGTCTAGAGCAGCTCCTGACATATCATTAGCACGGTTTGAAATCCTCCCCTTCCTAACGGATCTTGGGTCATTGTACTTGCGGTTAATACCATTAACAGTTTGCAGAACTGAACTTCTGGAGTTGGCCATTTCACGAGCAGCTATTAATTCTTTTTCCAATTTTGAGTTTTGTAGTGAAAGGTTTGTCACTTCGTTAGCCAAATTCTTCAACTCCACAGCAGCAGCAGAGGCCAGTTCTTTGGCATAAGAAGCTTCTTCAGAGAGTTTCTGATTCTGCACACGCAGCCCACTGTTTTCTTCTGATAGCTGAACTTGCTCTAGCTTTAATTTTTCATTTTCAATCTCCTGTAAATGGGGAAGAAAAGTGTGTCAATTATTTAGGAAGCTGGAAAGAATGGAAAACTGTCAATTGTACGAGAAAAATAACTTTATTGCTGAACATATAGTTCATGCTTCACCCAGAATAGTATTCCATATATATACTGTTTCATTTTTTAAAGCTACTAGCAAGGCGAGGCATATGACAATCAGAGATTAAAAAATCATATTTTTAAATAATAACAGGGAAAAAGGAGAAAGAAATCAAACAGTTAGGTTGAAGTAAACAACAGCATATATTGCATTTGATAAATTAAGAGCATATACTTGATTAAGCCTCTTTTAGCAAAGGTTTTCAAACCAAGAGTCAAAATCTTTAATGTCTCAAATTCATTAATAGAAACCATGTACCAAAAGCACTTTTAAGCTTTTGAAGAAATAGCCCATCCCATCTGGCACATGATCCGTATAGGTACGCAACTATAGAACAAAACAATTCTAGCATACCTGGGACTGAATTTTCTTTTTCAACTCATCTGTGTGTTCACCAGATACAAATTGTTCAGACAACACAGATGAACCACCACTGGCAGCTGCAGCCAGTTGCTGCTCTAGCAGCTTTACTTTTTCTTCCAATTGATTATTCTCAGAACACTGTGAATTATCAGTAGAAAAAACTTAAAAGAAGATTTCTGCATCACCTTGACTGAAATAAGCTTTATTAGCTAAAGAAAAAGGACAAAGGTAAGGCAGCAACGGAAAAGGAAATTCATACCTTATTATTAAGTTGTTCCTGGAGGACGCGATTGTCCGCAGATTTTAGCTATACAAATTGTAATGATAAGTTATTAAAAAAGAATGAGGACCCAATAGAAATATACTGATGACTCAAGAAACTAGAAACACCCAAGTATAGCTAAAATGGTACGTACCTCCAGCTCAAAGGCCTTTTCATTACACTGAGTCCTTAATCTCGTGATTGTCTGTTACAATATACCCACACAAAAATGAAATAAAATAAATGACTTTATCTAACCATTTGCAAGAATATGCAACCTTCATAACTTAAAGAATACATGAGACCATAAATGCAAACATTGATACCTGTTGCATTTCAACCAGTGATGCATTAGACATAGTAGCTTCACTACTCTCAGTTATTCTTTGTTCTAACACCCTCATCTGCTTCCTTTTTCAAGAATGTCATGTTCCAGGTTCTCAATCTGTATTCAAAATTCAAATTTTCTATATAAAGGGCTTCAAGTGCATACGAACGGATATCAGCAACACTAGCAGTCAAACACATTTACAAGACGCTAAGATGGCCTTCTGTTCAAATATTAACTACAAAATAGTTGCGCAGGTGTTGGAAAGAAAATCCAGGGTAAAAGACTCTAGAATCCTTGTTGTCCATTAACATAGCACACCGAACGGAATTCATCAAAGTTCGCTAGACAAATACTCCCTTCGGTCCTAAATATAACAGAGTTGATTTTTTTTGGAGAGATTAAAGAAGCTAAATAAAGTACTTAATTATATCATATAGTGTGTGTCATTATATTATATATCAGTTTATAAGTCAAGCTAAATAGTTTTAAGAAAAAACGATAAATATAAATATTTCAAAGTAATTTAATTAGCTTTCTAACTATCTCTAAAAAGGTCAACTTTATCTTCTATTTAGGACCGGATGAGGGAGTAAGAAAAATGAAAAATGTACCAACGAACCAATAAATTATGTGCTTTATGGCTTTATGGCCAGATTTGGGTTCATAAACAAATATAATTTGCATGCACACTACACCTACATAATGCGTGAGCGCAGCATAATTGGAAAGCAAGGCAGAATACCTGCATTTTGTAGCTTTCAGGATCATTTACAGACTGCTCCATCAAGCGCCTCAGAGTGCTGGTACTGAAAGCAATATCTCCAGCAAGCATCTTGACTTGCTCTAAAAGAAGATCCATCTGATCAGACATCGTCATTCCTCCCTACAATTGCATAAGCAGTCAACATAATGATTTTAAATTAATACTATATCTTAGAATAACAAACCACTGGAAGTGCAGAACTGAAATGAAATACAATTGCACTTTGCACCTATGTAGTTCCAATTGTGTACTAGAAACATTAGAACAACTTGAGTGCAATGTACATGGAATTCTTGGAGTAACAAGTGATAAATGATACAGGAGGGATGGTTCGTTACCATTTCTTTCAATGCATATCTTATTGACAACGACAGATAAAAGTAACAAACAACACCATAAGAGAGTAGAAACCAATGATAACCCGTAAAGCAAAGTAATCAACTTAACAAAACCCCCAAATTTGGTTATTATGATATATTTCATAGCATGACCTTAGATGCTCGAACTTGGAAACTTCATGGTATGCACCTCTAGGCCAGTCACTTAGAGCATTCATGATATACATATATTCACTACTAGGGACTTTATGGTAAATAATAGTAAGGGCAACGCGTATTAGCTCACAAGTTAGTTAGAGGAGAGAGAAATAGTAGTGACGTGGCAGTGTAAAGGAGATATACATACTGTACTGAGGCCAATTTCCTATTCTGTGAACGAATTAGTACACTTTCTTCTTTCGGTTATATCAATTCATGTGAATAACAAGTAAAGATTAAGGGATTTAATCATCATAAATCTTGCAAGCTAATAATCAGGTTTCCAGTATGTATAACTAGACACGGGACTGGTATGTAGTCAGAGGACTTCGATTTTTTGGTACAATTACAGCAGGGTTGCGGGGTTTTGTTCATTGACTGAAACTTGTGTCATACAAATAAGGTAATAAGACAGCAGAATGAATAAATCATGACATTACCGTAGGAAGCTTTGTTCCACTGATTAGTTCCCCAGCTTGTGTTGCTTCAGTAACAATACTACTTGCTGTGGAGAGCTCTTCATTCCATCTGCTTGACGACCTTCTATGTCTACCGTCATGAGATAGATCTGATGACATTGCAGAAGCATCTTTCTCACACTCACTTTCAATCAACAGAGACCCATCACGCTGGATGTCATGTTTCTGGGAAAAAAGGGGGGGAAATATTTACATGTTACAACACTATCCTGAAAATTATAGCTACACAACAAAAGGCTCGTTAAGTATAAAACTCCAAGAAATTACGGATATTGCAAACGAGAGAAAGCTAGAAAAGTTATAAGACCAAATTCAGACCCTGTAATAGAAGAAACAATCACTACTAAGCTGTAATTAAAAGGAACCAAGTGTTGAACAGCAGAAAATCTTAGTCTGTTGGCTATAGAATTTTACAGTATTGCATAGTAACACTTTATGCATCAAAATTCTGAATAACAAGGGAATAGAATCTACACTAAAATATTGAAAGAAGCACTAACATCATCCTCTCCAGCAGATAGACTTCTTTGGTGGCTGGGGATATCAGGTAGATATCCAGGAATTGTATGCTTCGAAGAAACAAGAATGAGCTTAGTTAACCTTTGGATTCTACTCATAAGGGCAGCCTTGGCGTCCTCCTCTTCCTCCAATCTTGATTGCATTTTTACTTGACCTTCTTCCAACTGCTCATAAAAAGGCCCGTGAGAACAGATGTAGTCTGGTTGTACAGCTACAAATGTCAGTACAACAATCAGAATATAAAATAGAATTCAGGAAAGCTAAAAACCTTCTGCTTTAAGGTCAGTATCTCCTCATGGCTGACGCCAGCTAGCATGCCCTTCCTTAGATGATCAAGTTCTTGCTTGAGGATTGAAATTTCCCTTTGGTATTTCTTTATCAGAGATTTTTCATCGATGATCTGTTCAAGAAATAATTTCATAGAGAATCAGGGACCTCATGTGCATGCTATTGGACTTGCCACTATATAGATAAATGAAAGTACTTATCAAACCTTATTACGCGAGGCATAGATTTCTACTCGCTTAGCCCGACTAGCAAACTTCAAAGTATTATGAGTTTCCTCCATGTTACTAGATGCCGGAGTGACTGTGCATATAAGCTGAAGTTTTCTTATCAGAAAATATATTAAGATACTCAAGCCAGTGGAACAAAAAAAAATTAAAAAAATCACTGCAGCATTTAAGTAGCACACTGCAATTGTATGGGATACCAAATTGTGGCCATTAGCTCATTAAAAAATTTGACTATCTGATTTTGACGTTGAAAATGCACTAAAAGTAGAATCACAAACTCACCGAAACATGGCCATGTCCACTAAGTGAAGACTGCAAGAGGCGGGTAAGCTTTGAATCTCGATATGGAACATGTGATGCCTTCCCCTCACTCAATTTACCTATAACCTTAATAAACAAACAAAAAGCATACAATAAAGTTATATTATTTCCACCCCAACCAAAACATAGTGGGAAGTTTTAGCACCACAAAGCAAGAGTGTATTCAATAGCTAACTTGGTGAGACAAGTTATGATTCAATTGACAATTAACACACTTAAATCCATCAAACTCATTCTTTCTGGCCGCAGCCTTACCAAAAAAATGAGTCCCATGCATCAATTTCTTTTTTGAACATTTGCTTCATCCTTTGGCAAAAAAAATGCAAAATATACATATTGGACATCGGATGTCCAAACGAAATGCTATAACAGAACTTCCATATAATAAACATATATAAACTGTGCACTTACAGTTCCAAGTGTCAGAAGACTTTTATTTATATAAGATCCTTCTTTTCTTCTTAGTCCAGTTGTTTCAGTTTTTGAGCTTTCAGATCCAGCCAAATCAATCAAGTTCTGATAGAGGGAAACAAGCAAAAAATTTAGAGGAGACATCTACATATAAATATGACAATGTGAGGAAGACGACCAATAGTTTTCATCATACCAGCTGAGAAAATATAACTCCATCATAATCATCACCATGGGCACTGCTTTCGATCATCTAAAAATGTATTAGAAAATCAGTTATAAAGTTTCACTCCAATGAACAAACATAAGACATTTTAGTCACAACACGTGAATTAACTTCAAACCAAGAAACAGCAAGTCAACTTGAAGAGCAGTTAGCACCAGCACATGCTGATATGCAATTTAGTCATTCAAAAACTAAAACAGACCTCCTGGACTGAAACTTGAATGCTTTTTTTTCTTTGAATAACATTAAAGGTGGCACAAAAAGGGAATACTGGACACCAACTTTTATTGCTACTAAATCAAGAATGTTTACCAGTGTAAAAATTGTATGACTTCGGCTGCTAAAGAGATTAAAATTGTTCGATCCAACATGACGATGCTCTGCGTTAAACAAGAAGCTTGACTAATTATGATAATCCACTTAGTATTCACAATTGCTGTATCAAAACAGGGAAAAAGGTATGAATATTATCTATACACAGGCACCTTCTCCAGCAGCAATAAAGGAAAGTGCATGCCCTGGAGACAAAACAACTTCTTCCTTTATTCCTTCAACATAAGTGCCCTGAAATACAAGCAAAACATATATAATCGATTGTGTCTTTGAATGATCCAGAAAGAAAGTAAAGGAAATTTTCTAAAGAATAGACAGTTCAAAGCCAATAATAATCTCCTAGATTCTCCTCAAATAACAAGATCTATAATTGTTTTTGAAATTCTAATACAATGAGCACCATCCCATTGACCAAAGTTCTTGAGGTAAAATGATAAGGGTGAAAGAAAGAAAGAATCTGACAAAGTCAATTGATCAGCGACCAATTTATTATGAACACAACAAAACCAATCTTGACGTTCCTGCATGGATTTAGTATTCCGCATGCAAATGAGAATATCAAAACAGGAACACCTTTAAGAAGACCAATAAAAGCAAAATAAAGTTAGGAACCTGTGCATCTTCTCTAACACGCAAATTTTGGCCAGTTGGATCAAGCAAATCATTTATCACCTAATTCCAAGAAGAAACAGCAGCGCATCAAAATGTATTTATTAAAACAGGGAAATGGTTAATAAATAAACATAACAAGATCCAGCATGCACGATTTGATAATCAGTGCTGTAAAGTTGTTGAGGCTCAATATTAATAGTGAGTATATCCAACTCTACATAGTATGACAGACAAAGCCACATAGAAAGTATGGACCTCGGCCACATTTGTGTGTGTGTGTGTGTGTGTGTGTGAAACTGTGAATCAACGAAATGAAGTATAAAGATTATGTAAACAAGTTTCTATGTTTTTACCTCATTGTAGATTTCTAAATAGGATACTCGGAGAAGAAACTCTCTTCCAGGAGTCTACAGCATAATCTCAGTCAGCGATTGCAAGAATATTACTTAAGCATTCATTTAAATAACAAGAATGGGATCACTTCCACAATCATCTTAAGTTGAAGGAACGACTACAAGATAAATCACAGATAATTACCAAGATTTCTGAAAAATCAAGACATATAGCTCCAAGGACAACCTAAATTGAGCAGAAAGACTAAACAAGGGGAAAGAAAACAGAACTGTATCTAAGACAATCAAAAGGGAAATAGTAAAGCAAATTACAACAAAACTATTAAGGGCCAATTCAACTCAAATCCTTCAATTTTGAAAACCTATAAATGGTTTCATTATAATCTGCAAAACTCTTCTAACACAAAAATCTTTTGGACCTGAAGTGAAGATGAGGCATAGACCTCTTATACCTAGTGCTGAAACCTAATTTTAACTAAGATAATGGAGAGCGCCCGAAATTAAACTATTGACTAATTGATTATAGAGGCTCTAACAACATGTAAGGAACAATTCAATTCAAAAACTTCGAATGTTAAGTGAAAACTGATTAATAGTTTGATTATAGTCAATGCCAAGGACAATTACAAAGACATTGTTATATTTACACTTCAAACCATAATATATCGAACGTCGTTATGCAGTCATTTGGAGATAAGCATCACAAGTAAACAACGCAATTGACATTTACCAAGTCTGAAAGAACGCTTACATCTTGGATAATGCTGAATACATCTTTTATAGCCAATGGTATGATACCAGGAGAATGTTGATCTCCCTGCGCATGTTATGTTAAAATTGCAAATAAAAATCACAACCAAAAATAACATATCATGAGTATAAAAAAAAAAAAACATATCTTAGGCGCAAATTGTTACAAGAAGGAAGCAAGAAATGTTAAAGCGTGAAAACTGATAAGAATTGAAAATCCACCAAAAATTTGCATGCTAAAGCATGATATCATCATCAGACGAAATGTTTCAACCTGAGATTACTAAAACATAAACTTAGACCTTCTTTCACAACCCACCTATTGTCACACAAATGTCAAACATACTCTAAGTAGCGCCATTGTCCTAAGAGGATTTCGTATCACTGATAATTATGCAAATGGACGCCATAGAGCAAGGTAGCACTAAGAACATTTCGTAGAAATTGAGCAATTAGATAGCCACATGCTTAAAATGATTGACCGAAGGAAAAAAAAATGGAAACTGTTTAAACTGATGGTGAAACTACATGTACCAGACACTGAACATACTTCATTAAAAAAGATAAAACCGGACTCCTAGATTAATGTTCAAACTAGGGTTCCAATTTCAAAAATGTCAACTCAAATACGTAATTCTGTTGCTGAAGCTTGTTGACAATAGAGTACAAAGCCCTTGCTTATATAATAAAATGACACCATCAGTTTTTTTGTCTAGATTTTACTATCACTTGGGCTCTACCTAAGTCACCCTTAAGCCCCTTCCTCTCCAACATGGGGAAGTTAGTACTAAATTGCTAATTCTTCAGTGCACAAACTCTGTCACAAGAAACGGCTATATTCAGCCTCATTAGATCATAAGACAGTCAGACAGAAACTACGTCCAGCCCTAATCCTCTGAAATTATCCTCAGATTTAACAAGAGTAGGAAGTTTTCCTATTATTTACATTCTTCTCAAGAATAGTAACAAAAGTTTATACACAGGAAGCCATAGTCATGTGGGATATGTGCTGCCGTGTTAGGAGAAATCGTCAAATCAGCACAAAAGTAACTTGATGGCACAAAAATCAATTGAATAGCTCTTCAATATGTTTGGCCTGTAGCTAAGTTGAGTCTAATCTAAATGACATACATTGAAATGCAATAATATTGTGATATACAAACTTTCATATTCAGCATAAAACTAAAAGAAAAAGGATAGGAAGATTTGCATCAAGCTAACAAACAACACTTACATGCATAGTATGTGTTTTACCGCTACTCGTTACACCATAAGCAAATACAGTTCCTGCGAAGTTCGGGGTAAATTACATTTCGAATTCAACTAGCTCGATGAATAAGAAGTACTAAATATGACTTTGTCCGCACATCAGTAGTAGTTTCAGGGGCAGTCCAGAGACAAACATTACATACCGTTGACGCCTTCCATGGCAGCCTTTACTACAGGTTTGGCTGCAACTTCATACACCTCATCTGAGTTCGTTTGCGGTCCAAAAACTCTATCTGCCACAGTTAATCATTTCAAAATCCAAAAATCAATGTTCTGTATTTCTACGAGTAATGCAGGTTGATCGTAAATTTGCCACTAGATATCAAACTGCTCTATATGAATAGCCCAGAAAAATTACTGCAGAGAGAAACAGTGAGACGACAAACTAAGTAGAATGAAGAACAATACCGAATGCATAAAAAGTAGCTGGATTGTACTCATTCCTCACTATCTTATCACCATCTGCATACCACGCGATCTCATCCCCTCTTTGATACTCCCTCTCACTGCAATAAAATGCCCCAAAATCGAACTGCTCAATCACATTCATATCAAATAATATAATTCTAAAATCAAAAGATTCAGTCTCCCCTTATCCAGCCGCCAATGGATCTGATACCACAACCTCAGATCTAAGCGTTACCTCAATGGTCTAAAACGAATCGTCACCGAAATGCTATCCCCCGACCTCGGCGTATCCACAGGCTCAGTCATCAGTTCTTCCGTTCCGAACCCAACAGGAGAACAACCTCCATAACCGGGCGGACCACAATACACTGACTCACTGCGACCACGACTTGGAGTCATGGATCGGCCAGAGTTGAGAAATGACGATGCAGAAGAGCAGGAGCGAGGCATTAGCCTTCCACTCATGAAGGACGAAGATGAGGAAGTGGACGAGTAAGGAGTCGAAGATTTCCGATGTGAAAATGGGGAGCTGCTCCTAGCTCGTGATGATGAGGCCATCAAGTTCCCTCACCGAACTGATGACTCAGCCAAAACCAGCAACAAAAATGAGAGGAGAAAAAAGGGAAGGAGAGGAATAGAATGTGTCAGAACGCTCACATGGCTATACAAACAAAAGCGAAGAACATTTGGCACACTCTCGTTTTTCTTGCTTCCTTCCTTGATTCCTTCCTTTGACTCTCTGTAAGATAATAATTCTGTGAGGCAAACAAAGAGAAACACGAGAGGAGAGAGGAGATTGTTTCGTCTTCTTTAAGACAAAGACAGTTGCTGAGTGAAGAAGAAGATCAATAACTGGTGAGAGGGACGGCGATAGAATAGAGAAGGTGGTCTGAATTTAAATTTCGTCTTCAATTTTGAAAGTATTTTATCGTTTACCATTTTAATGGGAGAAGGAGAACATTGCAATAATGAAATGTCAGCCGTATATAAATCCTGGATTATTTTAATGGTGTTTCAATCAATGAATCCTGCTTTATTTAAAGTTGTTTACCGAAATTTTAAGTAAGCCACAAGGATTATAACTGGGAACTAATGATGGAATAATTAAGTTAATTTTTTTAATATTTAACTATTTACCGCGATTTTCCGTACGATGACATGGCGGGGGAGGGTTGGGGAGTTTAATTTGAACTGGGAAATGACCCCGCTCTTAGCGATAAATAATGGAAGAGAAAAGTCTTTGAAAAAACATGTTTGAGCGGGAATAACAGCGGCCGCCGATCAGGACAAATTAAAAATAAAAATAAAAATTGCAGTACAGAACAAAAAATCGGTTATAGAAAAAAAAATATATATAAAAGGGATAAGGAAGCAATTTTACACTGTAATTTACCTCAGAGCGCCCAAAGACCACGTGATTTAAACCGGACCAAAAAATACGTGTGACACGTTTTGGAAGACCCAACACCATTGGTAGTTAGTAACCATTAGTCAACGGTTAACTTTAGATGGAAATGAACAAGAACTTTCGGTGAAATTACACTTTTGCCTAGTTTTAGGTGAAATTATACTTTTTGCCTTAGTTTTAAATATTAATTATACTTTTGCCCCTAGTTTTAAATATTTAAAAAAATTAAAATATCTCCTTAATGGGCCCCACCACGCCACCACCACCGCGGCGGTGGTGGTGGCTATGGTGGTCGCCGGCGATTTACGGTGGTGGTGGGCGGTGGGGCCCACCGGCGAAGATATTTTAATTTTTTTAAATATTTAAAACTAGGGGCCAAAATGTAATTAATATTTAAAACTAAGGGCAAAAGTGTAATTTCACCCGAGTTCGTTCATTTCCATCCAAGTTAACCGTTGACTAACGGCGCCGTAGTCGGGCAAGACTCCCAAAACGTAATCACGTGTATTTTTGGTCCAGCTTTAAATCACGTGGTCCGGGCGCTCCTGGGGTAAATTACATGTGTAAAATTGCTCCTTATCCCTATATAAAAATTGATCGGCGCTGGCGCTACTACTCGCCATGTGAGGAAATCAAAATCTACTCATGGCCGAGAGCGACATATTTGGGGATCGGGGCATTTCGGTCATTCAATTGTGACTTTAATTACCGAGTCGCAGCGGTTAGATTGGAGGTCGTATAGGTGGCCATGGGAGAGTAACCCTCCTCCCCGCCTATTCCTATCCCAGGAAGAGGATTCTCTCCTAATCCTCTTTCTCATTTTTTCTCATTGGCATCATCTGGGCCATTGATGGGAAAGGTGAGAGAAAGGTTAAAGTGGTATTGTGATTGATTGGATGGATATGATTTAGAGATGATGAGGGATAATGAGAAAGTGATTATGAGAGAAACCCAACTCATTCCTATCCTCTTTTCTCATTCTCTTTTAATAGCCATGGAGTTTAGATTTAATTTTTTTATAAAATTATTATTAGAATGTTAAATTATAAAAATAATAAATTAAAGGACAATTGCTAAGTTTTAATAAAAATTGTTTGATGCTACAATAAAAAAATAAAAATAATATTTTGTATAAAATTAAATCTTAGATCATTTAAATATTTATCTTATAGTATAAAATGAAGAGGATGTGAATAGAAGAGGAGGGTTCCTCACCCGACCCGACGGCACTGTGAGGTTGCATCAAGTTGTCGCTTATTTGTATTGGTGGTAAAAACTAACTTTTTGACGTGATTTACGATATACGAAGTAAGTTTGTGAGATGAGTTTTATCTCAATTTGGGTGAACGTGTTTTTCCAACACCAACTCAAACATACCCTATGGACTTTGTTTGGGAGTTTGGAGGGAGGGGAAGGAAGGGGATGCAAAGAGAAGGGAGGGGGGGGAGGGAGGGAAGTGGAGGATATTTCCTCCACTTGTTTGGGAGTTAAAAAAATAGTAAAAGAGGAAGATAGAGGATTAATGAGTTATTTTTACCATTTTGTCCTTTTCTTTAAAAATTAATATAATTATTATACTTTACAAATAAATTTAAATTTAAATTTTCAAAAAAAAGTTATTTATGTAATTTTTATACTTAATGGTGGTGGTGGTGGTTGAAATAGTCATACAAATTAATAAAAAATTATACTTAATAGTAGTGGTGGTGGCAATGAGGGCGGTGATGGTGGTGGCGGCGGTGGTGGTGGGGGTGGTGGCGATGGCGGCGGTGGCGATGGGGACGGTGGTGGTAAAACGGTGGTGGTAGTGGCGGTGGGTGCGGTGGTGGTAGGTTGGTGGTGGTGGTGGTGAACGAGGGTAAAAAAGTAATTAACCTATTTTCCCTCTTAAAATTCTCTATATTGGGGGAACTTTATTTTGTAGAAGAAAAAGGATTTTTGGGGGATTTGTAAAAATCCCCGATTTTCTCCCCTCATATTTTTAAAACTTGCAAACAAGGGAAGGGGACTACCAAAACCCTCGGGACCCGTTTGGTTGAGAGAACTTACCGAGAGAAAGGGAACTCAATACAGTTCCCACGCAAGAATAGCGTTTGGTTCGACGAGCTCCTGGGAACTCAACTTCCCTACACTATCCAAGCTCCCACAAACGTGGGAATTTCAGCTCCCTCTAAAATTGGTGGGATCTTGGCAAACTTCCCAGGAGAGTGACTCATTTTGATAAAAAAGCCCCTCTAAAAAGAAGACAACCACTATCCGGTGGAAGGGAAGAAAGTTCCGGCGAGGATGACGGCAAAAGAAAGACGAACTAAGTGATGACTGAAACTTCTCCCTTCTCCTCTTCCGATCGACTCTCTCTCTCTCTCTGTCCCTTTCGAAATTGATGGTGATTGTAACGGACAGGAGAAGGGTCGACGACGGTGGAGCTGAGCGCCGATGTGCGACGGTGAAGCTGAGGCGCCGGCGATGGTGTGGACGAAGGAGAGATTGGGGGACGAGACGCAGAGGCACGAGGAAGAAGACGAAGCAATAGTTGTTTTACTTTTTAGGGTTTTATTTTTTAGGGGTAATATAGGTATTTTACCTCTCTTTCCCACTTAACCAACCTCATTTTCTTTCTACCAAACATTTTATTTTCCCTCAACTTAAGTTTCATTCTCATGTCTACCAAACCCCCAACTTTTTAAGTTTCCTCTCAATCTTCCCTTCCATTCCTTTCCCTCCTCTCAGTTCCTTTCCTTTCTTAAATCTTCCTCGTACCAAACGGGCCCTCACTTTCCTTTCCTTTCCCTTCAAAATGGAACTCCTAAACAGACCCTAAGTATCTTTATAACATGCATTGATAATGCTATGCATGGTCATTCTGAAATTTGAAGCATCAAAATTATGCTGTGTGAATTCTCGTCCACTATCTTAATATGAACTTATGAAGTACTTCAAGTAAAACAAGTGGAAGGCTGATGCATATGTTGTGACCAGGCTGGAAAATAGAATGAAACGCATTATTTATTATTATTTAAAAGTGTTGCTTGCTAATTATGTTATTGACCCCTGTTCCATATTTGATAGATGGGGTGTCATTTTTTGGATTAAAACGCCTACCTCTTGCTTGTTTGATTTTTACATGATTGGATTATGAGCGGTTTGATGGGGGCCTCCTGTGATGAATATATATTACGTCATGTCTTTAATAGAAAATTTAATTGATTTTTTTAAGAAATTAAAGAAGCTGAATAGATTATTTTAAAGTATTTATTTTTATTATTTTTATACCAAATTACTTATAAATTAACATATAATCTAATAATATATAACATATCCTATAATTAAATTACTTATTCAACTTCCTTAATCTTTTAATAAAATTGATTAGTTGTTATATTAAGGATAAAATGAATCCATTGGGTGTCTTTCGTCACCTCAAATGGGACACGCGAGGCCACGGAAAAAATAAACAAAGGAAATTTGTCAATATCTTGTATCTCACGTCACTTTGGTTATTTGGAAAATTGAAATCGTCTCAGTTTTGCAGATATTTATAAGAAAATAAATCATTTTACTGTGCAAAATCGTTAAGAGTTGGATTTTATGTACTCTATCTGTTTTATTATAAAACACTAACTAATAATTCTTACTTAACTAATAAAAATCATTAAATTCAATAAAGTTATCCTACAATTCAATAAAGTTGTCCTACGATTTAAGTGATTTCCAATATTATCCCTACTAATCGCTTCTAAACTCTAATATTATTATTACTCTCACTCACTACCTTTATTAACTATAAATATACATGAAAAAATAATTAATGTATTTTTTTTGCCAAAAATAATTAATGTACTTTGGAAATCAGAAAATGTATTATAAAAATGATTAAATACAATTGTTAATTGGTATCTTATAATAAAAAAAAGAGGGAGTATAAGGTTTGCATTCTGCTACTTGTTTTGTTTGGTTGTATCATTTTTAAAAATATCTATTTCATCATGTTGAACAAAATTCAACCAGTTCGTTTTGCTGTTTGTGTTCGCTTGGAAGCTGGACGCTTTTTGTTCCCAGCTTCGTCCTTTATACAGATTACTTTTTAAATGATTTTTTCACTGAAAAAATATTTCTAATATTAGGTATTATTCGTATAATTTATCCTATTAATGAATACCATACACGAAATTACATTCGCCAGCACCTAAAAAATATTTGTGTAAGACAAAAACCGACAGTTTTTTTTTGGTAAAAAAAAAAAACAAAAAAAACCGACAGTTTACGAGACGAGTTTTCTTTTTTGTTGACCGAATGCAATAGACGAGTTGGTATTCTGATTCTATTTAAATATTGTTATCACCTACACATCATTTTGTTTTGTAATTTTTACCCCTAATTTTCATTTCTGGCTCCGCCCTGCATATAGGTTCATACCGCTGCGAAAAACCCTTTGTCTGGCCAGTGACTTCGCAATTTCTTCTTTCCCTTATACCTCATTTCTTCTTTCGTTCTTCGTCTTTTCCTTCTGCTATTTCTTCCTCTACCTTCATATTGAATTGACCTCCTCATTCCTTCGTACATATGGTACTAGTGCTTAAATCAAACTATTCGGACGTGCTTAAAATGATACTCGTGAGGATTCTTTAGCGAGTATTTAATATAGAGTCAACCAACAATTTAGCCAACGAATTATTACCTCAGGAACATCCAACACAAATAACTTATAAGTAGACCAAAAATACCAAATTTTTTTAAAAAAATGTGTAGTCAGTACAAAAACTCTTACTCCAGCAGCACCCAACACAAAAAGGTTTTACTTTAGGAGCACCCAATATAAAAAAGTTTTACTCTATTTTTATGTTGATCGTACATTTTTAAAAGTTTTTTGGTATTTTTAGTCTATTTAAAAATTATTTATGCTGGACACTCCTAAAGTAGTAGTTTGTTAGCCAAATTGCTTCTTAACCCTTCAATATAATTATAGACCTAACGTGGTTAAAAAAGATATCTATAATACGGATCCTATTAGGTAAGAGCATGAATAGCAAGGTGGCACCACCATTGGTGTTCTTGTCTCTAGAAATAAACAGATCTGTCAAATCTGAGTTCAAATCCTCTTGATTGGATGGTTGTTTGGACGTTATGAGATCCGATTATCTATTGGTAGCCCAGATCTGCGTTATTGGGGGAAGATCTAAAGAGGTGTGGTTTGGTTTGTGGTCAATGTCACCGAACTGCATTTGGTCGGAGGAGCGAAGTGTTCTTCAAGACATCAAGAGTCTTCTTTCTTCCAAGATTGGGTTTTCGGTTTCTTTACCCCAAGATGGGGTACCCGGTTAGCCGATTTAATTGCGCTATTGCTTTTAAGATTGTGTACCCTTTAGGGTGGGTTTTCCAACCAACACTTTCTTGTTCGTCACTTCTAACCTTGGGTTTCGAGGAGGCCAATGATGCTCATGATTTTACTTCTACTCTTATATTTTTAATGTACGGTGCTAGGCTAATATTGTAT
The DNA here is from genome assembly GCA_019022655.1 of Acacia acuminata. Taxonomy (NCBI): domain Eukaryota; kingdom Viridiplantae; phylum Streptophyta; class Magnoliopsida; order Fabales; family Fabaceae; genus Acacia; species Acacia acuminata. The sequence goes on from JAFJYI010000174.1 coordinate 778,299, forward strand.
CCAATTTATCTTTTTGTTGTTGTTGTTGTGTTGTTATGTTGGTTGTATTTTTTTTTTATTTGTTTGTGATTATTTTTATATATTGTATCGATTTGCAGTATTAATATATATATCCTTTGAGGGAAAAAAAGAAAAAGGTGGCACCACCATTCGTTTTGCTTTACGATATTTTCAGCTTTAAATATATTTTCCTTGTTTTTATTCCAATTCGGTTGGGAAGCAATTCCAAAACTGTTTACCTCTCCTTAACACTTCTAAACACATCTTAACTGTGATTAGTATCATATTCTTTTTATCTTAAAAAATTATAATTTTTTGACTTAATTATTGTGATGGTATTTGTTAGTGTGGATATTCAATTTATACTTTTTATGTTCCACCTTGCTATACCATTTTGTAAGTATCAGTTGACATGCATTTTCTTACTTTCTCTCTTGCTAATCAGAATTGTTTTCAAATCCTCCTTTATGTTTTTCAAAATATTAAACTGAATTACTTTTTTTAGGAAAAAAACGTTTTTAGTTACTTATTTTTTTACCTTCTTTTCAACCTCTCTTTTTGATTAGTTAATTTGATTTCAAACTTTCTTTATGTTTTAAAAATTTTGAAAATTTTCTTTTTATTAAGGAAAAATATTTTTGGGAAGTATTTGATATTTATTTATTTTATTAATGGAATGTATATATATCAATAAAGTGTATATGTGTGTGTATTGGTGAGATAATTATTCCTCATCATGTGGTTTATGTTGATAATTAATATATGAGATAGATGGATATATAAATATAGGTGGACAGTTATTCGACCAAAGGTTATATGCATATAGTACTTCCGGTCCTAAATACAGAACCAAGTTTGTATTGCAATTTGTACTATAAACTTTATCCTATATTTAAGATCATAGGTAGTATATGATATATATGTATCGGTGAGACGGTTATTCCTCACAATGAGTATACGATATATGAAATAGAATATAAGTGAGGCGGTTATTTCTCACCATAAGTTATATGATTATAAATTTATAATATATAGTATATAGGTGGGATAGTTATTCCCCACAAGGATTGATATTGAATGATTGTGTTAGATTGAAAAATTGTGGTTGAATATTTGATTTTAAATTTTTTTTTTATATTTATTGAAATAAGGAATTAGTGAACCTTTACCCTCATTTTTTATTTTCAAGTCAACATTTGAATTTTGTTATATTTATTTATTTTGAGGAAAAAAAATTTGCAAAAAAAACTTTGAGCGCCTTTGCTTCCATCGGCGCACTTTGTTTTTTATGTTCTCACTGAGACAATGATAAACTCATTCTTTCCTCTATATATATATATATTTTTTTTTTATCAGATAGAGCAACTAGCGAGGTTGACTGTGATCGATATACTTTATAAATTTATGAAGTATGTTGTAATGTATTGATGAGCCTCAAGGGATTCCGTGATTTCATGACTAATATGATGGTGTCAAAGTTTAGAGAATCACTTTTCATTAGCGTGTGGGGAATTAAAAGATGTTACCAAATAGGCTAATTATAAAATCTGCTCGAGCATATTGACAATTATATTTTTTTTCCCCTTCACATCAGAGTCGCTTGTTGCTGGTAAAAAAAGAAAAGATATTTCCAAAAAAGAAAAAAGATAATTTATAATTTATAAATCGTAAGTGCCACACAATTCAATCGATACATTGAAGCCTGATTCGGTATCAAGCCAAACGTTATAAGTTAGTTTTACTGTGCATCTTTGATTTGTTTTCAACAAAGCACGTTCTTGGTACATGCGTGTGTACTCGGATAGACATTTTCTTTTACACGTTACTCAATACTTTTTAAATAAGTTTGGCTTTTCTAAGTAAGGCCCGGCCAAGGAGACGTCGGAGATAGTGAGAATGAAATCAATGAGATGCTCACCGTCACCGACAGAAAGTGGTTGGATAGATTGTGAGCAGTATGAAACAAGAAGGCCGAAGAGGAAAGGGGAGAGAGCAAGATTAGTGGGCAAAAGGGTTCACCGTTTTTATTGAACCGAGTTTCATAGAACTGAGTTCCGTTGAGAATCGCTTCTAATGTACCAAATAAGCAAAAATGCTGACTCTTCTATTTCTGCTTATCTCTCCCCCAATTGTTGCTACCAAACAGGTTTGCCCACATCTCATGTTTGATGTCAAAACTCAAAACATTGGGTTATGTATGACTTAAGTACCAATTTTATCATGAAAGTATTTTTTGGAGCAATGTTGCCCCGAAAAGTCTAAAAATATAACAATGTTACCCTTCCGTTAACAGCCCTAACGGTCAAACGTTAGTTGACTCCATTATGTTGACGTGGATTGTCTACGTGACATCTTTCTCACTTTTTTTTGGGGTTAAGTAGCAGTTTTGCTCCGGAAGTATACGTCCAGAAGCAATTTTGCCTTGGATTTTTTTTTTTTTAATCTCAATGCTGCCCCAAAAATCTAATAACGTATCAATATTACCCCTCCATTAATAGCCCTAGTTAATTGTATTTGACACTTTTTATAAATTTTATTCTCCCAGTCATCTCTACTTACAATGCACCAGAGGTTCGTTAATCGTTCGCGTAGATAATTCCTCAGGCGAGTGATTATTGTTTAGAAAAATTTGTTTGGCGCTTGCGACGTACTCGTTTGATCTTCTTTTCGGACAAATTCATTCTTATTTTTTTGTTTTATTTGTTCAAAACAAGTTTTCTAGACAAATTATGTAGGTGAGTGATTATTGTTTGATTGCGGAATGCCTGCGATGGAGGATGCAATGAGGGAAGAAGAAGTAGGCTATGTTTACTCTTTTTTAAAATAATAATAATAATAATTGTCACTCCTACTCCCTCCTGTTATATTATAATTATAAGACTAGTTTGACTCTTTTTTGAAGAAATTAAGAAAACTAATACTACCTCTAGTCCTAATTATAAGATCGGATTGATATTTTTGGAGAGATTAAGGAAGCTAAATAAGTTATTTAATCATATCATACGTTTTTAGACTTAGGACAATATTGAGACCAAAAAAAGACTTTCGGGGCAAATTGCTACTTAAAAAAGTGACAAAGATACCATGTAGACAATCCACGTCAAAGATAATGCCAACTAACATTTAATTGTTAGAGCTATTAATGGAAGACAACATTACTACATTTTTAGATTTCCCAAGCAACACCGGGTGGGCAACAAAAAAAAATGTCAAGAGAGGTAAGACTAGAAAATGTACTTATATTTGTTGAGATTTTCAAATTGAGATACCCCATAGTAGTATTTATTATCCTCTTTTATTGCCGTTAACAACCACCACTGGCTATGTTTAATGAGAAATAAGAATTTAATACAATTAAGTTGCCATCATAGAAAATCCACGGTAATTGATTTGATCGATGTTTTGTTTTATTGCAGTTAAAAATTTGATTTTTTTAATATTTATTTCGCATCAGACACCTACTTTATGCATTTGCCATGTTCCATTTCCATGTGAAGTCTAACAATCATATAGCTATCTTAAAATTAAAATGATTCTAAAATTTTTCACCTTCCATGACCCCATCCTTAATTTACCTTATCTTTTCAATGTTTAAATTATGTTTTGTGAGAGAGAGAGAGTGTAATACCCTAAAATTCATGTTTATCATAAATATTATATTTTGATAAAAAGTGCCTATTAAAAATAGGTGAATATGTGGTCTCAAAAATTGAGTAACATATTTATGTTAATTTAGGAATTTTCTCTAAGAATTAAGGTAATCAAAAACCAAATTCTTCAATTTTATTTTAGGGATCATAAATTGCCCTATAATTATTAAATTAATACATGGTGCATAAATGGCCATGAAAAGCTAAAAAGTTGTGAGGAAATAATTAAACCAATTAGAGAAAATTGCCAACAATTAGTGGATAATTCAATCTATGTTAATTGAATTATTTTCATAAACATTCACAATTAGTTTAGTGGCATATGTTAAAGGCCTAATTAAGGATGGATTACCTTAATTAAGAAACAAGGGCTAGTGAAGGGTTAGGATTAGCATATAGAAGTGGTTTCTAATTAATCTTAGAACCAATCATATTTTGACAATTACACTTAACTACTTTATTAGGGATGCTAATTAAGATTAGTTATGGAAGGCTAAGATTAAATCTAATAAAGCTAATCTAAAGGCTTGAAAATGGATTTCATAAAGCATAATCCATGTGAAATTAAATCCACCAATAAGAAAAAAAAGTTGTGAGTGTGTGTGTGTCTAGTATATAAGAGAGAGAAAAGTCAATTGATCCACCAATAAGAAAAAAGAGTTGTGAGTGTGTGTGTGTCTAGTATATAAGAGAGAGAAAAGTCAATTGATCCACCAATAATAGAAAAGAGTTGTGAGTGTGTGTGTGTCTAGTATTCAAGAGAGAGAAAGAGAGAGAGAGAAAGAAAACTAAAGCAAATTTGATAAAGTTTGAAATCCTAGAGTAAATTGGATAATGGTTTGAAATCCAAGTAAATATCGATACACAGAGTAAAAGCTCAAAACAACAAATAAAGTGAGAATTTATACAAATTCAAATAGTTGTGAAGAAGTAGGAACCCGGAGAAAATATAAGGACTTATCTTGAACCCATATAATTTAACCTCGAAAGTAAGCCTAGTAAAGGCTATTTTTGCAAACGTTGAAGAATAAGCTTAGTACAAACCAGGAGGAATCTAATTAGACCATAAATCTGGATATCCAACTACTAATTAAAAAGCATACTCAGAATTTAAAAGTATTAGTGATTGATCAAGCAACCAAAAATAGATTTCATTAAAGTGAAATATACTATAATAGAGCACATGTGGGATTTAATTTTGGAAATTAAGATAATTAGCTAAATCCAATGTAATTGTTTCTAACCAATGGGAGGCATTTGCTTACAAATTGTCTCTTCATAGAAGCACAAATTAATTTTAGCCATTGATGAGAAAAGATAATCCAAGGGATAAAATCCATAAGCCTTTTGCTATAAATAGGGGCTTTGGTCTTCATTATTCTTTACCAATTCACAAAGAAATCTGATTCTAAGAGTAAGAGAGTGAGTGAGAGCCTTGAAGAAAGGAGGAGCAAGTTCTTGGTAAGTTCTCTAGCTCTAGCTTTAAGTTCTTTAAGTTTTAGTTCTTAAATTCATAGTTAGAAGTAGCTTTGATTTTAAATATGTTAGAGTAATTTTAATATCATGTTTTTATAGTCAAAAATAGTGATATTTTGAAAATTAGATGAGCCACTTGGTATAGCAAAATTTCTGGAAAACTATGAGCAAAGTAGCGAAGCTCTCCGCGAAAATTCATCGGGTAGAAATCTCTAAAATCAGTGATAGAAATGCCCATATTTTATGTTAAAAATGTAGTTACAAAATTCTGAAAAAAATTCATGATTAAAGTAGACATATAGGGCTTTTTAAATATGTCAAGAATATGTCAAAATGAGTTCTGTACAAGGAGATAAAATTTCTCAAAGTTGGGCTACGAATTTCTGGAAAATTTCTGGGCAGAGGCTCAAAACTTTAAAAATGGGAGTGATTCGTGTAATCTGGGCAAGAGTGATTATTTTTAATTGAAAATAGACATCCTAAGGATTCCAAGGAATTTTACGGATCCTCGTTTCGATTTTTGTAGAATTAATTATGATTTTTCAAAGTTAGACAAAATGCTGCCCAGATTTGTACTAGCGTTGTTCTACGAATTTTGAGGAAACAAAGTGGAAAATAAATGTTGCGAGGGCAAAATAGTCATTAGTGGCCAGGATATCCCATAGGATGTTATTTGTAAATTAATAAATACGATATTACCATTATAGGATATGCGTGATCATCGCCCGACCGTCAACGTACCGACGAAGGTACGGACGAGTACTGTAACACTAACTCGATGTTCTCGTATACCTATATGTGATAGATATGTTCATAAACCTTGTGACTCGTTTTTAAAAGAATTGTTCATACACATACAGCTTTATACGGGTTATAGTCATGATAACGCCGTTGAGTTTTCCTAGCGCGAGGACACGGATGTACACCGTGGCACCGGTGAATAGTGCGGTATATCGTAATAACATTCATATGCGGTGTACGTGTTGTTATTACTTGTTTTTATATATGTGAATATAGCTGTGATGTCATGAGGTAACTGTCATACATAAGCGTACATGAACATGAAGTTAACTGTTACACGAGGTTCAATGGGTATTGAACCTCGCTCTTACCATAGTTTCGAGGATCCGTAGTAAAAGGATCGAAGACAAGGGTAAGCGAAGCAGATGTAGGAACCGGTGGAGAAAGTCCTATTGACATGTACTTTACGATATCGACATTTGGAAAAAATTGTAATTTTGTTAAAAGCACATACATTACGGTGGATATTTATCGATTACTTTTCAATACTATTTACTTCCGATGCTCTACTCTGATCAAATATTTCTGAAAACGTTTCCAAAAATTGGGATGTTACAGAGAGAGAGAGATTTTTGGTAGCATAAAAACTAAATTTGTCATGCGGGATCGGTAACAAAAACATGGTACAATTACTTTGATCAACGTTGATGTAAAAAAAGTATGTGATTAAATGCTTAATACTATCTTAAACTAATAAAGAAAATAATTTGATAAAAACTTATTTCTAAAACAAATTACATGAAATTTATTGGCAGATTTTTTTTTTTTTTTTTTTTTTTTTTTTTTTTTTGGCTAAGTATAATAAGTATCTTCTTATTGTTAAAGTTTTCAAAGCCAGACCGGACAGTCCAGCCGATCAGACCGTCATCTATTCACAAAAACAACCTGAGTTTTTTAAGCCGCTTTAATACTTCGGCGGCTTTGGGCCACTATTTACTTATTATTGAGCCGGAAATTGCTATTGAGCAGACCTAAAATATAAGTAATCGCCTTTTGGTTTTACAAAATCCAGACGGGTCAACATAAAAGGATTTGAAAATGAACAAAAATATGCCTTTTGGTTTACTCAATTTTCATCCTTATAATTTGGATTACTTATATTTTAATCATTATATATTTATAAAATATTATTTTAATTTAATTATTATATCATTGGCTGGATCAGATGGCCCAACCGATCTAACTATTTGAACCATTATATTACCCGTTAATCTTTCTGGCTCCACGTCTGATCTAACTTTTAAAACATTGCTCATTAGATATTGGAGAAGGAGGAGTTGTTATGCCTTGGTCCCAACATGCACACGATTCACTGTCCCATTGTCCACTTAAGTTGGATTTATTTTTTGACTGTGAGGAACTTCCATATATAATTGATACAGTAATTATTAATGACATCGCTTAATTAATACTTCAATTATATTGTTGCTACCAAACAAGTTTGGAACCACATCTCACGTTTGATGTCAAAACTCAAAATATAAGATTATGGGTCTGCTTGGATTCACTTAAATTTGAGCATTAAAGGCAAAAAAAAAAATACTGGTGAAGATTTTTAAAAGCCAACGCTCACACAGTTAAGGAAAAAGCCAAACTGCTGTTTGGATTGCCCATTCGTTGGTTTAACTTTAAGTCAAAAAATCTCAAAAAGTCAGTTAAGGAAAAAGCTCCAGAATCTAACTTTTTCCAAAACGCTCTCAGTTTTTTGACTTCTACCACTATCAATCCAAAGACAAATCATTATCTATAATCTGACTTTTATCCTACCGAGCTTTTTTTGAAGTCAAATGGCTTTTAAGCCACCGCTCCTACCGCCAACCCAAATAGACCCTATATATTAATCATATCAACGGCCCAGAATCAGAATGGAGAGATGGGTGTAGCCAATTCAAGAGAGGTCTTGTATAGTTGTATAAAAAAAAATAAAAAAAAATCAAGAGCGAAGTTGGCATAGATGGTAACGGATTTGTTCAAGTTCCAAAGGGATGTGTGTTCGATCTCCGCTACCGTCGCTGAGACTCCTTTGGTAGGCGATCTCGTAAGTCCCCATTAAGTACTCAAAGAGCCTAGGGCCGTGCCCCGCCAGTGGGGACCCGATCACGAACCCCTCCAAAACTTTTTCTTATAAAATATATATATATATATATATTCAAGAGAGGTCCGACTAGAGAAAGTAATTATATTTGTCAAGTTTTTTAAATTAAGATACCGCGGTGGTATTTATTTATTTATTATCCTCTTTTATTGCCGTTAACAACCACCACTGGCTATGTTTAATGAGAAATAAGAGTTTAATACAATTAAGTTGCCATCACAGAAAATCCATAGCAATTGATTTGATCGATGTTATGTTTTATTGCAATTAAATATTTGGTTTTTTTAATATTTATTTCACATCATACACTGATACAAGTATACAACGACTTTATGCATTTGACATATTCCATTTCCATGTGGAGTCTAACAATCAGATAGTTATCTTAAAACCAAAATGTTACTAAAATTTGTCACTTTCCTTGATTCCATCCTTTACCTGATCATTTTTCATTGTTTAAATTATGTTTTGTGTGTGTGAGAGATTTTTTGTAGCGTAAAAATTAAATTTGTCATGCGGGATCAGTAACAAATAGTTAACGTGGTATAATTACTTTTATCAACGTTGATGTAAAAAGTATGTGATTAAATACTTACTGTCATCTTAAACTAATAAAGAAGTTAATTTAATTGATAAAAAACTTATTTGTAAAACATAAATTACATCAAATTTTATTGGATTTTTGTTTTCCTTCTAAAAATATGTATCATCCAATTGGAGAGTAGAGGAGTGCGAGGAGTTATTATACCTTTAGCCCAAAATGCACATACTCGACTCACTATCCCATTGTACACTTGATGAGTTGGATTTATTTGTTGGATGTGAGGAACTTTATTTCATATATATTTGATAGTAATTATTAATAACATCACTTAATTAATACAATCTAAACGTACAGCCAAAAGATACAACATAAAATGATAGTTTTAGTTTATTACTGCCTTACCGAGCAAATCCGTCTTAATAAGCCCTAAATTTCTCGCAAATACTCTATCTTTGAGATGGATAAAAATAGTTCCCGTAATTTCAAGAAAACGAAGGAAAAAGACTTCCGAAAAAACAGTTACCTAAAGTAGAAGAGTAAAAATGTATAAAAATACTTATGTTCTTTGTTACTGACCCCGCCCTTGTTAATGAGGAAGAGACCGTTCGCGATCATTTGTTGGGTAATGGTACATGGGATATTGATAGATGGCAGGTCATCTTGCCTTCATCAATTATAAACATTATCCTTAAAATTCACCCGCCAACTAGCAATCTCCCTGACTGCTTCTATTGGAGGGCTGCGAGGGATGGATGTTTCTCGGTCAAATCTACCTATAATTACCTCTCTGATCATACAAGAACGAGAGATAACAATTTCTGGACTTTGATGTGGAAATGGCAGGTTCCTGAGAAGGTTAAATTTTTTATGTGGCAAGTTGCTCATGAGAGGCTGGTTACTAACTCTCTTCGAGTTAAAAGAGGTCTCACCGATAACAACATCCGCCCGTTTCCTTGAATCGTGAGGAAACTGTGATTCACGTCATCAGAGACTGTGCAAGGGCAAGAGACTTTTGGAAACATATCTTAAGGTCTAACCATTTTTCTCAATTTTTTGAAGGTAACTTGCAGGATTGGCTTAGTTGGAATGCTCAGCACAGTCCAGGAAATGGAAGATTTCAAAGCTTCTCTTGGTCAAGAGTCTTCAGTTTGGGGTGCTGGATTCTCTAGACAACGAGGTGTAACTTCCTCTTCAAGGGAGAGATGTCGAATAGCAGGGAGATGTTACACTTCTGTACTTACCTTTTAATGGAAAATGCCTCCAATCAGGTGCTTAATCACAGAATTTTTCAACTTGGCAGGATTGCAGAAGAGTCTTGGACCCCTCCTCCTGTGGATGCAGTCCGTATTGACGTCGATGGCTCGGTGCACAACTTCGCCAAGCCGCTTGTGGAGGAGTGCTAAGGAACTCCCTGGCCATCGGGCGATGGGATTCCATAAATCTCTTGGTCATCGTTCAATGATTGAAGCTGAAATCCTTGCGATCATGACAGGATTGAAGGTGGGGCGCCATATGGGACTCCAAAAAATCCACCTGTATTCTGACTCTATTGAGGCGGTTAACATCCTCATGAGGGATTGTTCTGCTGACCATCCTCTGGGAGACATCATCACTGATACTCGGGACCTCCTCTTCCAGGACTGGAGTGTTGAGATATATTATACTCCGAGGGAAAACATTTCTTGTGCCGACTTTATGGCCAAGCATGGCCAGGACAACCAGCACGAAGCGGATGTGGTCTTAGTTCCAGTTGTTCCTTCGGGTTGTCTTCAAATGTATTTGGCGGACTGCTTGGTCTGTCATTCCTAGTTTTTTTGCTTTTGCTTTGTATCTTGGGCTAGATTTCTTTAAACCTAGTCCCTTTTATTCCTCAAGCTTCGGCTTGCCTCCTCGTTATAAAAAAAAAAAATGTATCCCAAGTAGAAGAGTAAAAAGAACACGCATGGCATTTCACGAAAGAAAGAGTTGCCCGGGTGTTATTTTTGATACAGAACCGGATAATGACTTTTGATCTTATTCACCAAAGAAGGCTAACCATTGTGTTGATTTTCTTATTCACCAAGATCATTGTAATCCTTGAAGAAATGTGAGGCTTAGAATACAAAGAGTTTTTGTTTTACCAATAAGCGTGTTTTCCGAAATTTAAACCTATGTTCTTCTCCTTATATAGCTTTTTTTGATATTTTGAAATGATCATATGTGTTGGCAAACAAATAGGTTAATATGCAAATTAATCCCGGAATTTTTTCTCACCAATAAGCAATGTCATTTGAAAAGTTTTTGGTTACAAATATTGCCCATTACTGTTAAAATTTTAACAGTTAGTGTCAATTTGTGAATGGTCAATGTTAGTTTTTTAACTGTATAAAACAACATATTGTTGGTTTTGAAACTTTCGAGGATAATATTGACCTTAAAAAAGAAAAAAGACTTTCTAATAACATTACAAATTTTTGGCAAAAATTTTTGAAACAAATTTGCATATTAACACCCCAAAAGAAAATGATCACATTCATGTATATCTTTCTTTTTTAATAAATTATAAATTTATAATAGCGCACAAAGTTTCTTTTGATAAGGGTTTTCCTCTTATTAGAAAGGGGAAAAAAAAGGAGACTTTAGCCTTTTAATCAATATTTTACTAGGTTTCATTTAATTAAAAGAGTCTTTGAAAAGAATCTGCACTTCATCTTTATTAGTTTGAGACCTTCCGACAAAAGAAGTATTCCTCTTTCGAAACCAGAACGCCTATATTCTCGTCTTTACCATATTCCACCATTCGTTTCTTCTTCCGCATTAGAAAACCGTCGTGACATAAAAGTTTGACGCATCACTTGGGAATTTAGGATTGCCTAGTAGGCGTGAGTTTCTAGTGTTTCCAAACAATACATATATATATATATATATATATATATATATTACATGTTCGGGTTAGTGGTAGAAATTGTTTTTCCAGTATAATTTATGATATACGAAGTAAGTATGTGAGAAGAGTTTTATTTTCATTTATGTGAAAGTACTTTTTAAATGCCAACTCAAACAAGCACATACTGATAAATCCTTAGATCATCACTTTCACGTTTGAAATGCCTACAAGACCCAAACTGACAATTCTAAAATGTGCGGGGGGAGAGCGGTCGGATGGAACTCTTTGGAAAAGTTAAATTCTCTATTTACTCCTACAGTGTGTTTGTTTTGAAAGAATTGGAGGTTAATGTTTCAGGCTAATATTAGCCTGAAACATTAGCCTCTCCTCTCATCCCCTTCCTTCAAATCAAACAAATCAAGCTCTAAGTTAAGAGACATTTTTTGTTTTTGGTGCTCTGGATGATGAATCCTTAGATCATTTATTCCTATATCGTCCTTTTGCAAAAGCATTGTTGGTTTGGTTGTAGTTTAGGCATCAGAAACTGATTTTCCACCTGCAAAAACCTTGAATCAGCTGTCGGTAACTTTATGGTTACAGGCTCTTACAATCCCCTTATTCCCTTAAAATTTTTTGCCTTTTCATTTGCTGGCCTCTTTATGGTTTGCAAGGAATGGTGTTTCTCATAATAAAATAAGAGCCTTTGTATCCTCTTTCGCATCTTCTGCAGGACGTATGTAGACTATTACAATCTTTTGTATCCTCTCACTTTTGCTTATGAATATATTATGACCTTTTTATCAAAAATAAATAATTAAATAAATAAGAGGCATGATTAAAGTTGTGCCACGACAACCTTTTTTTTTTTTTTAACAATTTAACATTACCACTAGAATTGTGAATTATAGTTTTTTACTCAAGTTTCCATAAGAGTACGGTGGCACATCGGATCTTCTACTGTTAATGATGTATACCTTTTTCCTTTTTTATTCTACTGCAAACGAGCAGGCATCTAGGGATATAAGATAAGGAAGCGTTTGATACGGTCCTTTCTTAAGCATCATCATGGTCCCACTTCGCTTATACGCCGTCGATGTATGTTGAAGTGGACGAATGTTCATTTTTTCGTTTTTTTTTTTTTAATAAGAAAAAGGGATCAATACGCCCACTTCGCTTATCCGTTGACACATAAGCCAAAGTGGACCGCAGTAGACACTAACTGCAGAGGACCGTAGCGGCTTCCTAAGATAACAATGAAAAACATGACCCCCAATATTTAGTTAGCACGTCTAAATCATTTATGCAAGGAGGAACAACAAAAATCTAACCAGACAAAATTTAAGAATGTATACAGTACAAAATTTACATTGTGCGAAGTATATAACATATATAATATCACTCCGGTCCCTATTATAAATTACTTATAGTTATAGCCACATCATTCGAACCAAATAGAGGTGGTTAAGTAATTAAATTTATTTAAAAAATGGAAAGAACAAAAACAAACTTACCCTTATTAAAACCATGAATTAAAAATTGTATCAAACTTCAAATATTCCCAGCCTTGAAAAAATGTAACTATCACTTCACTTTGTGAATTATACCATCGTTGGTCTTTAATATGATATTATGCATAGTATAAATTATACTATGACTCACATCTTATATTAGGAATCAGAGGAAATAATGAAGAACATATATTTTTTTATAAGGAGTGACTTAGAAATTATGATAACCAACATAGTGGTATTAAGAAAAGATTAAAAATTGAAGGCTGTGCTAGTCCTCCAGCGAGCTCCCTATCACTTTTTTTTTTTTCACTACTCAGCTGTAAATTATTCCTCTGATTTTTTTTCATTTTATATAATGCATTAATTCAATCGACACCATTTATTATTGATAAATTCTCTTAGTTATGTTTTTACAACATGAAAAATAAGAATAAATGTTCAAATTTTTATTTTAAAATCTATATGCAAAAATATGTTTTACAAATTAAAATAATCAATGATAAGTAATTTGCTTGATACATGATTTTGTGTTGCTTTTAATTTTTTATCAAACTATATGCGGGTTCCGCAGTACCTGCACAAATTTGATGTTTTATATTTATTGGTATTGGTAGTACTAATAAATAAAATAATTTATCAATTTCTACAGCAAAACAAATAAGATCCATTTGAAAGTACTAAAAATGATTGGTTTCTTGTGCCTGACTTATTTTTTGCTCAGGTTCTTGTGCCTGACTTAAAGAACTAAAGAACCACCCCACCACCCGCTCCCACTGGCCCGACCAGCGATGCTGACTGTGAAACTTGTAAAAATTTAAGAAATAGAATTAAAATTTAATTCACGAATCAGTATCCATTCTATTGGAAATAAACAAATCATCGGTCACCAATTATAGTTCAAGATCATTCAAAATTCTCAAGCAAAATTCATTATCATTCAAAACTCGATTTTAACCGAATTTAGAACCCGTTTTGTGTGTTGAAAAAGGATATTCTCATCTTAATAAAACCAAGTTAATCTTTTTTTACAAAAAAATTAAAAAAGAAAATTAAATTACTTTAGAGTATTTTTATGTTCTTCCTCTAAACTAAATAGTTTGATTAATAAATTAATATAGAATTTAAGGATATACAATATATCATATGATTAAGTAATTTATTTAGATTTTTTAATATCTCTAAAAAAAAGTCAACACAGTTTTATAATTAAGAGCAGAGAGGAGGTAGTAGTAAGAAGGTAATAATTAAAATTAATGGACGGAGATAATAGAGATAATGGGTTATATCAAGCCTGCCTGCTATCCCAAGAATGAAAACGACAATTGAAAGTGAATGAAACTTCATGGGAAGGCTTCCCTGGCATCTTGATCATGGAAAGACTTTTATATTTTTGTTAACTATGTGCTCCATCCGGTCCTTAATATAAATGCCATTTGGTAAGAAAAATTAAAAAAGCTAGAAAAATAACTAATCTCAACATATGTTGTATGTTATTATATTTTATATCATTTTATAAGTTAAATAAATTAATTTTAAAAAACGATAAGCATAAATACTTTTTTAGAGGCACATGTAAAATCCTATTAGAGGCAATTCCGTTTGAACTCTATCGAACACTAAATGTAGACACATCTCTTAATTGGGAATTCGAATTTTAGTTCATCACGTTATGAGGGATTAGCTCATTCCATCATAACAAATATAAATATTTTAATATAACTTATTTACCTTCTTTAAATTTTTTTATTTAAAAAGGTCAATTTATTTTTATATTAAGGACGTAAATAGAAAGGCTCCATTAATTTATTATTCCTAGCATTTTTGTGTGACTGTCTTGTTTTTATATATAAGCATTCTATATGTGTATATATTGGAACCCACATTATTGGGCAGGATCTGAAGATGTCCCCAGCAGCACGTGAGCAAGTTTCAAAAGTGGAGGTGACAGCTAATTGCGGTTTGCTTCTTCTCTCGGTCACAAACATTACCAAAAAGAGAGGACCACTCTGCAAAATTCAAAAAAGCTTGTCCCGTGCATGTGCCTCTCCCATCCCATATTCCCATGACGCGGACGAATCGTTCCTTCTTCTTTCACATGCAATGTGAAAACAAAATAATAAGATTGAAAAAAAAAAAAAAAAATCCAATTGAGGTCGCACATATATATAAATAAATATACATATACTCTTTTGATTTTAAATATAAAATATAATTTGTAGTAAAAATTACAGTATAAACTATATTATATATTTAATACTAATGTAGTGTGCGTGTGTATATTTTGCCCACCGCTACGAGGGTAATAATAACACATGCATGGTAGTTGGTTAGTTGAAACATACCCATCATACCTGTGAATGTTGCTTTATTCAATTACGATGCAAAAATTCAATTGCTAAATTGACAACTCAATCAGATAGGTGCTATATGGAAAGAACGTTTTGATCAAAAGTGACGCCGATCAAAGTCCAGATAAGTTGAATCCTGGACGAGGGTAGGATAGAGCTCTCAAATCAAAGGGCGTTATTTAACCCCCAAAAAAATTGTTTTTCTTTATATGAAAATTTTAGGAGAGGGATTGGACGTTCACTATACCAATGTCGTGGCAAGACTTCGCCTACTTGCAGCGAATTTGTGACTAAGAAAGATACATGCCTCCACCTTTTAGCCAAGCTATCGTTGCTTGCAGAGACTTGTGATACCTCCCTCAAGACTCGATCAACTCCAGGATTGAATCCCCTCTCTTTTGATGAGAGTGTCCAACCCTTTGCCAGTTCAACCGTGGGGTAAAATTGTGTTTTCGTATAATGAGGGAAATCTAAACACACCCTATATGGGCCAATTCTTGAAGCAAGCCCACTACGCGGCCCAACATGTCATATAGAAAAGCGCCTTGTACGGTTTTTTTCCCAAAGAAAAGGCCCGGGTATTTCAAATTGACGCGAACATTGGAAATATGTAAATAAAATGAAACTGTTTCGAGGTGTGGCTTTCCCACCATTGTTTCTGAGGTCCCTTATCCACGGCAAGTGGGTGAAAAGAAAGAATTCAGAGGAAGGGTATGGCGGGGAGCATATCAATGACCTATCCAGCTAGTGCCATTTTGGTTTCTGGTTCGTCAATATCCAAATCTGGTGCAATATTTCTCTGTTTGTAGCTTCAGAGTGATCCTTGTTTTCTAAATCTTTAACTACCGAAGGTTCCGATTCCGATGTCCTGGAGCATAACAGTGTTGTTTATGTTCTTCAGCATCGGATGACGCATTCTCTTGACGACTCGGAGCATAATGATCGTCTAAATTGATTTTCAGGAAATAGGTTATGCAGTACTTCTAGGAAACGAAGGGAAACAGTGATGTCTCTTGGAAGCAATAAAGAAAGGTCAGGAGTGGTTGTTCAATCAGGTGATCAAAGGCTATATCTAGGTCTGGACTTTGGCACATCTGGTGCGAGGTTTTCCGCCATTGATAAGGACGGTACAATTCAAGCCGAGGCCAAGAGAGAGTATCCTTGGTACAAGGCACGGATCTCTCTCTCTCTCTCTCTCTCTCTCTCTCTCTCTCTCATATCCATCTCACACTGTTCTTTTTTCTTTCTGTCTTTCTTTTCCCTTTTTCAAATTCTCACCGAGCTTTTTGTAGAATGTTCTTGTGAGAGTATTGTTACAGGATGCTATATCATGTCTTTGAATTAATAATTTCAATTAAAAGTAATATAGTTTCAGATTATGGTAAAATTGGATAAGCTGTATCACTATTTCTTTGTTAGGAAGATAATTTGTATGGCCTCTGATGAATGATACTCAGTTTTTAAGATTGCATGCTCAAACAATATAATTCTCACTTAGATGTTTCGTGTGCCGTAAATCGCACTGAATTTATGAGAAGAATGCAATTACTATGTGCATGAAGCACAGATATGAGTAGCAACACCATAGCGATACCCATGGCACCACAACAATATGAAGTGTCCGCATTGCCTTTTGAAGTGATGATTATGAGACTCAATACATCTTATTTTATAACTCTGGTGCTTTGTAGATTATGCGCAAAAAAATTAAATTTCAAACTGATGTCTCATGTGGCGTAAATCTCATTGAATTTACTTGAAGAATGTAATTACTGTGTGCACTACATGTTAAGAAGTACAGATAAGAGTCAACAAGAAAATGTCGTTCAGGTTCAGAAAGAGGAAGCTGTGCAGGATGTGATTAAGGAGAATGGACAACTGACGTCTGAGTTCAGCTCTTCTTTTGTTGGCTTCCTGATGTAATTAAGAAGTGGTGGTTAAATTGTCGTCATAGTATAGATTTTAGTCATTAGTATTTTTGCTTCTGTCATGTTGATAACCCGTTGGGTATGTTGTTGGTTGGTTGTTGAGTATTGTTTTTGTTCAGTTCATTTTAAAAAAAAAAAAGAAGCACAGATGCAAGACCCGACACCATAGATTCCATGAAACTAAAGAAATACGTTTTTCTCGCACAATGCGTCTTGTTTTATTGGAGAAGTTATGCTTCTATTACTGCCGTGGTAATGGAATTCCTGTTTCTGTTGTCTAGAAAGAACGGAGAAACACAGGATTGGGTACGGTCATGGAGAGAGACTCTACTCCTGCTACTTGAAGACATTCCATTAGACGTCCGGAAACATATTGTGTCTATTTCTATTGATGGGACTTCTGCAACCACGCTCATTGTTGATAGGTGGACGACTTGCATTTTGTTGCTTTTCAAGTTATATCTTTCTCTATATTTAAACTATATCTGAAGAACGAATATGAATAATGGATTGCAGTGAAACGGGAGAGCCATTAGGGAGACCTTTCCTTTACAACGAGAGTTGTCCTGATGCTTTGCCAATGGTGAAATTCATTGCTCCTCCAAATCATACAGTTTGCTCTGGCTCCTCCACTCTGTGCAAGCTCGTCTCATGGTGGAACCATGTTGATTCAAACAAAAAATCTGCTCAGTTGCTACACCAAGCAGACTGGCTTTTATGGCTTCTTCACGGAAAGCTTGGGGTTTCAGATTATAACAATGCTCTGAAGGTATAATTCAGTGTTTCTTCACACCTAGAACGTATATTAATATTACTTAATGATTAGTAATTATGTCTTTGATAAAATTTTTAATTTGGAAGATCCAATCGTTTTTCAACGTTTTGCAGGTTGGCTATGATCCCGAAGTGGACTCATATCCAGCATGGCTACTTCGTCAACCATATTCTCATCTTTTGCCTTCAGTTGTGGCTCCAGGAACTCCAGTTTCTTGTCTAAAAGAAGACATTAGGACTAAATTTGGTACGTTTTTCCTAGGGTGAAGGAGCAATTTTACACATGAAGTTTGCCCTAAGGAGCACCAAAGGCTGCGAACTTTTTCGGGAGCAAAAGTACATACGGTTACGTTTTAGAAGCAAAAATACCACGGGCCGTTCTTGACCGTCAACTTGGATGGACGCTGACGACGTGGCGATTTGGACTAACACTTTGATTTGGACGCCGACGGTAAAGTAAATAAAAAACTAAAATAACCCCCCCCCCACTGCGCCGGTGGGCCCAACCGGCCACCCAGCCCGCCGCCGCTGGCGTCCGGTGGTGGGGCCCACCCGGGGGGTATTTTAGTTTTTTTTTTTTTTTTTTTTTTACTTTCTATCAACGTCCAAATCAGAGTGTCAGTCCAAATCAGCGTCCCGTCAGCGTTCCATCTAAGTTGACGGTCAACTAACGACCCGTAGTATTTTTGCTCCCAAAACGTAACTTCGCATGTACTTTTGCTCTAGAAAAAAGTTCGTGGTGCTGGGTGCTCCTTGGGGCAAACTTCATATGTAAAATTGCTCATTTACCCTATTAATTACACTTGTAAGTGGAACTAGGTTCAAAGAATTTGTATTCCATTTAAGAATCAAGAGGATGTGAAAATATTGAATTCAAATTGAATAGAGAAGTTAACACAGAAATTAAAAGAAAAGAAACATGTAACTTGGCTCGCAACTAAATCTAGGCACCTGAATTTCTTCATGTTTCCTGCTGATCAAAATTTTGGAGCTCAAAAGTTTAAATTATCAGGTTTTCAAAACGATTGTGTTGTGTGCACGGGAACCACCGACAGTATAGCTGCATTTCTTGCAGCCCGTGTCTTTCAACCTGGTGACGCTGTAAGGATTTTACTGCACTTGTCTCTCTGATATTATCCAACCAGAAAAATCGACTATTTCTAACGTATTATATTTTTGAATAATACATAAAAATCTTCACAATTAACCTTTACATGCCTTTTAGCATGCAAGAAAGATGTATAGCGGTAATCACTTCAAGCACGGAAATTTTGTTGTGCCATGGTTTGATCTAAAGTGTTCCAAGAACTGTGTCCACAAGACCACAACTAGTGTTTTTCTGACATGTTTGTTTCATTTCTTGATTAGGTTACTTCACTGGGTTCAACACTTGCTATTAAACTATTGAGTAATACTAGGATTGAGGATTCTCGGTTTGGGGTCTACAGTCATCGGCTGGATGATAAATGGCTTGTTGGTGGTGCTTCAAACTCTGGTGGAGCTGTTCTTAGGCAGTTGTTCACTGATGATCAATTAGATAAACTAAGTGAACAGATCAATCCCTTGGAAGCCTCCCCCTTGGACTACTATCCTCTGCCAAAAGCCGGGGAGAGATTCCCTGTATCAGATCCAAAATTGTCTCCGAGGTACTTGATGCAATTTACTTTCATGAACAAAAAAGAGTAATCATGTTCATGACTCTGATTAAGAGCTTATATGCATAATTATGGGTAAATACAGCTGACCTTGTGTCGTCTGATCCAAAACAAGTTTGCCCCTTGGGGGTTTAGCAATTACAGTTGAATTATCCTGTAGTATTTTACTATTTTACATATAATTTTGAATAAATAGAGTGGCATTGAAATAATATGTGGCATTGAAATAATATATACTCATATTTTGAATATTTGTAGTGCTCCAAAGTTATTGTTGAGATTAGATCGGCATTTCAACCTTAATATATTAGCTCGCTTTCATTGATTGCCTTCAAGACTGTGAAAGTACCATAATAACATCGTTCAATATATATATATATATTTTTTCCACTTTTACACGATTTTTTCAGTTAAACTTGAAGGAAAATAATATTTAAGGGTGGTTAAATGACAGTGAAACAACAGACCACGTGGAATTTAAATGAGATGCTTCAAGCCACGGGGGCCAAACTTGTTTTGGAACAGATCACGGGGGTTAAAAAGTAATTTACTAGTATATATTATCATTGTTAAAAGATGCAATCCTCAATAGTAACATTCAAGTTCTCTTGTCCGGGCCGTCTACTAAATTCTTGCACTGATTTACTTATTCAATTTTTTGGGTGTGTTTCTTTTTCTTTGGTTCTGGATCTGGATAAATGAGCGAAATTCAGGTGAGTCAAGTGAAATAGGGTAAAAGGTGCGAAGACTGTAAACGTAACAAAGTAGCTCTGAAGATTTCTCTGATGTCTGATGCTTTTAAAGATTTCTTTGATCTCTGCTCTCACTGGCGTGTAAAATACTCAAAACTAGTAGCAAACGATGTACATGGCGTGACCCCAACTGACTAAATTCTACTGTTGGGCAGGCTCCTCCCAAGACCAGAGAATGATGCTGAGTATTTGCATGGGATTTTGGAATCCATTGCACGTACAGAGGTGATAATCTTGCTGGTTTTCTCTAGTCTCTTCGTTTCATGTTTTGCTTTAAATAATTCTTCAGACTGTTCTACCTATTACAAGGGTAAACCTTTTTACCATCTTCATTGTAAAATAATCAAGTTGGTAATATAAGTTGCATTAGTATGAAAAGTCTTGCTTTTAAAGAGGTTGAGCTTTGTAATGCAACAACATTAAGAATCCAAGGCAAGAAGCTAAAATTTAATTGAGGCCGAGCATTCTAATGCAACAAGCAACAACTCATTCATAGTCCGGAGTGAGAATCTCAAACATATTTAAATGTCAGAAAACTCAATTTCTTAGGACATTGCTTTCTATAGAATTTCTTTTCACTTGTCATTTGTTTTGTACCATTAAGAAATATGTGGTTATGCAAGGATTTAGATCCCCTCAATTTTTTAGAGTCGTGTGGGATTCATTGGAATGTGTAAATCTCGATGTATATTTCATCCATATTGCATCATTTGATTATTTTTACTGTCAATATCAATTTCTTATGAAACTGGGATGATCCAAATCCCACATGAACTAACTAGAGAGCCTGAGGTCATGAAATATTGCGTGGTGGAATGTAGGCAAAGGCGTACGAGTTACTAAAGGAGATGGGAGCAACCCAAGTGATGAAAGTGTTCACAGCAGGTGGTGGAGCTAAGAACGAAAAGTGGATTAAGATACGAGAGAGGGTGCTTGGCTTGCACGTGAGTCGAGCAACTCACACAGAGGCGGCTTATGGAGCTGCATTATTGGCTTTAAGAGGTGCCAATCAAAATATTTTGTGAAGCTGATCATTCATTCGCAAGCTGGTTAGTTTTAGTAAGGGTGACCGCGAGAATGCCTATCGTGTCAAGTGTTGATTCTAGAATTTGTGTATCATACATAAAGCATTTAGATTGCTCATCTCTTGCTTTTACCTGAATGTTATCAACAAACTTAGGTGGTTTATAACCTTTAATTAACCATCATTTTATGCCCAAAGATATAGTATAGGTAATACGAAGGAAATACTCTCCTCATCCCTCCTCACCCTCCATCCTAACCGTCGAAATCTTGATCCAAGGGTTCACATATATTTTTTGAAAAAACTGCATGCGGTAATTTTTACTGTGAGCGGTTTTTTGAAAAATAATTCTGACTCCTTGGATCAAGATTTGGACGGTCTGGATGGAAGATGAGGAGGGATGGGCAGAGAAACCGGACACATAGGTAACAACGAAGAAGCCTATCTTGTCAACTTTTGATTCTAAAAAGAGTGCGGGAACATATATATTATATATAGCTACTGAAATATGACATATCTCCTTGTTTATCACCAAAATAGGGTGCTCTGTAAAGTTTATATTAACACAATTTATTGTTGACGCCCCACGGCACAACCCAAAGTTTTTTTTTTTTTTGTAATGTCTATCTTCATTCCGATTTCATTATTTTTGATAAATATGCACTTTTATTTTTGACTTTATTCCACATAGCATTTGATATGGTTTTATTAGAATTTGATCCATTAATTGCATCTTAAATTTCACTTTATTTTAAATTTAATTTTGTTAGATCTCATGCAATATGTTACTTTTAAATTGAAAAACAATATAATCTGAGCCATGATCATTAACTAATTAGATCTGATTTAAATTTTAAATAAGCAACAATCAAATCGACATTATATTCTGCTACTGGGACACCTTTTTACAATGAGAAAATTTCCAATGAGCTAGAATGCTTGATTTATATATATGTGTGTGTATTGATTTAAGGGAAAATTCCCCTTAGGGCCCAAGTAAACAATATATTATCAAAAAATGCCCAAAGAAAAGTTACATGTAAAAAAAGGTTCAAGTTGTTAAAGTGTACTAATTTAGTTATTGACGTTGTATTGATTTAATTGTTAATGTGTATTGATTTAGTTTTTAAGATATAGTTGTTAAGATGTCTTGATTTAGTTTTTTTTTTTTTTTTTTTTTTTTTTTTGCCTATCTGGTATCAAAGCTTCATCCTAACTAATCTAGATCCAACCCTCGTCGCGCACCTAGCTATAGTAGGAGAGTCTCTCAGCGGAAATCGGCCACATGAAAATTATCTTGGAGAGGTTCGTTTGATTTCCAAAACTGCTCAAAGAACAATCGGATAGGTGGGGAGTGTTGATTTCTCATTATTTCTAGATTCTAGATGATATTTTAATTTTAGTAATTTTTAAGGTAATCAAATTTTTATAAAAATATTGTGTTTCATATACATATTTTTTAAATCATATATATGGAAATATTATCAAATTTGATAACTAACAGTCAAATAATTAAGATGGGCAGAAAAGGTTTTTAATAAGCAAATTCATATAAAATTTCAATGCAGAGATTTAAATTAAAAGAATATCAAATTAAAATTCATCAACTATATAGACAGATATTTTGCAAACTTGCAACCTAGGACCAATCATATCACATTCAGTTCATTTAGTTACAAAATCTCTTAGATTCTAGGAACTAAATTATATCCCTTGATTTTAGATATATGTATGTGAGTGTTTAATCCAGAATCTCTCGAATACCATATTGTTAAATCCACATATATATATATTATATATATGGGAAAAGTATTTCTTGATCCTTTCGGAGATACGGTGACCCCAAAACTACGTCGTTTTGGATTAATGAAGGGTGTGTTTGTAATTTTAGGTGAATTAATAATGGGTATTTTGGTAAAATTCATATAATAAAAAAATAAACAAAATTACGGAAACACTATTCATTAATCCAAAACGACGTAGTTTTAAGGTCACTTGGAGATAACTTTATCTTCCGCGACCTAAAAAAATCCTTTACCCTCGTTACATCCCCGAGGTAACCCCGTTTGCTCTTCATGGGATAGACACCATATACGTCGGATAGACCCCGAGATACACACCATTAGCTACCCTAAGCTAGCTAATTCTGTTCTGCTTTGATCACACTTAATTTAATATTTTTTTAAAAAACCATTTTAATCAATAAAAAATTTAAAATAAAGATAATTATCTTTTTTAAAAAATATTTTTTGATTTTTAAATTCTTTTCTACTAAAAAAGATGCGAGTTTATCTTCCCGAAACAAAACAATTACTGAATTAATTAACTCCATTTTTGTTTTTCAGATTTCCATCAACTACGGGATTATGCTGGGTTACCTCTCCAATTATGCATTCTCTAAGCTACCACTATGGCTGGGCTGGCGGCTCATGCTCGAAGTCGGCGTCTTTCCTTCAGTCTTGATCTCACTGGGAGTGTTAGCTCTGCCGGAGTCGCCTCATTGGCCTGGTGATGAGGGGTCGGCTCGACGACCCACGCCGAGTCCTTCGAGAAAATTTCGATTCGAACAAGAAGCTCTCGGAGGCTCGCCGACATCAAATCGGGCGGGGATCCCGGAGAGTTGCAACGAAGACGTCGTTGAGGTCATCAATAAGCAAAAGTCAGTCAAAGGCGTGTGGAAGGAGACGTTCATTACCGCCACACCGGCCATTCGTCACATCGTCGTCGCCATCATCAGCATACACTTCTTTCAACAAGCAGTTGGCTTAGACTCCATCATTTTGTTCAGCCCCACAATATTCGAGAAGGCTGGCATCACATCCGATAGGCAAAAGCTTCTTGCAACTGTGGCCGTTGGATGCACCAAGATATTCTTCATCTTGGTTGGTACGTTCTTATCGGATGAGTCCGGGTTCGGGCGATGGGCCATGTTGCTCACTAGTTTTGGAGTTCTCACAGTCTCACTTTTCACTCTTGGCACGTGCCTTACGGCCATTGGACACTCAGATAAAAAAGTGACGTGGGCCGCCGTATTGAGTATCACCTCAGTGTATTCCTCTGTGGCGTCGTTTTCTATTGGGGCTGGTCCAATTGCGTGGGTTTATGGCATGGAGGTCCTTCCGTTGAGGCTGCACGCTTAGGGTTCGGCTATGGGAGTGGTGGTGAATAGGACGATTTGTGGCGTCATCTCAATGACATTTATTTCCTTATCGAAGGCTATTACCATTGGTTGGGCCTTCTTTCTGTATGGAGCCATCGCAACCATTGGATGGATCTTTTTCTTTATAGTGCTCATGGCAAAACCCTCGAGGAAATGGGATGGAAGCGTCTTTTGATAGTTTTAGAGCAAAACCAAGCCCAATGGCGTAGCTAAAGCACCCAACTCCGACAAAGATGGGAACAAGAAGCCCATTTTTAGATAGACTTTAAAATATGAAGGTTTTGTTTTGTTTTCTTTTTCCGGTTAAATGTTTGCTTCAATTTGCTTGTCCTCATTATTGTTTTTTTTTTTTTGGACCTACGACAAATGGGTGATGACAAAGTCTTGTGTGGCTCAATTTTGATTATGGCACTGTTTTCACATTGACATTCATTATTAATTTTATCATCAATTGTTGATATTTTCCATTTATATTATTATTGCTTGACTTAGCTAGTTAATATATGCTCATAGGTATATGCGCTGGACTAAAATTAACAAATGATATTATAATCTCTTTGTTAATATCAAAACTAAAACTTCTGGAGGGAGAGGCTAAAACTGTATTAGCCCACAATACTATAGGGTACTTCAGTTAGATCCATATAATCTCACGGTGCGCGCACACACACATATATATCCATGCGTTTATCTTAATTAAATAAGACTTTTAGATTCTCAGATTACAAAAATGTTCTAGTTATGTTATTTATCTATATAATCGGCTCATGATATTAGCTGATGGAGCAGCTCCATTGGATTCCGAGTTTAGTTAGTGGAGCTTGCCTTTTTAGTTCAAGAAAAAATGGAATTAAGTAGTCAAAATGGAATTAAGTAGTCAAAAGTGTAGTGAAATGAGTGAAAAGTTGAAAGACGAAAAGATTAATCATTATAATCATTACAATAAAGAGTAAGGATAAATGAGAGAAAGACGAGACACTCTCTCTTGTTTCTTTTTTCGCTTCATATATATAACCTAAATATAACTTAAGCCGTATGTCACCGATTCTCCTTTTCTTATTAAAAAGATATCTCATATATTGTAATCTCCTCTATAGATCACACAATTGATTTTGTTTCTATTTTTCTTCCGTGAGACCACTGAGTTTGGTTAATTGATATCCTCTTAATTGCTTTTTCTACTTCTTTCTAAATCAGCTAATATTTAATTTCCTGCAAAATATAATAGAAAATAAACGTGCTTTTCTTGTCTTTGCTTCATAGTGAAACTACCTTTCTTTTATATGTTACTTAAAGCTAACCATATTCTCTCTTCAGCTCCAAATTCCTATGTGGTCTATTCATATATATAAAATTCACACCGCCATGGGTAACCTAGAACTCTCTTTTCAGTGACTGCGCAGCAATGCCCTAAACTGTATATATCGGCCGTTTGTAAAATATATTTCCGATCTCGAAATTAATTAAAGGAAAATCTATCTTTTATCAAAATAAATGGAAACAAAAGCTTAAAATAGTAATAAGTGTAATAACTATCATCAGAAGCCAGCCCCATTAGCAAGAGCACAACAAACGGCTAAAACAAATTAAAGACCAAAACTGTTGAATTGCCGGCAAACTTTCACAAGAAAGTCTTTGATTTTTGTACGGGTTATGCTACGACTACATATCGTGACAATTATATATATTGTGCTAGTTTAGTCAAATACAAGCGCGATACATTGGAAATTAATGGAGTTGTGGGGGCTTGCCTGTTTGTGGCCTCCACTTCATCAACTGCCTTGCATAATAGCCACAAATATGCCGTCTGACAAACCTTAATCAATTAATAATTAATCATCTGCGCTCCACATTAATGCACTTCGTTTTTATAGTTGACGCCTCCAAGGGCTTTTGATTTGCTGATGACAAATTATATATACCATATAGAGAATGCCCAAAGAAAAGTTACATGTCAAAAAAGGCTCAAGTTCTTAAAGTGTACTGATTTAGTTATTGACGTTGTATTGATTTAATTGTTAATGTGTATTGATTTAGTTGTTAAGATAGAGTTGTTAACATGTCTTGATTTAGTTTTTTGTTGTTGTTGTTGTTGTTGTTGCCCATGCAGTATCCAGAGCTTTACCCTGACTAATCCGGATCCGACCCTCGTTGCGCACCTGACTATGGTGGGAGAGTCTCCAGTAAATCGAGACACATTAAAATTACCTTCTGGAGAGGTCCATTTGATTTCCAAAAACTGCTCAGCAACAATCGGATAGGTGGGGAATGTTGATTTCTCATTATTTCTAGATTCTAGATGATATTTTAATTTTAGTAATTTTTAAGGTAATCGAAAATTTTATAAAAATATTGTGTTTCATATACATACTTTTTAAATCAAAATATATATGGAAATATTATCAAATTTGATAACTAACAGTCAAATAATTAAGATGGGCGAGAAAAGGTTTTTAATAAGCAAATTCATATAAAATTTCAATGCGAGAGATTTAAATTAAAAGAATATCAAATTAAAATTCATCAACCTGTATAGACAGATCACGAGATATTTTGCAAACCTACAACCTACGATCAAGATTGTCAAACTCATGAGTTTAAGCAAACTCGTGACAATAATCTAAACTCGTATCGTGAACTCGTAAGAGTTTACTTTTATTATTAAATAGGTATTACTAGTGTATAATTAAATAATAAAAATATAAAAATGACAATAATTTGATTTAAATATATTTTAAATTCAGATAATTGAAATTAAATCCATCAATATTTATCATTTATCATATTTAATAAAAAATTTCTACAAAATTTCTATATAAAGCCGTTGAACATGATCAAATTAAAAAAGTTAACATGAATTTAAGAGTAAATTAACACGGTTTTGTAAGTTAGAAAAACGGTAAACTCGGAAAGTCAACTCGCGAATTTTGACAACAATGCCTACGACCAATCATATTATATTCAGTTCATTAAACTTTTAAGTTACAAAATCTCTTAGATTCTAGGAATTAAATTATTTCCCTTGATTTTAGATATACGTATGTGAGTGTTTAATCCAGAATCCTTGAATATCATATTGTTAAATCCATAATTAATATATATATATATATATATATATAATTTAATTTAATTTAATATCTTTTTAGCTTAGGGTGCATCCCTTTACGTTTTTTAATGAAAAATCACATATTTTGAAACAAATATTTATAAGATTTTTTTTTTCTTTTAATTTTTTAAGTTTTCAAAAATAACCAAAAACCCCAAGTTTTTGAAAACAATCGAACGTAAAGGGGAAATCGGCCACATTAAAATTACCTTCTAGAGAGGTCCGTTTGATTTCCAAAAATTGCTCAGCAACAATCGGACGAATGGGGAATGTTGATTTCTCATTATTTCTAGATTTTAGATGATATTTTAATTTTAGTAATTTTTAAGGTAATCGAAAATTTTATAAAAATATTGTGTTTCATATACATATTTTTTAAATCAATATATATATGGAAATATTATACTAACAGTCAAATAATTAAGATGAGCAGAAAAGGTTTTTAATAAGCAAATTCATATAAAATTTCAATGCACAGATTTAAATTAAAAGAATATCAAATTAAAATTCATCAACTGTATAGACAGATCACGATATTTTGCAAACCTACAACCTACGATCAAGATTGTCAAACTCATGAGTTTAAGCAAACTCGTGATGATAATCTAAACTCGTATCGTGAACTCGTAAGAGTTTACTTTTATTATTAAATAGGTATTACTAGTGTATAATTAAATAATAAAAATATAAAAATGACAATAATTTGATTTAAATATATTTTAAATTCAGATAATTGAAATTAAATCCATCAATATTTATCATTTATCATATTTAATAAAAAATTTCTACAAAATTTCTATATAAAGCCGTTGAACATGATCAAATTAAAAAAGTTAACATGAATTTAAGAGTAAATTAACATGGTTTTGTAAGTTAGAAAAAACGGTAAACTCGGAAAGTCAACTCGTGAATTTGACAACAATGCCTACGACCAATCATATTATATTCAGTTCATTAAACTTTTAAGTTACAAAATCTCTTAGATTCTAGGAATTAAATTATTTCCCTTGATTTTAGATATACGTATGTGAGTGTTTAATCCAGAATCCTTGAATATCATATTGTTAAATCCATAATTAATATATATATATATATATATATAATTTAATTTAATTTAATATCTTTTTGGCTTAGGGTGCATCCCTTTACGTTTTTTTAATGAAAAATCACATATTTTGAAACAAATATTTATAAGATTTTTTTTTCTTTTAATTTTTTAAGTTTTCAAAAATAACCAAAAACCCCCAGTTTTTGAAAACAATCAAAACGTAAAGGGGAAATCGGCCACATTAAAATTACCTTCTGGAGCGGTCCGTTTGATTTCCAAAAATTGCTCAGCAACAATCGGACGAATGGGGAATGTTGATTTCTCATTATTTCTAGATTCTAGATGAAATTTTAATTTTAGTAATTTTTAAGGTAATCGAAAATTTTATAAAAATATTGTGTTTCATATACATATTTTTTAAATCAAAATATATATGGAAATATTATACTAACAGTCAAATAATTAAGATGAGCAGAAAAGGTTTTTAATAAGCAAATTCATATAAATTTCAATGCAAAGATTTAAATTAAAAGAATATCAAATTAAAATTCATCAACGGTATAGACAGATATTTTGCAAACCTACAACCTACGATCAATCATATTATATTCAGTTCATTAAACTTTTAAGTTACAAAATCTCTTAGATTCTAGGAACTAAATTATATCCCTTGATTTTAGATATACGTATGTGAGTGTTTAATCCAGAATCCCTGAATATCATATTGTTAAATCCATAATTAAGATATATATATATATATATATCTAAAATTTAATATCTTTTTAGCTTAGGGTGCATCCCTTTATGTTTTTTAATGAAAAATCACATATTTTGAAACAAATATTTATAAGATTTTTTTCTTCGGATTGTTTAAGTTTTCAAAAATAACCAAAGCCTCCAAGTTTTTGGAAACAATCAAAACCTAAAGGGAAATCGGCCACATTAAAATTACATTCTGGAGAGGTCGGTTTGATTTCCAAAAATTGCTCAGCAACAATCGGACAAATGGAGAATGTTGACTTCTCATTATTTCTAGATTCTAGATGATATTTTAATTTTAGTAATTTTTAAGGTAATCGACAATTTTATAAAAATATTGTGTTTCATACACATATTTTTTAAATCAAAATATATATGGAAATATTGTCAAATTTGATAACTAACAGTCAAATAATTAAGATGGGCAGACATGGTTTTTTATGAGCAAATTCATATAAAATCTGAATGCAGAGATTTAAATTAAAAGAATATCAAATTAAAATCCATCAACTATATAGACAGGTATTTTGCAAACCTGCAACCTAATTAGAATTTTAATGAAGAAACAAACTTTGTCAAAGGAAAATAATCATACAAATAAGTTAGAAAAATACGGTTACAGCGGTAGAATTAATATTACGAGTTTGAATAAGCAAGAAAAAAGGGGCAGTGGAAAGAAAGATAATAAAATTTACGATAATTCCATATAATATCGATAATTAAGGAAATAAATCTGGTTTCTTGCTTTAAAAGATAATGTACGAAAATATTGAGAATCGAAAATAAGGATAAAAACTTAATAAAAAAAATAGGGATAAGAACGATTATAATAATCTCACATTTTTGGTAACATGATCATATATGTGATTATGTTCGCCACATCCATATATATGTAGTCCCACTTCTTTATATCAGCCTCCTCCTTCACCATCTTCCATTCTCATTGCACATTGCATAGTCCTCTTACACTGATTAAGATGGCGGCTCCCAAAAGGAACAATTGTGCTATTTTGGCCTCCATGGCTTCCGTCATGCTTGGTTATAGTCAGTTACATTCCTTCACTTCTCTTCAATTACTCTGTAAAGCTTGCAAGTTTTTTAATTCTTTTAGCTAATTAATTATAGATATCGGTGTCATGAGCGGAGCTATTATCTACATAAGGAGAGACCTACATATTACCGACGTTCAAGTCGAAATCCTCATGGGGATTATCAACCTATACTCTCTCATAGGCTTCTTCCTCGCTGGAAGAATATCTGACTGGATTGGCCGTCGTTACACAATCGCTTTAACCGGTGCCATATTCTTCCTCGGTGCCGTTCACATGGGTCTCTTCTCCCCAAACTATGCCTTCCTCATGATCGGCCGTTTCCTCGCCGGCGTCGGTGTCGGTTTCGCCCTCATGATCGTCCCCATCTACACAGCCGAAGTCTCCCCCACCTGCCCTCGTTACATTCATGAGGTAACCCCGTTTGCTCTTCGTCGGATAGACACCATACACGATACACACCATTAGCTACCTAAGCTAGCTAATTCTTTTCGCAGTCACATTTAATTTAATATTTTTTTAAAAAAACCATTTTAATCAATAAAAGTTTTAAAATAAAGATAATTATCTTTTTTAAAAAATATTTTTTGATTTTAAAATTCTTTTCTAAAGAAAATAAAATAAAAAAGATGCGAGTTTATGGTCCCGAAACAAAACAATTACTGAATTAATTAACTCCATTTTTGTTTTCAGGTCTCCATCACCTACGGGATTATGCTGGGTTACCTCTCCAATTTTGCATTCTCCAAGCTACCACTATCTTTCCTTCAGTCTTGATCCCACTGGGAGTGTTAGCTCTGCCGGAGTCGCCACATTGGCTGGTGATGAGGGGTCGGCTCGGCGACGCACACCGAGTTCTTCAAAAAATTTCATATTCCGAATAAGAAGCTCAGCAGAGGCTCGGCGACATCAAATCGGCAGCTGGGATCCCGGAGAGTTGGTCATCAACAAGCAAAAGTCAGTCAAAGGCTTGTGGAAGGAGATGTTCATTACCAAGGAGATGTTCATTACCGCCACACCGGCCATTCGTCACATCGTCGTCGCCATCATCAGCATACACTTCTTTCAACAAGCAGTTGGCTTAGACTCCATCATTTTGTACAGCCCCACAATATTCGAGAAGGCTGGCATCACATCCGATAGGCAAAAGCTTCTCGCAACTGTGGTCGTTGGATGCACCAAGACATTCTTCATCCTGGTTGCTATGTTCTTATCGGATGGGTTCAGGTTCGGGCGACGGGTCATGTTGCTCACTAGTTTTGGAGGTCTCACAGTCTCACTTTTCACTCTTGGCACGTGCCTTACGGCCATTGGACACTCAGATAAAAAAGTGATATGGGCCACCGTATTGAGTATCGCCTCAGTGTATTCCTCTGTGGCGTCGTTTTCTATTGGGGCTGGTCCAATTGCGTGGGTTTATGGCACAGAGGTCCTTCCGTTGAGGCTACACGCTCAAGGTTCGGCTATGGGAGTGGTGGTGAATAGGACGATTTGTGGCGTCATCTCAATGACATTTATTTCCTTATCGAAGGCTATTACCATTGGTGGGGCCTTCTTTCTATATGGAACCATCGCTACCATTGGATGGATCTTTTTCTTTACAGTGCTCCCGGAAAGACGGGGCAAAACCCGGGAGGAAATGGAAGCGTCTTTTGATAGTTTTAGAGCAAAACCAAGCCCAATGGCGTAGCTAAAGCACCCAACTCCAACAAAGATGGGAACAACAAGCCCATTTTAGATAGACTTTAAAATATGAAGGTTTTGTTTTGTTTTGTTTTGTTTTTTTCTTTTCCCAGTTAGATGTTTGCTTTAATTTGCTTGTCCTCATTATTGTTTTTTTTTTGACCTATGACAAATGGGTGATGACAAAGTCTTATGTGCCTCAATTTTGATTATGGCACTGTTTTCACATTGATCATTATTAATTTTATCATCAATTGTTGATATTTTCCATTTATATTATTATTGCTTGAACTAGCTAGTTAAGATAACCGGTTATATGCTCATGGGTATATGCGCTGGAATAAAATTAACAAATGATATTATAATCTCTTTTTTAATATCAAAACTAAAACTTTGGGAGGGAGAGGCTAAAACTGTATTAGCCCCCAGTATTATAGGCTATTTCAGTTAGATCCATATAATTAGAGATGATTAGATCATATGAAAATTGTTAGCAAATATGTTAGGGATTTCGGTTAGATCCATATAATTAGGGATTATGGTTAAATCCACGGTTAGTTCCATATATATATATATATATATATATATTTTTTTATATCCATGCGTTTATCTTAATTAAATAAGACTTTTAGATTCTCAAATTACAAAAATGTTCTAGTTATGTTATTTATCTATATAATCGGCTCATGATATTAGCTGATGGAGCAACTCCATTGGATTCCGAGTTTAGTTAGTGGAGCTTGCCTTGACGAAAAGATTAATGAGTGAACAGTTGAAAGAAGAAAAAGATTAATCATTATAATCATTACAATAAAGAGTAAGGATAAATGAGAGAAGGACGAGACACTCTCTCTTGTTTCTTTTTTTACTTCATATATATAACTTAAATATGATCATACTGATAGATTTCACTGTTTTTAAAAAATCAGATTAAGCTACTGGCATCGCAACGTGTTTTATTCTTGTTGAAGAGTGGCAAAATGTTCCATTCTTACAATGTAGCTAAAAAGGCAAAAGAAGGAAGCTAAGTAGCATGAACATTAACGCAAGAGACACAAAAAAGGGTAAGGTGTCAAGTACTGTTAATGTGTTGTGTCGTGATTCATACAAGTGCCAAACACTCTTACAATTAAATGTGCTTTTCTTGTCTTTGCTTCATAAATGGAAAAAAAAGGTTAAAATAGTAACAAGTGTAATAACTATCATCAGAAGCCGGCCCCATGAGCAAGAGCACAACAAATGGCTAAAACAAATTAAAGACCAAAACTGTTGAATTGCCGGCAAACTTTCACAAGAAAGTCTTTGATTTTTGTACGGGTAATGCTACGACTACATATCGTGGCAATTGTATATATTGTGCTCCCCTACGGGGTTTAGTCAAATAAAAGCGCGATACATTGGAAATTAATGGAGTTGTGGGGGCTTGCCTGTTTGTGGCCTCCACGTAATCAACTGCTTTAAATAATAGCCACAAATATGCCAAACCTTAATTAATTATTATCCGATCCAATTATAAAACACTTATATAATACAAATTATCTTATAAAAGTGTTCTTATAATTAGGACCAGAGATAGTAATAATTAATCATCTGTGCGCCGCATTAATGCACTCTGTTTCAAGGGCTTTTGATTTGCTGATGACAAGTTATATATACTATATTGAAATAGGTGCCAAATTGCCGATACCATTCATATATATGTGTTAAATCCATAATCCCTGGATATCAGCGTGTCACACACACGCGCATACACACGCCCCCCCCCCCCCCCCCAAAAAAAAAAAAGCACTCACGCGCGCGGCACGCACACACACAAACCCACACACGCGCGCACGCACAGATTTATTTTTTTAATATCTAAAACTTTAAAATTGATTCTTGAAAAATTAACCATCATGCCTATCCAACTAATTGAACGTTTTTAAAATATCTCTCTAATGGTAATGTTTTATACAATATTTTTGCAATAGATTAAACCTTAAGCATATTAATTAAATACAGAAACAAGCTTTAACAACTGCAGGAACAGTTATAAATACTAACAGAATACTACAATTATAAACATATAAAAAATCATTGGTCATTCTCGCTCAACATGGACAGTTCATTGGTCAGCTTTAACGAGAACTGTCCATTTTTTTTTTCATATAAAAAAAACATGGACAGTTCTCGTTAAATCACCTTTCCGTTCTGCTAAAATGATTATATATTGTCAACGGCATAATACTCTCTAAAACTATGTTTGGATGAAGGGAAAATTGAGAAAAATCAGGAAGAATACTATGAAGGAAAACTTTCAAAAATAGTTTTTTAAAAAAAGCTTACAATTTTTGGGTAATGAACAGTTCTCATCTAATAGAATGCAGAATCAAAGTTACCAGCATATGCTGAACTAGCACTACATAGTTGCTGATCAAAAGAATATGAAATCCCAAACCTGGATCTACCCGTTATATAACAAACTTCAATTGTGACTGCATATCCTCTTTAGTTCTGGACTTGCTTAACTGAGTACGAAAGAAAGAGACAGGCCTCAATAAAAGAATTTCACTCAGAGGTACAAAACAAGGGAATGAACAGTTCTCTTGTAATAAAAACTAACTAGACAAAGATACATATCAGTTGATAAGCACAAGGAAAGCGTAGGTATCTACATCACAAAGCAGTTCATTCTATGGCAAGAACACATTATCCACCTTTAAGCACAAAATAGAGCATACACACGTACAAAATCCACAGGGTAAGAAACCAAACCCAAGAGGAAAACCTAAAACACTTCTGCCACTTTGCTTGCGAGGACACGTTCCCTTCTTTCAATATAACCAAATGGAAACCAACCAGCCTTTCCTTTGGATTCACCCTCAGCCCATCCATTGTTGATCACCTGTCAAAAACCCCATTAGAGTCTTGTAATCCATTTGACGACAAACAGATGAAAGGATTGAGGTTTACCTCCTCCAAAAAAAAAAAAAAAAAAAAAAAAAAAAAAAAAAAAAAAA
Source organism: Acacia acuminata (assembly GCA_019022655.1). Classification (NCBI taxonomy): domain Eukaryota; kingdom Viridiplantae; phylum Streptophyta; class Magnoliopsida; order Fabales; family Fabaceae; genus Acacia; species Acacia acuminata. Next base: position 813,527 of record JAFJYI010000174.1, read on the forward strand.
AAAAAAAAAAAAAAAAAAAAAAAAAAGTTTGTTCTTCAGCATGAAAAGAATTATGCACACGCTGTACTTGGCACACTTAAATAATCATCACCAAGTGCATTACAAAGCATTTGACATGTCAGCTAACATTGGTTGGAAGTTTGAGCTGAAGGTTGAGCAGAATGGATTCATTCTTTTTATTGAGATGCTAGTTCTATGCCATAAAATTGTTTAGAATTTACCGAAGTAACACAAATCAAAATCATTTCTCCTACCAAAGATATAATTTGCAATCTAATGTTTAGTATTCAGCAAGCTACAAACCTTCCGAACAACAACATAATCACCAACTGCAAGATTTAGCTCCACATCAGACACAGCATGGTATGGAAACATTACCTGCAATTAGAGTGAAAATACAACTCAAAATATGGCATTTAGCCACGTACTTTTCTACAAGCAATTTAATAACCTCATTTGCAATATTTACATACCTCTCCTAAGAAGTAGCCCATGCTATCTGTTGATCCATTATGCATCTGAGAAGCATAGACACCATTAGCTTCTTCATATGACGGGGGTGGAGGCATGCTGCTATCCATGCTAGGAGTAGGTGGGGCTTCAATACGTTGCCGTTCAGATATCATCTTTCATATCATTAAATATAAAAATAGCACAGAATCGTATGTCAGCAACAAAATAAATGACCCAACTTTCTGATGTCACATTCAACTAAAAATGCAAAAGAATAGTTTAAAAGAACAAGAAGTATGATATCTAACCTCTCCCTCAAGTTGATCAAGTATCCGGAGAACTCTCGATGATAGGCACGCTCCGCTTCAACCTTCATGAACAAATAAAGAATGTTGGATTATCTGGGAGCTATAATTTCTTTTGCTCAGACTCATCAAATTGAATAGCTACAGCACCACAGGGTAAACCAACAACAACAATACCATAGCTATAAGACGCTGAAGGGTCAACCTCTGCTGCTGTGCTTCAACAGCAGCCATTGCCGCAGCTGCTTCCTTCCCCAAAATGGCCATGTTTGACTTCAGATCTTGCAGCTTTGTTTCAGCTGCTTCCAATTTCATTACATTCTCAGGATTGCTTGGTGTTTCCCTTATTTTTGCCTGGCGCTTTGAGACCTCAATAGCCTGTCTAGGTTCAAAAAACAGTGTCACTACTAGTTCAATGAGAAACAAAAGCTACTTTGGCTGTTATCAAAATATAAAACAAAGATTTCTGATTTTGTTGGAAAACAAGACAACTTGAAAATCAATGCCTGACAACTATAAAGGAAAATCTATATGATAAAATAAAAAAATGAAAGAGAAAAGGAATGATCAAATTCCAGAATACCTGAGCTTCAGCTTCCTGTCGCATTCTGTCATAACGTTGAGCTAGATGCCGAGCATCCTCCAATGGAGCTCCCATCACCATTGCTCTTAAGGGCTCTGTAACCTAAGCAGTGAGCAAGACTTTAATAACAGAAATAATAAACCATAAAAATGAAGCCAAGAACACATTGAAAAAATCAACAATCCAAGCCAGCATAGAATTACAGTGAGAAAGCTAAGCATGCAAGGCTACGAAGTTAAAATGAGAAATTCATAATCATACGAGTAAAACCTGTTCAGTTAGAAGGGAAGAAACCATGGCATGACTAAAGAAAAGTCAGGATTGGAATCCTGCAATTCTACAAACACAGCTACCTACTTGATGAACTCATGAATAGCACCAAGGGAAAAAGTTTTGGTGGTTGATCTCACAAGTCCCACCCCTTTCACCTTTTAGAGGGTATGAATATAAATAATGATAGGAGTAAATAAACAGAATATCCATGTACATTATATAGCAGGAACCACAAAAACAAAAAAGACTTCAAAGCAAAATTGTGGAAATTGAACACATAACATTGACACTTTAACCCTATGTTTGGATGGAGAGAAAAGGGGGAAATAGGGACGAGGGAATACTAGGAAGAAAGATTTCCAAAAATGGTAAAGAAATGTACTATTTTTGGGAGTTTTCCATCCTAGTATGCTTTACCCCCTAATTTTCTCTCCACCCAAAAGTAGGGTAAATTTCAATTGGATGGAAGAAAACAAGCTAAAATAGAGCACACTGGAATTGCTAAAATTCACTCCAATCAAGAGAACAAAAGACAGGAATCTTAATATGTTTAGACTGACATCAAGGAGCTTGGATATAAGGAGTGCATCAAAAAAATTAAAGGAAAAAGGCAGTAACTCATCATACAACATAACAGAAGCTACTTTAAACTGCTTCAAGCCCTATTTTTTGCACACAACCATAAGTATCAAAATAAAACCTGTGCATGTGTAATTTTCATCAAACCTGTGTGCCAAGGGCTTTTAGCAGGTTCCCACGCTCCTTTTCCATTTGAGCACGAGCACGTGCATAACTTAGTGCAGCTCTGGATAACGTATTACCACTTGTACACGTATTTTCTGCACCATATTTCCTGCTATCCTCTGACAACTTTGTTCCTGTTAAACATATAATGCACACAATTCAATAACATGCTGAAGTTTTGCGAATTAAATATCAGAAAAATTAATATAAAAAATTCACCAATATTACTTACCTATTTCAACTTGCTTGGATCCTGTAACAATATAACCTTCCACCCCACGAACAATATCCCTTTGGTAATGCTGAGCAGCAAAAACATATGTTATCAGCAGTCAATTGAGGTAAAAGTAAATGAGAATAAAAAAACTAGCATGAGAAGACCAGGTAACCTTTCCCGCACGTGTTGATATGTAAAGTTTCTCAAGTTTCTGATGTTGCTGGAGCTCTATCTCATCAGTAATAACATTATCTGAACCCCCATATCCCCCTGCCCCAAACTGTTTTAGGACAGCCTATATAACAACAAATGTAATTTAAAACCTTATCAGAGGACAGAAGCAAAATGTTCAACATTTAAGAACATGAAAAAGAAGCCAGAAAAACAACATAGAGTTGGTCTAGCAGCGTAAGACCCCGCAAGATCCCTCTAGGTCTCAACCAAGGAGACAAAGGGCAGCCATCAACCCCGAACCGAATTCGGGACAATAATATCAAAAAAAAAAAAAAAAAAGGAGCAAGAAACAAGATATAGCCCAATCACTAAATTTGAACTATATATGTTATTGTTTAATAATATCTTAATTGTTTTAAATCCTCGGTCATGCCATTATGTTAAATTTTTTAAAACAGAAAACTTGTATCTCTGTATCATACTATAAAAATTGTGATACTCGTGTGTATCCTTGAAGAGCAGCACAACATAGGATCATGGAATATAGCAAGTACCAGGGTTGATTTACTAAATTTTTAGATCATGGTTGTTAGTAATTTTGCTACTCTCAGAGTTAACAATATGGCCGTACTCCATATATTCGTTCATTTCAATGGATTGAATGCTTGAATTCATTCATCCCATACAAAAGCCGAAACAGCTCAAACGAGTGACTCAGTATGCAAGTTATCTCCCTTTAAGTCTTCAGCACGTCTACAGAAGATGTCTGACCTATTTACACGTTCGTTGGCAGAAAACGAGCAACAAATTGTTTGGGAAGCTAAGCTAAGCTGTTGTCTTAAAATTCAAAAGCTGTTATGGATTAAATACCGCCATGCAAGTATCAATTTTGATGGATCCAATGCATGGCGGTACCGTGTTTGTGTGAAGAGTAAGTATAGTCTGAGTTAAATGCTACTCCGCTACATTTAGAATAGCGTGGAAGATGCGAGAAGAAGAAAATTAGCAACAGACGGTGGCAGTAGTGAAGAACAGAACGAAATCTATTCGAAGATAAAATGAATTCATATGAATTAATAATAAGATAAAATGTCTTTAGAAGATTTATTTCCACCGATCAAGGAAAGATCTAGCTAGAAATCTATAATATCGCGAACGAAATAGGTTTTTCCTTTGAGTGAGAGAAAGAACCTGTTGTTGGCGAGCGACCTGTTCTCGGAGCTTGGAGGCTTGCTTTCTGATAGCATCCATTCACCGGCGAATGGAATGAATCTGCTCTGCCGATCGGGTGCGGACCAACGCCACCAGCAATGAGCTCGTACTAGGGGAGAGAGTTTTCAAACTTGTATTGGAAATAGACTCATTTGGGATTCGGTCCCTGGCGGTGACATTTCTGTCTGTTTTATTGCCATTTAATTTAATTTATTTATGGGATATGATATTGTTATTATCATTTTTTGTTATTACTAATGTTACTATCACTTTCCCACCGTTAGATCAGAATCTTAATAAGAGAGAAGTTATAAAGGTAGATGAGATTCTGATCTAACGGTGGGAAAATGGTAGTAACATTGGTAGTAACAAAAAATAGTAGTAACAATATCCTATCCCTTTAATTATTATCCTAACATTTTGACATAGAATTGTTGTCCTAATTATTCTAAATTTTTTGGTAAAATAATTATTTTAATTTTACTACCTAAAAATAATCATCAGCAGCGTCAACATATATTCATTATCATCACTATCACTGTCACCATCACTAGTACATCAAAATTGGTTTGGTGTTTTTAGCCATGTCGAAATTAATATTGTTGGTGAAAAATAAAAGATATAAATCCATTCAATGCTTAATCAAAATACTCCCTTGTCTTGAATAAAAAACATGTTTACTTATTTTAATTTTACTGCCTAAAAATAATCATCAACGTCAACATATATTCATTATCATCACCCATACATCGAAATTGGTATGGTTTTTTTAGCCATGTCAAAATTAATATTGTTGCTGGAAAAAAAAAAAGATATAAATCCATTCAATGTTCAATTTGTTGGAATTTTGGATCCAAATTCTATGGGTTGTGAATAAGAAGTCCGATTGGTTCATCACCGCCGGCCGCGTCGGTTCGCCATAGTCGCGTCGGTTTGCCAATGAGTGTCCATTTGATTTGTTATCTATAAATAGGATGTCTAATGACGTAAAATTCTAGAGAAAAAACTAGATCTAAAATAAATCTCAAACATTCCTCCCTACATATTACATTCAGTAGACATAGTCTAGGCGATTCTAAAAGCAAACTCATTGGATTCGTTTGGGTTTCAGATTGAGAGAGCCATCATTCTGAAGACGAATAATCCGCTCTATCCTAGGAGGCAATTGCTCAGAAACCTTCGGCATCCGTATTGAGGGAGCAAAATTGGAGTTGGCTCCCATCCACTTCCCTTCCCATCCTCTTCCTATCCTCTTCTTCATCTCAACCGTTAGATTGAAAGATTAACGGTTGATTTAATCTTTTATAAAAATATTAATAAAAAAAATTAAATTATTAATAAAATATTTAAAATAATAGTTTTATAAAAGATTAAATCAACGGTTAAGATTTCAATCCAACGGCTATTGAGATAAAAAAGAGGATGGGAAGAGAACGAAGGAAGGAAGAGGACCGTAGCCAACCCCAAGAAATTGTCTTAAGGAAACAACGTACGTTGGGCCCGAATTTCTTCATAGTCCATTACCATATTCAAAGATCTTGTGAGTTTTTAATGGTTTTCTTTATGTGCGAAGTATTGTATGATTACAAGATTATGTATATTAATTATACATATTCTTATCTTAGTGATATTTCTATATTGAAAGTATCAACAACAACACAATCAATATACTCTTTCTAGTCTTAAATATAAAACTTGTTTAGTTAGTTGAAATTGACACTAAATATATGACGTATTTTTTATATATCTCAGTTTTTTTTTAAATTAATCTATATTGATGTTTCTTTAACAATAAAAAAAAAAAGGGAATTAAGAAAGATGATTGAGGTGTTTTAAGAAACACAAATCACATTAATTAACTTAATTAATTTCCTTAATCAAATCAAATTAAGTTAAATATATCTTATACTAATGACAAGAGGGAGTAATATATAAAATTGATGATACTGATATAATGAAGTCCTTGAAACTTCTGCAAAGATAAAAAACAATTCTGGATATACGTTGATACGAGTATTTTATTTTTAGCTTCTTCGAAGGACGTGGTTTCCACGCATTTGAGTGAAAATTAAGCAAAGTAACAAGACATAATCTAAACTCTTGTAGATTCATCAGGAACAAAAAGGTACTACTGTGTTATATAAACAAGTGAGATAGATATGTAGAGATGAAATATTAATCTTGTCATCGACTATAAATCTTATATACTACCTTTGGTCATCATTATAGAAATATTTTTACAATACACTTTATATTATAAAAATGTTCCTATCGTTAGGATCAAAAGTAGTATTAATATTATCGTCCCTGTGTGTTAACTGTATGAATATATCTGGCAAAAAAAAATGAATATATAAATGTAAAAAATTCACTTTTGTAAGATAAATAGTAGGACTATTTATTAAAGCTTGTCAAAGAAGGGGACACTTGTAAAAAGCCATGGCAATCAAAATCCTTGCATATTACGCCTTCCTTCCAGCGTTGCTTTGCCAATTGCCACCCTTCACTAGACTTTTGAGTACGTTTGGTTCGAGGAGAGGAGAATCCATCCCCTTATTTGACAACATAAAAAATTTAAGGAGGGAAAAATATTTTTTTGGAAATTTCCCATAAAGTTTGGCATTGTATGATTATTATGCTCATAAAAGTTTTTAATATTTTTATGTTACCCTTCTGACTTTCTTCCTGATTCCCTTTTTCACTTTGATACTTTAGCATGGTGCGACTATTATGTCCATGAAAGTTATAATTACTCAATTTAATAATTAATAAACATTCTACCATATTCAAAATATAACTTAAATAAAAAAAAAGCATAGAATTATCCATATGAAAATATTTTACCTCCCCTCCATTGAACCAAACATGGCCTAGGCACATCTTATGATGCGCTTTCTCTTCTTTGTTCGTCACACAACAAAAGATCAGTAGCATGATTGTCTTTCTCCGCTCCTCCGCAGGGTTCACAAAGTTCAATATCACTAGTTGAGACCATAAATACTAGCCTCTCCTATAAAACATACTTATCTTTTGATTAAATTAAAAGAAGTGGTTGTTCGTTAATATATCATATATTTTCTAAAACTTTTAGTTATCTTTCTTAACAAGACTTTAGACTCGTGCGTTGCACGGAGTATGAAGTTTTATCCTGTTTTAAATATAGATAACAAAGGCACAAATGTAATAACCAAACTGTTTTATTAATTAATATGTGAAATGCAAAAGTCAAGAAATACACAAATTAAAGAAGTAAAATATTGAATTCATATAAATATAAAATTTAAGCCACAACAATAAATTCAAACAAAGTTTTTACAACTATAAATGTGGTAAAATGTTTTGGAAAACTTCTCTGTGTACAACATTAAGCGTGTTGTCAACACACTTATTAGGCTCATTTAAAATCAATATTTTCAAACCTTTGAAACTCTTTATCCTAGATAAAGCAACATAAAATTGTCCATGTGAAAAAACTGGACTTGGTAGGTAAAGAGCTACATGTGACAAAGATCATCCTTGGCTCTTGTTAATTGTCATTGCAAATGAAATAATGATTGGAAACTGCCTTTTCATCATCTTGAATGGAAGTTTAGATTCACATGGGTTCATATCCATTATATGTATCAAAATGCCTTCACCTGCGGTAGTGCCATTCAACACCTTCGCCTTAATGATGTTCTTACCAAGTTGTGTAATTTGAAGCCTAGCTCGTACCATAACACAATCCTGATGCCTGGTTAGTGTTTCTCATTAACATATCTTGTACTCCCACCTTCAATACCAATTTATGATGAGGAATCCCAGAACATTGAATTGAATTTAAAAACTCTGTGTCATATAGATAATCAAAAATGTCATTTGCATAATCTATACAATTTATAGAGTCAACACTAAAGTACTCTACTTCATCTCTTGGCAACAAAGAACAAATATACTCATTCAATGAATCGACATGTTCTGTTGTTGGGGTTAAAATGGACTTGTTGTTTGGGTAGTCTTCATCGAATAAACGCTCCACTAAATTTGGGTACGTAAATTCAACGATGTACCTTATTGATTATCATCATCAAAAAGCAGTAAATTTGATGGTAAGGATATATATACAATACCATCATGTGGTAATCCAATGACACTCTCTCCTACAAATAGCAGCCATTTAGAGAATGATTTAATTTTTTCCTGCTCATCTGGATCAATGGAAGACTTGATGAGTCTTATATTTTTGGTTAATTGCAATAAGTGGCATTCATACCACAGAGGAGAAGCAACGAAAAAACCATGTTCATGATAATGATGATGATGATAATTTCTTATCCCTTTCAGATTGTTGACAGAATGGGCAAGACGATGAAGATAAGACCATGCCGAGGGGAGGGGTAGAATGACATATCGGGGAGCGAGATTATGATGAAGGTGATTTTGGAGGAATATGAAATTTGAAATCCCCCACCCAACAAAACCAATTGAAAGCCCCACCTAATACACCAATATAGGCTAATCAATTGCCAAGTTTTTTTAGCCATGGCACCGCCCAACTGTACTGACCAATGATGTTTTGGCAAATCTTGACTCCACGCCTGAAAATAAATGTGTACATGGGAAAGGGATGGAAACGTGGAAAATTATACATTGTTAAATGATGCAGTTCATGCACAGAGATCGTCCTATACTCCTTTGGGAGGTCACCGCTTAAGTAGGAATCAGATACATAAATAATTTATGGCTACACCAAATCCAATCACATGGAAGTTGTTCATAATTCAAAGGCTAAATTACTGTTTCTGATTAATTTTTTTCCCCAAAATAATGACAACAACCCTTTTTAAATATATAAATATTAATTTGAAAGTAATACCCGTCTCCAAAATAAACGTGCGAACTAAGTAAGAAGTAATTGAAAAAAACTCATCGACGCATCCAAGAGAATAAAGACATTTAACTTACCAATATATAATAACATGGAAATCATGCCGGGGAAAAATTAAAACACCATATTCTCTTGTACAATTAAGATATGATATTAAAACAATTAGTATTTTTAATATATCTTTCCAATACGTTATTCAATAAATAATAAAATTTTCAAAACACAAATATAACTTGATATTACCAATCTTTGAAGACCAATTAAAATTAGTATGCTTTTATTGCAACAGATTTATTGTCAAATCCGTGGACATTGGGAGGTTAGCGTTTAATATGACCATATTAATCACTAGTACTTTATTTAATTTTTTAGATCACAACTTCCCATATACATTATAATGAGTTTTTGCTTCCCAAGAATCTTTCACTTCCTATGCCTTTCATCTACTTATCCTCCATATTTTGATTTCAAATTCAAATATCATATTAATCTCACTTTCCATCTCTTTTATTTGGATCATTATTTCAATTCCTTTTGATCTTGTAGTGTCATCAGTATCATGATAATATTTTTCTATATATAATTTTTATATCACGGGGATGAAAAGTAAGATTTAATTGTGAATAGTTAGGAGGTTTAGAGGGATATATTTGATTGATTCCTTCTGAAATAGTGTTAACAGGTGTGAAAAAGTTGGCAAGAGGAATAAACATTTGTTATTTGTTACTGTTTATAGGATGAGAATACAAACATTTGAGCACGAAACATCACACTGCAGAGATCTAAGTTCGGTTGTCTGCCACTGAGTTGTTCACATTAAGACATATGCTAGCTGTATAGGTAATCCACCTTAGTCATGCCACTGCACACTCGACAGATGTTGTTGGACTAAACAAACTGATATAAGTATATTAATGGTCATTTAAACACTAACCAACAAAAACTCAAGTGTTAGTAAATGATGAGTACTAACTCTTGCGTAGACTACCAATAGTAATAAACGATTTTGGAGACTTTTGGTGTGCACATATTTATACCTAGCATGTTTTTTTCTTCAAACATTTAATTCCCAGATCAGATCCCAATGTCGCAAAAAGGAATATAGCTTTATCTCCTTCAAGCAAAATGGGGTGCCGAAGGATGTGCTACGACTGAGGCTATTTCCATTGTCACTAGTTCTTGGAGGATTATCATAAACTTGAAAGACAAGTGCAATTGCAGGTGGAATATGTGTGCGGGGTTTTGTCACCACCATATGCTCTCTGCAGGCTACTTGAATATATATATTTATGAGACTGATGTTTCTGTTCAACAGCCAACAAACTACAAATAAGTGTATCTACTTCGGATGATAAATATAAACAAACAGAAACTCAGAAATAAGATATCACGCAGACTACCAGTAGTAATAAATTATTCTGGAGACTTTTGGTGTGCACATATTTATACTTAGCATATTTTTTCTCCAAACATTTAATTCCTAGATCAGATTCTAATGTGGCAAAAAGGAATATAGCTTTATACACACTCACACACAAGACTGATGTTTGTGTTCAAACTACAAATAAGTGTATCTACTTCGGATGATAAATATAAACAAACCGAAACTCATAAATAAGATATCCATCAAACACACTAGCAATGTACTTCATTTCACAATTAAAAAAAAAAAAAAAAAAAAAAAAAAAAAAAGCAGTTAGAATGCAAAAGAAGTTCGTGCACATGAACACACGTTCATATACCAAGAACATGTCTCTTTGGCAAAGCCACTTCAGGGAAATCTTGATCTATGAAAACGTGAGTTGCACTAAGCACAAAAGAAATCTCCACATCTATATTCATAATAGAAGCATGACCAATGATTAATGAATAGCGATAGTTAAAATACAGTAGATCATCTGAGAAACCGACCTTGGAAAAAGTACATCATTTCCTACCTCTTGGAATCTTGCGCATAATCTGAGCATTCAAGAACTTGGCCTTGCAAAATACACCTGACCACACATTTGCTTCCTGCAATGTTGTGGGAAGGGAAATGAAAAGAAGCACTTAGTAAAAAAAAATGTGGGTTGAGAAATATAAACTTCAATAAAATAATCATACAATTTGTCCTCCATGTCCAGAATCAGTGTCATTAAATATATTCCCCTAATTAGATGATCGACTGTATGCTTTCAGGATGCTGCAAACATCTGATTAGTTGAGTTAAAAATGAATTATATTAAACCGACCGGAGAAAAAGTTCAGAATCTTACAGGTGCATAAAAAAGCCAGATTAAATAGGTAAGACAGTCAGACTTTTAAGAAGGGTTTGTCGGTTGACCCCACCAGTTTGTATCATCAACACTATTAATAAGGATAAAAAAATGCTTTGGTATATCATCACTGAATGAAGGAGCTATTGTGGATATTTTTGCTATGACTAAGTGGATAGATTGATGAATTCCTTCCCCCATCTCGAACTAAAAAACGGGAAATCTCATAACATCCACCCTCAACCAGTTTCCAGCAGTGCCTGTCCATAAGATCAAGAGACATAATTCTAACCACCATGCGCGAATCGTTCTGAGAAAAAAATATAGAAAATGTCACAACATATGGTAGGAAATAAAATAGAGAAGAAAAAGGGGAAAGAAAAAAAGTGAAATGCGTTAAGACGATATGACCGTGTTATCAAAGACAATCAGGTTGGCAGACTCAAGTTTTAGTGTGGGACGTTTATGTCTGGTGCAACCACTTTCCTGATATCTGTGAACAATGTGATCAACAATGACCTTTAATATGAACTCACAAGGACCTTGTTTCAGACTCTGCAAAGTTGATATCAGATTGATAGCCATTTGATGGAGGAAACAGATTTGGAAATAACTGTAATACATCGTTTGTATGGAAGAAGAAGATGGAAAAATGGGAAGAAAGGTTTAAGTAATGGCGCATGGGGCGTCTGAATAACAATGATAAAACACCAAGCAGTTGAAATGACGTTTTGCTTTTGAAGAAACTGATACGTTGCCGGTTGCTTTAGCCAATTATGCATTAGTCATGAAAAACAAATGACAATATAAGCATGCCAATGCATGGGAAAAACGCATAATCATCGGAAATATACCCTAATTAAATATGAGAGTTGAAGCGTGGACTTTAATACCCAATGGATATCGAAGTATGGTTGAATTTTTATGCGAACAGTTAGTTGTATTAAAAATGCAGCCACATGTATTATTAGGGAAGCATTCCAGATCAGATCCAATCACATGCCAAGAAATCGACATTTTGGTTGGACAGATGGACCAATGGTTGGATGGCTATGAGGTTTAGAGGGATATATTTGATTGATGATTTGTTCATTCTCTCTCATCCTTTGTTATTGTTAGGTGAATATTAATAAGAATAAATTAAAAAAAGATTAACAAATATAAATATGTCATATATTTATGATTAAGATCGATCCCCCAAATATGTTTTATATTAAAAAGAAGAATGAGTACTAAGTTTTAATCATGCGGATTCGAATTACTTTATACTCCCTCATGTCCTAAATATAAGATATATTTGAGAAGTAAGTATTAGTTTCAAATATAAGATATATTTTTCATATTTGTCAATAGTTTCTTAATTTACTCAAGTTGATGCTTCTTGAACAATAATCAAGGAGGAAAGGGAAAAAATGAATTAAGGAAAATGACTCAAGTCTTTTAGAAAATACACATCATATTAAAAATGGAATAATACAAACCACTTTAATATACACAACCAATAGATTTTGTTGTTGTAAATATTATAAATTTAACATATAAAATAAATTGAACTCTTATATTTATGATCAAAACAAATCCTTTCTAGCGTCTATATATTCATAGTAGGGGTAAGTAACTACTAAGCCTGTAGGCTTTAATTAGATGGTTTATTACTGTCATTTATCCTTTTTTTTTTCTAAGCATAAATATCATTTTGATTTGAGACAATCCTATTTCAAGTATTGTCTGGCACAAATGGCCCTTTTGGTTCACGGAGTCGAAAGGAATGTAATGCAGTGTAATGGAATGTAATATAATGATGATTACATAAATTTGTTTGGTTTGTCATGAAGGAAAGGTGATGTAGAAGCATAAAAATACTTGGTTGCATTATATCGAACATAAGGATATATAAGAACAACATAGCAATAGACAAAATTGCCTCTATATATATATATATTATATATATAATGAATTAAAATATCTATTTTGACCAAATATATATAATAATCTTCTCTGCATATGTAATAATTAATTGATTAATTGCAAGAATTAAAACCACACATATATATAATATAACAACACGTATAATGTACAGTTGAGTTTATGGTAATTTTTTCATTTTGTGCAGTTGGGTTCATAGTAAATTTTTAACATTTAGGGGTGAGAACATTATTTAATGGGATGTTTCAATAATTTTTAATGGTGGAATATAATTTTTTAAAGGGAATTTTTTTAAAATTTCTACATTATTAATTAATTTTTCAAATATTTAATGGTATTTATGGGCAGGAACTTATATTGTCTTTTCTCACTTGATTATAAGATATCTGTGTTCCTATTTATCAGTCATAATAATGTGATCTTGATTACATCAAATGATGTAGTTAGGATTACAAAATATAATCTTCTTTATATTATATAAACTCAACCAAACATGGTAATTAGTTTGTTACATCAATATTATATGTAATCATGTCCCATAAAATTGAATTAAACATGTTATAAAAGTTGTCACCGGATTCAAACCTTGGATTTATCATATTTTTGTTTCAGACTGGAAAGCTGATCAGCAGATCAACTTGGTCCAGTCAAATTTCACGGTTTGCGTAACTGCGTGTATGCATACAATCAGAATTGAAGCATAGGCTTGAGTGAAAGAGCCTGCACGCTTAAACAAGATGTCCGGTTTCAAACTCTTGTAAATGCAAAAAAATTTCTAGGAGAGGTCCACCCGATAAAACCTCGGTTGTACACTTTACCACCATTTGTAAATTACTTCAAAAAGAATCGAAAACGGTAACTAAGTTTGGGCTTCAACTTCGCTACGTGAACTGCGAATTAGACCGATCTCAATTTACTAAACGGGCCATCCTCTCTTTGTACTTAGGCTTTTTGCATTGGATTTGATTGTCCGTTTCGGTCCTGGCCTTTCCAATTTGGTTTTTATTATATAATACGTTCTATTCGTTCGCTATTTTAGTTGCATATTTGTGATTTTCATTAAAAAAAAATAAAAAATTCGTGATTTATTCATAAGTTATAAAATGGAGGATTGCAATTCATAATTTTCTATGTCGTAGTCTATATTTTTCTCTATTATCTATTTTTAAAGATTTACACAGGCCAAATGCACTATAGCCATATTCTCCCTCCGCCCTAATTATAAGACCAGGTTAACTTTTTTGAAGAGATTAAGGAAATTAATTAAATTAATTTTTTTTATTTTTTCTTCAAACTAATTATTTTAACTAATAAACTAATATATAATATAAAAATACATAACATATCAAATGATTAAGTAACTTATTTAGCTTTCTTAATTTCTCCAAAAAGAGTTAACTAGATCTTATAATTATAATAGGAGATAGTATATCGTTGATGATGATAGAAGAGTAGAATGGTTATTTTGGTATAAAATTTTATTAATTTATTTATATAATTTCGTGTGATGGAGTGAAATAAAGTCGTAAATAAATCCTTGAGTGGCATTCGTATCGTCAAAATTTATAATTATAATTCTCAAGTTATGAATTTATGAGGAAATTTAATACTACTAATTTCAGATTTCTTTTCGCCATTTTGGTTTGGAAGGAGGCGGACTCTGAGAGAATACTTGTAGGCAAAATCCTAGCCAGCAAGGTGTATTCGAAATCTTCTACTGAAGCGATTTTGAGGAAAGCGTGGAACCTACAAGATGGATTTGATGTAGTTGCGATTAGTGATAATGCCTTTATGTTCAAATTCGAGGCGCCTGAGGAGTTTGAGAGAGTGTTAAGAGGACGGCCATGGTCGATTAACTAGTATCTCGAATCGATGGAGAGAACGAAGTATAAATCATTTGAGGATTTCGATTTCAGTCGCTGTCCAGCCTGGATCCAATTGCACAATGTGCCGATGGAGGCAATGTGTCTAGAAAACGCGATTACAATTGGAGGCTATGTCGGTGAAGTGGTTTTGGCTGAGGATCCGGTATACAATGGTAGACATCTTCGTAGCTTTCTGCGGGTGAGAGTGGTGCTGGATCTGAGGAAGCCGTTATCAAGGGGCTTTTGGCTCCCTAGGCCCGACGGTCGTTAGGTATGGATTTCGGTTCGATTTGAGAAATTGCAAAATTTTTATTATAACTGCGGTAAGGTTGGTCATGAAAACAAGAGCTGTGGTTTTGTTAAGCTAATGTCTCTAGCTCATCCCTCGGAACCTCATTTTGGTGACTGGATCACGACGAACGCTTGTCGTAGTTGGGATGAAGTCATGACTGTTGTAAAAGAGAATTGGGCTGAGGCTGGAGCGGCTATGAAGAGAAGAGAGGAAGCATTAAATAGAAGAAGGAATAGCGACAAGCGACAAGGCAGCAAGATGTCTCCTAATAATGATGAGAATCTGTTTGTTATTAAGGTTCTCGGCTCGACAACTGAGGATAGGAAAGGAGACTTACCGAGGAGGTGTGAGGAGGTGAGTTTGAAGAAGTCTGATGTGGTGCGCCCCAAGAGTGGCTGGATTGAGTCAGAGCTGGGGGGAGGAACAAGTATGGGAAGCTCGGATGGAGAAAGAATGATGAAGGAGGTAACTGACAAAATGCAGAGAGATGCAAGGCGCAAGGAGGAACCTGGATTGACAGATCCTGAGACCTCCAACTTCTCGGATTTGAAAGAGAATATGAGGCATGACATAAGTGAGGTGACTGAGCAGAAAGAGCGGAATTGGTCAGGCTGGGGTTAAAGCGGAAGAATGCTGATAAGGAGGGGATTGGGGAGCAGAAAAGAAGGAAAATGGATCTGGCACCTTCCCAGGCGGGGTCAGAAATTGCTGCCTATGCTACTACTCTGTGCAAGACCAAGGCAAGAGCTCGTAGGATGGACAAAAATAAGGGCAGGAGGGGCAAGGAGAATTTCCTGGTCTTAGATGATGAACAAGATGAGGTTATAGAAGCTCCAGAGATGATGACTGTTAGTGGGTCTGGATATGTCTTTAAGGCAAAGAGAGGCAGGAAGAGCAAAGTGGTTTCTGATGGTATTGGTGGCTGGCCATTAACAGCCACCAAGACGCCATGAAAATCCTTGCTTGGAACTGTGAAGGCCTAGGAAGAGCCTTGACAGTCAAGAATCTGAGGGAGTTAGTGAAGAATTATCACCCCTCTTTAATCTTCCTCATGGAAACAAAAGTGCAATCAGCAAGGGTTAAGAAGTTGCGGAGTAGGTGTGGTTTTTAGCATGAATTATATGTGGAACCTGTGGGATTGTCGGGTGGCTTGGCTATTTGGTGGAAGGACAGTATTTCTTTGAATGTCCTGTTTAAGTCAAAAAATATTGTTCATGTGATGGTTGAATCTGTCAGTTTGAAGGCACCTAATTTTGTCTCATTTGTCTATGGGCCTCCGAAGGAAAGGGAGCGAAGGATTGTATGGGATACCTTGAGGTCTTTGGCAGTGAATGATCACGATTCTTGGATAGCGGTAGGTGATTTTAACAATCTGTTGTCACAATCTGAAAAAGAGGGAGGACCCCCAAGAGCAATGAGGAAGATAATTAACTTCCAGAGGCTGGTGTCGGATTGCAATCTCATTGATCTAGAGTTCAAGGGTCCTAGGTTTACTTGGTGTAACAACAGGCCTGAAGCGTTGGTGAGGGAAAGATTAGACAGGGCATTCGGTAATGTGGCTTTTCGAGACGAATTTGTCCATGCTATGGTCTTTAACGTGGAGTCGTTGGGGTCAAATCATCATGCCGTGGTAATTGATTGTTGGTACTGTGATGAGAAAACTCCAAAGCAATTCAGATTTGAGGCGGACTGGGCTCAGCATAATGGTTTTCTACAAACAGTGGCTGAAGGGTGGAATGATGTGAGTGGTAGCTTGGAAGATAAGTTGATGGATCTGATCAGAAGACTGGAGGCATGTCGGAAATGACTTCTACGCTGGAGCAGATCTGCCTTCCCTAATTTTAGGAAGGTGATTTTGCAAGTACAGGCCAAACTCAGCAATTGTTATGCAGGGCGCATGTCTGGTGCTAAATTTCAAGAGGCAGTGGACCTTGTGCGTCAGTTGGAGGAAGCATGGGACAGAGAAGAGGCCTATTGGTGGCAAAGGTCTAGAATCAAGTGGCTGAACTGTGGTGATAGAAACACCAAGTTTTTTCATAGTAGCGTAATTCAACAGCGACAAAGAAACAAAATTCTGAGGCTGAAAGATGAGAATGGTGTATGGCTGGAGGAGAGGGCAGCAATAAATAACTCTTTCAGTGTATTTTATCAGAATTTGTTTAGTACAGGAGGCCCCCGACCAATGATACAGGCTCTAAGCTATGTAAAAGAGGTTGTTACAGCTGAGGATAACCTGAATCTTATGCTCCCAGTGACAGATCAAGGGATTGAAGCAGCGATTTTCCAGTTGGGAGCTACAAAAGCGCCGGGCCCTAATGGATTCTCTGCATTATTTTACCAGTCAGCTTGGAAGGAGGTGCATCGGGAGGTTTGTGGCATGATTCATGGTTTTTTTGCTGGGAAAGTTGAACTGGATCAGATTAATTCAACCAACATAGTTTTGATTCCTAAAGTGGATAAACCAGAAGGGGTCCATCATTTTAGACCGGTTGGCCTGTGCAATGTCACTTATAAAATCATAGCTAAAATTCTGACTTTGAGATTGAAGGGCTTAATGAGCAGAATCATTTCTCCCAACCAGCGAGCTTTCCTTGAAGGGAGAATGATACAACATAATATCCTTCTGACGCATGAAGCTTTTCATCGATTGAAACACAAGAAATCGGGCTCTCGGTGGGAGTTTGCCTTGAAGATCAATATGAATAAGGCATACGACCGTATTGAATGGGATTTCCTTGAGTCGGTAATGTTGAAAATGGGTTTATGCAATAGACGGGTGAAGTGGATAATGGGTTGTGTCTCATCAGCAGCGTTCAATCTGCAAGTTGATGGCCGTACAGTCAGTAAATTCAAACCAGAACGGGGGGTATGTCAAGGGGACCCTCTACCCCCCTATATGTTTATTTTGGTGTCGAAGTATTGTCTCTCATGGTTCAACGCCATATGGAATGCAAGGATTTACGAGGAATGAAGGTGGCCAGGAATGCGCCTGTTCTGTCCCATTGTTTTTTTGCGGACGATACTATTCTCTTTTTGACGGCGGAGGAAGTTAATTGTAGAGTTTTGAAGCGTATTCTGGAGGTATATTGTGCTACCTCAGGACAACTAGTGAACCTTGAAAAGTCTAGCATATACTTCTCAGCCAATACTCCAACGAATGTGAGAGATGGAGTCTCGGCGTGTCTAGGCATCCAACATTTTGTACAGACAGGGAAGTATTTGGGATTACCACTGAGTTGGGGACGCTCTAAGGTGGCTGCCTTGGCGTTTGTTCGCGACCGAGTAGTGCTGAAGTTGCAGGGGTGGCGGCAGAAATTGTTGTCTTTTGCTGGGTAAGAGGTACTAAGCAAAGCGGTTGCTAATTCAATACCCATATACCCGATGTCTTGCTTTCTCTTCCCCAAAAAAGCATGCATGGAAATTGATGGTCTAGTCTCCAAATTTTGGTGGGGTCAGGATGGTGATTCAGGTTCTATCCATTGGAAAAATTGGAGGAGTTTGACAATACCGAAGAATGAGGGAGGGATGGGTTTTAGGGATTTGTTATGCTTCAACAAAGCACTTTTAGCTAAAACGGCTTGGAGGTTAATTACTAACCCGAATGACTTGTGGTGTAAGGTGCTTAAGGGCATATATTTTCCTAAATTAGGTTTCCTCCAAGCCAAGAAAGGTAGACACGCTTCCTGGGCATGGAGTAGCTTATTGGAGGGGAGGGACTTATTATTGAAGGAGTTCCGATGGAAGCTTGAAGATGGTAGATCTATCAGCTTGTGGAAGGATAAGTGGGTGGAAGGGTCGTTCTCATCGGTGTATTACATTGTAGAGAAGGCTTGGTTGTGGATGAACAAGTTAAGGTTGCCTCTCTTATAAATGATGGCAGGTGGGACCTGAGTGCCATTGAATCATGCGTTGCCCCCCAAGACAAGTTGTTAATTCTCAAAATGCCAATTCCTAGCGGTATGCGGTCCGGGACAGAGTAAAAGATATGGGTGGCAAATAGAGATGGTAGATACACAGTCAAGGCTGGATATCTGGTGGCTAAAAGCAATATGGTGGAAGCCCAGCGAAAGGATCTAGGTATGTCATTTTCTGTCCCTAAAACTTTGTGGCGGTGCATCCGGAAAATTGTGGTACCCCCCAAGGTTCAACATTTCCTTTAGAGGCTTGGGGTAGGGGCAATAGCTACACAGGAGAGTCTGTTTAAGCGAAAGTGTGCTGTGAATCCTAGCTGTCCTATCTGTCTAGTGGAAGTAGAAACCATTGAGCATCTCTTGTTTCTTTGCCCTTGGACCAAACGTTGTTGGTTTGGATGCCCGCTAGGATTGAGCTTTAGCAAATGGGCTATGAAAAGATGTGAACTATGGCTATGTGACATGCTAGCTGGTGAGAGTAAGCTGGATAGTTATGGGAAATCGTTTTGCCACCATGTGTTGGTGGATCTGGAAAAAAAGGTGCAGTTGGGTTTTTAATGGAACACGGCCTGATGCTAGTGAAGTTGTGAGACTTGTGAATCTGCAGGTTGAGGAATTTTGGAAGTGTAAAGCTAATGGGGATGGCTCGGTTAGGAAAATTTTCCAATCTGAGATATGTAGGAATCTGCATTGGAAAGCACCTGAGGCTAATGCTTTCAAGGTGAATGTGGACGGGTCTTGTAAGATGGATAAGGGAGTGGCTGGTATTGGTTTGATATGCGAGAGATTTTAGAGGTGAATTTGTGGGGGGATTGGCTAAGTCGGTAGAGGCAAGGTCTCCTTTCATGGGTGAATGTTTTGTCTTTGTGCGGGAAGCTCTTTTGCAGAGGCATAGATTTGATGTGCCGTTGGTGGTCATTGAGACTGACTATGAGGTATTGTACAAGGCTTTGTTGAACAGGTCTCTGATTGGCTGCGAGTGGGAATGCTGGGACTTGGTGCGGGGGTTTTTGGCTTACTGGATTCAGTAGATGGAGTGTCGTTGTCACTTGTGGCTCGGCGTGGACATAATGCTGCAGATTGGCTAGCAGCAACAGGGACAAGGAAAATGATCCAGCGTGATTGGGTCGGAGTTTGCTCCATTTTCCTTATGCAACATTCTTATTCAGGATTCTGAAATGGCTAAAGCTAACTGTACAGGTCCCAATGTTGATGTTCCTGAGGCGAACGCTGATAGATCAGGTAAAGGCTGACTGATTGTGTTTTGGAAGGTGATGTTACTGATATAATTGTTTAGGCTGATTGGTATAGTATTTTTCTGTTTTGATTGGTATAGGTTTACATTGCTCTGGTATAGCATTTGTTTGATTGGTATAGGTTTTACTTGGTAAGTGTGTGATAGGTTGTATACGTAGGTTTTTTCAAAGTGCTTTATTTGGCTTCGGCTATTGGTGTTTGTAGTTCTCCTTTTTTATATTAATAAAATTGATATTTTGGCCAAAAAAAAAAAAAAAAAAAACCACAAAGGCACGAGGGAGCAAGCTGCCGACTTGTTAAACATGGAACATAAAATGTATTCCCAAACAGATGCCATGATACAATTACGATTACACATTATATTTTAATAATCACTTTAATCTCTCTTTTTCCAAATCATTTTCAACCATCTTTATATCATATTGAAATGAATTTATAAATTATTTTCTGCTTTTTATGTTTATCGTTTCCCTATTATCTTATTAAATTCTCAAATCATACGTAATAAAACATATTTTTAAGGGCTGTAACTTGTAAAGTTGAAAAGCCTTGGACGGATAAATTGACTAAAGAGATCATGCGAGGATATGGGAAAAAACACATTCAATAATGAATAAATTAATAATATTTCTATCCAAAATGGTAAAATAATATTACAATAATTTGACACTGTTATAATTCTTTTTACAGATTATTTTTGGGAGACTTTGAAACAGAAAGCACCTTTTTTTCCTTTTTTTTTGATAATACATTGATAAGCTAAAGACTTAAGGTTTACAAAAAATTTAATAATGGACTATATCTCAATGACATTTCGTCATACTCAAGATTATATAAGTTAACATATTCAATAGGTTATGATTAAATTATTATAATATCCTGATTTATCCTTTCAACTTTTTCAAAGTCTAATTGAGCGAACATAGATATTGCAATATGTGCGAAGTTTCTTGTTTCCAGTTCTAATAGTCACTGACATGTAATAGGGATGTCCAAAAACCGGCTAGATCGGGTTGGAGGTCAACTCGAGATCTGCCCAATATGACCTCGGGCATGAAAAATTAGCCCGAGGTCGATCCGGTCTGGTATCATTTTAACTCCAATTCTAATATGATTTGGCTCTCATCCTCTTCCTTTTCCATCCTCTTCTTTACTAAACCGTTGGATTGAAATCGAATGGTTGGATTTAATCTTTTATAAAAATATTAATAAAATATTAAACTATTAAAAAATATTTAAAAATAATATTTTTATAAAAGATTAAATCCGAATCGCTCGATTTCAATCCAACAATTTCAAATGAAGAAGAGGATGAAAAGTGGACGGAAAGAGAAGAAGATGAGAGCCATCCATAACTAATACTCCTCCCGGTCCCCAATTATGCTAACTATTTACCAGGAATTTGGAGAGATTAAGGAGAGGAGTTAAATTAGTTAATTATAATTATTTTTCAAAAATATCCTTGCTTAAAATTAAAAATTACATCAAAACAAAATTAGTTAAATCTGTAGCTCGCGCACCTGGTACTTTGCCTCCGCGATTTCTTGATAAAGTGTTGCCAGGAATTCAATCCCTATAAGGTGAATATATAATTTGGACGGTGGATAATTAATCTTTTTCAACCACACAAATATTATATATACATAAAAAGGTGTTATGATCGATCGAAGACGTTTCTTGTTTTGTCTGATAGATAGCAGGTTTTATATATATTTAGGTTATGGAAATTTTAAAGATTTTGATTTGTTTTTCTGATTCTAATAATAAAGTATAAATAACATAAATTTTTTTATAAATTATATATATATATATATATATATATGATGTTTTCAAAATTACTATTGCAAGTTGCTCCCAAACTTATAATTTGATGATTTAAATATCACAAATATTTTGAGTTTATAATGTTAAGAATCACGTGTGATGAGCGATGGCTTAGAAAAGTATTAGTGCAAACATTATTTATTTTATAGAATATATAGGTGTATTATTAATTTATTATTGCCTTTAATTATTATTGAGAAAGTATCAATAAGGGTATTTTTGAAAAAAATTTGACAAAAGCTAAAACTTGGTCTTATAATTAGGATCAAAATCAACTCTAAAATGTATTCTTATAATTAGGACAAGAGAGAATAGTCACTAACATGCAATGTCAGAATTCAGATGGTTCCAAAAGTTGTTTACCGACACCACCAATGCCTACTTGTGACCGAGCGGGAAAGATATTAGGTATAATTACTTGTGTAGTGCTATATAGATAATCTAATCCCTAAAATCCCTAAAAAAAAAAATCGTTTACATGTTGTTTGCTTGTTCTAAAACTTTTTAGTAATTGAACAACTTATGTGAGATTTTATGTGCGTGTGTGGAGCTATTTATCATAAACACTTTCACATAAACCGATATAAAACTCATTTCACATACTTACATCATACCTTGTAAATTATGATTAAAAAATTATTTCTAAATGATTCAATCATAATTTCAAACCAACCCATATAACAATTCTCTCAACATATTATTAGAATCTGACCATTGTGGGAATTTAAAATATTAACCAAGGATTTTAATCATCTATTGACTTTTATAAAAATAAAATTTGCCCAGAATCACATTGTTTACTTGCATAAAATCTGAAATATTTGGAAAGCTACGGAAGTTTGGAATTTAGGAGGCCAGAAAAAAGCTGAAAACCGTTCTAATATAATTACGTTTGTTGAGGACTGAAATACTTAACACAAAAAATACTGAAGATTGAAAATGGCAGTTTTATCCTTTTTATTTGTTACCAAAACTTTGCCCACCCACTTTTTTGTTTTATCTTTTTTTTGAATTAATAAGACAAGAGTTACCTCTTGGGATGTATCATAAAGATACTACACAATCAAAGAAATAATACATCATGAATGGAAGTAACCTAGATCGACTAGTATTTGATCCAAACAACAAGTTGGCGGAATCTGTAATAAACCCATTTCGATTCGCCTCATGTGCCATTTTGGCCAAAAGATCTGCACACTTCAAAGCTTCTCTATTGGAATGAATTATTTCGATATCCCAAGTAGAAAAAATCAATGATCTAATTTTGAAATCTCTTGAGACAAAGGATGATAGGTCCATATTCGATGTTAATAAACGGATAGCCTCGTAGAATCTCGAGTACAACTTAATTTTTTGAAACCAAGCCGCCTACTGGTCATCATACAAACTTTAATTGCTTGTAATTCTGGCCGCGAGAATTGAACCGTAGCCAATTTTTCGTTGAAATCCCGTCAACAACATCCCATCGCTATCTCTAATAATGCCTCCACAAGCTGCAACATTATTGTTGAATACCGATCCATCTACATCCACCCTAACATAACCAAAAGGTGGAGTATTCCATTGGGACTCCGCTCTATCAGGAACTCGGTAAATCTGGTGAATAAATTTTCCATGCTCCACGCCTTCCATTAATTGATGAAGACAGCTATGAATAATGCAACGAGGTTGAGCCCCTTCGCCTTCAAAAACCTTTCTGCATCTATTCTTCCAAATTAGCCAACAAGCCAATCCAAATATCCGCATCCATGGCCAGCGCCTGACTTTTTTTCCACCCACTTCATGTTTATTATTCCATAATATCCAATCCTGCAAATTACCACTAAAAAAAGTACTATAGTATATAGGGTTAATCAAATCAAGCCACACAGTACATGCAATCTCACAATCTCTCAAAGTATGAAGAATTGTTTCCTCACCAACACATTCAAAGGGACAATCATTATGATCACTCAAACCACGTTTCTTCCTCATAGAATTAGTAGGTAATTTTCCATGAAAAACTTGCCACATAAAGAATTTAGCACGCTCTGAGATAGGCCAACGCCAAATATTTTGCCAGAGAGGTTCCCTTATAGATTCATTATTCTTTTCCAACATCTTATAAGCCGATCTAATGCTAAAATTACCATCATTAGAGACTCTCCAGTAAAAAAGATCATTTCCTTCCATGATTGGAGGTTTAATCATCTTAATTTTATCGATCACCCACTCTGGTAAGAAGAGTCTCCATTTCGTAAGATCCCAATAACCATTTAGAGATACAAAAGCCCTCACTTTCTCATCATGACTAACCCACTCATGATTTTTATCAACATATTGAATCAAAGGTTGATCAAGAGGAGACCAAAGCTCCCACCAGGCATTGGTATTATTTAAAAAAGTTTTGCCTCATTCTTGGTTTCGAATCCACGACACATTCATTCATAAAATATTTTGAATTGGTTGGGGGGTGGTTTTTGGAGGGGGTTAAAGAGAAAGTAATAAATAGGTTATTTAAAAAAAGTAGATTTGGCCAGCGAGGAATGGTTAAGCAAAGTTGAAATTTGAAAGTCAAATAATGGGAAGCGCGTAGTGAAGCATTATCTCGTGTGGCACCTACCACGTGACTACGTGAGTGCTCATGAGTCGTGACATAGTGGAGAGATTTGTGGACACCCACTACTCTCACAGGCATTCTATCCGCTTATCCTTCTAGTTGGTCCTCACTTGTTTTCAAACAAACCCACCCTCCAAAAAAAGCTACAGACATCCCCTTGTTAGAAACGACCCTGTTCAAAATGTGAACGCCACTTCTAATGGACAAAAAAATTCAGACATTCTCTTATTAGAGACATTCCTATTCAAAATATTGTTGGACACTAAAATGTGAGTATCTCTCTTAGTGAAGATTTAAACCTTAGTTTATTACATTATGAGGAACTAACATCTTCCTCTAATCTCAAACCCTATTAGTCCCTCACTTGCTCTCTCTTGACGTTGCTTGATTTGAAAATAAAACTCAATTTATGGATTCTTAAATATAAAAAACGTGCAGCCAAGGGCCGAACCCTTCACATAAGAAGGGGGCAAGTGCCCCCTTGAATTCTGATGTGAGCATATATATATATATTTTATACAAAAGAAAATTAACGTAAAGAAAAGAAAATTATAGAGGGGAAACTAATCCCAGTAATTAGTACCCACTCATGATAATAAGTGCCTAGTCTTTGATGTGAGCAATTAATTAGTGCCCACCTTTGATAATAAGGCAATTAAAATACATATGTACTTGAATTTATTGAGTGTCTAGTCCTTGATAATAAAACAATTATGATGGAATTCTAAAAAATAAGGCTTAGAAGGATGATATTGTAATTATTTTTATTGTAATATACTTTTGTTATTAAATTCTACATACTTGAACTTATTGAATGCCTACCCTTCATTATAATTTATGTATTTGCATTTCTAACCGCACTTAGTCTTGCTTTTCTAAATAAAAGGCTTGTAAAATAACTGTCTCTCTTATTATATCATCAAGTATTCACTTGATTTCATTAACATTTTTTTGATATTTTTTTTTCTTTTCTTGTTTATATTATTTTGTTTTTTTAATGCATTTAAAACTTTCATTAAAAAAATTCCGGGCAAAGCACCCCGAATCCCTCCCACCTTGGTGCCCACCCGTAACTATTTTCCTCGGTCCGCCCCTACTTGCAACTAGCTTGTTCGATTGATAAGGTGGGCCGGAAATGTAATATTACATCCGGTTCTAAATATGAAATATAAAGCATACTTGATTTTTTTTTAGAGATTGAGGAAGCTAAATAGTTACTTAATTATATTATATATTATGTATCCTTAGATTATATATTACTTTATAAATTAGGCAAAATAGTTTGGAGAAAAATGACAAATATAAATACTTTAAAGTAATCTCTTCAAAAAAATCAACTTTATTTTATATTTGGGATAGGAGGGAGTAATAAAAAAAAATGTTATTAATGGAATGATGATTGCAAAGCATTTGTTTGATGTCCTGTCAAGAAATCATGAAAATGAAATTTATATTTCATCTAAGAAGATAAATGTGAAATAATCTTTTTATCCGTGTTAAGATAAAGAATGAATGTAAATATTGATCCAAGAATGATATTAAATGGCCACGCACTGATTCATGTGATATTGCCTTGAGTCTAGATTACACAGCTAAAGATATATGTAATGGGGTATTATCTTACTTTGTTGACTTCTCCGGTCCTAAATATAGGACATAATTTATAGTATAAACTGTATTATAAACTATATCATATATTTAGGGCCGAAGGTAATATAAACAATTGTGTTCTGGTGTAGAATACAGATGTCTAGCTTTGGGTTAGTGTTTTGATCTTGGATCTATGGGCTTTGCCAGAATATCTATGGAGCGGATATCCAAGAGAGTGTGGGATCACTGTGCAAAAATAAGGCTCTCGCCAAAAGGGGGTGGTGTGTGTGCACAGTCATAACCGTATGTAAATAGTCTAGAGTTTAGAACGTGTGTACCTTAAGGTTTGACCTCTGTATTTATAGAGTTTACCTTAGGTTGAATCTCGTGAGCCATGTGATATGAGGCCCTCAATATCATAACTATCAGATATCGATTTGGATAGATACCTGGATTGTCGCCAATATAGGATCATCCTGTATTGTAGGTAGATCCTGATATGTAGTATGTTCCTAGTTGGGCCATCCATGTGTTGGACCTAATGTAGGTCCGTAATACATCGTAACCAGGATTACATTAGATTTCTTTATCGTACTAACCAAAAACATTAACCGACATATCAATACATTATAGGCAAAGTAATCCTGATGCAAGGATTAAACCTAATGCGCTATTAGGTTTGATTTTGTTTACAGTCTTCGTACCATTATTAATACACATTCCTGTAATTAAAAATTGTAAAGGGAAATTTTTCAGTCCCTACAAATATATCCGGACTACTATAGCTAAATCTCAATGCAACTCGTCGTTTCACGTAGTTTTGATTATGTTGTAACTCAGTTCTTAAATTCTGACTTGTTGCAACTTAATCCCTATATTTTCAACCATTTTATAATTTTGTCCATGTGCTTTATTATAATATGATTTTATTTTTAAAACATAGAGATTAAATTATAAAAGGGTTCAAGTTATATGGACTGAATTGCAATGAGTCAAAATTAAAGGACTTAGTAATAATTAAGTGAAAACTATATATAGAGACTAAGTTGTATTGATTTAAAGTGTAGAGACCTAATTATAAAGACTAAAAGATAAATTTTCGCAAGGGTAAATCCATATATTTACTACTACAAAAAACGGATTTTGCGTCCCAAAAAGACGTCATATTTTTAAAAAAGGAAGTAAAAAATAAAGGCGGTAACATTTTTGTAATTATATGTGATAAAAGTTGACTTTTGGAGTCTAAGTTTATTAATTAGACTCCAAAAGTGTCTCTCGGGGCCCAAACAACCCCGCTACACCACGTGATCCCCTATCGCACGACGTGACCTTCTTTTTCGTCATGACGACTTGACCTTTGGAGTCTAAGTCTAAAACTTAGACTCCAAAAGGCATGACCTTTGGAGTCTAAGTTTAACTTAGACTCCAAAAGGCATTTAGACTTAGACTCCAAAGGTCAAGTCGTACAGCAGAAAAGAAGGTCACGTCGTGCAGGGATCACGTGGTGTAGCAGGGGGTTGTGTAGGGCCCGCGAGAGACACTTTTGGAGTCTAAGTTTAAAACTTAGACTCCAAAAGTTATGCTCTAAGTTAAATAATCCACCTTTTTCACATCCGCGTCAAAAGTTCTTCATTTTTTCATATCCCGCGTCGTGACCCTTTCACTCCCATTATCATTTCACTTTTCATTTTCTTTCATATCTCGTAGCGTTCATGACCCACCACGCCACCGGAGACGACGACGCGGCGGCGGCCGTGACCTCCCTCTCCATCCCTTACGGCGACAACGTCTCTAGGTTGCGAGATCTCTGATTTGGGTTGCAATAGCTTCGATGGTTGACGGATCCGTCGACGACAAGGTGCGGCATTGCCGAGATCGGGGTTAAGGTGAGGCATTGCCAGATCGGGGTTAAGTGCAACTTGGATTTTCCTTTGTTTTGAAATCTTCATGGTTCTAGCCCTCCGTCTAGGTGTCTATTCCGTCGACCTCCCTTCTCCGATTTTGTGTGTGTAGATCGATTAAAGTTTCGATTTTGTGTCCGTAGATCTAATATTATTAATAGTTTTTAGTTCGATTTGCCTTTTTTCATTTTGAAATTTCAAGCCATCAAGCATTGATATTATTGATTTAAGTTTCGATTTTGTGTAGTCGATTGTTGCTTCGGTAATCTGTCTTCTTCGGTTGTCGGTTCTTCTTGGTAGCGAGGTTGCCTACATCCCGAACCTAAGCGGGTTCGGGGTTTTTTTTTAAAAAAAAATACACAAAAGGACGTCTAATTTTAAAATAGGACTCCTTATGTTAGGCGTCTAATTTTAAAATAGGACTCTTTAAGTTTTCCCTATGGTGCCCCCCAGATAGACGTCCCCTCGGAAAAGGACGTCAAAAGTATAAAAAATAGGACTCCGTATCCCTGTTTTGTAGTAGTGATTATTATATCATATTTATATTAAGGGTTAAGGAGCACCCAACACAATGAACTATTGGTCTAGGATCATCCACCACAATAAACTAATATATGGACCTTAAATACAAATGAACTCTGGAAAACATTAAATTAACACAAAAACGTTAAGCACTGTTAAAGCTCGTCTGATGGACATATATTGAGGGAAATAAAATGCCAGCTAAAAAACACGTGGCCTCATGACTCAGCCAAAACGAAAACGATGAAGGGGAAAACGCATCTGGAGAATGGAGAATAGAAGAAGCAATTAGGGCTCCATCTTGGGGAAAAAAGGAGAGTCAGGAGAAATCGTCGAGCGGTCTCACCCGCCTGCCCTCCGCCGCCTCACCCGTAGTTGCTCGTTCCCGTCATTTGCTCGAGGTCGCTCGCTCACTCGCCGTCGCTCACCATCCCAACTTGGATCTGCAATGATCTGCTGCTGAAACTTTCTTCGATTTGTGAGTTCAACAATACTGATGAGTGAGACTGAATGTGTTTTCTTTGTTTTGGGATGATTTCTTCCTTCTTCACTGAAACTTTTATTTCTTTTGTTTTGGGATGACTTTGATTTTCGCATTGTGGCGAAGTTTCGATGGATCTGAAGAAGATGGGTCGATGTGGCGGAGGCGAGGTTGAAGGGAGTGATTGGATCGAAGACAAGGGAAGATCTGGAATTTTGGATTGAAAACCAGAGGTGGCAGAGTTTCGACGACATCTGTGAGATCTGGAATTTTGGATCTCCGTCGATTTTTACTGTGATTTGATCTGGATTTTGTTTTTCCTTTTCTTCTTATTGTTCAATCTAGAATTTTGCATTTGTTGGTTCGATTCTTAATTTATGCTCTTCCATTTCTCCCTCTCCATATTAATTTTGGATTTGGATTTTTCGTGTGCATCCTCTAGCTCTATCTGCAAGCTGTGTTGTGTTGTTTGACAAGCTCTAGTTGTGTTGTTTGACAAGTTTGATTCTTCCTCCGTCGACTTCGACTCTCGTTTTTTCCCCAAATATATGGAGCCCTAATTGCTTCTTTCAATCTCCACGTGTTTTTCCCTTCCACGTTTTCGTTTTGGCTGAGTCATGAGGCCACGTGTTTTTTAGCTGGCAATTTATTTCCCTCAATATATGTCCATCAGATGGAGCTTTAACAGTGCTTAATGTTTTTGTGTTAATTTAATGTTTTCGAGAGTTCATTTGTATTTAAGGTCCATATATTAGTTTATTGTGGTGGATGATCCTAGACCAATAGTTCATTGTGCTGGGTGCTACTTAACCCTTTATTTATTATTTTAAATCAATTCACTGAACTTTTATGGTTTTAACTTTTTTTTCCAGTAATTATTTTTTTTATGGCAATAAACGCATACTCACTGACTACGCAGTCACAACTCACAACAGAACTTATCTAAAACTCTCTATAAGAAAGTTAAAAAAGGGCTAAAGTATACATTTAATCCCTTTATGTTTGCCTTTGGTATCATTTTAGTCTTTTTAAGTTTGTAAAGTGCACATTTTAGTCCTTTGGTTATATGTGAGTAGTTTAATAAATTAATATTTTAAATCCTATTAATTGAAAAATATTTAATCTTTTTGACAAAAAATATATATTTAATCTTCACAGATCGTGAAAAACCGGAAAACAATTTTTGAAAAATAGTAAAACAATCTGTGAAGATTAAATATTTTCAATTAGTAGGATTTAAAATATTCATTTATTAAAATACTAACATATAAGCATTTTTGGTCAAGATTTAATTGCGGTCATTGTTTAAAATTGTTGAGTTAGTATTTTAAAATCAATCAGACAAACGGTGTTAACATTAAGGGACCAAATGTACTTTTTACAAACTTAAGTGACTAAATTGATACTGCAGACAAACATAAGAGACTAAATATATACTTTAGCCTAAAAAAAAAATTTATTACCTATAAAATGCTCTTCCAAACTCTTAGTTATACTTTCATATGTTGGCAAAAAAATTCATACTTTCATATGAACGTGGTGATGTGCCCCCTTGTCACGAGAATGGTGAGGTGGCACTGTGGCTGCACTTTCCATAAAGTCTATAAATTATTGCTTGCCTCCAAATGGAATAATACCAGCAAGCACTGATCATCTTCCATTTTTCCTAATTTGAGTCAAAAATTAAACAGTGGCTCCGGCCTTCAGAACATAAATTTAAGAGAAAATATATTTAAGGGTTCTTTTTGGAGGAAAAAAAAAATCCCAAAACAGGTCCCAAAATTCTGAAAATCTTAAAAAAGAATCTACGTGAATTGTTAATGGTCTTGATATTGTTGTTAATATGACCGATTTAGTTGTTAAAATATTGTTGTTAATGCGATCGATTTAGTTGTTAACGGGTATTGATTTTGTTGTTAATGCCATTGATTTGGTTGTTAAAATTTAATGAATTTATACGAGAGAAAAGGCTCTTGGGCCTTTTTGGGATTTTGATCTTGGGGCCATTTTTGAGATTTTTCTCCAAAAATGGCCCCCATATGAATTTTCCCTGAATTTAAAAGTCAAAGATTGTCCTAATTAAGTTACGTTTGAATTGGTGTTAGAAAAATATATTTATATAAGTTAAGACAAAACTCCTCTCATAAACTTAACTCAGATCATTATATAAGTCCATTTTAACTAAATTACATATATCAAAAAGAGGTAGTTAGTTCAATAATTATGGGATAAATTTTCAATTTTACCCTCATTTGTGAATGAATATCTTTCAACGATTTATTCTCTCTATTTTTTTAATTGATAAATTAATATAGATAAAATTGTCATAATTTCATTTATTACCCAAAAAGAACTTATAAATAAGACTAAATTTTTTGATCAAAAGATACTTATAAATAAAATCTAAATGTATATACTAAATTATCACGTTTAAAAAGCAACTTCTCCTACTAATATAAACAGAGTTGCCCATTCTAATCACACCTAGTAGGATATGGTTGTTTAATTTGTTTTTTAGTCATATGAAAATAAGTTAAATGTCGGGCGCATGATGATATGGGAGTTTGGCTCCTTCCACGTCCGGGTCAACCTTGTCCCCCACCCCCACTATATATATCAAAAAAAAAAAAAAAGTTAAATTTTAGACTAAGCCTGTATAATTCCGCGAATTTTCTATGCTATATATCATATCAGTATATCTTCGAGAAAAAAAAAATCATATCAGTATATTAATTTTATTTTCGAAGTGCTATTTTTAAACTAAAACCAAATTAACATACTATCTCCTCAAAGTTTCAAACAAAAATAATTCCCCTTTCTAACCAAAAAAAAAAAAAATTAAATAAAATTCCCTCAATTTTCCATTTTAAGCTTGATTAAAGTAAAAGTAACAATTTTGTTTCCCAAATCCTAATCATTAGATTGATTTAGCTTTAATATTAAAACAATAATGAATATAAAAATTCATTTTCCTTAACCCCAACTTTTTTTCCCTGAGCCATTCATATTTCATAATCCATTTGCATTTTGCATGCCAGCTATTGCTGAGAGTGCATAGATAATTCACCAAGCAACGCGCTGGGGAATGCTTAACGACACGAGTCGATGCTTCCAAAAGGCCACGAATCTAACAAGCTCAGACTTTTAAGCGCATGCAACAGGTCATAAACAGATCTCCACCGTTCGTTTGAAATGAAATTCAAAGCACCAGCCGTTTAGATGCTTCACGCGCCAATCAGTCAGAATTGTCTGACGTGGTCATCGCCGTCTTTGCATTGCATTACCCAGTTTATAAAATTAGCCTAGAACGAGGCGCGATCAACGCGGCGACGCAATCCCTCTCTCGTAAATAACTAAAACTTGATGGTCATTTTCAATGCCCCTTAACATAGAAGTTAGAACCCCCAACGTAATTTGGGCGGTTTGCAGGGGCGTTCATAATGACGTCGTTTTTGAAAACCGGTAGCGCCAATTTACGCTTTTTGAACACAAGGCCAATCGCAGCCGTTTATTTATGCCACCTGTATGCTTTAATCAACGGCCCCGGAGGATGTGCCGGATTGTAACAGTCAAAACCGGCGTGTGATTTTAACGTTTTTGTTCGAAACTGGTTGGACTGGACCAAAGCCATCATTTTTTGGTTCGGTCAAGAAATAAAAATCATCGCGGAAATTTCCAATTTGCAAATCAATCGTCAATCAACGAGACAAAGATCCATTTCCAAAATAAAAATACATTTATTAATATATTTATATTTATAAATTAGTCAAGCACTTGCCTTCACATGGCCAAATGTCGCACGCTTAGAAAATCGCTCTCTCTTGGAAATTTTTGGTAGTGCATGTTTAAATTGGAAAACAGTACATAGATAGTAAAAAGATAGGAGAAAGATAAAGATAACCCAATAAACCCGCACCACTTTCTCCCACGAAACACCCTCGTTCGTCCCGGTGCTTCAACCTACGACGAAAACTCTCGTGTAGTTTTTCTCTTCTTCGTCATTTTTATCAGGTAAATTTCATACAAGAGAAGTAAAAGGAGGAAGTGTGTTTTGGTTTGTGGGAATTCTATTTGAAATTTTTGGTTGCAACTTGTTGTAATAATGATTGAATTTGTGTATAGAAATGGAGGTTGTGGTAGCGAACGCGTTAAAATCAAGTTTGCACAGAGAATTGGCGGGTCTGAAATCGACTCACCAAGCCTTTGGCGAAGAAATTAGGTGCTTCAATTCGAATAACGGTGTTGCCGGTGAGGATTTCTCGGTGGACGACCTATTCGATTTCTCTCAGAGTGAGTTTCAACCTGAAAATGAGGAAGACGACGAGGAAAAAGACAGTCTCTCCGGTTCCTACTCACATGACCGGAGCGAAGAAGACACCAACTCCAATTCCTCTTCCGGTCTCGGCGATCCTGGCTTCGTTTTTTCTAACGAACTTGCCGTTCCGGTGAGTCCTTATTCTCGCCTTTTACGCTCAGAGACAGAAATTTTATTTTACTTGTATAAATTTTAAATTTGTTTGTAAAATAATTCATTTCAAATTATTACAGGACGATAATTTGGCTGACTTAGAATGGGTTTCTCATTTCGTTGACGACTCTGTCCCGGAGCTCTCTCTTCTGTACCCCGTCCGTTCCGAGGGAACGAAGACCCGGTCGGAACCGGAACCTAGCCCTGGCTTTGCGAAAACTCCTTGTTTTCCCTTTGAATTTCCTGTCAAGGCGAGAAGCACCAAGCGTAGAAGAGCCAGAACGTTCGGCCCTTTGCTTTCCCGGCCGTGTTCGCCGCCGTCTTCGTGTTCATCGGTATTTTCCTCGTCGTTGACTCTTATCACCGTCGGCGCGGCTCCAAACACCGCCTTTGCACATGCCGTTACGGAGCCGCCCGTGAAAAAGCAGAAGAAAAGGGCGGAGGCTCAATCCGGTAGTGGTGGTGGGTCCCAGATTCCGCGTCGGTGCACCCATTGCCAAGTGCAGAAGACTCCACAATGGAGAACAGGTCCGCTAGGCCCCAAAACCCTTTGTAACGCTTGTGGAGTCCGGTTCAAGTCCGGTCGGCTTTTTCCGGAGTATAGACCGGCCTGTAGCCCTACTTTCTCTAGCGAAGTTCACTCGAACAGCCATCGTAAAGTGTTAGAGATGAGGAAGAGGAAGGAGATGAGCGAACCGGAATGTGGGTTGACTCAAAGCTCAAACTGTTCCGAGGTGCTGAGCTTCTAGATTCGGAATCATGATCCGGTCTAACCGGGTTCGGTTTTGTAAAATAGGTAGTGGTTTTCGAATTTAGACTTGTAGTGCTAGTCATTAGTCAGCTAGGCAGGTAACCGAAATTAGGAATGAATTGATTGGTTGTATTCTTATTTATTAAGAGTAGTTAAGGGCATCGAAATTTCTTTTCGAGTACGTTTTGGCCATATTTTTCAGGTATTGTTGATATTTAATTATTTATCATAACGTTATTTCTTTACCTCTCTCCCTTTTTAACTTAATAGCATTTGAATTATTCAACTTTGGGTTCTGCAGTGAACCTGGGTCAATACAATACGTAAGCATCCTCTGAAGTGTT
Organism: Acacia acuminata; assembly: GCA_019022655.1. Taxonomy (NCBI): domain Eukaryota; kingdom Viridiplantae; phylum Streptophyta; class Magnoliopsida; order Fabales; family Fabaceae; genus Acacia; species Acacia acuminata. Next base: position 848,341 of record JAFJYI010000174.1, read on the forward strand.
CGCATATCTTAAAATATAAAGTCGTTTGAGTTTAAATCTTTGTATTGAATAGTATCTCTCGTTGGCAACCGGAAAAAAGAAAAGAAAAAAAGAATGGCATCTCACAAGCTGGGGACCTCATGTTAAAAAAATCTTTAATTATATGTAAGAAAATATATTTGTTGTTTCTAGTATATTGAGTAGGTAGAAATTGAATATAAAGTACACAGGATATCAAAACAAGAATCGTATTTATTAAATAGAGCATCTGAGAACATTCACTTAGTCTCGTATAAAATAAAAAGTCAGAAACGAACTCACAAGCTGGCGATATGGAATGGAAAAATGCAAATCCGGCCCAACTTTCGTTGTGTCCTTAAGACAATTTTGCTCCCTCAATACGGATCGAGAAGGTTTTCTCGAGCAATTGCCTCCCGGGATAGAGCGGATTATTCGTCTCCCGTAAAGATGGCTCGCCTCGAAGCCCAAGCGAAGCTAACGAGTCTGCTTTCGGAACGCACAGAGTGTTTATACAGAATGCAGAGAGAGAGTATGCAGAGAAATTGTGTGTCTAAACTGTGACTAGGGCGCCCTATTTATAGACTCTGAAAGAACACGATCAGATGGATAAGTCTGCTGCTGCGAACTGGTGCGTTGTGCAAACAGACGCACCAGAACGGAACGAACAGAGGCAACCCGCGTCCGTCCCGCCGAATTGGTGCGTCTTGACGAACAGTCCACACGTAACAAGTTAACGGAGGCGACCCGCATCATTCACGGCGGGACGATCCGAACGGATTGCAAAAACGCACCTGCCGGTTGGAAAAGTCGGAGAGGCACAACGGGAATATCTAAACGTTCGGAAATTCAAAAAAATTATTTAATAAAAAATTATTTTTAATCCGAAAAATAATTTAATAAAAAATTAATATTTTATTTCACACGCGCCGGGCCGGCCAGGCGGGCGCCACATCAACCGCAAAGCCGGACGGACGGGCGCTCGCGCGTGTGGTGGACAAGGGTGACCTAAGTCCTCACCCTCCACAAAAGTGGGTTGGCCCGAGGGCCCATTAGTAGGAGCCAAGTTGGGGCTTATATACCCTCCAACTTCTCTCCAACTAAGCAATGTGGGACTATTCTCTCACATACATTCATTCTTCCTTTTTCCTCTTCTTTTCCATCATTCTTCTTATTCATAACCCATGGGATTTTATCCAAAAAATTCCAACAATCCCCACATGGATAAGAAGTTAGTCCATCATGACCAAATGCAAATGATCATGTATGCAAAGTGCGGTTCCTCTACGAGAAACAAGCGCATCGAGAAAGGTAGGGGTTACCTTTGAACCTTCTCTAGTAAAAACCTATCGGATATCTTGGTCAATGCGGTGACGCGCCTGTCTTGAACCGTTGACCTTTTAGTGTATACCAAGACAATAGGAGTTACACGGTTGCTCCTCTAGCATCATTGGTTCTCATCCGTGTTCATTTTGGCCCGGACACCGCCCCACGGTTCCGTGAGTGTTCTAGAGAATCGGCCATTTTAAATTCTCGCGAAAGCGGCCCGCACTTCACACTCACATAGGTGATTCCTTGTGATGTATGTCATCATACATCATCCGAACACATCGACTAAGAAACCATTAAAAGCTTAGAAGCTTACCCTTTATATATATGCACGTTTGTCTAGGAATGAGTATGAGTTTAAAACTCCACGGTGTTAACATCGATTAAGACTTAGTTGTCTCTTTGAACCTAGTTCGTGGGATCTCCACTCTACTAGGTAGAGTTACCGCGATAATCAACAATGTATCGGCCTTAAACCCATTCCTTTGGACAATTTTCTAACTATCTTTCTAGGAATCCCTTTAGTCAATGGATCCGCTATATTCTCTTTCGATTATGCATAATCAATTGAGATGATTCCATTCGAACGTAGTTGTCTAACGGTATCATGTCTACGACGTATATGTCTAGACTTGCCGTTGTACATGACATTCTTGGCTCTACCAATAGTTGCTTGACTATCACGGTGTATACACACCGCTTTGGTACCGGTTTCGGCCAATTAGGAATGTCTTCAAGAAAGTTACGAAGCCACTCGGCTTCCTCACCAAATGGCTTTATCTAATGCAATGAATTCTCTTCCATAGTTGATCTTGCAATGCAAGTCTCGCTTTAGATGACTTCAAGACACAAGACACCCCACCGAGGGTGAACACATATCCACTTGTGGATCTTGTGTCATTAGAGTAGTTATCCAATTCGCATCACAATACCCTTCTAATCTGCGGGGTACTTTTCATAATGCAAAGCAAAGTTTTGAGTTTGCTTTAAGTAACCCAAAACTCTTATCATAGCTCTCCAATGAAGCTCATTTGGATTACTTGTAAAGCGACTCAACATGCTTCCGCATAAGCAATATCGGGTCTAGTGCAGTTCATAACATACATAAGACCGCCTAGCACTTCGAGCATACTCTTTTTGTTTAATAGCTTCACCGTATTTTTTTAATAGTCGAATACCCGTTTCTATAGAGTCGATACGGAGCTATGTTTAAACTCTTGAATTTCTCAAGAATTTTAGAAACATAGTGTGTTTGGGATAAAGCTAACCCTTCGATGTTCTATGGATTTTAATTCCTAAAATAACATCTCGCTAGACCCATATCTTTCATGTCGAACTTCTTGGTAAGCAATTGCTTAGTAGCTTTAATCATTTGATTATTACTACTCGTTATCAACATGTCATCTACATAAAGACAAACTATGGCAAACCCATTTTCTGTATTTCGAATGTATACACACTTGTCACATTCGTTAATACTAAAGCCATTTGATAACATAACTTCATCAAATTTCGCATGCCATTGTTTCGGGGCTTGTTTAAGTCCATAAAGGGACTATATTAAGCGACAAACTTTCCGTTCTTGTCCTGAGACAACAAATCCCTCAGGTTGTTCTAGATAAATTTCTTCCTCTAATTCACCATTCAAGAAATTTGTCTTTACATCCATTTGATGTAACTCCGTCCATTCAATGCTGCTAATGCAATTAACATCCGAATGGATGTAATTCTTGTAACGGTGAATAGGTATCAAAGTAGTCTAGGCCTTCACGTTGTCTATAGCCTTTTACTACTAGCCTAGCTTTGTATTTATCAATAGTGCCATCTGCTTTCATCTTCTTTTTGAAGATCCATTTAGTTCCTAGAGGCTTATTGCCGGGAGGAAGGTCAACCAACTCCCAAGTGTGGTTTGACATAATGGATTCTACTTCACTATTGATAGCCTCTTCCCAAAATGGCGCTTCAGGGGAACCCATAGCCTCTCCAAATGTTCGAGGCTCATTTTCTAGTAGATAAGTCATAAAATCAGGACCAAAGGATGTTGAAGTCCTTTGCCTAGTGCTACGTCTAGGTTCCTCTTGTTTAAGGTTATAATTAGTTATTGTATCCGGAGATATCACGGTGTTGTTATTATCATTATTTTTATTGTACGGAGATACGTTTTCAAAGAACCTTGCATTCCTTGACTCAATAACCGTGTTTACATGGATATTTGATACATCGAACTTATAAACTAGGAAGCGATATGCACTACTATTATGAGCATAGCCAATAAACACACGATCTCTTGTCTTAAGTCCGATTCTTAACCGTTTAGGCTTGGGAATTTCAACCTTTGCCAAACACCCCCACACTTTCAAATAATTCAAGGAAGGTTTCTTTCCTTTCCATATTTCGTATGGTATGTTTTTTATCGTTTTATGAGACACTGTTGATTAGAAAGTTAGCCGTCGAATGGCTTCTCCCCACATATTTTGTGGTAAACCGGACTCAATTAATAATGCATTCATCATTTCTTTCAATGTCCGATTTTTCCTCTCGCAATCCCATTTGATTGAGGAGCATAAGGAGTGTAGTCGGTGTATAATACCGATTCTATACGAGAATTCTTGAAGGGACCATCAAATTCTCCCCCACGATCACTCCTTACTATTTTAATTTTCTTGTTAAGTTGATTTTCAACTTCGGTTTTATATTTTTTAAAAGCTATAATAGCCTTATCTTTACTATTAAGCAAATACACATAACAATATCTACGCAATCATCAATAAATGTAATAAAATATTTCTTATTACCCCTAGATGGTACAGATTTCATATCACATATATCGGTATGTATTAAATCTAACAACTCGGTTGATCTTTCAACGAGAAGAAAAAGGCAACTTAGAAAATTTTGATTCAATGCATACTTGACATTTATCTTTATTTGAACAATCAACTTTAGGCAATAATTCTAAATGAATTAAATTTTTAATTGATTTATAATTAACATGTCCTAATCTTTGATGCCATAAATTAGAAGACTCAAGCATATAGATAGAACCAATATTATTATTAATAGCACCGTTATTGGTGACGGTCATTACATTAACTTTGAAAAGGCCTTCACTAAGGTAACCTTTTCCAACATACATATCATTCCTAGAGAGTATAAACTTATCGAAACAAATACAAGCTTAAAACCATTCTTGCTTAAGAGGGATCCGGATATCGATTCTTGCGAATTTCGTGCACATGAAGCACATCCTTAAGTGTCACGACTTTTCCGTAAGTCATCTTCAAGACGACTTTCCCTAACCTTCAACCTTTGAAGCGGAAGAATTTCCCATATAAAGTTGTTCATCTTGCTTCGCAGAGTGTAAGAAGAAAACATCCATTTGTTTGCACATATATGCCTGGTGGCACCGGTGTCCACCCACCACTCCTTGGTATTTCCAACCAAGTCGCATTGCATTACAACTACTTTTGAAAGACTCATCATCCATCATATCAGTGGTATTGTCAACCATGTTGGCTTAGGTGTTCTTCTTCTTGAAATTCTTTGGCTTCTTGCACTCCTTAGCACGGTGACCAGGGTCTTCCCGCAATTATAACACTTGCCTTTGAATTTCGGCCTTTGCTAGGGCCTTTGTTATGGCCTTGTTTAAATGATCCCTCATTAGAGCGTTTGCGTTTCTTGGGCTTCGGACCATCTTCCACAATGTTAGCCTTCGAAACTATAGGGTTCTTTGCCAAGTTTCTTTTCGAAACCTTGTTGTTTTCTTCTATTCTCGTCTTACGATCAAATCTTCAAGTGACATCTTCTTACGCTTGTGCTTGAGGTAATTCTTGAAGTCTTTCCAAGACGGTGGCAATTTTTCAATAAATGCAGCAACTTGGAAAGACTCGCTAAGAGACATCCCTTCGGCATGAATCTCATGCACAACCAATTGAAGTTCTTCAACTTGACTCACCATAGATTTAGAATCAAGCATCTTGAAGTCCAAAAATCTGCCAACAATGAATTTCTTCAAACCAAAGATCTTGAGTTTTTGTACTTCTTGTCCAGACTCTCCCATAATGCTTTAGTTGTATCCAAAGCACTATATACAAGATACGAGTGTGTTGTCTAGACCATTGAGAATGTAGTTTCTACAAAGGAAATCGAATGCTTCCAAGCATCTATCGCAAAGAACCTTTTCCTTGTCACTGTTGTCCTTCTTCCAATTTTAGAGCATCCTCGGTGAGAAACCGTGCAAGTTCAATGTGGTTAAATAGAAAAACATTTTTCGTTGCCATCTTTTAAAATCATTGCCATTGAACTTTTCTCGGTTTTTCACCATGCATTGGAACGGGACCACTTGGGTTAATCGATTGGTACTTGCACTTGCCATTTCGTTGTTAAAACGAAATTCTAATTAATCACATAGATTAATTCACTAACAGTATAATAATAATATTAACAAAAACCAATCACAGATTCAATTCAATACTACTACCAACGTATGAAATCAGCAATCAAGTAACTTAACATAAACTGATTTCAATAAACAAAAATTGTCTTAAGATTGTTGTTTCTAGTATATTGAGTAGGTAGAAATTGAATATAAAGTACACAGTATATCAAAACAAGAATCTGTATTTATTAAATAGAGCATACAGGAACATTCACTTAGTCCGTATAAAATAAAAAAGTCAGAAACGAACTCACAAGGCCGATATGGAATGGAAAAATGCAGAAATCCGGGCCCAACTTTCGTTGTGTCCTTAAGACAATTTTGCTCCTCAATACGGATCCGAAGGTTTTTCGAGAAATTGCCTCCCAGGATAGAGCGGATTATTCGTCTCGTAAAGATGGCTGTCATGTCAAGCCCAAGCGAAGCCAATGAGTCGCTTTTAACGCACGAGTGTTTATACGGAATGCGGAGAGAGAGTATGCGAGAGAAATTGTGTGTCTAAACCGTGACTAGGCGCCCTATTTATAGACTCGAAAGAACACGATCGGATGGACAAGTCTCGGCATTGCGAACTGGTGCGTTGTGCAAACAGACGCGCGTAACGGAACGAACAGAGGCAACCCGTCTCGTCCACAATTGGTGCGTCTTGACGAACACTCACACAGAACAAAGCGAACGAAGGCGACCCGCGATCTCACTGTTCACGGCGGACGATCCGAACGGATTGCAAAAACGCAGCCTTGCAAAAACGCAAATTTGGTTGGAAAAGTCGGAGAGGCACAACGGGAATATCTAAACGTTCGAAAATTCAAAAAAATTATTTAATAAAAAATTATTTTTAATCCGAAAAATAATTTCACACGCGCGGACAGACTGAGACAGACCCAGAAAGCGCACGCCGCGACGAACCGAACCGAACCGAACCGAGCCGAGCCAGACGGACGGACAGCCTTGCAGGCGTGTGGTGGACCAAGGGTCACCTAAGTCCTCACCCTTCCACAAAAGTGGGTTGGCCCAAGGGCCCAATTAGTAGGAGCCAAGTTGGGGCTTATATACCCTCCAACTTCTCTCCAACTAAGCAATGTGGGACTATTCTCTCACATACATTCCTTCTTCCTTTTTCCTCTTCTTTTCCATCCTTCTTCTTATTCATAACCCATGGGATTTTATCCAAAAAATTCCAACAAATATATTTTAGGTCAAATGGCTTTCAAAACGGGTACTCTCGGTTGTTTCTGTTTAGATTATGAAATTATGACTTTAATGTGACATTCAAAATGAAATATATAATGCTTATCTTAAGAACATACTAGTTAAACTTGAGGGGTTGCGGATAATGAATTCCAACAATTATGAGTGAAATATGAGTAGAGGGGAATAATTCTAATATGGATTTGGAAGTCATCATTATTCACTGAATTCATCTAGTTTGTTGTGTTAGTATCTGTTTGGATTAGCAATAAAAACTATTTTTCTAACGTGATTTATGATTTAAGGAGGTAAATATGAGAGATGAGTTTTATCTCAATTGGTATAAACATGTTTTTTGAACACAAGCTTAAACAACCTCTAAGTGGTTGAATTTTTTTTTTATTTTTTATTTGCATAACAAAGGCAAGCCGTAGCTTGAAATGATAAGGTAGGGGCTAGACCGTGAAGATCTAATCCCAGATACATCACAAAAGGTACAATACTAAGACCGGCAGACCAATTGGTCCCTTAAAACCATATCACGGCACCCCGCGGGAACAGTTGGAATAAGAATCGCATCCGCATCAGCCGGAGCACTATGTCCTTGCTTAGCCAAATAATCAGCACATGCAATATTGTTCCTTGAGGTATGAAATAACTTCATGTCCCAATCCCGGAAGAGGAGATCTCTGATGTTACCAATGATGTCCCTGAGTGGATGATCAGCATACGCACCGTCTCTCATGAGAATATTAATCGCGTCCAGGGAATCCGAATAGAGCAGGATCTGCTGAAGCCCCAACCTGTGAACAAATGTTAGCCCCATCTCAATGGCATAAAGTTCCGCCTCGATAACCGTCTGTAGACCTAGGGCCTTGTAGAATCCCATCAGCCAATTTCCTCGGGAATCTCTGATTACTCCACCGCATGCCGCTTGAGATTGTTGTCGAACCGATCCGTCAACGTCTATGCGGACCACGTTCCCTGTAGGAAGAGTCCAAGAGTTTTCCTCATTCCTGTGAAGTTGGAAAATTTGATGAGTTAAATTATAATTAACACTACTTTCCATCAGTAAATAATTGCACAAGTGAATCAACTCCCTGGTATGTATGGTTTCACCTTGGAATAGGGATTTGCATCTAGAACTCCAGAGGATCCAACATCCCAAGCTAAAAATTCTCGACCAAGGGAAATTCTGAAACTTCCCCTTCCTGGCTTGTGCTTGATGTTCCAATTAAGCCAACCCTGCAAGTTGCCTGCAAAAAACTGGGAAGCATAGTTAGTTTTTAAAATTTCTTTCCAAAAGTTTCTCGCCCTATCGCAATCCCTGATCACATGAAGTACACTCTCTTCACTGTTGCACTGAAAAGGGCAGAGATTATTATTTGTAAGACCAATCCTGGCTCTCAGTGAATTAGTGGCAAGTCTTTCATGGCCAACCTGCCACATAAAAAACTTAACTTTTTCCGGAACTTGCCATTTCCACATGAGAGACTAGAAATGATTGCTATTATCTCCTCCTCGGTCCGACAGATATTGATAAGCCGATTTAACCGAGAATCCTCCATCCTTCGCAGGTCTCCAAGTAAAGCAGTTAGGGGAGTTATTACTCGGTGGGTGCATCCTGGAAATAGTATGAATGACATCAAAAGGAAGAATTCCTTGCCACCTACTAGTGTCCCACCGGCCATTCATCAATATCTGATCCCTCACAGATTCATCTTCATTAATTATGGCAGGATTATTGACAAAGGTTATAAGAGGCCGTTCCAAGGGGAGCCAAAGATCACGCCAAAACTTGGTGTCAATCCCATTGCTAACCTTTCTCCCAACTCCACCTATGAACTTGTCCCAAACCTCTACAATGGCTTTCCAAGCCGAAGACGAGCTCCTTTTCTTTGAAACTTTAGGCACAGATGAGCTTCCACAATTATACTTGGCCCTTATGCATTGAACCCACAACGCCTATCTTTTAGTCAGGAGGCTCCAACAGAGTTTCATAATGAACGCCCTGTTCTGGCGTCTAAGGTTTTTAAATCCAAGGCCCCCTGCTTCTTTGCTTGGTTAATTTTATCCCAAGCAATAAGGTGCATTTTCTTAGCATCCACATCCTACGACCAAAGAAATTTCCTTGATAACTTATCAATTTCATTACTAGTGCAAATGGGCAGGAGAGTTGATTGCATATAGTACTGGGTAAAGATGACAACACAGATTTAATCAAAACCGAGCGACCAGTGATAGTGAGAAATTTGCTTTTCCACATAGATAATTTAGCTCGGGCCTTTTGCACAATTGGATGATACGTGGCCTTTGTGATTCTTTTATGAATGATCGGCACTCCCAAATATTTCCTTAAAATCTGACGTGATACCAATTCCAAGCATATGACTAAGATTAAGCGCCCTATTAAAATTGACACTTGCCGAGAAAAACATCTTAGATTTGTTCAAACTAATTCTGTGACCAGAGACCTCACAAAAGATTCGCATGACCTCGCGAATCTTAGTCATCTGGCTAGACGACGCTTCTGCAAAGAGAATAAGATCATCGACGAAAAAAAGATGGGATATGTGGGGGCTTCCTCTTTTGAACACAAATGGCTTCCACCGGTGAGCCTGACATTCAGCTCTAATAAGGTGGCCCAGACACTCCATGCACAGAACAAAAATATACAGGCTTAAAGGATCCTCTTGTCTAACACCTCTGGTAGGGGTGAAACTTGGAGTTTCATCCCCATTCCATAGGATAGACATCGAGGCCGTTGATATGCAAGCCATAACTAGATCAATAAAATTTCTTTCCAGATTCAAACATGTAAGCGTATTTTCAATAAATCCCCAATCAAGCCTGTCGTAAGCTTTCTCCATGTCAATCTTAACAGCAACAAATCCCTTCTTTCTCCCCTTCATCCTCATAAAGTGAATGACTTCCTGGGCAATAAGGATGTTATCACATGTGGATCTATCGGCAATAAAACTACTTTGCTCAGGGCCTATAAGATGCCCCATAATGCCTCTGAGTCTATTCACCAACACCTTTGTAATGATCTTAAAGCTTACATTGCACAAGGATATGGGTCGAAACTCACGAAGCGAAGAGGGGTTATCAGTCTTAGGTATGAGAACAATCTTGGACTTGTTGATGGTGGCCATTCTGGAGGGGTTATCAAAGCATTCTTCAATAAATTGGCAGATCTTATCCCCCACTACATTCCACTGGTTTTGAAAAAAGTGAGCATTAAGTCCATCTGGCCCAGGCGCTTTGAAAGCACCCATAGCAAAAGTAACATTTTTAATTTCCACTCTAGTGACTCTAGATGATATCATGCGCAAATCATAAGCCTCAATGAAGGGAAAATTCGAGCACAACTCCCCAGGGTTTCTAACAGAGGCATCTCGAGTATAAAGGTTAAGAAAGAACTCATGGGCCATCTTTTTTGCAATGTCATGATCCTCAACCCATTGTCCCTTCTCACTGAGGATGGCTCCGACTCTATTCTTCCTCCTTTTGATCATGGTAGAAGCATGAAAGAATCTTGTATTTCTATCGCCCCCTGCAACCATTTACTTCTCGATTTCTGGAACCAGGTGAGCTCCTCTTGAGTAGCAACTTTATGGTACTCCTCCCAAAGTCTTTTTTCAAGTTTGAACAAACCAGTCTGAAGGTTCATCTTCCTGGCTCTATCAATCCCCTCCAGACGACAAATCAACTCTTTTCTCTTTTTTGTAAAATTACCAATTCTGTTGTCGTTCCATACTGAAGCAGAGGTTTGAAATTTATCGAAACCCTGAAGCCAATTTTTCTCATGCCAAGCTTCCTTGGTTATATCCTTGAAGTCGTTCTCCAGGGTCTACGCAACCTGATAAGCAAATGTTTTTTGACTGCTCCTCCTCCGAGCTGAAGAAATAACATTGACCACCACCACCCTATGTCTAAGTGGTTGATTTTGAAATATGGGAGATGGCAAGCAATTAGGAAAAGCATTGAATTCCATGTAATCCTAGCAATTTAATGCCCCATTGCATGAAATGGATGTAATCAAGCCAATTTCGTAGGATTACATTCCTTGAGAGTTCGATCTGCTGTAACATACAAGAGGATGTACGTAGAACAGGGACTTTTTTTCTGCAAAAAAATTCATTTGTACTCACTTAATTCCTATATACCAAAGCGAGGCATTAGTGCATTTTCGTGAAAATTAGTTTCTCAAGGCAGGTTTAAATAATTTGGAGAAAGAAATAAAAAAAAAAAATTACATTACGTTTTTATACATGGGTTGCGTGAAATGGAAGAATTACCGTATAATTTCACACAAGCAATCTAATTAACCTGATAATATATGATAATTCTTTCAATATAATATACCTTTTCAATTCCTATAACATATGTTAAAAATTTCCTATGTAAAACTAATTTATTAATTTGAGTAAATTAAGAATATTAGTCATCTTTCCCAATTTAATCCCTCCGATAGCATGTCCATTGAACTACTGGGAGGCTTATAAGTGTCTATGCACATAAATGGAGACAACATTCCTCTCATATATTTACCTCGTATTTTGCAAATCACGATTGAAAACCGCTTTTGAACACTTCAATCGCTGTTCCAAACAAGTTCAAACCATTTTTATTGTAGAATAAAAATTGATAAATAATCTCTCTAATTCTTATTATAAACCACCAAGTAACAAGTGTATTTAATCCTTTTTATAAGACATTTGTTTATTTTCAGAGTGCATTCAATATTTTTTTTTGCATATATGGCCATAATTAATAAGGTAATGGGTGAGAGTAGTAACTAATATAATATTAGAGTTTAGTGCAATTAATAAGGGTAATATTGAAAATAACTTAAATTTTAGAACAAATTTAACGACTTTAAATGTTTTTATTGTTTTGTTAGAATTGTTAGTTGGTGTTTTATAATGAGGGCCAGAGGAAATATGTCAAACTGATTTTTTATTTATTGAGAATGTGTATAGGAGTACCACTCTGGTTTTATTTATAAGTTTATTTTGACCAAATCTTTCATACTCCCTCTAGTCTTTATTATAAGAGACGAACTAATAATTTTCACAAACTAAGAAAAACCGTTAAGTCAATAAAGTTGTCTTAGAATTACATAATTTACAATATTACCCCTACTAATTACACTAAACTCTAATATTATATTAATTATTACTCTCACCCTCTACCTTTATTAATTTTGGGCATACATGAAAAAAGATAATTAATGCTCCTTGGGAACAAGCAAGTGCCTTATAAAAAGGACCAAATAAACTTGTTAGTTGGTGTTTTATAATAAGGACCAGAGGGAGTATCAAGGAGAGATAGTTAACTCAATGATTATGGGGTAAATTTTCAACTTTGCCTCACTTATGATTGAGTTTTTTAACTGTTTCTTCTCTCTTTATTTTTATAAGTATAATTAATATAGGTAAAATTATCACAATCTCATTTATTACATGAAACTGAACTCATAAATAGGACTTAATTTTTTTTTTTGTCAATTTATAAATAGAATAAAAGTGGTCATGGTATAGTTCTTGATTTTCTTAATCTAAACTCAGGCTAGCGAACTCATTCATGGGTTGTGTAATTGATGGCGGCTTCGGAATATGGGCACCCCCTTATGGGTTGTTTACTGGTTCTTGTTATTATCCATGAATAGGAACCGTTTGGTAAGTAGTGAAATTAACAAGGACCCGTGAATGACGTGGACATTGTAACGTGATTGCATGTGGTTGAGATGGTTGTGCATGTGGTCGAGATGGTTGTCGGTCAGACATTGGATGATTTTAAAGATTCCATTCCATGTTAGGATTAGAGCCGGGAAATCGGGGGCCGTTTGCTTTTTTAGCCCTAGGCCGTAGGCTTAAAAAATCAGTCAAAATTTTGAATTAGGCCTCAGAGGGCCGCCCCCGCAGTGGCTTCGGGCCACGCCCAGTTAGGCACGCTTCACGAAGATTTTTTTTTTTTTTTTTTTTTTAAAATTAATTACTTGGCCTTTATCTATGTATTTTATATGTTATAGAGTTATTTATCCATCTAAGACAACTACATAAATATATAATAACTATACTCCGAAGGTGACAATTGACAAATATAGTTGTATGCTTCTTATATTTTATGTAAGTCATTTAATCTTGTTTAGTTTAACGCTTCTTATGTTTTATGTGAGTCAATTGTATTAAATGGTTTGTTTTTTTGTTATGAATTAATGAATGTGTTTATTTGTTGGATGATTTGTATTGTTTAGATATTAATGTTAATAATATTTATTTGATAGATTAGAATTTTAATGGTTGCAATTTAATAATTATATTTCTCTGGAAAAAACCGAAAGAAAAATAGTTAAAATTTGGAATATTAATTTTCAGCCCTGTAGGATCGCCCTACAGCCCTGGACTATCGGGTCTTAAAAAAACAGACATTTTCGTTCTTCCAGGGCCCGGAGGGCCATTACCGATTCCCAAACTCTAGTTAGGATATGGGCACAGCACTTCCAAATTAGAACGAATGCTAGTCACGCAATTACTTCCAAATTTAAAATTAAAACCCAATATTAATGATACAATGGAGATTTAATTTCAGATAAAATTTAAAAAAATCTTCGATAAAATTTTGGTTTAATTGCACTGAATATGTTTCAACCCAAAATAAACGGGACCTTGTACAAGTTGTATAATATTACTTTCAGTTTTAAATATAGGATAAAGTTTATAGTATAAATTATATTATTAACTTTGTTCTATATTTAACCGGATATAGTAATAGTTAAAAGCTGATAATGAATCTCTTAAAATCTTAAGTTTATTCAAATAGTTCCTTTTCTATTAAAAGTTTTGGTGAAACAACTATAGAGATCAAAAGTCCTATCTTTAAAAAATTATCGTGCAGAATAATTTTTTTGGATATATAAAACCCCCTAAACTTTGAGTCGGTTGCATATATCCCACAACATTTTGGGTTTAAATTTAACCCCTTAGCTCTTATTTTTTTTATTATTATTAACCCCTTGTCGTTCCGTGATTGCTATATTTTGAAGGGAGATTGTCATATTAGATTAATAAATGACACGTGAAGTCTAATGTAAATTATTAAATTTATAAAATCCCTTAATTAAACTTTAATCAGTTACAAATAACTCCAAACATTTTAAAATTTAGATTTAACTCCCTTAAAATTTTGATTTATTATATTAAAACCCATGCCGCTACTTTTATCATTTTAATAAATTTATTAAGATTTTTATTATCATTTGTCAATTAAAATAACTATTTATGTGTACTATAATAATATTTGAAAAATCAACGTTGAACCTTTGATTCAAGAAAAAATATGCATTACTACTAAATAATTAATGAGGGCGAATGTTATCCTCTAACACAAATGTAATATTTAAACTGTCCATGCTCAATTATACCACAAAAATAAGTAAATGTTATACAAAGATGATATTTTTATTTTTAAATTTTTCAAATATTATTCTTCTAGTCTTTGACATACAAAAAGGCTATTTTAATGGACATATGATAGTAAGAATTTTAAGAAATTTATTAAAATGATAAAAGTAACTACATTGGTTAATATTATAAATAAAAAATTTAAGGGAGTTAAATTTAAATTGTGAAATGTCAAGGATGTTCTTTGTAATTGATCAAAGTTCCTAAGATTATTTGTAACTAATCAAAATTCAGGGGATATTTATGAAATTAGTAATTTATATAAGATGCCACATGTCATATGCTTATTTGACGTGGCAATTTCAGTTAACAAAATAACAGTTAGTTGACGCCTAACGGCAGTAGGTTAAGAAGATAAAAATAAAATGTCAGGAGGTTAAAATTAAACTTTGAAATATCGGGGTTATGTGCAAAATGTGCCCAAAATTAATGAGGACTTTATATAATTTAGCCTTTTGTTTTCATGCAAAGATGCCACCTATCATATGCTTATTTGATGTGGCAATTTCAAGTAATAGAATAAGAGTCAGTTAACAACAGTAAGTTACAAAAATAAAATGCCAGGGGTTAAATTTAAACTTTAAAATATCAAGGGTTATATGCAATTGAACCAAAATTAATGAGGGTTTTATATAATTTTGCCCTTTGTTTTCGTACAAAGATTTTGGTTTGATTTGGTACGGTTAAAGTTTAGTTTAATTTTTATACTTTAGAACAAATATTGGGTGTTTTTCTGACATAAACAATTGAAAAATGGGGAGTGCAAATGGTTTTTTTGGTTTGGTGTTCAGTTAAAACCGAAATAACCAAACACTAAATTACATGTTTTTCAACATCAAACTGAAATTGAGGTGACTGAAAAAACAGAACTGGATTTATTTCGGTTTAGTTTTTCGATTACTTTGATGCTTGGGCTGTTTTGTTTTAAGCCAATTGAATATGAGAATACCTGAAGTTTGAACAATTAAGAAACCATAAAATAAGTCTGAATTAAACATTATATGGTCTAAAATAACTACATCTAGTCATCAACTCAACAGAAGCAACAATAATTCTATGTGTACATTGAGGTACATAAAAAAAAAAACATCAACTAGAAATTTTGATTCCATATGTAGTCACAGAGCTACATCAAAAACAACTACGCTCTAAACCATCACCAAATCCAGCCTTTACATGATCCAAAACAAGAAAAATATTGAAATCAAGATAATATTTATTTTCCTCCCTAACTTTCTAAGTGCAACCTGCAATTAAAACAAAAAAAAAAATCAAATAAAATATTACAATAATACAAATATATTGAAAAATTACTTGCAAATTTTGTGAAAGACCAAACTTTCTATGAAAATAAGGAAAGATGAACAAAAATTTCTATGAAAATAACATTAGAAGACCAAATATTTCAGAAGAAGAAAGAAAGCAAGCTTTGTTTATAACTAAAATAAAGTTCCAAAAGAAGTTAAGAGATTCACTCAAGTGAGAGACGTGGTGAGATCGATGGCTAAAGAGGAGTGAAGGCGGTGGCGGTTGCGGATGGCTAATCAACAATGTAGCAAAGTGAGGAGGCAAGACTTGAGAAGTTGAGATTGGCGGGGCATAGAGGAGGAAGACGAAGAAAGTGAAATTGAACGTGATTAGGGTTCTCACTTTGAGTAGGAAGTGAAAAGGGCAAAATTAGTCAACAAGGTTTTTGTTTTTGTTTTGTTTTTAGTAGTCAACAAGGTTAGACGTACGTGAAAGTGGCTAGGCCAAAGTAGCATTTTATTTTTTTAATAAACAAAGATCGAATAGTTGAAAGCCCGAAATGCATAAAAAAAAAAAAAAAAGAAAAAGAAGAAGAGGCAATATATGAAACCACAACATTTAGCTTTAATTTTTTGTTATAACTGAATTAATCTTTACACAATCGAACACCGAAGTAAGCTTATCTTAAAATCGAGCCGAAATTGAATAACTGAAATGAGTTTGGTCGGGTCTGGGGTTCGGTCGTGATTCACCCCTGATTGAAATATCATCGAAGCATGAGGCTTGTAAATTATGGTACTGACCTTCCTAATCACAAGGCATGGATCATAGATGTAGCGAGTTAACTCGACATTGACAAAGGAACAAAGTGATTATTTCCAGGAGAAATGGATGTAGCATTGGGATATCAATTCAAAACGGAGCTGATGGAACGCTCCCCTGAATAACAAATGCCTTTTTCCAAAATTGATGCCGCAGGGAGAAATATATTTTTATCTTGGAAAATCCTTTTCTAATGATTTTTAAAGTTTTGTCATACTTAAGAAATGATCAATTTTAAAAATGTTGTAAGAAATGAAATGGTACAATTTTTTTTTTTTTTTTTTTTTTGGATCTTGGGTGTAGATCCGCCCTTTATGAGTTGGACTATTTGATCAGGAAACAAGTAGCCTTAATAAATAAGAAACAAATCTCGTACAAAAAAAGAAAAAAATCAAAATTAATTTTGGATTTGTTAATTGAAAAAAAATTACTGCATATTAGAAAATTGGCTAAAGTATACATTTGGTCTTTTATGTTTACCTGGTATCATTTTAGTTCTTTAAGTTTTTAAATTACATGTTTGGTCCCTTAATGTTAATACCCCGTTACTCCGACTTAACGAAAAATATTGACTCAACAATTTTAAGCACAATTATGCAATTAAATGCTAACCAAGCATACTTATATGTTAGTATTTTAATACATTAATAGTTTCATCGGTTTGAGCGGTTTTAGCTCGGTTTGACCCATCACCCTTGACCCAGTACCCCAACCAGTCTAATGACCCGTCCAGGTTTTAGAACCTTGGTTTTTAATTCTCAGGTCTTTTAAATCATTTTATTTGTTTTGTAAATATCGTTATTTCTTTTGTAAAAGACCAAAATATTTTTAGTTATATAGGTTCTTTCAAATCCCTTTATTTATTTTGTAAATGCCCTTATTTATCTTATAAATACCCTTTTGAAAAAGATAAAATACGGGCATATTTGTCTTTTCACCTATAAAAATTAATTTCATTTTAACCTATGGGAGGGTAAAATTAAATTACGGTATGTGTTATTTAGTTTATTAAATTTAATTAGGAACTAACAAAATGAAAATACGGTGTCGGTGTAAAAGAGATATATTGTTTAATTTATTAGATTTAATTAGGAACTAACTAAATAAAAATATGGTTAGATGTCTTCTCTTAACTATCGAAATTCTAGGCTATATACTAGGAAATAGCTATAAATATAGGATAAAATCATTTATATATCTATATAAGAGATATATTGTTTAATTTATAAAATTTAATTAGGAACTGGTTTTGTTTTTTTATTAAATGAAATACGATATGTGCAAAAAAAAAAAAGATATATTATTTAATTTATTAAATTTGTTTATTTTGAGTTATAACCAAGGTTATTAAAACCGAACCGGTCACTAAACCGGTTGAGGTACCGGGTCAAGGGTTAGTGGGTCGGAGCAGTCAAACCGGCTCAAAGGTGAGAAAATAAAAATTTTAGTTATTAGTAAGAAATTTATATAAACAATATTTTATTTTAATTACTATTATTAAATAACCATTGAATAAAACGGGGTGATTGATCAGTGAAGTGTCTTTTCGCTTCTCCTACAAGGCCAGTGTCACCGCATTTTAGTGAAAAATCATAAAAAGTAGTGAAAAATGAATCGAGCGTCACACCCGCAGAGGGAGGTCAGTGAGGCTATTTCTTCTTCTTCTCCATATTCATTTTAAACCTTTCGTAATGACGAGGACAAACCCGGACGCGTGGGGGCCGTGAGCTCCGTTTTCACTTCTCTCTGTCTCTCTTTCTCGCGTTTAGCCGTGGCCGTAAACGTCGTCCGATCGAGCTTGAATCCTTCACCGGATCGACTTCTACCTCGTTTTCTCGCTCCTCAGTCTGTCATCGCCGTTCTCCTCTTTTGGTATTATCTCCTCACCGGATTTGTTCACTCCGGGCCTGTTTTCACTGGATCTGTTATTGTCGGATTTATTTCTCTTCGGCGTTGTTTCTCTCCGTCTCACTCTCTTTCTGGCTGTGTAAATGTCTTCACAATCGACTTTTTTTTAGGAGACTCTGACCCGGTTTCCTACGACGAACGGACCGGTGTCACACCGGTTTCGTTTCGGTTCCGGTCGGGAATCCGGCCGGGTCGATCGGTTTTGATAACCATGGTTATAACGACTGGTTTTTTTAAAACCAGTCGTTGAGTTATAACGACCAGTTTTTCAAAATCAGTCGTTAATTTTTTTAGATATTTCAGCTTCAATCTCGCGCCTTCAACTTTGCAGGCGACAATGGAGGTTGTCGGCGACTAAGGTGAAGGGAGTGAAAGATGTGTCTGAGCTCTCATTTCTGGTTCTGCTGCACTGTAATCTTTTTTTTGGAAATTATGCCCCAGGGGCAAGTCATTGTACTTTAAACATTAATGTTATTTAAAGTAATTCTCCATTTAGTTATTATTTCATTTGCATGTTTATTATGATAACTATATTCATGGACGTATCATAGAGATTGTCCTAAATGTCCCTGGTCATCTATGTGGGAGTAAAGATGAAGTAAGACTAGTATGACTTCGATGAGGTATGGAGATGCGCATCAAAGTCATAGATACTTGTAAGAGTACAAGATGCTAGACCGACCCACTATGAGAAAGCTGCATAGATTAAGTCATAAACTTATCTCATGTATAACCGCGTCACAATGCCATTTGACCTGAGATCATCATGGATTCCTACATGAGTTTCGCTGATCTTTGACCTAGTCAAAAGTCACCTTTGACCGGGTGATGGTAAAGGCTTCGATCAGGATTAGTGGTCTTCATGTAGAGGAATGTGAATGGTCAAGATGGAATTTGTCCTTCACATTTGTAGAGAGATAATATTGAGCCCCTCAATGGGTGAGTCTGAGAAATGTATGACCCTACTACTATGGAAATGAGTTTCCATTTCAATTGTTAGACTACTTAAGAATCGAGAAAGTAATGACCAAGAACAAAAGGATGACACTATCCATACTTTATCCTTGACCAAATCATCATGTGACAAAAGGGACGTGACATGGTTGTATCGTATCAACGATCCTCATATGAGCCGGGTAGTCGCAATGTCTTGCTAGAGGCCGCTTGTGACTTGTGGGTCGGTGAAGATTGGCCACCGCCAATCTTATGTGGGCTTACAGGGTTACACACAAGAATAGCCCAACACGAGCAATAATGTCCAGATTCATTGAATCTTAAAATATGTCTAAGATTTAATGAATATAACGTTTAATCTAGGAAGGATATATATATATATATAAATATATATATTATATTAATTTGAAATTAAATAATAATAATAATATTATGTAGTATTTTTTATATTTAATTTATTTGATAAATTAAATAATTATAACAAATAGAGATATAATATCTTAAATTTAATTTTTGAAAAAAGATATTGTATCTTAGATTTAATTTAAATTGAGATATAGTAAGTCGATTTAATTAAATAGATAGATATCATATCTTATTTTTAATTTATAAAGATAAATTAAATCACCCGGCTTTTAATTTAGATTAAATAAATAGATTAGATTTGTTAGATAGATTTAATTAATATATTATTTTAATCCAAATTCAAATTTCAAAATTAATAAGGATTAGTTTTGAATATATAATATGTCTATTAAGTTTTGAAAAACCCATGAGACAATTCTGAAAGACGTATTAGAAAAGCCGCGAAAGAAAACCTAAAGAAAAAACGTGAGACCTCGCGACGCACATGAGTTCGCAAAGGTATGGTTCCTAACGAACCCGATTTAAACACTGTTGATAGATCTTCGTATCAAATTCGTAAATTTTTAATGGATGAAATTCCAACATCTTTCTCAAGTTTATGAAGAGCGGAGGAAGAAGGAGAGGATCTTCCTTTTTCTTTTTTAATCCTAGGGATTAACGTCATTTCACTTTACATTCATATGTTACAAAAAGTCCTAGAACCTTTTTTGACATATGAATTATATTTGGGCCCTCTGACATGGATTCTCCCTGATATTTTTGTTTTCCTCAGTTTTCACTTTCAGACTCTTCTCTCTCTGTACTTTACGTTTTCGTCTATTTCTTGCTGCTCTGCGTATCAATTCTTCCGCATAAGCTTCTCTGGTTCTTGGCGAGATTTTCAGCTCGCCATCGTATCATGGATCTTCAAGGTTTCTTGATATACTATGTACTGAATTTTATTTGCGGCATCTTATTCGTGTATTTAGTAATTTGCATTGGGTCTTCATTCTGTGTTTAGTTTCTGAGGGAAGTTTTGGTGAGAGGGGGGATTAATTTCTGAACCATGTATTTTAGTTAATAACCCTTATGAGTCTCCAATCGAAGCCATGCTTCGGAGGGATCGACCCAACTGTTCGGCTGCATGCCATTGATTTCTGGTCGTTAGGTTCCCTTTCCGAAAATTAAAATTCTCTTCATTAAAAGCTTGATTCCACAACTGCCAGTCTTCCCAAGTTAACGTTTGGCAAAAGTTTACCATCTTTCTGTTTTCTTGATGTGACACTTTTGTAGGCGGAGCCACGTTGAGGAATTGGGCCCGCACGTGCAGATGTAAACTTTCACGTTTTTAAAAAAATATTATATATATATATATGGGAAAAGTATTTTCCGTTGGAGATAAAGTTATCTCCAAATTAACCTAAAACTACGTCGTTTTGAATTAATGAAGGAGACATCTGTAATTTTAGGTGAATTAATGAAGGGTGTTTCCGTAATTTTGTATCCTTCATTAATTCACCTAAAATTACAAACACACCCTTCATTAATTCAAAACGACGTAGCTTTTTAAAGGCCATTTGGAGCCGGAGAAATCTTTTACCATATATATATATATATATATATATATTTCTTTTTTTTAATTAATGAAAAAAAGGCAAAATTTTAACCTAAATCTCTCTCGGTCTCTTGTCTAGTAGTAGCCCGTCTGCTCTCTTCTTCGTCTACCACGGTTCCTTCCTCCAAGTCCAACTCTGGTTCTTCATCCACCTCTATTCCTTCCTCCAACTCCGGCGATCTTCTTTTTCCCATTATCAATGGTGGTAGCGGCGAGAGACAGAGTTGCGGATTGAAAGAGGAGTGCTGCGATTTCGAATCGAGCGAGACCTTCGAGCGTAAATCATTCCCAATCCACTGTAAGATTTAGGATCTTTCACAGTGCTTTTATTCTCGTCTTTTTCCCTTCTTGTATATATTTGGATGTATCTTATTTTTTAGATCAATGAGAAATGCAAATTTCCCAATCCACTGCAAGATTTGGGATCTTTCACAGTACGCAAATCATTCCTTCCAGCGCCTTGAACCTTCAACTCATCATAATTCTCATGGCATTGGTCCTTGGAACAAAAATAATTCTGACATTTCTTTTCTTCCCTCTTCTATTTTCCTTTTTGGTTTTTCAGGTCCTGATATTGCATATCAGAGCATCTACTGTAGGAGAAGGTGCCGATTCTTGCTCAGCTACAAGGAGAACTTACTTGCTCTAAGGTTACCAATTCTTGCCTCATCATAAGAACTTACTTGCTCTATTTTATTTCTTTAATGGGAGTTTTACTGGACATTCGTTATCCCATTCGTTTAACAACCCAGATTACCATTGCTTATCTTGATTTCTTTACCTTGATAAACTCATCCAGAGAGAACAATTTTTCTGCACAAGTTGTGAACGTATTATATGAAAATTTTCATATGAGCTGATGGCTTTATCTGTAATATGTTAGATGCCAATGTAGATTATTAAATGTAGAGCGTAAACTTATGAGGTTCTGATTGATTAGAAGAATCACAAATAAACTGATTACTTTACATGTATCTGCATTAATATTTTAAATTGAGTCGTCAGTTTTCAAATTGATGTCTTATTGATTCTATTTTGACTTGAATTTTGTTCAATACTGTGTGCCTAAATTTGAAACTTATCCGTACGAAGTTATGTTTATGATAGTGTAGAGTTGTAATGCATTTGTGTTCTCATTGTGTGCCTAAATTTGAAACTCATCCGTACGAAGTTATGTTTATGATAGTGTAGAGTTGTAATGCATTTGTGTTCTCATTGTTTTCCTTCCTCCTTTATGTAGGTGTTTGGTGTTGAACCTATTGAAAGTGCCGTGCTCTCTGGTGGACAGCCTGGTGAGTTATAGTATTTGTTATGCTCTTTTGCTCCTTCGTTGATATTTGACTTTTTAATATCCTATTACATATGACAAACCATAATAATTTTTTCTTGTATGTTGCTTTAGAATTTGATTGTGTAACATTTGGGTATCTGTATGCCATGGGATTAGAGTATATTGTTGTGTTTAAATTGATTTCTTCGGAAATACTTTTCAATTGAACCCTATTTCTGGTCCTAAACTTTACGAAGGAGTGGGTTGCCTTTTATCCTCCTTAAAAATTTTTTTTTTTTTGGGGGGGGGTATGCCGCCTCTGAACCCCTGAATTCCACCACTGACTGTGCACCCACAAACTTTAAATCTTGGCTCCGCCACTTGATACCATAGGTTAAACAAACCAAGGAATGGCTCAGAACGGCAAAGTTAACCCTGATTGTTCATCTCCGGCTAATCCAAATGAATGCACCGAACTTGCTTCGAGGGAGGCCCCGCCACAGAAAAATAAGAAGAGTTCAGGTCAACTCAATCCTGTCTTCTCACTGTATTTTGGTTGGAATAATATAAAATAAATATAAATTCAACATGAGCGTCTTATGTTCATTTTCTTTTCGTGAAAAACTTTCACGTGTGCGATAAAGATGATTTGCTATGTTTTCTTGCTCATTTGATACTGTTCCTTTTTACACTGTGTGGCCCTCTATCATTACCCGCCCGCTTAGAATGACTAGTGGAACCGGAAGTAATTTTAACATAATCAAACATATATGCCTTTTCCTCTTGACTGCAATGTTGTAATTCCACATATTTGGGACTATATAATTCTTAAAGATTCGTTTTAGCTGCCCACCTTCCAACACTTATGAAATCTTTTTCATTTCTGTTCCAATGCATATATGGGACAGAATTTTAGTATCTTTATTATTCTTTTTTTTTTGGCAAAACTGTGAAAGAAGGGAAACCTGAGAGTTATTTCTTGTTCCACTAATGCATTGAATAAAAAACCTGTACTGCTTCAATTTAAAATGTATGCCAACCTCCTTGATATAAAAGAAAGTATTCTGGAATTTACTATGATTTGTTTTGAAAGTGGAATCAGGCCGGCTTGGAGATGGAAAAAGATTTGTGGTACCACTAGATATAAATTATCTGTTTGTGCTCAAATGATAAAAACATGATTGACATTCTAATTTTGATTTAAATGTTCCCCTGATAATAAATGAGTTGTTTTTTGCAAATATTCTACCATCCATCGTACATATTTGAAATTACTGATAGAACAAGCTAAGTTAATGTTTATGTTAAATAAATTTGGTGTTCATAAACAAACCTCTAGCAGGCTTCATCTAAGTTTAAATATTTTGCTATATTTAGGTCATGGGTATCCCTAGAGGCTTTCACATAGAATGATTCTTAGTTGCTGACTTTAGTCCACTTCAATTATAGGTGTCGTTCCTTTGAAGTTTGGATGGAAGAAGAACCGAGGTTCCAACCCAGAACCTTCTCCTGTTAGAGACAGAATTCCAGCCTCAAAAGTTAGGGCAAGTTCTCGCTCTGAAAAGAAAAAGTTGGAAACAGAAACCAATGAGCACGTGTCTTCTGAGGCAGTTTCTACGGAAAAACATATCCAAGATTTGATGGTAGTGGCCCTTTCTTTCTCATGCTCTATGAGCACGCCCCTGTGTGTTTATTGAGGTTAATGCAGATACACTCATCTTACCCTTATATTGAACTTGCAGGATTCTGATGAAGCTTACATAGCATACTTGCGCGATCCTGGAGTTTACCTAGCATGCCTAGGCGACTCCAACCTCAATGTAGTATTCTGTCTGGGCATTTTTATATATCTTGTTGCTATGCAAGAAATTTCTTTACTTGTGGCGGGTTTCTTGATACTCGTATGTTTCATATTCTACATATTGTGCTACGTTTATGATCGGCCGGCCGCCGCCACCCCGCCCTGATGACACCGGTGCTGCCAATGCCGCTACTGCTACCGTTGGGGCCATCACTGATGCTAGTTTCCAGAATGATAAAGATGATTGTGAACCCTGAAAGGAGTTTTTTCTCTATGTGATTTGAATTCTTCATGTTATTTCTTTGTAAAGCTAGATTGGATGATATAGGTTACTTAAGTCTTTCTTTCGCTCGTAAAGCAGAGCAGTTGTCGATTTCTCCCTATCCCAAAATGACATGTTAGCCTTTCTAATCAAAACTTTTTGTTTGAGTAGATCGTCTCCTTTTACTTGTTCTTCTTCTCTTATCAGTATCCTATCTCCACATTTAGATGGAAAAAATAAATATAATTTAGATTTAATATTTAATAAAATGATTATTATAATATTTTATCGGTTGAAATTTAATTGGTCAAACGACAAACTATATTTGTAAAAATTTGGCATTTTAACTTCCTAAAGATTACTAAATAAGATTGGTGACCAAGGCTTAGGCAGCGAGGATGGTAGGTAATTGAGATGTTTCAGGCTTCCGGCTCAATGATTAATTCCTAATGTTTGTTAAAAGTATTTTCAATTTTGTTTCATGTGAATGTCGTTTGAGGGCAGATCAGATCGTAATACGCCGCGTCAACCTCGTTTTAAATCAGGCATCATGATCAAAGAAAACTGTTTCTTCGTCTTGTTCCATCCTTTTCGATATATTCTTTTTGTTAGGTCCATTTAGCGTGTCAATCTTTGTCTTAAACCCAAGAAGTCTTTCCCTTGTCATTAAAATGCATATCATGTTACTAGACTATATAACTATACTTCAAGCAACCATCACAATCTTTTTCGAAGGCTCTAATTTTTTTTTTATTTTCCTAAAAAGTAAAGGCCGGATGTAGGTTGAGATGGAGAATAAAGGAGCAAAACAGCAAAGAAATTAGGTCAAGAAGAAATTTATTTCAATCAAGAACCAAAACATTCTGAAATTTTATTGTAGGCCCAAAGACTAAAATAAAAATAAATTTTGTAGATAAAAAGATAAAAATGCCCTTTGCTTTATTTTTATTTTTATAAAAAGGTTTGATTGTTGTTGGAGCTCTGGCGATCGGTCACTTCCAGCTGCCAAGCTAGAGTGACCACCATAGCAACCACCAGGCTGAAGACCACTGCGAGCCAGCTATCGAAGATCCGGCATCGACAGATCAGAGCTCCGACTTTTAGAAATTAATGTGTTGTTCGCAATAGATTTTCACTTGTTCATGAAGAGTAGAACATTTGCAAATGCAACTTATTCAATTTTGTGTTGTTCATATATATAAAAAAGGAAGTCCTTCAAGATTCCAGACAGGTATGCTCATTTCCTACCATTGCCATGTTTCTGTAATATTCAGTAGATATGTTGTTTCTTTCTCTTAGGAAACAAATGGAAATATAAAGTTCATCTTGCAAAATTTGGTGGTTTAAAAAATCATGCTTTTCAGCTTTTCTCCTTTCCTCTGTATAGATATCTACGACAATATACTTTGTAACAATTGATGTATGAAGTGCTTGTAAAATTTATCATATCAGAAAGAAATTCTTGTT
Organism: Acacia acuminata; assembly: GCA_019022655.1. Classification (NCBI taxonomy): domain Eukaryota; kingdom Viridiplantae; phylum Streptophyta; class Magnoliopsida; order Fabales; family Fabaceae; genus Acacia; species Acacia acuminata. The sequence continues at coordinate 874,457 of JAFJYI010000174.1, forward strand.
TACTCACATCAAAAGGATATCTTCTGTTCAGTTCCTCAGATGAATACATATGTATTGGGGTTGATGTTATTATTTGTCAACTACTTGTTCTTAATCAAAGCAGTAGATGTTGATCAAAGTTATGACGCTCGTTTTTTAATTTTACAAGATAATGGGGTGCAGGATATTGAGAAGGAAAATTCAAGTAGTGATGTATCTGAGGAAGAAGAGAGTGAAGAGAATGACTTTGGGGCTTCTGCAGCACTTTCTGTTCCCCTAGCCCCATTCCGATTTGTTACCAGACTTGCCACTGGAATATTCTCGAGAGGCCAAAGAAATGTAGACCCAATTCACTTGCAATCAAAACGTGAAAGTGAACTTCCATCAGAGGAAACTACAAAAGCTTCTGAGGCAATAGAAGTTAGTGATGAATCTAGTTCTCAGAAACCTACAATTGTTGACAGTGATGATTCGGAAAATAAAAATGAAAAAGGTGAGGAAAATGTTTCTACAGAACCATCTGAGACTTCATGTGGCTTGAGGACAGAAGATTCTCGACAAAGTTTTGACAATCACTGCACTTTCAAACGCTTTGATATAACCAGAGATCCTACAGACCATTATTTTATTGGTGCAAATGGACAGGTATCGCCTTGTTGATATGTTGATAGCTATATAGGACATTAGAGTTAGGATAAGATAAAATGATACTGGAGCTTTCTAGCTTTATGATTTATATTCTTTGATGTGCACTGACAAGCTTATGTGGCATTAAAAATCTAGATAGAATACTAATCATGTCAGCAGCTATTCAATCATGCTACTATGTAAATGCATAAATTTAATTTTCTCTGTCTCTCTCTTTTGCTGTATTTTCTCCATATCATATGAATACCACTGCATAATTTTCACTTTCAGACTAACAGTCGCAAATGGTTTAAGAAAGCCCAGCAAGATTGGAGCATACTACAGAATAACCTGCCAGGTAAGTGATACTAACCGAAACTCTCCAAAATTCGAAGTTTACTGATTTTACACTTCAGTATGTAAAGTGTAAACAATTGAAAAAATTTGACAGATGGAATATATGTACGAGTTTATGAAGATCGAATGGATCTCTTGAGAGCGGTTATAGTTGAGGCATTTGGCACCCCATACCAAGATGGTCTTTTTTTTCTTTGATTTTCACCTTCCATCAGAGTACCCTGATGTTCCACCGGTAAGAAATACATGTTTTAAAGTCTCAAGTTATGCTGTAAATTTTTTATCATCCAGGATAGCTAAATATAAGTTGCTTATTCAATTTGTTGGATTTTACTCAAATATCATGCGTTTTTTGAACAATTTCTTGTATGCTGCAGTCAGCATACTATCATTCTGGTGGTTTGTGAATCAACCCTAATTTATACGAGGAAGGGAAGGTGTGTTTAAGCCTTCTGAATACATGGACGGGCAAAGGAAATGAAGTATGGCATCCAAAGTCTTCCAGCATTCTTCAAGTGCTGGTTTCATTGCAAGGGCTAGTGCTCAACTCAAAGCCATACTTCAATGAGGCTGGATATGACAAGCAGGTCGGAACAGCTGAAGGGGAGAAAAATTCATTGTCATACAATGCACATACGTTTTTAGATAACTGCAGGACAATTTTGTATCTTATGCGGAGACCCCCCAAGGCCCCAAGGTAATTACGAATAAGATGTATAAAATACATTTTTAATGTCTCTTAAAGCATCCTCAGACCTTGTAGGTTTTGCTCATTCTCATCAACATATCATGCTGGAAAATCTTTGCTATTGTATTAAAATTATAGACAAAGGACTATTGTGTTATGCACACTTAGTACCTTGATTAGGTTGTAATCTGTGCTTGATACCAGTCGATAGTTCTTCTAGTTTTGGGTATTGCGAAGCAACACATTAAAAATTTAGTACAAGTAATTGACTAATGTCTGAGTCAACAGAATACAAAGATGAGCTGTTTTTTTTTTTTTTTTTAAAAAAAAAAAAATTATTTTATTATTAGAGTTAGTTTTCAAATTGTTCTACTCATTGCGATACCTTAGAATGCAAAATTCCTACTTGATGTGCTGAAAAGTTTGTAGCATCTACAGTACTAGAAACATGTGGTGGATTTAGGCTGCATTTGGATAGACTTTTTTCATAAAAGAAAGTCCTTTTTTTTATTTAAAAAAAAAAGTACTTTTTTGTTATTTTATGTGTTTGGTGGAGGCTTTAAAAAAAGCAAAAGTCATAAAAAGCCTAAACTTCTCTTTTTTTTTAAGCTCCAATTTGAAGTTTTAAAAAAAAAAAAGTCCATGCGGTAGATGAGAGAGAAAATAAAACAATTGACGGGCTATATTGATTTGTGGAGAAAATGACCACAAATGCCCTGAAAATTTCTTGCCATATCCTCCCTCTCCTTCCATCGCATGTTCGCGCCTTGTTTTCTTACACTTAACCTATATTCTTGATTTCATAGAATATTTAAATAGAAATTCCTCTACAGCTCATATTGCCAAAGATCTAGCTATCCCCAAAATAGACCATACGTACTTCTGTATCATTTGGGAAGTTTCTTATATTAATTTTTATTAAAAAAAAATTAATTTATCATCTCATTGAATAACAATATAATTAAATATCAAAATAGAAATTGATTTGTGCTATCTAAATTAGATTCAATAAATTTTAAAAATAAAAAATCCATATAATGCTTTATATTATTCACATCACCATCACACTGATAATATTGACACATATAATTAGATGTAATCGAATCTCATGTTCACAACTATATTATTCATAATTTTTAAATACTGTGTTTTTCAGTAAAAAAATATTTTTGCCTTAGCTTCACACACACACACACAATAATAAAAGCATATTTTAATTATTTACACTACAAACTTTATCGTATAATTAGAACTGGAAGGAGTATATGATGTCTTTAATAAATAAGCTAAATAAATTGTTTAATTATAGTGCATGTTACATGATTTTTCTAAAATACATATGATATTATTAGATTATATATAAGTTTATAGGTCAAACAAATTAGTTTAGAGAAAAATAGTAAATATTAATTTTTAAGATAACTTATTCACCTTTCTTAATCTTTCCAAATTAAACAACTAGGTTTTATATTGTCCTTAATATAAGTCACATGATTAAATTTATTTTATGTGACTATACAATAATATACTCCTCAAATTTCAGTCATTCTTTTATATTAAATAATAATAAATTTTTTATCAAAAAAATAAGAAAATTGAAAGAGTTATTAAATTTTAAAGTAAAATTAATACAGCAAGATTAAATATTTTTATTTAAATTTTATAAAATTTAATTTATTATTCCATATTCAATTATATTATAATTTTAAATTCAATTATTGAGTATAATATTTCTAAAATTTTAACATAAGTGCTTTCTTATCCAAACAAATCTAAAAAATAGTGCTTTTATATGTCCATTTCAGTAATTTTACTAATAAAAAAGTGCTTCTCTATTTTAACATTCAAACAACTTTTTTTAATTTAAAAGTGCTTTTTTAAATTGTGTATCCAAAGGTAAAATAGCTTAATTTCTAATTAAAGCATTTGTTTAAAAAGCAATGAAAAAAAAGTCCTTTTTTTAAAAGTTTCATCCAAGCGGGTCCGAGTCTTTGGGCAGTAGATCCTGTAGTTTCTTTTGATTGTGCCATATAATTTGACTGTTATCGTTGATGAAATTTCTAGGACTTTGAAGTGCTCGTCAAGGAACATTTCCGGAGGCGTGGTCATTATATCCTCAAGGCTTGTGATGCATACATGAAAGGTTACTTGATTGGTTCTCTGACTAGAGATGCGTCTGTCAGTGACAAGACTGATCAGAATTCAACTTCTCTTGGTTTCAAGCTGGGGTTAGCCAAGATAATGCCAAAGCTTTTCTTGGCACTACGTGAGGTTGAAGCTGATTGTGAGGAATTTAAGCATCTGAAAGAGTCAGCGTGAATTTAAATCATAAAGATATAGTATCTCTTTAATTTCAACAGGTCACCCATATTTAAAATTTTGAAGAAGGTAGTGATAAATGTAAAGGTTCTCTTGTTTCTGTTTATGTTGGATTTGATCATGTTGGGACCTTTTCATTTCCCTTGTTTTAGGCTCCCAATTCATTTGTTGAAGCATATTAAAGATGTGAAAAGAATTGGTGGGTATTGTGGGAATAGCAAGTGGTTGCCACTTGCCATTGTAAGAGAAGCAATCACTAGCAGAGGCTAGGAAATCAAACTTTCCATCACCTGGCAGTGGAAGATGTTACTTTGAGTTATAGTGTTTTGTCTACTATTTTTTTCTCGTTTTCAAGGAAAAGAATGAAAAAAGTGTTGTTCTTTTTTAAGCCTGTTAGTAGTCTTGCATTGATTGATTGCTTCCTAGTGATTGGAATATAATTGAGGGGGAATCCCCTCCATTTTTGCAAAGGGTTTTGAGGTATGCAAGTTTCATATTATTTGGAAGCATTATAATTTGCTCGCATGATGAAACATGAACATTTGTCCATTTGCGGCTACTCTTTACCCGTGCCTTGACAACATAGATGTTTTTTTGATCACCATGTTCGTTTGCTGGCTGAAGTTGTTAATTTGGTATAGGATCCGATACCAACTGTAATAGTCACGCACTCCAGGCTATCGCACCGTTATAAGGCATGCTGTCACAACGACTTGAATTAGGCTCTGATACTAACTGTAACAGCCCAAACGCTTGCTTGTGGATGATTTGAACCAGAGTATGATACCAACTGTAATAGCCCATGCACTCTAGGATCTCGCACCCTTATAAGGCATGCTAGCACAACAACTTGAACCAGGCTCTGATACCAACTGTAACAGCCCAAGTGCTCGCTTGTGAATGACTTGAATCAGGCTCTGATACTAATTGTAGGTCGATGTGGCACAAGGAAAAGGACTCCGCACCCTTATAATGCATGTTGGCATAACGACTTGAACCAGGCCTTGATACCAACTATAACAGCCCAAGTGCTCGCTTGTGGATGACTTGGACCAGGCTCTGATACCAACTGTAATAGTCCAAGCACTCCAGGCTCTCACTTGTAGATGACTTGAACCAGGCTCTGATACCAACTGTAATAGCCCAAGTGCTCCAGGCTCTGATACCAATTGTAACAGCCCAAGCTCTCGCTTGTGGATATTATCCGCTTTGGCACATAAGGCCTCACGATTTTATTTTAGGTTGGGCTTCATTAAGGAGTTCATCATATTGGGATCAATGAAAACACGGGTTGCGTCCATATATATTGACAACGTAACAACCTCAAAGACATGTGATACTTAATGCATGTTAAAAGGAATCAAAGCCTGAAATTGTGAAGAAGATTAGTCCAGCATATTTTCAACTTTCCTTACCCCATAAATTATATTCATGGTTGACTAAAAGCAATAAATGGTGTATTTTACAATGTGCTAGTAATTCCAATTTCCTGGCGGTTTTCATGCCTTCGTAATTGCACACCAAAAGGACAAACATTCAACAAGAAGGGGCGTCAGACAATTCAAAATTGCGCTTCTTCAGCGAATTGAACAGGTAAATGAGAATGTTTGCAGTGTGTGTGTGTATTCTCAAGGATAGTCTATTTTTTTTTCAATTCTGAATCTCAGACTATATTGGTCGTTTATAAACAACCAGTACATCATTCAGAGGTCAAAAAACGAGAACCACAGTAACGCGAACCCATATCGAAAACCAGGACATTCGAACAACCAAAGGTAACTACTAGAACAGAATCAGAACCAGGATAGTCTAATTTCAGTACATTGTCTCTCTGACTTAATATAATTGTCAGAGGGTATGTATACAATATATATATATATATATATATATATTAAAAAAAAGCCGTTTCTTAAATTGTTCCGCGGGTTAGAATGATCAAAACTAGAAAACAATGCATCATATGAAATAATATTACCTTCAACTGTTTCAGAATTAATGAATTGCTTTTGTGGAATGTGACACAGGATGAAGAAGCTACTAGAAAAAGGAAGGATAAGAGTGATGGTCGCGAACTTAAACGCGTTTATCATGAATACAAAGATTGTTTTATCAAACATGACAAAACCTTTGATCTAGAACACAGGTAAGTAAGCTGATAATCATTAATACAAAACTCAAAGAAATGGAAATCACGGGACATTTAGTTGGGAAAAAAAATGAAATATGCGACTCCTGAAACGTGAAGGAATAACACATCAAAAAATCCATGACTCCATTAATGCAAATCTTGATAAAACAAAGAAGGCCTACGAATACATTGTTGAACACCAAGAAACAGAGATAAAACAGGAGCTAGTATACGAAAAAGAGAACTGAATAATAATTTAAAAAAAAAAAAGATAGTCTTTGATCTTTCATCGGTTCTTATCGGCGGAAAATTAAAGAAGATGCATAAAATGAAGGTGAAAATTGAAAATACCTTAGCAAGATTGACGTAAAAGAGGAAGGGTTTCTTGTTACAGGAAATATCGGCGGAGTGGAGGTAGTGCTCAGTAAAGAGGATGAAGACGAAGGTGAGAGTGAGTGAGAGCACGAGTACCTGAAAGTGGTGAGAAGCGACGACAACCAATGCCGGCGAGTAGTGAGACGTGAGAGACCGAGGGAGGGAGGCGAGACTGCGATAGAGCAATAAGGAAAGAGCAGAGAGGATCGGATATGTTCGAAGCCTTTTTGGGATTGACGATTAAAGGAAGACGGAGGAGTGTGAGTCTGAGTGTAAGTGTGAGTGTGAGTGTGAGTGTGAGTGTGAGTGAGTGTGAGCGTGAGTGTCAGTGATTCTTGCTAGCGTGGGAAAGAGTTTTTCACCTCTATTAGGGTGATACATATCCAAGAGGGGGAAAGGGTGATACATATCCAAGAGGGGGGAAAAATTGCCATCTTATGCTTTTATGGTCGTAGGCTCGTAGCCTTGATTTTGCCTAAATCTATTTTGGGGGCACGTGGCTTTTTGTGGATCGCTGGATGAAGCCATGTTCTCTTCAAATCACAGCCCCTCGTCAAGATCGAGTGCAAATATTTTATTGGGCGCTATTTAGTCTTATTGGGCCACGAAATTGGACTTCTGCAAAAGTAAACTCAGATTCCACTGGCTACACTCCCCAGGCTTCGTACTTGTCACTGGCCTTCAGGCCCATTTTAGAACCCTTTTTATTATCCTATTAGGATCCGGCTTTCCTCCTATGCATCTCCGTCCACGCCATCCCCCCCCCCCTTTTTTTTTTTTTCAATTTCTCATCTTCCATCCTCCAATGCCAACAAGCCACGTGGCTCCTCCCCCTCCATTTTTTTTTTTTTTGTTCACTCTTAATACACTTACACGATTGACTTGTGATCCCGAGGACATGTAACACAATTTTTTTTAGGATCTTAAAAAATTATTTTAGGGTAATGATTAATACTAAAATAATAGTTCGGATACTGACTAGTATTGAATAAATACTTCATGATCTTAAAAAAATATTTTAGGATCTTGAAAAAATATCCTACAAGTATATTTTTAGCAAGTTAGTACCCTGAAATATCCTTTTAATATCATTCAGTACCTTAATAGAAGGAAAGCCGGATCCTATAAAAATCGGATCCGGCTTTCCTCCTATGCATCTCCGTCAGTGCCATCCAATGCCTTTTTTTTTTTTTTTTTTTTTTTTTTTTTTTCAATTTCTCATCTTCCATCCTCCAATGCCAACAAGCCACGTGGCTCATCTCCCCTCCATTTTTGTTTTTTGACTCTTAATACACTTACACGATTCATGCAGTCAGGACATGAAACACAAATTTTTTTTCGGATGTTAAAATAATTATTTTAGGGTCTTGATTGATACTAAAATAATATTTTAGGATCTTGACTAAATCTTGAATAAGTACTTCATGATCTTGAAAAAATATTTTAAGATCTTGAATGATATTAAAAGGATATTTCGGGGTACTAACTGTTACTAAGAATATATCTTTGTAGGATATTTTTCAAGATCCTAAAATATTTTTTAAGATCATGAAGTATTTATTCAAGATCTTAATCAATTATCTTAAACTATTATTTTAGTATCAATCAGTACCCTAAAATAATTTTTTAAAATCCTAAAATAATTATTTTAACATCCTAAAAAAAATTGTGTTACATGTCCTGACTGCGTCAATCGGGTAAGTGTATTAAGAGTGAAAAAAAAAAATGGAGGGGAGATGAGCCACATGGCTTGTTGGCATTGGAGGATGGAAGATGAGAAATTGAAAAAAAGAAAGAAAAAAAAAAGGGCATCGGATGGCAGCGGACGGGAGATGCATAGGAGGAAAGCCGGATCCTTATTATTAAGGGGGAAAAAACTCAAATCTGAGAATGTTTTGCATTGCGTGTTTCGCCCTCCTTGAATCCTAACGTTCTCTGATCATCACTTCCTTCAGCTTCTTTTATCATTCCTCTGATATCGTCATACTTACCGCTACTGTCCGTAGCAGAGCTCAGGTTCGTTATCCCTCCGCTCCCGAACTTGAGATTTTGTGCTTTCTCTTCTGTCTAATTTTTAGGTTAGAGTTAATTGTCTGGGTTTGCCACTTCCGGGTTGCTGTATGCTGGACGTTAATGTTGTCTAAGAATGAGGAGTAGAGAAGGTGAAAAAGGTGAAATTGTAAGTCAAGGCTTTGTTTATAGTCATGTAAGTAAGATGCTAATATTGGATTTTGGGTTTTGTGAAAGTAAAATTCCAGGGCGCTATTTAATTCTGGAACGTCTGAGAAGTTGAGTGTGAAATATTGATTCAGACATAAAGCCTCATCAATTGATAAGGTCATCCATCTGATCTTGCTTTCATCGTAAACTGCCTGCCTTTGAGAGCTAGCTGAGTGAAATATCTTATGTTTTCAGAATGAATTTAAAATATTCATGACTAATATCTGGATATGGTTAGCGTCCCAAAATATTATCTCCTTTCTTTGACAATAACATTTCAAAATAGGAAGAGGCAGATAAGAAAGAAGAATTCTTATTTTGTATATGCTTCATGACCTGGTTTCGATACCATTAGAATGTGCCCATGGCATTCTCAGTTTGACACTTTCGGTGCTTAAAACTGAGAAAGGGGAACTTGTATTGGATGGTGTCAGTACTCAGGAACGTAATTGTGCCATGTGCTGTGGTGAAGGGGTGAGATGTGGTGGAGAAGTTTGGTATTTGTTGAAGCAGTTCAATAGATGGAAGGAGTCCAGAGCAGGGAACATTATGGGACATGAATGTTGCTTTGAGATCCTGCCCCTTATGACAACTTGTGGTTTAGCTGTTTAGGATAATGGTCTTGTATTTTCTCTTGAGGCAACATTTTATGTTGTTGGAATGGTAGATAAGCAGCTGTATATTTCAGTAAAAAGAAGATATAAAACTCTTATAATAGTTGTAGATGAATAGACAGACTGACATGGAAAGTGGTTCTTTTAGGAGAGTAAATGAGGAAATGATTATATTTTGGATGCTTGGATTATTATACTAAGATGTAAAAGCCTCTAACTATGGACAATTGGCTTTCCAAGAATACATGTGCATTTTTCCAATAAAATTGTGAATTGTCACTTTCACCGGCAAGATTCGGTTGGCTTTTGAGTTCACCTTATGATTTGTCCTTTTCTTAGTTGTCTTTTCCTATGATCTATTTCTGCATACCCTTGCAAGAAAAAAACTATTACCTTTACTTAAGTCCTGTGTGCGTCAATCTCCTAGTCTTTGATATTCATTTATAGACAACCATTCAGCCCAATTACTGACAAGGTGGAGTTATATCATATTCCCATTTATTTTACCTACACTTATCTTGATATGTAAAGATAATAAAGATTTAAAAGTCTGTGAGAGTTAGTTAAGGGATATAGCGGTTAGGCTAATGGCAGCTGTTAAGTCTGTTAGTTAGGGAATTAGAAGGATGGTTGTTAGTTTAGTTAGAAGGTTTGTGTATAAGCCTCTAAATAGATGTCCTTACCTATTGTATCTCTTGGTCTGTGAGTGATAATGAAATAGTTCATAAATGTTCAGCATTAATTATGGATTTGTTAATTGAAAAACAAGTTACTGTATATTAGAAAATTGGCTAAAGTATATATTTGGTCTTTTATATTTGCCTCTCAGTATCATTTAGTCCTTTAAGTTTGTAAAGTACACATTTGGTCCCTTAATGTTAATACCGTTAGTTTGACTTAACAGAAAAAATACTTGACCCAACAATTTTAAGCGATGATTGTGCAATTAAATGCTTGACTAAACATACTTATATGCTAGTATTTTAATAAATTAATATTTTCCATTTGGTTTGGATCCGGTTTAGCTCGATCGACCCACTAACCCTTGACCTAGTACCCCGACCGATCTAGTGACCGGTCCGAGTTTCAGAACCTTGGTTTTTAATTCTCTAGGTCATTGTTGTCAAAAACTAGTGTAAAAATGTAAAAAGCGTGCTGAAACGTAAGTAAAAACTGTCATGAGTAAAAACTGGTAGAAATGCCGCTCAAACACGCAAACGTTTTTACAGTTTTTACCTTAACAAAAAAAGGATGAGAATATTATTTATTTTTTGCCCGAAAAAAGGATGAAAAGTTGAAAACCTTATTTCCATCGTGCATCTTGGACTTAGGATTACTTAATAGCTATATATAGTTTTTAACGTATTTTCATAGTTATAAACATAATTTTTTTTAAAATGTTTTATGTGGTTATATGACTTATATCTCTAAAATATAAAATCTTCCTAGATTGGTTGTCAATAGAGCAGGCTAGAAAATTAACATCCTGGCACGCTATTTACAAAAGTACCACAAATGACATTTACATATTTTCCATGAGTACCTGCAGCAAGCCATGTGAAATCTTTTTTCTCGCACTAATGGGTGGCAGCGAGCCAGTGACATGAAGTTGGAGCAGTGGCGGAGCTAGTAGTTTTTATTTTTATCCGCATAATTAGTGGAGGTATTTGAGGGTTTAGGGGTGGCGCCCTTGAAATTTTTTTTAAAGTAAAATTTTAAATGCATTAAAAAAACTAAAAAATATGAACAAAAAAAAAACTTCAACCTAATATAGAAAAATAATAATCAAGAGTTAACTAATTTACATTCTTGAACGATTACAAAAATATTCTTTGATTATTCATTCCTTGAAAATATTGCATTATATTTTCATCATTAATCTTATCAAACATGTAACGTTCAACATAAGTGTGTATATGTCAAGAGTTTTCTAAGATCATGCAAGGTGAGTTTGAAATGTCTTACACTAAGAGGATTAAATTTCTTCTTAGGAATTCAAATCAAGCAAAAGAATAATGAATATTTATTTCCCAAACCAAATACCTGCAAGAGCTTCTTAAGAAATATGGAATGAATACCCCTATAAGTTCAACGACTTTTGTAATATCCTAATTTTTACTTTTAGGATTTATTTATAATTAAGAGTGAAATTATATATGATAAATGCATGTGTTTAATTTATAATTTTTAGAATATAAAAAAATGGAAATAGTGGGTATTTTGTTGTAATTTTTTTACTTATAAAAAAATAAATAAAAAATATCAAAATATTTTTGTGTTGTCTGCCACAATTAAAAAGAAGGGAAAATTACACACAGGTCCCAAGGAGCAGAGATAATTACATTTAGATCCCTTCAAATGACAAAATTACACAGAAATCCTTAGGGACTTCTGTGTAATTATTTGTGAATGTTAAATTACCGGTCGACCTTTCTCTATTCTCCTTCTTCCTTCTCCTCTCTCTTCCAATATTTTTTCTTCTCTCCTCTCTCGCCTTACTCACTCTCTTGCATAGTCTCCACCCTTCTTCTCTCCCGCCGGCCATCCCAGAGACTGGAGCTCCATTCGATCCAAGGGCCTTCTTCAACGCACCGAAAAATCTCGTTTGAAGCAGATCCAGATGACAAGGATGAAAGCAACTGGGTAGAAAACGATCTGCCAGTTGCTTGTGGGAAGTATGTGCTTGGCAACACTGAAGTTACCGAAGATCGTCTTATGTTCTCACATCTGATTTTGTGTGAAAAGATTAGCCGCAATACTTTTAAAGTTTTTCCTAGGACGGGGGAAACATGGGCTCTGTTTAAAAATTGGGATATCAAATGGGACACGATGTGGAATCTCATGAGAAGTATGAATTTGACTTCGTTTAAATTATATCGATTATGTTGAAGGAGAGGGGGTCTGTTGCATACTTGGAGAAGTTGAAAGATTTTGTGAGTCTCTTCACTCGAGCTAACAAGGGCGCTATATTTAAATTTCCATGGAAGTTAAAAGATTAAGTGTTTGCTAATCCCACCTGCAATTTCGGATCACTTGTTGTTTTTGTGGTAGAGTTGTTGTAAATATATACATTTTTCGTTGTTAATATAACATTTATTGTTGTAAATAGCCTACGGGACGTGAGAAATGAAAAAAAATCCAAGTTTTCAAAGGTTGTTGTAAATATATGTTTTTTTTCGTTGTTAATATAGCATTTGTTTTGAATAGCCTCTCGGAAGTGAGAGATGAAAAAATCCAGGTTTTCAAAAGTTATTGTTAATATATACATTTTCTATTGTTAATATAGCATTTGTTGTTGTAAATAGCTTTTGGAAGTGAGAGATGAAAAAATCCAGGTTTTCATAAGTTATTGTTAATATATGCATTTTTGTTGTTAATATAGCATTTGTTGTTGTAAATAGCTTCTGGAAGTGAGAGAAGAAAAAATTCCAAGTTTTCAAAAGTTGTTGTTAATATATGCATTTTATGTTATTAATATAGCATTTGTTGTTGTAAATAGCTACGGAAGTGAGAGATGAAAAAATCCAGGTTTTCAAATGTTGTTGTTAATATATGCATTTTTCTGTTGTTAATATAATATTTGTTGTTGTAAATAGCTTCTAGATGTGAGAGATGAAAATAATTACATAGAAGTTCAAAATGGTAATTTTACATTCACAAATAATTACATAGAAGTCCCTAGAGACTTCTATATATTTTGTCATTTGAAAGGACCTAAATATAATCATCTCTGTCTTGAGAGGCCTGTGCGTAATTTTCCCTAAAAAGAATGATAACTGCGTATGATTCGTCTTGAACATGACATTTGAATTGCAAAAAGGAAAGAATAATGCACCATTTGGGATTTGGGAATCGAACACAGGTATGTATCGTGGCAGGTTACATTTCTACCTCTAGACCACTTGTGCTTTATCTTGATCTTTCGATTCGAAGCTCATTCTCGCACCTTCGATTCCGAGTTGCTTTCCCCTTTTCTTTCTTTTTCCGGCGCCTATCTCGGATTCGTTTTTATTGATTTCCCCTTCACTTTTCTGGGTAATTCTTCTTTTCTTTGATTCAACTCCCTTCTGCTTTTGCTCACTATTCTTCTTTTCTATCTCCCGGATCTTCAAGGTTTCTTGATATACTATGAACTGACTTTTATTTGCAGCATCTTATTCGTTTATTAGTAATTCACATTGGGTCTTCATTCTGTGTTCAGTTTCTGAGGGAAGTTTCAGTGAGAGGGGACAGGCTTTTAAAAAAAAGGATCTTTTTTCCATTGTTTTTTTATCATTGTTTGGATGTTGAAACAGAGAAGCACTTTTTTATTAGTAAAATCAAAATGTAAGATAACTTAAAACTTATTACCACTAATGAATATTAATTTCCACTCAAAATGGTCAACTACTATGGTATAATCAATGCATTAATTAAATAAAAAATAGCAAGGTGTAATAAAAAAGAATAATAGTGATGCTTTTGTGACCTAGCTGGACACTGGCTGCTAGAGCTTTGGTGGCGTAATATATATATATTTCAAGCACAAGTTGTCAATATAGATACTTAAATTGTTAATAGTGATGCTAGTTGTAAACATTAGTCAACAAAGCTCTAGTGAAAATTGGGTTGGGTTTATCTCATTATCACTTTCTCATTATCTCTCATCATTTCTAAATCATATCCATCCAATCAATCACAATACCACTTTAACCTTTCTCTCACCTTCCCAATCAATGGTCCAGGATGATGCTAATGAGGAAAATGAGAAAGAGGATTATGAGAGAATCCTCTTCCGTGAAAATTATTGGAAAATATTCAACAAGTACCCTGTTCACAACTTTAGTTTCATTATTAACAACTCAAGTATCTATATTAAGAATTTTAGCATGAAAAATTTAAAAAAAAAAAAAAAAGAAAAGCCTCTAGAGCTCGGTGAAAGTTATTAGAAAAACTCAACCAATACCCTGTTTATAATTTTAACATCGTTATTAACAACTCAAGAATCACCAACAACAACTCTTTCCTAAGAAATTTAAAAATATAGATATAAGGTTGTCGTTTACAACTTTAGTATAACTATTAACTACTCAAATATTTATATTGACAACTTTTGACCAAAGCTTTGGTCATTGGTCTCTAGCGGGTAGCATTTTGGAGTTTGGTGATGACCATTGAGGTTTTTTTTTTTTTTTTAGTTAGATAATTTCTCAAATTTTACAACATTTCAAAATTTCAAATCATTATCTTTGATTTTGAATTATTAAAATTCAACATACTTATTTATCTTTTGCCAATTGTGAAGATATTTTTCTATTTTTTCTCCAAAGATAAATTTGTATTATTTTTTCATTTTTAAAAATAGTCTTTTAAATTAAAATAAAGATGAATATGGACGCGATATAAATTTTCTTGGCTCCTTCCCTTGAACCTGAAAAAGCGTTGGAAATTTTGAGGGAGTTTCAATTAATAATGGAAATTGACTAAAAAAACTGACCAAGTAAAATGACCTATCCCTCTTGTGGGTCTTCCTACTCACACTCGTGACACAACTTTTTTTTTTTTTAGTATCTCACCCGATTCACGAACCTTCGTTCGACTAATCCGATTTCACCGTGTCAGCCTACAATCGTAAGGAAAGAGCTCCCAACACCATTTTCACCATTTCCACGCTTCGAACCGAGGACATGGTGGTGGGAAAGCAAGCCCCTTACCACTTACTTCCAATAATTGTTGGTTTTTTGTCAACAACTTGGAAATTGAAATTCTTACTTTAACTTTATGGGCCCCCCGGGGCCCAATCCTTACTCTCAAATCGTTAATCCTTATAGTTGACTTGTCTTGTCGAAAGACTAATTTTTCGTATAATTATATGATACCAGTATTCAATAGGCAATATTGAATTTATTTAATTTAGGGCAACTCTTGTAGGGATGTTTTTTATATCCGTTATCATTGATTTTTTGTGTGTATGATTGTGATATAATGAATCACTTGTATTACGGACCTGTACAAGGCCCAATAACGGAAGGACCCAGCAGTGAGTATCATATCTTAGTAGATATGCCGGATTTATTTACAATAGATGAATATCCTAACTCCCCCCGGACTAAGGGATATTTTCAGGATATAACGGCCTAGATACTTGGACCAAAGATCACGTAGGGTCTGATATATCCTACCTAAGGTACACTCTATAAATATAGAGGTCAAATACTAAGCTGCACACGTTCTAAACTCTAAGCTATTTACATACTGCCACACTATGCACACACATCACCCCCTTTGGTGAGAGTCTAGTTTGTGCACAGTGATCCCACGCTCTCTTGGGTATCTCCTCCGTAGATATTCAGGCAGAGCCCATCGATCCAAGATCAAAGCGCAAATGTGAGCTAGACATCCGTGTTCTACGCCAAAACAACTTATCCAAACGTTTTTTTATTATTCTTGACACGCAACAATACTAACGTTTTTTAGATTCATTCTTCGTATTTTTTATAAGTAAAAGTTGTTATTTTTATTGTGATAAAAGTTTATTTCAACACATGTGAGAAAATTTGTTAATGTGATAAAGGTTAATATCTTCAGTGATTAGCATGTGAGAAACACATGTAAATTTGTTAATAACAAACACTTATCCATTAAAAAATAAATGAATTTCTCCATTTTTAACACGTGAGAAACACATGTAAATTTGCTCAATAGTGTTTGACTGTTTTCATAAAAAATCTTCAATAAGATTTTGTGTTAGAGGATCGGATAACTTTTGCTCTAATTAATTCTTTAGAATTAATGCATATTTTTTAAATATTATTCTTATAGTACATTGGTTAATATTATAAACAAGAATTTTAAGGGAGTTAAATTTAAATTGTGAAATGTCAAGTTATTTGTATCTAGTCAAAATTCATAGGGTATTTATGAAATTAGTAATTTATATAAGATGCCATGTGTCATATTTTTTATTTGACATGGTGATTTTAGTTAACAAAATAACAGGCAATTAACGACAATAGGTTAGTAATATAAAAATAAAATGTCGGGGGTTAAATTTAAACTTTGAAATTGTAATACCAGGATAATTATCTATCCGGAATATTATATTTTAGCAAATAATACCTATTTGGAAATAGGTGAATATGTGGTTTTAAAACCTTGTAGGATACTTATTCTATTGTCTAGGGAAATTTCTAATGAAATTAGAGGGATTTAAGTGTCAAAATCCCTAAATGCAATTATGGCCGTGAAATGCCCCGAAAATATTATGATAAATCAAAGAGGCAATAAAATATTTATTGAAAATTAGAAAGTATGTTGTCTCTAATTTTAGGAATTTTGGGATTATTTCCCTTGAAAAATAATGAGGCAAAATTAAATATAATTTTGGGGAGCATAAGTTGCCCCATGATTTTTAATATGATATGTGGGACATAAAATACCAATGTCGATAAAATAGTTGTGAGAAAATGATTAATCCTAATTAAGAAAATTATCAACAATTAGAAAGTGATTAGTTAAGTAATTAATGGCTAATTGTTTAAGCTCGAACAAGAGAATATTTAAGGTAGATTATGGAAAATCCTTTAATTAAGTGTTTATGGCTAATATTAGCATAAAGTGTGCTTGCTAATCAATTAGAAAAGATTAAGAAAAATTGGTGAGATTAAGAACAATGAAAACCCTAAATCCTAAAAGATTGCTAATCATGGGATTAAGGCTCTAATTAAGCTTCTAGCTAATTTAGATAAATTAAAAAATAATAATAATAATAAAGGGAAGAGAAAACCGAAATTTGAGTGTGAAAAGGGTTGTGGGTTTTTCAAAAATAATATCATGATATTTTGTTAATTAAATAATAATATAATTAAGATATTTGTGGAAGAACCAGGTTGGATAAAGGGGAACTGATAGAAATTAAATCCTACCTAGAAAACCGTGAACTAAGTTTCTTAGGTCGGGACATATTACAAACAAGTGAATTTTTGTCCGAAGTTAGTGTTAGCGGAAGTCATTTTAGAAGCCGGCGGGGCGAATAAGGGATCAGATGAAAAGATATTTTGTAAACAAAGGCGAGATAAGAAAAGTGAGAACCAATGGAAAATAAATCATAACTTGAAATCCTTGAACTAAGTAGAAAACAACTGGACATATTATGAATCGGTGAATTTTTGTCCGAAGTTGATGTTACCCGAAGTAATTTCAGAATCGGATGGCGGTTATCGAAAATGTTCAACAGTTACTGAAATACCCTGAATGGGATCAAAGATTTAGTTAATCTAAATATTCTTAAAGAGGAAGATTAGATCTTCGGTGAGTTGCTAACGACTTTTTGAGATTTTTAAGATTACGCATGATTAGACACCGAAACAAGGAAGACTTATGAGAAGAAACTCATAAAGTGAATAGATGACATCATGTTGATAACATAAGGGGACATTTTTGTGGTGGAGAGAAGAGGAAAATGAGTGATGTTCATAAGGCCACATCTTCATCATCCTAGCCCTCGATGCAAAGGTTGATCCAAGGATGAGATCCTTTGGCTTTTCTTATAAATAGCCTTTCACATTTCTCTTCAAACTCACCAATTCACAAAGGAATCCTAGAGAGAGGTTAGAGAGAAGTGAGAGCAAGGAGGAGCTCTCGGGAAAAGAAGTAAGAAGTCTTTGGGTAATTTCTTCGGTTTTTAGTCTTAACCTTTTGTAGTTTTCGGTAGTTATAGTAAAAATGTTAGTTTGATATTTAATCTTCCAAGTATTATTTTAATGTCATGTTTTAGGGTTAAATATGATATATATTTCAAAAATTATGTTGGAGAAATAGATATGGCGAAATTTTGGAAGATTAGAGTCAAAGTAATGAAGCTCCGCGAAATTCGCCCGATTAAGGGAGTCGAGGGTAAAATGGTAATTTGGGACTAGAATGTCGGTATAATGTTGACCATTGATTAGAAACGTTATTATCCTTATAGGATATCTGTGATTACGCTCTGATCAACAGTCGTACCGAAGTTCCGTCAACGAAGGTACGTTCGAATCTTTATGTAACACTAACTCTGATGTTTATTGTATGCGTACATGTGCTATGTGTATGGTATGTTTATGTGAGGTAGTTGATAGCTCGTGGTATGTTCAATGTCTTGTTATTATGCTTGCTGGGTGTTGGGATACGTTTGCTAGGTGCGAAATGCTTGGTGCGAAATGCTAGGTGCGAAACGTATGCTAAGTGCGACATATCTGCCAGGGGGCATGTGTGCTGTTGGGATAAGCTTAGTTGTATGCTCATATACTGTCTATGTTGTATATATAAACATGAGGTTAACTGTTACCTGAGGTTCAATGGGCATTAAACCTCAGCTCTTAACATAGCGTCAGGGTCAGGAGGACCGAGGATCGAGGAGAAAGGCAAGCGGCATGCATAGGGACTCACCAAGACTTTCTTCTTTTGTTATTTACTTTTGAAAACACTCGGTATAACGTACCGCTACCGTAATCGTGGACTTACGGCATTTTGAATATAAATATCGGTTACTCAATCGCCCGATGCTCTACTCGATTTAAAAAATATATACTGCTTTTAAAAATGGGATGTTACAGAAATATCAGGGTTTATATGCAAATGACTCAAAATTAATGAGGGTTTTATATAATATGGCCTTTTATTTTCATACAAAGCTTTTAGTTTGATTAGGTACAATTAAGGTTTAGTTTAATTTTTATACTTCTGAATTGGGTGTTTTTACAACACAAACAATTGAAATTAGGGCTGTGCAAGCAGTTTTTCTATTAAAACCGAAATAACCAAAAACCAAATTACATGCTTTTTGAACACCAAACCAAAATCGAAGTGATTGAAAAACCAAACCGAATTATTTTTGTTCAGTTTTTCGATTACTTCGGTGTTTGGGCCTTATTGCCTTTTTGTTTTAAGCCCGTCCAATCTGAAAATACCCGAACTTTCCTAAAATTTTTCATATATATATAACTATGAGTTAAACAACACCAGCCACCGACAATTAAACATTATATTATCTAAAATTACTACCTCCAGGTCATCAACGAAAGGAAGCAAAATAATTCTATGTGTGGTCATAGAACTACATCAAAAACATCATCAATTGTAGAGGCGGAGCAATGGGGCGGGTTGGGATGACCCATGCTTAAACCCATAGCTTAGCCCATTTAACTTTAAATGGGTATGGGTTAGCCCATACCGTACCTCAACCCATTCTAACCCATGTTGAATGGGTTAACATATAAATGGGCGGGGCCGCCGGGTTTTGGGTAACCCATTTACATTTGACAAGTTTATTTTTTGGAGAAAAGTATATATAAGTATTAAGTATTCACCCAAATTTATCATTCTAAATTCTGAAATATGAATCTTCAAAATTCAATAATCATAATTCACACAAAAGAATCTAAATTTAGACAAGTGTTATCATAACATAATTTTGATGTTCAAACTCCAAGTGGGGGAATGGTTAAATGGGGAAATGGGGAATGGGTATTTCATGGCAATGTGGTGTATTATTGTCCAAGTGTCCATATAGTTAATAATATATATATATATATATAAAACTAAATGGGCGGGTTTGGGCAGCCGAAGGTGCGCCCATAGCCGCCCATTTAAGTTTTAAATAAGCGGTTTTAACCCAACCCGTTATGAGCTTTTTGGGCGGGCTCAAAATGGCCCAATTGCATTGGGTTATGGGCGGGCTCACTTAGGGTTGTGGGTTCCATGCTCAGCCCTAATCAACTGGAAATTTTAATTCCATGTGTATTCACAGAGCTACATCAAAAACAACTACAGCTCTAAACCATCACCAATTCCAGCTTTACATGATCCAAAACTAGAAAGATGTTGAAATCAAGATAATAATATTTAATTTCCTCCCTAACTTCCGAGTGCAACCCGCAATTAAAACAAGAAAAAACCAAATAAAATGCAAAGAAATAAAATATTATATTAATACAAATATAGGTTTAATGTTTTTTTTTATTACGAAATTTGTTTATGCCACACTCACATAAAAGTGAGTGGGTCCCATTGTAAAGAGAAGAGAGAGAAAATATTAGTGGGACTGACAAAATTCTGCAGCAAAAGCAGAAATATTAAACCCTACAAATATATTGAAAAATTACTTGCAAATTTCATGAAAAGACCAAGCTCTCTATGAAAATAAGGAAAGATGAACAAAAATTTCTATGAAAATAACATCAGAAGAACAAAAATGTTGCATAGCATATTATAAGATGAAAGAAAGCATATAAGGAGAAGAACAAAAATTTCGAAGAAATACAAAGCATGTCGAAAGAAATAAAGCAAGCTTTGTTTATAACTAACTAAAATAAAGTACCAAATGAAGGTTAAGAGATTCACTCAAGCGAGAGACATGACTGAGATCGATGGCTAAAGAGGAGGAGGCGGCCGCCGCCGATGGCTAATCAGCGATGTAGCAAAGTGAGGAGGCAAGACTTGAGAAGTTGAGATTAGCATAGCGTAGAGGAGGAAGACGAAGAGAGTGAAAGTGAATGTGGCTAGGGTTTTCCTTTTGAGTAGGAAGTGAAAGTGAAAAATTAGTAAACAAGGTTAAGTTTACGTTAAAGTGGCCGTAGCAATTTTTTTTTTTAAAAAAAAAAAACAAAGTTTTGAATAGCTGCAAGCCTAAAATGAAAAAAAGGAAGTAATATAATAAAACGACATTGTTTAGCCTTAATTTTCGGTGATTCGATATAACCGAACTAATCTTTACATAACCGTACCGAAATAAGCTTATTTTAAAACCGAATGAAACCAAATAACTGGATTTAATTCGGTCCGGTTTGGAGTTTGGTCATGATTTGCCTAATTGAAATATCACCAAAGCATGAAGCTTGTAAATTTTTTTATTTTTTTATTCTCTTTGGCGTGAAAGATTTAATGAAAGTGAGAAGGTGGGGTTGAAACTACACCCACCCCACCTTCATGGGGTCCCACTGGGACACTTGGTTTTAAAAGCTTGTAAATTATGGTACTGACCTTCTTAATCACAAGGCATGGATCATGGGTGCAGCGAGTTGTCTGGGCAGTGACAAATGGACAAAGTGATTATTTTCATGAGAAATGGATGAAACAATGGGATAGAAATTCAAAACGAAGCTGATTGAACGCTCAAATTAAGATGGGAAGTTGAGAATGAAGGACACAATTGAGTTTTTTCCCGAATAACAAATGCCTTTTTCCAAAATTGATGCCAGACGAGGAAAATATAATGTTATCTTGGAAAATCCTTTTCTAATGATTTTTAAAGTTTTGTCATATTAAACAAATCATCAATTTAAAAATGTGGTGAGAAATGAAACAGCACAATTTTTTTTTTGGATCTTGGGTCTAGGTCCGCCCTCTATGAAATTTGGACTATTTGATCGAAACAAGTAGTCTTAATAAATAAGAAACAAATCTTGTAAAAAAAGAAAAGAAAAGAAAAGAAACAAATCAGCATTAATTATGAATTTGTTAATTACGTTTCTCTGCTTATATTTCCTTTAGGTCTTGAGTTCGAGAGGTAATTGTGATCTAAATAGTTCTATGGATGAGATATGACGAATTTATATATATGTTTTGCTCGTTTTATGGCCTTGGTTGTTGGTATTTTATGGAAACATGATTCGTTTTATTTTTTCTGCTGAAAAGTTTGACAAGTGAGGAGCGTTTATTACGTGTTGAAAATCTTAGTTGTTATGCCCATTGCATTAATTTTAATCGATGTCTAGTGATACAAAGACTTAGTGTCTTAATATTCTTGTAATTGAATGAATTCGGGGAATTTATGTAAATGAATGTGAACATTTTTCTTGAGAAGATAGCCATGTATATAAGAGCTTTTTTGGTCTACATGGCTATCTTCTCAAGAAAAATATTCACATTCATTCACTTCATATAAGCCATGTATATAAGTTCACAATGCATATACTTATATACTTTTTATTTCATGAGATTTACATGTATTCATTATTAGTTCACTTCACTTCATGGTATGTACATGTTCTTCAAAGTATATCATGAACAATTGATGATATTTGTCATGCATGTGAAGCAATTAGAACCTTCGTGAATTTCCACAAATATATTTTATTTTATTGTAGGCCCAAGGACTAAAATAAAGTAAATTTGGTAGATAAAAAGTTAAAAATGCCCTTTTCTTTGTTTTTATTTTTTAAAAAGATAAATTTAATGCAAGACAGGGAGAAATATATTTTTATCTTTGAAAATATTTTTACAATGATTTTCAAAGTTCTTGTCATATTTAATAAATGATCAATTTAAAAATGTTGCAAGAAAAGAAACAGATCTTGGTCTCGGTCCGCCCTTTATGAGTCGACTATTTGATCAGGAAATAAATATCCCTAATAAATAAGAAAAAAATCTGGTAAAAAATAAATAAATCAGTATTAATTATGGATTTATTAATTGAAAAAACAAGTTAGTGCATATTAGAAAGTTAATAAGGAATTAATCATAATTGTTGCAATTTTCTTGCGTGCTCTGTTTTACCGTGTTTACCTAATTTAAATCGAGAGGTCGGACGTGTGAGCGATTGGAGAAACCGATTGTTTTTATTAAAAAAAAAACAAAACGTAAAAGAGAATGGAGTGGTGTAGGTTACGTGAGCTGAATGAAAATCAATGGGAATTTGTTTACATGAGATTATAAAATTATCCCCCTTAATTCTCTTCAAGAGCTTTTATTTGAAATTATTGGAATAAATATTAAAATTTACTTCTTAATTTCATTTAAGGATTTCTTCCTCAATTAAATTTCTTTAAGCGTTAAAATATAATTTCCATAATTTTAGGCATAATTTTATTATTATTATTATTATTATTATTATTATTATATATTTATTTTATTATTATTATTATTTAATCCTAACAAAATTAACTAGGATATTACAACCTCGTGAGGTACTCGCCTTTTATTAAATTTTTTTTTTATGATTATGATTATTTTAAATTTTTTTTTATTACGAACCCGTACCTCGCGAGGTACGCGGACTGATTATGATTATTTTTTTCTTTTTCTATTTTTTTATGATTATGATTATTTTTTTTTTTTTTTATTACGCCGAACCCGGTACCTTGCGAGGTACTCGGTGACCACGCGAGGTACTCTGCCTTTTTTAATTTTTTTTTCAGTTTCTTTTTTCTTTTTTATGATTAATATTATTTTAATTTTTTTTTTATTACACTACAGATGTACCTCGCGAGGTACTCCGGGTGACCTCGCGGAGGTACTCTACCTTTTATTAATTTTTTTTTTTGTTTTTCTTTCTTTTTTTTATGATTATGATTATTTTAAATTTTTTGATTACGCTGAACCAGTACCTCGCGAGGTACTCTGCCTTTTTTAATTTTTTTTTCAGTTCCTTTTTCTTTTTTTATGATTAATATTATTTTAAATTTTTTTATTACACTATAGAAGTACCTCGCGAGGTACTTCGGGTGACCTCGCGAGGAACTCTGCCTTTTATCAATTTTTTTTTTCTTTTATGATTATGATTATTTTAAAAAAAAATTTATTACATCAACCAGTACCTCGTGAGGTACTCCGGGTGACCTCGCGAGGTACTCTTCCTTTTATTAATTTTTTTTTTTTTTTTTTTATGATTATGATTATTGTAAATTTTTTTATTACATGAACCACTACCTCACGAGGTACACCGGTGACCTCGCGAGGTACTCGCCTTTTATTAATTTTTTTTTTCTTTTTCTTTTTTTTATGATTATGATTATTTTAAAAATTTTTTATTACCCTGAACAACTACCTCGCGAGGTACTCAGGGTGACCTCGCGAGGTACTCGCATTTTATTATTATTATTATTATTATTTTTTATGATTATGATTATTTTAAAATTTTTTTCTTACACTGAACCAGTACCTCGCGAGGTACTCCGGGTGACCTTTGCGAGGTACTCTTCCTTTTATTAATTTTTTTTTTTCAGTTTCTTTTTCTTTTTTTATGATTAATATTATTTTAAATTTTTTTTATTAAACTACAGATGTACCTCGCGAGGTACTCCGGGTGACCTCGCCAGGTACTCTTCCTTTTATTAATTTTTTTTGAATTTCTTTTTTTTTTTATGATTATGGTTCTTTTTTTTTTTTTTTTTATTAAGCTGAACCAGTACCTCGCGAGGTACTCGCGAGGTACTCTGCCTTTTTTTCTTTTTTTTTTTTTTTTTCAGTTTCTTTTTCTTTTTTTATGATTAATATTATTTTAATTTTTTTTTTATTACCTCTGAGATGTACCTCGCTTAAAGGTACTCCGGGTGACCTCGTGAGGTACTCTTCGTTATTAATTTTTTTTTTTTTTTTTGTCTTTTATTTATGATTATGATTCTTTTAATTTTTTTTTTTTATTAATTTGAACCGATTACCTCGTGAGGTACTCGGTGACCTCGCGAGGTACTCTGCGTTTTATTAATTTTTTTTTTCTGTTTTTCTATTTTTATGATTATTATTGTTTTTTTTTTTTTTTATTACCCCCTACGAAGTACCTCACGAGGTACGTGACCTCACGAGGTACTCGCCTTTTATTTTTTTTTTTTTTTTTTTTTATGATTATGATTATTTTATATTTTTTTATTACCTTGAACGATTTCCTCGCGAGGTACTCGGTTGACCTCGCGAGGTACTATTCCTTTTTTTATTAAAAATTATTTTATTTTTTTTTTTTATGATTATTTTGTTTTATATTTTTTTTATTACACTGAACTAGTACCTCACGAGGTACTTCAGGTGACCTCGTGAGGTACTCTTCCTTTTATTAATTTTTTTTTTTTATTTTATGATTATGATTATTTTAAATTTTTTTTTTTAGGTTGATTATGATTATTTTTTTTTTTTTTATTTTTTTATGATTATGATTATTTTAAATTATTTTTATTACGCTGAACCAGTACCTGGCGAGGTACTCTTCCTTTTAAAATTTTGTTTTTTCAGTTTCTTTTTCTTTTTTATGATTAATATTATTTTAAATTTTTTTTTATTACACTACAGAAGTACTTCGCGAGGTACTTCAGGTGACCTCGCGATGTACTATTCCTTTTATTAATTTTTTTTTTTTAAAATTATTATGATCATGTTAAAAAATTTTTTTATTACAGTCCCTCCTAAACCCCCTGAACTAGTACCTAGCGAGTTATCTCCGGGTGACCTCACGAGTAGATTGAAGATAATTTTTATTACTCTTTATAAGAGCATGTTGCTCTATTGTAAATTATACTTGTCAACACACACTACTTGCACAAAAAACTTCGATGCAATGCGATCATTGAATAACTAAGTGCATCACTTTCGTCTTCCCATATTGAATAACTACCAGATATTATCCTTTTTTAAGATAGAATAACCATACATTACTCTTGCCATCTGCTACAACATTCACCAAATATAATTTGGAGGAGAAAACTAACTTGAACTAACGCCGTATTCAAACCCATAAGCAACAGGAATAAACTCAAATAACCATCAATTCAATGGATTAAGTCCGGATGAATAATTCATAAAAAGTTTCCCAGGTGAGGATGAAACTATGAAACAGCATTAGCAACGAATATTACCCATTGTGGTTTATATATTCCACTAAAGGGACTTAGAGGAAATATTGCAAATAGTACGGATACCTTAACTCATAAATAAATATCAAGTTGAGGAAATTTTTGCAAAACATAACCTTTAATTGCAGAACCTGATCGTAAAAAATAAAGACTACGCTCACATTTAATCACTAACCAAGAATCTTGCTTTTTATTTGTGGTATTTCTTGGTTGATCAAGGAAAACTGGGGGATGGTCGTACAGTTGCAATGAAGATGAAAAGACCATTTCTCACTAATAAACAACAATTAACCATAATGATTTCACAAAAATCAGATCAACAAGTGATTAAGAAAAACTTTTTTTTTTCCCCCAAAATAAGCACATCGGACTCTAGGGTATAAACTTTGCCCACAAACTCCCTACAGAAAATATATAACCCTGGGTACAATTATCGAACAAAAGAATACACAGCCCACGAGTCTCACAACACCAAACCCACAACAAAGGGTCTATGCCAAAACAATTTTCACACAAAATATGATTTTGGATCTACCAAAATATATTAGTGTATAAAATAAGGCCTTCGGAAAATAAACAGTCATCCAAAAATAGTTGATGTAGTATTTCAAAAATATGAGGGCCCTAGAATAGCAATATAAAAATCAATACAATACTAATACCAAAAGAAGCCTACAAATTTCAGGATTTTTATGCCTCTGGCTGCTTCCCTTGTCCTCTAGTAAGATTAAAGGTCTCGCCTAAAAGAAAAGTTAATAATAACGGGGTGAGACATAAAGTCCCTAACCAAAATTAATTTATCAAATATGCAGGAAAGAATTGCAAGTCGAGAAGCAGGTTTATTAACATAAATAAAATATCAATAATAATTAAATAATACATAATAATTAACAATATTTAAAATCATTCTCATTCATCCATCCTGCTCCTCCTTCTATCATCTGGACGTGGTACAGCCTATCAATGCTAGTATACCTGACCAAGATTAGCTAGTCACTTCAAGAATACTCTCCCCTCCCACGTCACCATCAATATACCATAACATAGAGGTGTTCGCCCAAAATACTCAACTCAAATTCTGGGCTAGGAATGAGAGAGCCGATGGGCACAATTTTACCCTCAATCTCTTCCGCACAACCCAACATATCCCACAACAGAAGAAATAATATAATAATAAAATTTTCAACAACATTTTATTAAATTATTATTCCATATACATTATCCCACAACAAACATTATAACCATCACTATAATAACAACCCCAATAATAATATTAACTTAAATACACGATTGGAAAATAAAGCTTCTTCGAAATAATTTCATATTCAAACATACACATAATTTTTAAAACACATACAAGTAGTGTATATAAAAGTAAGACTTAGAAAAATACCTTACTGCCCAAAACAAACATATAAAATAAATTAACCCTGTTACTCTCAATTCCAAGTTTAACCTTAGCTTGAGGAGCATCACCCGCACGATTCGGCCACAAGAAGACTCTACATTATCACAATTATAACTTATAATTTCCTATAACTTAAAATAAAAATTCTAATAATAATATATATTATTGTAACAAAAACTGAAAATGACATTTTGGTCCCACGAATTCCAGAAATTACAGTTTTTTGCCCCAAAATTCTAGAAATTGCAGTTTATTTCTTTATATATAAAAACTAAATTGATTAAATTCCAATAATATCTCCCTAACCCAAATAAATTATTTTCATAATATTTAATCGGTAAAAATATATATTTTATATACATAAAATCCTAAACATCTTAAATAGAAAAAAAAAATCATTTTTAAACTCCTATAACAACCAAACAATAAATCTAATCGATTAAAATTCTAATAATATCTTCCTAACCCAAATAAATTATTTTCATAATATTTAATCAGTAAGAATATTTTATAGACATAAAATCCTAAACTTCTTAAATAGAAAAATTCATTTTAAATTTCTATAACAGCCAAACAATAAATCTAAACCGATTAAAATTTACTATTAATCATCTACTACATATATATAGTCTTCTATTGTCAAAACTCAACTTTCTCAAAATCTTAACCCCAAAATTTTCATTAACCAACATAATAATAAACTCATTAGAAAGAGAAAAATATATAGATTAACCTTCATGAAGAAAGTTTATTGAAAAGAATCTAGTTTAGCTACCTAAATAATCTTATAAGATAAATAACGTACCTTAAAACACACTGAAAAATCTCCAAACTTCTATTTTCCCCCTCCTTCCTCACTCTCAACCTCACCTCTCCTCTGCTGGAACTGAGCCGTGTGTGTGTGTTAAGTGTGGAGATGGATCAAACAAATAGAAGGGGGAGGGAAATGAACCACTCCTTCACAAAATCAAGCAAATGGGTATGGGCACTTGTCCATTTTGCTATTTGCATCAGCAGCTTTTGATTTTTTTAATTTGTTTTGTTTCATTTTTTTTTTGAGATTTCTTTCTTTCTCATTCTCTTCTCTCTATCTTTTCCAACAAATACAAATAAATACATTTATCATATATAATTAGTTTATAATTATAATTAAATCCTAAGATTAAAAATTAAGATGTTACAAAAGAGATTGTATGAAAATAATGACAAGAGAGTTGAGCAGTTCATGAATGAAGTGGAGCTCTTAACTCGTCTGCGCCACCAAAACCTTGTCCAACTTTATGGCTGCACCTCTCACCATAGCCGTGAACTTCTGCTTGTATATGAATACGTTCCTAATGGAACCGTCGCCGATCATCTTGACGGCCAAGGAGCAAAACTAGTAGACACAGTAATCCCCTGGCACACCAAAATGAACATAGCCATAAAGACTGCAAGTGCACTGGCATATCTTCACTCATCTGACATCATCCACCGTGATATAAAAACCACCAACATCCTTCTTGACAATCATTTCATTGTCAAAGTAGCAGATTTTGAACTATGTCGTCTCTTTCCAAATGATGTCACCCACATTTCAACAGCCCCACAAGGAACCCCTTGATACGTGGATCCAGAGTGCCATCAATGTTACTAGCTTACTGATAAGAGTTATGTGTATAGTTTTGGAGTGGTGCTCATTGAGCTGATATCATCAATGCCTGCTATTGACATCACGAGGCATAGGAATGAGGTGAATTTGGCGACCACGGCTGTTAACAAGATACAGAGTGGGGATTTGCATGAGCTTGTGAACCCAACTCTTGGGTTTGAAGACGATGACAGAGTGAGGAAGATGATAAATGGAGTGGCAGAGTTGGCATTCCAGTGCTTGCAGTGTATGAAAGACACGAGGCCGTCCATGGAAGAGGTGGTGAAGAGGTTGAAGGAAATACAGAGAGAAGGGATAGGCAAAACAAAAGAAGAGGAGATGGAAATGGCGTCAGCAGATCATGTGGTGTTGCTCAAGAATGAAGTGCCTCCGCTCTCACCTGATTGAAATATAAGGAGCACATTTACATAAGTTTGAATTCGGTTTAAAATATCTGATTTAAGGGACTAATCATTTCATTATTGTTAAGTGGCTCTGTGTTTTCTTCTGGACCAACACTTAATATGTGTGTGGGTGATGAAGATAATAATGATGATCCAGTTGAATTGTCTTCTTGATCAAATCAGAAACCAACTTATAGGGGATAGATTTATTTATATTCAATAATTGTGTTGTAAATTTTTTAATGGTAATGTTACCATTTTATTTGGAAAATTTATTTTTTAATGGTAATGTTACTATTTTATTTGGAAAATTTATATTTATATTTAATTTTTATCTCAAATTATCAAATTTTGTATAACATATATATATATATATATATATATGTGAATTTGATTCATGCCATTTTCTCGTCATTTTCCATCTCATCTATTGCACATTATGTTATTTTCCATCTCACTGTTCTTATATTTTTTTAAGGCGGCCTCGTGGCCCGTTAAGAGGCCTGTAGTTTTAAAAATCATGTACTTAGCCTGCCATAGGCCATTAAAAACAAAAGAAAACAGCCACCGCTATTCCAAACACAAACACAGGCCTACCTTAAACAGGCCAAAAACAGGGCTACTTTACAATACAACAACATAACTGATTCTACAACCATCTCAGCCCTTAAATGACATGGCATCTCAAATCAATGATAAAATTCATATCAGGATGACAATACGTATTATAATGAGGCAAAAAACGAATGTGCAGTTGTATAACTTATGCTGATAATTATGTAACTCAGCAAAGTATGCTTTCTTATCAGACTTGAGGTGATTTTCCCTAGCAACAATCATATCAGGATGAAGATCCCCTGAACAAAGTGAGGAGCCCCTGCAAGACAGACACATTAGTATAGACCATGACAAAGCCATAAGAACAATATTATACAGAATCACAAGCAAGACAGACACAGTATAGAGGAGATAAAAACTAAGACTCAAGCTATCTCAAGATGAATCTTATCATCATATGCCCAATCTTTCCTCATTTAACCTTACCTAAATTATTCATGAAGGTAGGTAGATAATTACACACACATCAGTACAGAGGAGATGAAAACTGAGCCTCTAACTATCTCGACATGAATCTTATTAGCACATGCTCAATCTTCCCACTTACCGGTAAGTAGGTAATTACAATAGTTATCATTACTACTCATTCAACTAACAATGATTACTTACTAACTACTAGTCTCAAGCAACAATAAGACCTCGCATGAAAAACAATACCCCTCAACAATCGTAGTAATGGATGAATTAGGGGAAGCCAGTAAAGGTTGCATCTTGAGTATTTCAATTGGTTTAACCGGGTTGTGGCTCTTGGTATTTGAAAAGATCGGAGAAGGAAACCAACCGAGAAGGAGTCTCGGAGCTTCAACTTAAAATGTAATCATTATTTTTAAATGTTCAGTAAAACCTTTATGCGGTTGCATCTAATTTTTCTAACCTTACTCAACAAAATTTGCAACAGTTAATAAAAAAGCATAGGAAGCGCTCAAAATAATGTCGATCCGCAAAATAATTGGTTGGAAGGACTGAGAGTTAAAAAAGGTCAATGAATGATATCTCGGGGGGTTAAAAAGTCCATCAGAAAATAAGTTCATTAAAAAAAAATCCATTAGAAACAAAAACCTCTTCTATCAAAACTATCTCAAACGGGTCCAAAGTGAGAATTAAATCGTGGCTGATCCTACACTCCTACTGGTCCAAGCCTTAAAAGAACTTTATTTGGGTATGGGTCCTGTTTAGACTTTTAAGCCACTGTCGGCAACTGCTTCCCATTAAATTTAAACACCATTCCCACAAGGAAACCAGCCCACTTGAAAATTGATAAACGGGGACAGTGAATTTTAATCTTTTAAATCTATAATTTACTTTGGGATTAGAGATTTAAACCCACGTGACTGAGATTTTGATTGATTTGAATAAATAACAATAGGAATTCAATTATTCAATTTAAAGTTACTTCTGAGTTTTTTTTTTTTTTTTTTTTTTTTTTTTTTTTTTTTTTTTGAGTGAAAGGGAGATTTCATTAATGAAAAAAAAAATTGACTAGCTACTGTGAAGAGCAATGTACATAATGAATCTTAAAACAGAAAACCTTTTTAAAACTTGATTAACTGAAGCTATGAGCGTCACTTGTGAAGAGCCTATGAGTTTTAACTTCCTTGAGTCTCCAACAAGTAATGCAGAACCCAATTTTCCAAGAGTTTCTGAGGCCTTTTTTTTTTTTTTTTTTTGTCAATGATTTTTTATATTTGTAAAACTTAATTCTTAATTGTTCCCTTACTCTCTACATTTTCTATCAATGTTTCCATCAACTTGTGCAGTTTGGTCAGAGACGTGAGCTAGGTTCTTCCATTTAGCATACAATTCAAAATTAAAAATGCCCGGATATTTTTATATTTTTTTCCTTCGTTTTGGGGGTGATGGTTGCTGATAAATCAAATATTGTAAAATAAAGAGGAAATTGTATCTAGTCTTGAACAAAGAAAAATACGATAAAATGGTCCCTTTAAATCTCATAATTGAGGTGAAGTCTAGGGAATTTTTTATATATGAAAAGACAAAAATGTTCATATGCTTATATTGACAAGTTCATGAATTTATTTTGATAAATTTATGAGCATATTTTAACAAGTTTATATATCTATGTTAATAAGTCTATAAGTCTAGATAAACCAATATATAAATAAAGATATCTAACATATAAAATGATTAATTTATTTATTTATCTTCCTTAATCTCTAAAAACAAGTCAACTAAATCTTATAATTATAACGGAGAATTATATTTCCTATTGCTCCGGACTAAGTGAAATTTTCACTAAAATAAATGAAATAAAATAGACAAATGCCATAATTTGTTATTAGACAAAGACAAATGCGTCGAGTATTTGATCACGTTTCTCTCTCCTTCATTTCGGGCCGCCCTCTCGTTTGTTTTAATACTGCGTCGAGTATTTGATTATCGCAAATTCCAAACAATGTCTTCTTCAACCTCTGATAATTCCAAGCTCCCACTAAGAACAATCCCCGGCGGCTATGGCCTCCCCTTGTTCGGAGCCATCGCCGACCGATTCGATTTCTTCTACAACCAAGGCCGTGAAAAATTCTTCTCCTCTCGGATCCAAAAGTACAACTCCACCGTGTTCCGAACCAACATGCCGCCCGGTCCTTTCAATGCCTCCGATCCGAGAGTCGTCGCCGTCCTCGACGCCGCCAGCTTCTCCATCCTCTTCGACACGTCGAAAGTCGAGAAGCGCGACGTCTTCACCGGAACTTACATGCCATCCACCGACTTCACCGGCGGCTACCGTGTCTGTCCCTACCTGGATCCGTCAGAGCAAAAGCACCAACAGATCAAGAGCTTCTTCTTCTCTCTCCTCTCATCCCGGCATGGCCAGGCAATTCCGCTCCTCCGGAGCCACTTGTCGGAGCTGTTCCAGAAGCTGGAAGACAAGGTGGCCGGTAAAGGTCAAGCGCCATTCAACTCCATCAGCGACAATGAACTCTTCAACTTCATATTTCGCTACTACTGTGGAAAAGACCCGGCCCAGACAAATCTCGGGTCATGCGGCTCCAGATTATTTGATCTTTGGGTTTTGCCGCAGCTTCTTCCCGTCGGTTCTGCAGGTTAAAGAACGTTTTTTTTTGTTTTTTCATTTTATTGGGTTTGGTTTCACCTCATTTTCACTCACACAACAAATTAATCATTTTATTTATTTATTTTTTTTTTTTAAAGACTGATAAATCGTTTCTTCTAAAATGGTAGTGAAATTTGATGCTCAATAAATCCAAGGCTCAATGATATTTTCTCTTGGACTTCAAAAGTTTGAAAGGTTCTCTGTCAAAAAAAAAATTTGTAAAGAGGGTTCTTTTCTTGTTGACAAGTCAAAGTCAATGAAATTCTGGATATTTTAATTTAATTAAACATTATCTGCTCAGTTACATGCAAAGCAAATGTTTTAAACATAGGTATAAAATATAAATTACGGTATTCTGAATTTTTTTTTTTTAAAAAAATTTCTTGGTATTCTTCAAATATTATAATTCTCAGTTTAAAAGATACTAGTATCTCATGTTTTGGTTTTTTTTATGCTATTTAAATTTTGTGTTAAGAATTATTACTTTCATTTTTTAAAATTTTTTCTCTAATATGGACGATCTTACTTATAGTCTTATATTTAAAACGGAGATAATAGTTATCCTCATAAATAATGAACAAATTTAATCACATGGTTTATATTTAAGATAAAAAATCGTGGAGAAAAAGTGGTGTCCATTTTTTTTTGTATTTTTTATCCTTTTTTTGGCTTGAGCAAGAATCGTGAAGAAAAAAGTCGTGTCAATCACCTTTTTTTTTTTTTTTTTTTTAGGGCCAATAAAAATCAACCCTTTTTTGTGTATTGTAGTGTGCTGGCCCCACCTGAAAACGAAGTCTCGGATCTTGTTCTGGCCTAATTAAGGATGGACTAAGGATAGACATAGGAATGGGCCCATCTCCAATTTATGAATTTATTTCTTTAATAACGAAAAATACTTAAATTAAGTTTTTTTATATTTATTATATTCGTGCATTGAATCACATATGAGCATGCGTTATGTTTTATATAAGCGTTTATGGTTTTAATAATAATAATATTTTTAAAAATAAGACAGAGGACCAATTAGAGGAGTTGACATAATATATTATAAGTAATTTTCTCTATTATTTTCCTTTTTGTAATAGTTTAATTCTATTTAGAATTGATGAAGCACTTTCCAATGAATGCAGGGCTACCATGGTACTTTTTCCCCATCAACGTTGTGGAAGACTTCCTACTCCATACGGTGCCGTTTCCTGCTTGGTCCCTGAAATGGGATCACCACAAGCTCTTCAAAGCCATATCCTCATCTGCAAAGGAAGCACTGGATCAAGCCCCAAGCTTCGGCCTCACCAGTGAAGAAGCCTGTAACAACATCCTCTTCGTCTTGGGCTTCAACAGCTACGGTGGGCTCAAGATAGTGGCCCCCACCCTCATGAAGTGGGTAGGATTGGCTGGGGAGCCTCTTCACAGGAGACTCGCCGAAGAAATCAGAACCGTCGTTCGTCAAGAAGGTGGGGTCACCTACAACGCCCTGGAGAAGATGCCATTGGCCAAATCAGTGGTGTGGGAGGCGCTCAGGATAGAACCTCCCGTACCGTATCAGTACGGGAAGGCAAAGCAAGACATGATCATAGAAAGCCACGTGGAAGCATTTGAAGTGAAGAAAGGGGAAATGATATTTGGGTTTCAACCATTTGCGACCAAAGATCCTAAGGTGTTTAAGGAAGCAGACAAGTTTGTAGGGGACAGATTCGTTGGAGATGATGGAGAGAGATTGTTGAAGTATGTGTATTGGTCGAATGGGAGAGAAACAGAGGATCCGAGCCCAGAGAACAAGCAATGTCCAGGCAAGAATCTGGTGGTGCTCATCCTCAGGGTAATTCTGGTGGAACTCTTCCTCCGATACGACACATTTGAGGTGGAAATTGGAACCCCAACCATCGGCCCCACCGTTACCGTTAAGTCCTTCACTAAGGCCACCACCTTGTACTAATTGTAATGATTAACTTACTTTTGGCACGTGCGTGTTTTTGTGAATCTAGTTGGATTTGATTGCGGCCTCGTGATGTTTGTTCATCTTACCTTCTTCATTGTCATTCGTTGTTGTGCAAAAGATTTTCCTTCTGTCGTTTCTTCCACCATCTTTTTGCCACCAAGTTTTTTTTTTTATTTAAGATGACTTGGTGCCCGTTTGAAAACTTTTCAAAACTTAGGTTTTGTGTAGGTGAGAGGTGTTTTATCTCGATTTACGTAAAACTTAGATTTTTCTGAATTTTGTAAATTGTACTGATATCTTGTGAATTATATATGTATGGACAAGTTGGAGGAGCAAAATTGAATTAGAATTCCTAGGAAAACAAAATGATACAGTAGTATTATATTGTTGAAAACAATATGGAGGGCTTACGTGTGTTTTAACCTGTTAATATATATCCAAATCCATCAACAGTTTCATACCAAATTGCCGAAGAGGTTTGGAAGTGTTGAAAAGCCGTACGTAGCCGCTTTTGCCATTTTTGAAACAGACAGAGGAAGCAGATGAGGATGTGACAGTTATGAGACCATCAAATTAGAGGAGGCGTGGTGCATCAGGGAATCAGTTTCCCTACCCATCTTTGAGATGGGTAGAGAGAGCTTTTTCCCATCGTAAAACGTAAAACGTAATACAAAACCGGATTTTGGGATATTATAAATAATTTAATTAAAATAGATAAAAATATTTAGATTTTAATTTAAAAAATTTTTTTTTATTTTT
This sequence comes from Acacia acuminata, assembly GCA_019022655.1. Lineage (NCBI taxonomy): Eukaryota > Viridiplantae > Streptophyta > Magnoliopsida > Fabales > Fabaceae > Acacia > Acacia acuminata. The sequence continues at coordinate 910,172 of JAFJYI010000174.1, forward strand.
TATTTTTTAAAAAATAATTATTTTAGGGATATCTCTCCCATCATGCTTTACTTTTTTTTTTTTTTGGTCGTGTCTCATCATGGTATAAAATAGATGTGATAATTTTTTTTCAACTAACACTTCATTTTTCAATAAAAACGATCTTTTTTCACGGCCTTTCACTCTTCTGGTCTCTTCTCTTCATCTTCTTTCCAGTCGGCCTTCACTCTTGTCAAAAAAATTAATCTTTTTCCAAAAAACTTCCGCTTTTTTAAAAAACGTCTCGTTTCTGCGTTTCTGCGTTTAAAATCAGCGTTTTTACCAAATCACTCCATCTGCGTTTTTTTTGCTGCAACGAAACGCGGGATTTGAAAAAAGCTCTCCTACCTATCTTGATAGGTAGGAAACTTTTAAAAAATAATTATTTTAATGGATCAGGATGTGCATGCATGTGCTGTGTTGAAAATTACTATTAACCATGAAGAAGCTGAGTTGTGAACACAATATGCAAGTTTAGAGGGAGACTTTGATGCTATCCGTTAAGATAGAGAGTCCCTTAAATTTATATTCTCTCTAGTTTTTAATATAAGACACATTTATCTAGTTTGATTAAATTAATGAACTTATATTTATAACCGGAGGAGTATAAACCATATACCCCCTCTGGTCCTTATTATAAGGCACCAACTAACTTTTTTCACAAACTAATAAAAGTAGTTAAAGTCAATAAAGTTGCCCGATGATCTAAGTAATTTCCAATTTTACCCCTACTAGTTGTCCTAAACTCTAATATCATATTAATTGTTACTCTCACCAACTATCCTTCTTAATTATGGACAAACATGGAAAAAAATAATTAATGCTCATTAGGAATCAGCAAGTGCCTTATAAAAAGGACCAAATAAACTTGTTAGTTGGTGTCTTATAATAAGAACCAGAGGAAGGGTTTCACTTGTGAGGCTTCTCATACGGAACTGATCATAACACTGAATCGAGAGGCTTATTTGGGAGAGATGCTTATAATGCATCAACATGAATCGCATGCCATCTCCAATCCTCTTCACTCAGTCACTCTGCAATATCTTCTTTTGTGTGTGCTCTCAATATTCATGCATAATAAATTGAGACCCAAAGTACGTACACTAGAGAGCTCATCTCTCACATAACATGAAACTTCATATGACTTGCTCTATATTTCTAGTGTCTCCCTCCACACACACTTATAATTTTTTAAAGCCTTGGAGATCCAAGAAAATCAAACTGATCGACCAGCAGAGACAGACACAATTTCAGTTTGTTGGATAATCAAAAGTTTAGTGTTAACAGCAAGGGGAACAAAAATTGGTTCTAATATAAATTGCCTCTAAAATATTTGTTCCATGTCAACTGTGCCTCTCGAAACTGGAAAGGGTAGCTACTATTATACAGCATGAAATGCCAATAATTACTGTAATATTGATATAATTTACAGTTTAGCCCATTATCATTGACGGCCTATTAGCTCATTTGGTTAGAGCGTCGTGCTAATAACGCGAAGGTCGCAGGTTTGAGACCTGCATGGGCCAATTTTTTCCTTATTTTTTGAACTTTTAATTTATCCTGTATTCTTTAAATATATTACCCTGTGAGTGCTCAATACATGTAAATAGATCAGCCACAAGTCACCAGCGAGTTCACGAAATAGGCTTTTTAATCACGATAGGAAGATTTAATAACCTGGATGTCCAAGGCATTTCAGTAGATGGAGGTTGCCCTTATAAAACACTTACTATTAATTTGGGTAACTCATATATATATATATATATATATTAAAACTGTTGGCGAGCATCAAATGACTAAGATGTACAGATTCTGCAATATTGTTGGCGCTACACCAATAAGTGATGAATCTTAACGGGTGTGAATTTTCAGCAAAATAGCTTCCACGATCTTCAAATCTTTTTGGTAGTTTCATTCGTCATGGTCTCATGGATCCTTCTCATCTGATGCTGCTCTTTCTACACATTCCCACAAAACAATGCCTCAAAAATCATGTCATCCTCTACTAGTTGCTTCTGTACCATCCATGCACTAACACTCCAACGTACACTCTTTACTTGACTCCATTTTTTGAGCTCAATTCTGAGCCAACTCTTGCTGCTCTCTACTATATTTTCTGAAATGCGTACGAGGAAGAGGAAGAGGGACGCGAGCAGGGAAGAGGGTTGATCTGAATCTGTATATCAGAAATAGAGAAGAGGTGGGAAGCACTGAAAGGCAAAATGTGATCGAAAGAGAAGAGGTGGGAAGCAAGAGGGAAATCGAGAAAAAAAAAAACAGAGGGAAATTGTGTCGGTTTCCCTCTTTTTTTTTTTTTTTTTTTTTTTTTTTTTTTTTTTTTAGAAAGAAGACAGGGTAAAATGACCTACATACCCTTCATTAAGTTGGCCATTTTCCCATTTTAGCCCTGATTGGTGTCAAATTTCCAAACCCGTGCCATGCCATGCGTCCTGAACAAACCGAGGGAAATTGACACAGTTGCGGGCTCGATAGCGTCGCATAACCCACCGCCTGCGACTACCGCCACCGTCCGCTACCGGAAACTGTTCCAGTTGCGTTTAGGTGCCGCAACCCGCATCAGGACCGGTATCGCGCGCTATAGCGCCGCGATTTCAATCCTAGATATATATATGTGTGTGTGTATTAGTCATGTTTGTCTTTTTATAAAAATAGTTCAAATCAATTTGATAGTACTTACCCTAAAGCTACATATTCTTAATTTATCTTCCAGGTAATATTGTTAAAAATACCCTTACTGTTGTAGCGTAACATGTCTTGATTTCTTCAAGGCTGGTTTGGAGAACAAGGCTCAGACTTTTAAGTTTGAAGGCTTTTTGACTTCACAAAAAAACAAAATGTAACTTCATCAGGCCAAAAATGATATCTTTACAGATTCAAACTCATTCCAACTGTGAACAAGTTTAGCTATGACATATTGCCATATTGATAAATATTTCTAAACTGTAGCATCTCAATAATCTTTTTTTTTACTTGATATAGCAAAGCAGTAAAAAAAAGTTTGGATCAACTGAGAGTTTTCTGAAGAAAACTGTGTGACTGATTCAAACTCAGCCTTCCAGTGTCTCACTAAATTAGTGACCCAAATAGTATATTAATGTTGTTTCTAATATAATGAGTAGGTAGAAATTGAATATAAAGTACACGAATATCAAAACAAGAATCAGTATTTATTAAATAAAGCATACAGTGGAACATTCACTTAGTCTCGTATAAAATAAAAAGTCAGTAAAACGAACTCACAAGACTGGCGATACGGAATGGAAAAATGCGTAAATCCGAGCCCAACTTTCGTTGTGTCCTTAAGACAATTTTGCTTCCTCAATACGGATGCCGAAGGTTTTCTCGAGCAATTGCCTCCCAGGATAGAGCGGATTATTCGTCTCCAGAAAGATGGCTTTGTCTGTCTGAAGCCCAAGCGAAGCCAATGAGTCTGCTTTTGGAACGCACAGAGTGTTTATGCAGAATGCAGAGAGAGTATGCAGAGAAATTGTGTGTCTAAACTGTGACTAGGGCGCCCTATTTATAGACTCTGAAAGAACACGATCAGATGGACAAGTCTCGTGCTTTGCGGAACCGGTGCAGTGCAAACAGACGCACCGTAACGGAACGAAAGAGGTGACCGCGTCATTCACGACGAATTGGTGCGTCTTGACGAACAGTCACACGTAACGAATGCGAACGGAGGCGACCCGCATCTGCTCACGGCGAGCCGGGTGTGTCTTCACGAACGTACGCACGAATGAAGCGAACGGATCGCAAAAAACAAAGCCGCCATTTGGAAAAGTCGGAGAGGCACAACGGGGAGTATCTAAACGTTCGGAATTCAAAAAATAATTTAATAAAAAATTATTTTTTAATCCGAAAAATAATTTAATAAAAAATTAATATTTTATTTCACACACGCGGATCGGGAGGCGGCGATCGACCGGACGGACGGCGCACAAGGCGTGTGTGTGGTGGACCAAGGGTCACCTAAGTCCTCACCCCTCCACAAAAGTGGGTTGGCCCAAGGGCCCAATTAGTAGGAGCCAAGTTGGGGCTTATATACTCTCCAACTTCTCTCTAACTAAGCAATATGGGACTATTCTCTCACACACATCTCTTCTTCCTTTTTTCCTCTTCTTTTCCATCCTTCTTCTTATTCATAACTCATGGGATTTTATCTTAAAATTCCAACAATCCCCCACATGGATAAGAAGTTAGTCCATCATGACCAAATGCAAATGATCATGTATGCAAAGTGCGGTTCCTCTACGAGAAACAATCGCATCGAGAAAGGTAGGGGTTACCTTTGAACCTTCTCTAGTAAAAACCTATCGGATATACTGGTCAATCGGGTGACGCGTTGTCTTGAACCGTTGACCTTTTAGTGTATACCAAGACAATAGGAGTTACACAGTTGCTCCTCTAGCATCATTGGTTCTCATGTTGTGTCCATTTTGGCCCCGGGACACCGCTTGGTTCTCGTGAGTGTTCTAGAGAATCGGCCGTTTTAAATTCTCATAGAAGCGGCCCGCACTTCACACTCACATAGGTGATTCCTTGTGATGTATGTCATCATACATCATCTCGAACACATCGACTAAGAAACCATTAAAAGCTTAGAAGCTTACCCTTTATATATATGCACCGTTTGTCTAGGAATGAGTATGAGTTTAAAACTCCACGGTGTTAACGTTGTCGATCATCACTTAGTTGTCTCTTTGAACCTAGTTCGTGGGATCTCCACTCTCCTAGGTAGAGTTACCGCAATAATCAACAATGGATCGGCCTTAGACCCATTCCTTTGGACAATTTCCTAACTATCTTTCTAGGAATCCCTTTAGTCAATGGATCCGCTATATTCTCTTTTGATTTTACATAATCAATGAGATGATTCCATTCGAAAGTAGTTGTCTAACGGTATCATGTCTACGACGTATATGTCTAGACTTGCCGTTGTACATGACATTCTTGGCTCTACCAATAGTGCTTGACTATCACGGTGTATACACACCGCCGGTACCGGCTTTGGCCAACTAGGAATGTCTTCAAGAAAGTTACGAAGCCACTCGGCTTCCTCACCGCCTTTATCTAATGCAATGAATTCTCGCTTCTATAGTTGATCTTGCAATGCAAGTCTCGCTTAGATGACTTCCAAGACACAAACACCCCATCATTAAGGGTGAACACATATCCACTTGTGGATCTTGTGTCATTAGAGTCGGTTATCCATTCGCATCACAATACCCTTCTAATACCGCAGGTACTTTTCATAATGCAAAGCAAAGTTTTGAGTTTGCTTTAAGTAACCCAAAACTCTTATCATAGCTCTCCAATGAAGCTCATTTGGATTACTTGTAAAGCGACTCAACATGCTTACAAAGATAAGCAATATCGTCTAGTGCGTTCATAACATACATAAGACCGCCTAGCACTTGAGCATACTCTTTTTGTTTAATAGCTTCACCGTATGTTTTAACAAATAAGACTAGTTTCTATAGGGGTCGACACAGGAGTTATATTTAAACTCTTGAATTTCCCAAGAATTTTGGAAACATAGTGTGTTTGTGATAAAGCTAACCCTCCAGATGTTCTGTGGATTTTAATTCCTAAAATAACATCTGCTAGACTCATATCTTTCATGTCGAACTTACTGGTAAGCAATCGCTTAGTAGCTTTAATCATTTGATTATTACTGCCCGTTATCAACATGTCATCTACATAAAGACAGACTATGGCGAACCCGTTTTCAGTATTTCGAATGTATACACACTTGTCACATTCATTAATACTAAAGCCATTTGATAACATAACTTCATCAAATTTCGCATGCCATTGTTTTGGGGCTTGTTTAAGTCCATAAAGGGACTTTATTAAGCGGCAAACTTTTCGTTCTTATCCTGAGACAACAAAACCCTCGGGCTGTTCTAGGTAGATTTCTTCCTCTAATTCCCCATTCAAGAAGGCTGTCTTTACATCCATTTGATGTAACTCCAACCCATTCAAAGGCTAATGCGATCAACATTCGAATGGATGTAATTCTTGTAATGGTGAATAAGTATCAAAGTAGTCTAGGCCTTCACGTTGTCCGTAGCTTTTTACAACTAGCCTAGCTTTGTACTTATCAATAGTGCCATCTCGCTTTCATCTTCTTTTTGAAGATCCATTTAGTTCCTAGAGGCTTATTGCCGGAGGAAGGTAAACCGGCTCCCAAGTGTGGTTTGACATAATGGATTCAACTTCACTATTGATAGCCTCTTCCCGAATGGCGCTTCGGGGAACCCATAGCCTCTCCAAATGTTCGAGGCTCATTTTCTAGTAGATAAGTCATAAAATCGGGACCAAAGGATGTTGAAGTCCTTTGCCTAGTGCTACGTCTAGGTTCCTCTTGTTCAAGGTTATCATTAGTTATTGTATCCGGAGATATCACAGTGTTGTTATTATCATTATTTTTATTATACGGATATACGTTTTCAAAGAACGTAGCATTCCTTGACTCAATAACCGTATTCACATGGATATCCGATACATCGACTTATAAACTAGAAAACGATATGCACTACTATTATGTGCATAACCAATAAACACACAATCTACTTGTCTTGGGTCCAATTCTTAACCTTTTAGGTTTAGGAATCTCAACCTTCGCCAAACACCCCCACACTTTTAAATATTTCAAGGAAGGTTTCTTTCCTTTCCATATCTCATATGGTATGTTTTTTATCGTTTTATGAGGCACTCGTTGATTAGAAAGTTAGCCGTCGAATGGCTTCTCCCCACATATTTTGTGGTAAACCGGACTCAATTAATAATGCATTCATCATTTCTTTCAATGTCCGATTTTTCCTCTCTGCAATCTCATTTGATTGAGGAGCATAAGGAGCTGTAGTCTGGTGTATAATACCATATTCTATACAGAATTCTTCGAAGGGGCCATCATATTCTCTCCCACGATCACTCCTTACTATTTTAATTTTCTTGTTAAGTTGATTTTCAACTTCAATTTTATATTGTTTAAAAGCAACAATAGCATCATCTTTACTATTAAGCAAATACACATAACAATATCTACTGCAATCATCAATAAATGTAATAAAATATTTCTTATTACCCCTAGATGGTACAGATTTCATATCACATATATCGTATGTATTAAATCTAACAACTCAGTTGATCTTTCAACAAGAAAAAGGTAACTTAGAGAATTTTGATTCAATGCATACTTGACATTTATCTTTATTTGAACAATCAACTTTAGGCAATAATTCTAAATGAATTAAATTTTTAATTGATTTATAATTAATATGTCCTAATCTTTGATGCCATAAATTAGAGGACTCAAGCATATAGATAGAAGCAATATTATTATTAATAGCACCGTTATTGGTGACGGTCATTACATTAACTTTGAAAAGGCCCTCACTAAGGTAACATTTTCCAACATACATATCATTCCTGAGAGTATAAACTTATCGAAAACAAATACAAGCTTAAAACCATTCTTGCTTAAGAGGGATCCAGATATCGATTCTTGCGAATATCGTGCACATGAAGCACATCCTTAAGTGTCACGACTTTTCCGAAGTCATCTTCAAGACGACTTTCCCAAAACCTTCAACCTTTGAAGCGAGGAATTTCCCATATAAAGTTGTTCATCTTGCTTCGCAGAGTGTAAGAAGAAAACATCCATTTGTTTGCACATACATGCCTAGTGGCACAGTGTCCACCCACCACTCCTTGGTATTTCCAACCAAGTCACATTGCATTACAACTGCTGAAAGACTCATACTATCCATCATATCAGTGGTATTGTCAACCATATTGGCTTCAATGTTCTTCTTCTTGACATTCTTTGGCTTCTTCCACTCCTTAGCACGGTGACCAGTCTTCCCGCAATTATAACACTTGCCTTTGAATTTCTGGCCTTTGCTAGGGCCTTTGTTATGGCCTTGTTTAAATGATCCCTCAGAAGAGCGTTTGCGTTTCTTGGGCTTCGGACCATCTTCCACAATGTTAGCCTTCGAAACTATAGGGTTGCTGCCAAGTTTCTTTTCGTAAACCTTGTTGTCTTCTTCTATTCTCGATCTTACGATCAAATCTTCAAGTGACATCTCCTTACGCTTGTGCTTGAGGTAATTCTTGAAGTCTTTCCAAGACGGTGGCAATTTTTCAATAAATGCAGCGACTTGGAAAGACTCGCTAAGAGACATCCCTTCGGCATGAATCTCATACACAACCAATTGAAGTTCTTCAACTTGACTCACCATAGATTTAGAATCAAGCATCTTGAAGTCCAAAAATCTGCCAACAATGAATTTCTTCAAACCAGCATCTTCAGTTTTGTACTTCTTGTCCAGACTCTCCCATAATGCTTTAGTTGTATCCAAAGCACTATATACAAGATACAAGTGTGTTGTCAGACCATTGAGAATGTAGTTTCTACAAAGGAAATCGAATGCTTCCAAGCATCTATCGCAAAGAACCTTTTCCTTGTCACTTTGTTGTCCTTCTTCCAATTTTGGAGCATCCAAAGTGAGAAACCGTGTCAAGTTCAATGTGGTTAAATAGAAAAACATTTTCTCGTTGCCATCTTTTAAAATCATTGCCATTGAACTTTTCTCGGTTTTTCACCATGCATTGGAATAGGACCACTTGGGTTAATCGATTGGTACTTGCACTTGTCATTTCGTTGTTAAAAGAAACTCTAATTAATCACACAGATTAATTCACTAACGATATAATAATAATATTAACAAAAACTAATCACAGATTCAATTCAATACTACTACCAACGTATGAAATCAGCAATCAAGTAAATTAACATAAACTGATTTCAATAAACAAAAATTGTCTTAAGATTGTTGTTTCTAATATAATGAGTAGGTAGAAATTGAATATAAAGTACACAGAATATCAAAACAAGAATCTGTATTTATTAAATAAAGCATACAGGGAACATTCACTTAGTCTCGTATAAAATAAAAAGTCAGTAAAACGAACTCACAAGACTCGCGATACGGAATGGAAAATGCGAAATCCGGGGCCCAACTTTCGTTGTGTCCTTAAGACAATTTTGCTCCCTCAATACGGATGCCGAAGGTTTTCTCGAGCAATTGCCTCCCGGGATAGAGCGGATTATTCGTCTCCGTAAAGATGGCTCGTCTGTCCGAAGCCCAAGCGAAGCCAATGAGTCCGCTTTCGGAACGCACGAGTGTTTATGCGGAATGCGAGAGAGAGTATGCAGAGAAATTGTGTGTCTAAACTGTGACTAGGGCGCCCTATTTATAGACTCTGAAAGAACACGATCGATGGACAAGTCTGCTGCTGCGAACTGGTGCGTTGTGCAAACAGACGCACCAAAACGGAACGAACGAAGGTGACCCGCGTCTCGTTCACGGCCGAATTGGTGCGTCTTGACGACAGTCACACCGTAACGAATGCGAACGGAGGCGACCCGCATCTGTTCACGGCGAGCCGGGTGTGTCTTCACGAACGTACGCACGAGAATGAAGCGAACGGATCGCAAAAACGCAGCCGCCATTTGGAAAAGTCGGAGAGGCACAACGGGAGAGTATCTAAACGTTCGGAATTCAAAAAATAATTTAATAAAAAATTATTTTTTAATCCGAAAAATAATTTAATAAAAAATTAATATTTTATTTCACACACGCGGACCGGCGAGCGGCGACGATCGACCGGACGGGGCTGTGACAGCGTGTGGACCGGACGGGCGCGTGTGGTGGACCAAGGGTCACCTAAGTCCTCACCTCTCCACAAAGTGGGTTGGCCCAAGGGCCCAATTAGTAGGAGCCAAGTTGGGGCTTATATACTCTCCAACTTCTCTCTAACTAAGCAATGTGGGACTATTCTCTCACACACATCCCTTCTTCCTTTTTTCCTCTTCTTTTCCATCCTTCTTCTTATTCATAACTCATGGGATTTTATCTTAAAATTCCAACAATTAACTTGTCGGTTTACTCGTGCCTCACAAAATTTACGTACCTCCTTTGAAAATCTGTGATATTGCCTAGAAAAAGTTCTTGTAAAAACAGTAGACAGTAGTCTTCTGCTGTCTAAAAACTGTTGCTTTGACTGAAAAATCAGAGAGTTTGGTTAATCAGACATTGAATTGTGAGAAGTGCTTTGTATTCCACAAATACCCGATGGTCCCACCCACATTCCATTAGTGCCCTCTCTTTGTCAAGTAACCACCATTCAAATTCAGGAATATAAAAAATTCAATTAGAGCGACAACTAAATAAAGCACCTTAATATATCAACCCTTTTATTGAAATAGGCTTGTAGAATCTTAAATATATAACATATTTTATAGTATAATTTACATTACAATATAGTCCTAGGACCGGAGGAGTATTACATTTTTATTGTAGTGAAAACTGAGGTCCTAATACTATTATTTATATCTAGGAAAATCCTAAAAAAATACTATTAAAATAAGCAAAAGATAAATAATTGTGACCAATTTGCAAAGTTCCATGTCAGATTTGATTGAGGAATCTGGGATTTTTAAATCTCTCCAAATCTTTTAGCTTGACCCATATGCCCCTGATTACAATTTGAAAAAGCATATAGAATGGATGAAGTTGTGAAATAGGATACTAAAGTCATTAATTTATATTCTCATGTTATTAATTTATATACTGATGTTGTTATTGACTCCTGAAACTTGTGTCCTAAAAATTATACCTAAAAGGTTGTTGGTTTTTGGGGACATAGAGTTGTAAAAAAGGATGATGAAGTCGTTATTTAAATTCTCAAATTGTTCATCTATATATTGATGTTGTTATTGACCCCTAGAGCTTGTGACCTGAAAATTATACTTGGATAAGAAGTTGTAAAAAAGAATGATGAAGTCGTTAATTTAAATTTTCTTATTATTATACTGAATTTGTTATTATTTATACCCAAATTGTTAATAACACCTAACAATATTTGGAAATGTGGAGTGATATATTCAAGTTGTTATTTACTATTCTGAGGTTGTTATTAATATTATATATAGTTAAATTGGTGTTAATGTATCTAGAGAAGGGAATGTGCCTATTGGGAACGTGTCTACAATCCTTGACCTCCCCAAATGTTATGTTCATTGGGAATGTATCTACAATGCATAAGTTTACATCCAAAGCCAAGTCCATATATGAAAAAAATAAAATAAAAAATGCCCAAACACAAGTTAAGCCAACAACACCAACTAGACCTTTACATCTGCATGAATTACATCAAACAAAAATGAAATCATCTGCGAGCTCATGAGCTTCTTTAGCCAAACGATAAGCTGCCATATTAACATCCCTGCATCACCAGACCAAACTCGCATCCCAATCTTTTTCCAACCACTGCTTAATTTCTGCAAGAAGACCACCTTCTTGATGCATATCTCCCCACCCCATCGAAATCAGCTCAACCACCTCCTACCAATCAGCTGGGATTTGGTCGACATTTTTGGTGGAGCAAAGAAGGAAATCAAAGGAGGCCGGTCACCACGTCCTCCACAACCACCTAAGCCGCCACGACCTCCACCTCCATGTTCAGCCCCCATGGCGGGTTCAGCGCAGACAAAAGAACAGAGGAGAAGGCCATGGAGGGTGGGGTAGACGGTGAGAGAGTGTGAGAAGAGGAAGAGGAAGGACGAGAGAGAAATTAAACACTTAACGCAGGAGCATGATGGTCTTTTGCACACATTTTTTAATTCCAGATTTCTCCATGAGGTCAAACTTGTAATTTCAGATGTTGGCTTTCTTTATTTATCCATTTTAAAAGTATTTTTTCTAGAATTGTCCCTTTATATTTTGGTACAAGCAATTTTCATCCATTATTTATAATTTGTACATAATGATATAGTAATACAAATTATTCAATTATAACTTTTATATTTTTAAAACCTTTAATCACTATTATTGGTTCTTAATTGTAATTTTCCTAAAAGAGCAAAGCAACCCATGTGTCACCTTGTCACATCTATCATAATTATGGAAACAACATCATTGCTCAACCAACAAATCACAAAATAGTAACATGCGTGGACTGGATTTGTGGATGAAAGTGAAGCAAGCCCCTAAGCCCAATTATTAAAAACATGAATATATTTTCATACTAGCGAATTGAACTTTTTTGAAAAAATCATTCTTTTACTTATATTATATGTTAATTAAAAAAAGTTGATGATAAAATATACAAAATCTTACTTTTATCTTCTTTTTAGTGGCACCCACTTTATTCATTCATGATTCACTTAACAAATTTCTTCACTGCAATAGTCCAAATTTCCCCCAACAAACTTACCAGACAACTACAGATTAGGACTTAAATGTTTGGGAAAGAGTGGTCTTAATTTCCATAAAGTACGGTAAATTTGGCTGTCTTCTTGACGTGTTTCATAGCCACTAGAATGGGAAACAAAGTGGTCAAGAATTTCTGTGCATACCATTCTTGGGATTTGTGATTCTTCTCCATTACAGATCATATCAGAAGATTTCAACTGATGAGGGGTGTGGATATTTATGATTCTGAGATGAAAGGGAAAATTGATGAGGAAACACAAAGGAAAAGGAAAAAGCAAACCATTTATTGAATTAGATTTAGATTTTAGATTCGGGTGTCATGTAACAAGAAGATTAAGAAGGGAATGGATGAATTATTACCTGGTTCTGTTGGTACCGCAGCCAGCTTTAGTCTCAGATTGGGTCAGACTGTGTTCTCTTCTGCTTCTCTTCTCTTCATGTCTTTTGGCGTCGAATTCTACAGCTATACAGCTTTCTGGTATACTTTCTTCTCGTTTTCTGCTACTTCACTGTGTGGCCCTTGAGAGTTGAGATTCTGCAGTCTTTAGGATCTTCTAAATGCTTATAGAAAATGGGATCATTGAACAATTTAGCCATCTATTAGCATGATCAGTCGTCTAAACTTTGAGTTTATTTACCTGATTATGCTTATTGTTCCGTGAAATAGTTGATTGATTTTATGCCTAATATTCTTAAACGTCTTACAAAAAATGTAGATTCAATGTAGTGATGCCCATTTCCATGGATGAGAAGTGATTGAACTCCTTCAAATCATGAAACTATTAGTCTGGCAAAATTTCAAAGCTCAAATCCCTTTTACTCATCAAGGCAATGGATAAACCAACTTCTATTTCTGTTCTTTGCTTTTATCTTGGACAATCCCTTTTACTTTTGTTCGCTGCGTATGTAATTTTTGTTGATTCCTGTGTTTTGAACTTGGATCATCCCAAAATTGCAGTTACTTGGTAACGATTATGGGTTTGGTCATACCTTGGAGCTTCACATTAGCATTGGTAGATGGATACTCTGTTCTCCTCAAATGCCCCATTCATCAGCCAGTAATACTGCTCACCATTGCTGTGGGAGATTGGGTATGTAGATTCCAATCATGATTAGGTGCTGACATGTTATAATTTCCTTTGGAAAACAAAGAATATAGGAATTTGAATGATTTGTTGCAGGTATTATCTGTTCTGACACTAGCAGGAGCGTGCTCAACAGCGAGTGTTGTGGATCTGCTGATGCATTCGCATGGTTCATACTGCCCTAGGATGTATTGCATCAGATATCAGATATCTGCAGTTATGGCGTTTCTGTCATGGCTTCTGTCATTGGCATCCTCTCTTTTCAACCTTTGGCTATTACCCTCCTTGTGATTCTCTTTTCATTTTCGCACCATAAGTTCATATCATAATTCATTTATGATATTTCCACCCTTTTTTGTAAATGTGTTCTTTTGCAAATTATAGAATCAGAAATCCCAGTAAGAAGCATATTATAATATTGTTGTAATTAATGTCAGAACTTTTATGTGAGAAAGAATCAAAGGATAGACAGAGAAGCGCTAATTGATAAGAACTTGATTGTATATGGGAGTGGAATATATGGTGTCAACTTGAAACTAAGTTCCAAAAAAAAATTCAAATCTCTTGAGCTATAATAGCTACATCCTTTCTGGAATTCTGAGACATAATTTACAAGGTCCATTGGTGCCAAAAAGTCAAAAGATACACAAACTCTTGCCAATATATTTATAACCTATGGTAGTATGAAAACTATGAGGGAAGGTGCGGATATGAATTCCATTTATAATCTCAGGCCGTTAATGTCTACCTCTAAATATAAAAAAGATATATGCAGCTGGTTATTATAATTAGGGGATTATGAGTACTTAATTATGTTCCGTGCAGTCATCACAAACTCAAAAGGGAGCTGAATTGTTAACTCATGGTGGAACAAAACATGAACTCAGTCTGGTGATTCATGATGAAATCTGCAAATTCTCATGATGCGATCCCCACAAAGGAAAGGTTTTCGTAATAATGGAGAAAATATTTCAAAAGGCTCAGCCCATTATGGGTACAAAAATAAGAAACAAAAGGCAAATGAAATTTACAAGGATTATATACAAGTGGCTACGTATTTCCTGATAAAAGCAAATACTATATAGATAGATTAATTAAGTGCCTGTTTGGCCTAGCTTATTTTTTACTTATAATCTACTTATAAGCATAAGTTAGGCCAAACAGAATTTTAAATAAGCTCTTATATTATAAGAGCTTATTTTACAATAAAGGAAAAAACTCTTATAAAAAAAGCTCTTGAGAGAAGCTTATTTTATAAGCTCTTTTTATAAGCTCTAAAAACAAGTGAGCTTCAGGAGGTGCCCATCGAGCCGTCCCGATCCTTCTCAAGAGCTTGCTCTTTTCATCGTCTACTTGCATGTTTGCTACTCGTAGAGGTTTTCTACGCGCAATCCCGACCGATCGAGGATCTTTCTCGATCGATGGAGCCTCCTTCTCCAAGATCTGTTTGCCTCGGTGAGCACTTTGTCGAGGTCCTCTCGCTCACGAGATTTCATCCTCTCCTCTCGCTCACAGATTTCATCGTCTCCTCTACTCGGTTAGTTTCAAACCTGTTTCGCATTTTCTTTTTCCTTAATTCTACCGGTTTTGATTTCTAGATCTGTGCTTATTTTTGTTTGAGTGTTTTCTTCTACCAAAAACGGTGGGTGGGGTTCTTGAGATTTCTTTCGGTTCAGATGTGTGTTAGGAGAGTAGAGGGGATTTACTTATAAACTGCATTAGAGATTCCACATGCGTGCGTTTTCAAGCTCGGGGGCTTATTGGGGCGAAAGGGGCGAAAACGTGAAGAGTATATGATTCATGCCTATGTATGTCGAGGCTCGAGGTACAAGTATTAGAGCGGCAACATAAATATATGCAAATGTTGGATACGCTTGACTAGCTTTGAGGAGGGTCCTATTATTATTTGCAAGTTTTAGTTCGGTTTGATAGAGTGTGTCCCTTGGGACGATGAAGTTGTAGGATCCGATGCGACATTTACGTATACAAACATAATCAAATGTAAAGAGCCTTTGTTTTAATCTTGGTAAATGCAAATCACAGATAAACCCCCTCTGCTTTTTGTTTTATTTTGCGCTCTCTTTTCCTATTGTCTCTAATTCTTAAACCCTTGTAATGTTGACATTGAAGGCGAAAGATATATATATGTTCTGTGCAAATTAAGGCGAAAGATGAAAGTTGATACTTAAACATTTACGTGTCTAATTCTTCATGCTTTAAGTATTATTTTGGCTGTAGAATCATCTTTCTTTGTATGTGTATGAATTTCCATTGACAACAATTCACTTTGCTGATACTTGACTACTTGCTTCATTTTCCATTGACAAAACAAGGTGCATTCACGCCATTCACTTTGCTATTGTCTTTTAGCCATTAATTATTGACTACCATTGTTGCATCCGGTATGAGTATGAATTTTGTGATTGGATAGCTGAGATTTGTTGATAACTAATTACGAGTATTAATTGCCTATTAATTCATGGAAGTTGTTGAGAACTAGTCAAATCTGGCATGCTTTGGGTTTTGTTTGTCCATTCTTTGTAACAACTACCAAACTTGTGGGAAATTTCATTGATAACTAAGCATATTGTTGTTGGATCCATTCTTATCTTTTCCCTCTCCATTTCCCTTTTGTCCACTGAAGTTTAATGTCCAGATAAGATCCCCGTTGGTCTCATATCTGCGTGTTGAGTCTATTTGTCGGTGATTTGATCTTGAGTGATCGCAATATATCTCTAGCTTTTCATTAATTGTTGTCTCAGTAACTTGAATGCTGATTCTTGTATGAAGTTGTTTGTGATTGCCTTTGCACATATGTACTAGAGAGTTTCTTGTATGAAGTTGTTTGTAGTTGGTAGTAGAAGGTAGATGATAGATGTTGTTTAACTTGATTGTAGAAGGTAGATGATAGATGTTGTTTAACTTGATTGTAGACTGTTTTTAAAAAATATTTTGCTTTTCACTTCAATAATGCATTGCGTTTATGGCTAGCAAAGAAAAACACGGTGCAAGGTGGGATCGTTTCTCTACCAAGAACTTACTTGAAATTTGTGTAAAGGAGATTCAAACTAGTGGAAAACCAGGGAATTGGTTTTAAAGCTAGGAGATGGGAAGTTGTAGTTGATGAATTTAATAAACGTACTAATAAAAACTATAACCAAAAGCAATTGAAAAATAGGTTAGATTTTTTAAGGGTTGATTGGAGTGCATGGAAACAATTATTGGGCAAAGAAACGAGATTGGGATGGAACCATAAGACAGAACTATTGTAGCTGATGACACATGGTGGGAAGCTAAGATAAAAGTAAGCATTATAAATTTTAAGTTTTTAGTTATTTTATGTTTATTTAAAAATTTGGGTTTGTCTAAAGTTTGTTTCTCTTTTATGATTGGGCAGGATAATAGTAAATATGCAAGATTTCGATATGAAAGACTAGAATTTCGTGAGGAATTGGAAATCATCTTTGGGGAAACAAAGTGGCAACAAGTCAACGTTCATGGACACCAAAGAATGGGTGTACCGAGTGAAGATAGTGCCATAAAAACCAATTCAACTATTCCAGAGGAAATTGCTGAATATGATGAAGAAGAAACCAATCCTGATGAAGATACTAGCCCTATGGTAAATAACCAACTCAAGAGGAAAAAAATGACATCAGAAGCAATGAGTAAAAAAATGGCCAAGGGTAAGAAAAAGAGTGGGATTGCAACAAGCATGCTTAAAACATTAGACCGAATGGCCAATGCAACAGAGAGTCATAATGCAGCTGAAGCGGTTGAAATCTCACAAACATCTGAAATCAATGGACACTTTTCCATTCCGGATGGCATTGAAATACTCGAGAAATTTGAAGGTGAAGGGAGATTGGATGCCAAACAATTTTTCTATGCAAGTAGATTTGCTTAGAGTCCAACAAGAAAGGATCATTATTATGTCCTTTTCAAAGTCGATTGATGAACTCGTAGGGTGGATTTTATACAAATATGAGTTAGATAAAAAGTCTAGTGATTAGGTTTGAATTTGATTTTATATTTGCTATTCTCATGTTTATTGTTAGATTAATTTCATACCTTTTATTCTCATGTTAATTGTTGGATTAATTTCATACCTTTTATTCTCATGTTGAACTATTGTGGTTGATATTTGAATGACATTATACTTTTTAAGTTAATTTTTATTAGAAAAAGTGCTTATGATAAAAATTTTGCCAAACAAACTTATTTTTAATTTCAGCTTTTAAGTAACTTTTAAATTTGAAAAATTTATATAATCACTAAACTAGCTTTTTAGCTTTTTTTATAAGCTTTTTTTTTTTTAAATTTTTAGCTAAAAAAATTTTTAAAAATTTGAAAATAAACTAGCCAAACAGGCTCTAAGTATTAAATGGCATGTATGATACGTAGGAGGCGAGAAGCATTCCGGGGCCGTCAATTGCTCATCAACCTTGCCGTTAAAGCTTACGCAAAGCAAAAAGTTGAGAACTTGCTTCTGGCTCACTCTTTCACCCTTTATGCCTTCATTCTGAGTTTTTCCTTTCCAACCTCTGGTGGGAGCATGTTTGGGCCACCCTTTTTCAAAAATAATTAAAGCCATATTTTATTCATTATTTAAATACTGTAAGAGTTTGGTGGGATACAATTAGAAATCTAGGATCAAACCAATAAAACGTGTTTTTAGGCAAACTATTACCTATATGTAATTAATTTGATTTCATTTGATAAAATCAAGATTTTGCACCTACTTTTTTTATTTTTGGTAATTAATTGATAAAATCATGATTTTGAATTATTATTTTATAATAATTGTTTATTATAAAGAGGTCCGATCCAAAGTGAATATAACAAATTAAGAATAGTGTAAATGATTTTTACCAAAAAAGGTCTCTAAGGGTTTAATGTTTTCGCTTTTATCTTTGAAATATTTTTTTCCTGCCATAGAAACATAAAAGTAAATGGGTCCTACTAATATTTGATCTCTCTTCTCTTACAATGGGACCCATAGAAAAAAAAATTATGTAACAAAAGCAGAAACATTAAATCCATACTCTAATTGATAAAATACATAATAAAACTCATGAATCAAACAAATTTTAGCCAGCTCAAGGGACACTAATTAATAGTGTTATTAAATGGACCGGCTGAAAACTAGCGAACCAATTGGTAAACGGGTTGGGGCATTAACCCAATTTTTTTTATATTATTATTTCATATTAATAATCCTGATATCTTCATTTTTTTCATTAGGTTGGCTCCAGATTAGCTCTTATATGACTTATTGATCCTTGATTTAGTACCTCTATCGGTTTAGTGATCTGGTGTAGTTTTAACAACCTTACTAATTAAACACCTAAAAATATAATGGTGGGTAAAGTATGGAAAAAACAAATTATGCTGACTTGAATAGTCCTTATATATGTTTGGGGGGTCCACGTACATTACATGCAAAGTATGTATAGAGCTCATGGATGATGTGAGCATGTAATGCGATCCGACGTTTGTTTGATTCACATCTTGTAAATAGTGCTCTTTCCCCCGTAAACTTCATCGATGTCAATTTGTTACGTTGGGAATAAAAATTAAATCATATACTACAAGGTATGAAGTTGAGTTGATGAGTGATTGAGCAAGTTTCTTAACTTTCTAGATTCATGAAGAATATAACCCAGCAACACAGTTCCCTGATGATCCGAAACAGGAAAGAGAAAGAGATCATGAAAGTTGTTAGAGTAAATTACAGTGGGAATCGGCATGCATGAGGAAGCACTTCCTACAATGGCTTCTGTACTTCAACCTCCTGACATGAGTGATCTCACAACTCCGGCTATGAGAACTGTCGGATCTCCCAGCACCGCCGATATCACAAACTGAACCACCAGACCCGCAATCTCACAGCACTTCCTCAACTTCCCCTTACTCCTCCCACCACTTCTATGGCTGCTCTGAAGCGTGTTCTTCAACCTCGGCATCCTCATCATCCCCAATCCCTTCCCCTTATTCCCTTCCCTATATATCTCATACCAACTCTCCACAATCATCTCCCTCACACAAGCCACATGTAAACTGTACTTTTTGCATTCAGATCTGTAACTCCAGCTCCGTCCCTTTCTCCCGCACCGGTGACACGCCGACCTCGCCTTCCTGTACAGATACAGCTTGATTTCTCCGTCGTCAAGAACCATCGGCAGCTTCGCGCAGCACGGGTGGAGATCGTAACCACAAGATCTGCAGTGGTACACGAATCCGCTCACGTCCTTCTCGCACGCGTTGCAGTAACGCGCAAGGTCCCCTGGCGGCACGGTCAGGAACTGGAACGAGCATTTCTTGTAGAACGCGTGGCAGATGGACGGCGATGGTAAGGCGCAATGGACGTGAAGGTCGTAATCGCAGATCGAGCATTTGTATCTCGATCCGATTCCGACTTCGTTGCAGCCGTCGCATTTGAATGGGAATTCTGAGTACTCGAATTTGAGCTTGTGTTCTGGGTGGCTGAAGTGAGAGATCTCGCTGTATTTCATGGCCGTGTTTCAGAGGGGATTATATATTGCCTCTGGATATATCGGAGGAGGAATTGATGCATGAAGATGAAGGTGAAGAAGAGGTATTTGGATTTATATATGAATTGAACAAGAATTGATCATTGGGGTGTGATTTGAAGTTTGGGGCTGAGGTTTGAGTTGGGGTGGCTTGTGGGGGAAGCAAATGGGAAAGAATGATGCTTGGAGATGAGGTGATAATGATGGAAGTTCCTGGGAATTTCCATGTCAACAAGAAGGGAGAGAGGGAGACAGATTATTGGGCACATTGATGAGTCACGTCCCACGAGGAGAATATATGCTACGAATTTTTAAGCTTTCCATGCATGCATGCATCTCTTTTTGACCTAATAATAATATTCAGTTATTTAGTTTCATTCCGTTAGTCGTCTTTGAACATCACATTGAAATTTCTTTCTTTCTTGTTAAAGGTGTTTGTATACAAGCTAGCCACCCTATAGGGCGAAAGAACATGCTAATCTAACTAGAGATTTCAAATCTAAGCCTAGATATATGTACTTGTGTTAAGTACTCTTCCTATGCTATGTTCGCACAAAAATAAATAAAGTACTTGTACATGAGATCAATGACACTCAAGATTGTGGTTTGGATATGATAGAGGGTAATGAAGCGAGGTGGTGTATGTGTTATGGTGGGGGTGAGAAGCAGAGTAAAATGGTTGTGGGGTTGTGGTTGCTTGAGATGTTGATACACTAAACAAGTATATATAATTGAACAATAACAAGAATCTGTACAATTAAGATTAAATATACAGTAAACATACAATAATTTTGTATAATATAAAAAACCCAAGTCAAAATATGATAATGAACTTTGAAAAAAATGAGAGCCCTATGGTTGATTTAATATTTTTTATTTGGTTATTTTTAAATTAAAAAAATCATTTTTTGAAAAAAATATTAGTGAAAGATTATCTTTATTTTAGATTATCTACCAATTAAAATAATTTTTTTTTGAAAAAAATAAAAAGTAAGAGGATTAAATCTAGTCGTACAACCAAAATGAGACAAACTCGGGATAGGCAAGGAAACCAATTCCCTCAAAATACCTCCTTTTCAATATTACTAACACATACTCCTTCTTATCCTTATTATAAGACACTAACTAACAATACTCACAAACTAATAAAAACAGTTAAAGTCATTAAATTTGTCTTAAAATTTAAGTAATTTTTTGTATTATCCTTACTAATTGCACTAAACTATAATATCATATTAATTATTACACTCACTCACTACCCTTATTAATTATGGGCATACATGAAAAAAAATATTTAATGCACTTTAGAAATAAACAAATGTCTTATAAAAAGGACCAAATATACTTGTTAATTGATGCCTTATAATAAGGATCAAAAGGAATAGTAATTAATTAAGCTTTACTTCGTATTAAAGTAAGTTTATTTTGTGTGAATGGAATTTCAGTCAATTAATGAATCCATGGACAAAAATGTTATTCAAAATTTCTAGGAATTTATTCCTAAATAAGAATATGGCATATTGGCATTAATGGAAGCTTACATTTATATAAGTTGAAGAGGACCGAATTACTTGACTTTATTGTTCTTATTTTCTATTAAAAGAACCCCCTCCGATTCTTGATAAGTTAATATAAGATATATTTACTTAATTTAATTAGATTAAGAGAGTTAATTAGTTAAGTTAGTTAATATGACATATATTTTCTTAAATGTCCGTCATCTTCCTTAATTCTCACATTCGCTCCTTTCATTAATTATTATTGGGTGAGCATCAATATGGGTACACATAAATTAAAAAAAGATTAACAAATATAAAAATTTTATCTCATATTTAAGATCAAGATTAACTCCACAAATATGTGTCTTAAATAAATGACCAAGAGGAGTAGCACAGGATGTTTATACGAATGAAGCAAAGAATGAAAGGCTGTGGATATTTGTTAGAGTGGATTCATTGTGATATGAAAGCGCCTAGAGGGATATATGGAGAATAAAATATATACTACCACACTCTAACAGAAAGTTTTGAAAGATAAAAATTAAACGAACAACCAAAAGAATAGATTCCTCATATTGCATAATCAGAAGTTCAGAATTCTAAGCTTTTGTGTATGCCGATGGATATCGTGTTTGTTCCTTATAATTAAACCTAGACGACATTATCTAATAATTGGTTTATCATCCCTATCTTATATCCATTATATATATATATATATATATAGACACACAATGGCGGAACTCTTTGATGGCCAATTTGGGGCCTTACCCCAAATTGCCCGACTTGATCTTATAAAATTTGTGAAAATATAGATGTATTTATTATATGATATTTTATTTGGTCACAAATTTGACCCTCAACTAATTTTTTATCTTCTCTTTAAAGATAATGTTTGTTTTATTACTCATTGGGCTATGAAAAGAAAGTAAAATTCTTGTTTGAGATACGAAAAAGTTAGTATCATCTTACATATTGTTTTGATTTATAATTATCAGTTATTATTTATTTGTATTTTTAAGGTTATTTGATACTATTTAGTAAATACTCCCTCTGGTCCTTATCTAAGGAACCAACTAACAATTCTCATAAGTCAATAAAAACAATTAAAGTCCTTAATTTTGTCCTTAAATTTAAGTAATTTTCAATATTATCCCTATTAATTATACTAAACTCTAATATCATATTAATTATTACTCTTTTTTTTTGCTAAAAAAAGAGTAATAATTAATTTTTATTAATTATTACTCTCACTCACTACCTTTTTAATTATGGGTATACATAAAAATATTTAATACTATTTAGAAACAAGCAAATACCTTATAAAAAGGACCAAATATACTTGTTAGTTGGTCCCTTATAATAAGAACTAAAGAGAGTAGTTCAATATGTTTATTTTTTTGCCCGAACTAAATTTTTTTTCTGGTTCCACCACTGTGTAGATAGAATGCCGACCACCTATAGTACCATCGTCCACCATGAATATTGATTCTTGTGTATTAAACTTGTTACAACATGTTCTTTCTCATAGGTCATATACATAGGATGCGGGTCTTTGTGTGGCTACCGTCCACTGCGTCCTTTGCATGTCCACTGCGTCCTTTGCATAAAACAACGCTGTTTTGGTGCAAAACTGAGCCACTTCCTCTTTTTTTTTAAAAAAAATATTTCATGATTTTGAAAAATATTTCATGATTTAAAAAAGATACTTTAGAATACTGATTGGTATTGAAAAATACTTCATGATTTTGAAAAATATTTTAGGATCTTAAAAATATATTTCAGAGTACTAATGGATATTAAAAAGATATTTCAAGATACTGAACGGTATTAAAAAAAAGTACTTCATGATCTTGAAAAATTATTTTACGATCTAAGGAAATATTTCAGGTATTGACTGATACTAAAAAAATATTTCAATTTTGGCACTGTTTTATGCAAAGGATACAGCCGCCAGTAGCACCGCAAAATACCAAAGCCGCGTGCATATATATACACTTAGCTTGAGTACTATATTATGCAGTTGATGCTTTGTAAATATCAAGTGATTCAGGATAACAATAAAGCTTGCAAGGGAAGATGTAGGTACAGTAGTGGTAGGTGTCACACAGACATATGGGAGTTTCATGGATGATTTGTTATTTTGTATACCAATATGAGAAATTCTTAGGTTGTAGTGCCAGTGTGGGTCATGAGCAGAGACGGATTCACGTGTTGAGTTAGGGGCACGTGCCCCCAACTTTTTTCCAATTTCTTACTAATTTTTTTTTTTTTCTTTTTTTTTTTTTTTTTTTTTTCCTTTTTCTTTTTCCCTCTCTTCATTCACCCAGAGGCGAGATCAGATCCACGAGACCACACGGCCCGCGACTCGCAACCGCAAGACTCCCTCTTCCTTCCTCGGAGACCGAAACTCCACCTCGGACTCTCGGCCCGGGTATTTTTTCCCTCTTTATTCCTCTTTAATCATATCTCGATTTGTGTGTTTCGCGATTTGGGGGTTTTTGTGATTTGGGTTTCGAGAAAAATTAGGTTGAGCAAAGCCGATTTGGGGGTTCATTGGCTACAAAATTATAATCTTAATTCTTAAATGCACTATCTTCATGTTCAAAGCGATACTAGTTTTTTTACAAGCCCTTTTATTTTTGGCTTTTTTTCCAGATTGAGTTTGTATTACAAATGACTGTTGAATGATTCATGGAATTTGAGTTTGGTTTGATAAAATCATCATTTGGCGAGGTTACGGAGAGAATCGAGAAAGACTCTTAAAAAGTTGGGGCATAGTGGACGCCACTGATTGTTGTAGTGTGCTAAGTATTTGGTAACTATTTTGTGCATTTAGCTCTTGCCTTGATTCTAGTCGATGGATTTTGGTAGAGTTCCGATATCAATTATTAGCTATTTTGGGCATTTAGCTCTTGCCTTGATTCAAGAAAGTAAAGCCTTGTTCTCGTAAAATGAGTGAGGAAAGGAAAATTTACAATGAATGCTTGTGCTGACCCATTATTAAAACCTTTTTGTTTTGCTACTCTTAAACTTCAATTTTTCTTGATATGATTTGGACCATCATGCTTCAACATTGGATTATTTCAGGTGAAAGTATTGATATAGCCAAATTACCTTCACAATTTTGTTCAGTCACCATTCGATGGAAAGATATATAGGTTCTTTTTTTACAAAGTCAAGTGGTAGTGGAACTAAACGTTCTCGACCCGAATCTCCATCTGTTGATTTATTTCAAGATAAACCAAATGAGTGTGGTACTCCCTCAAGTCAAAACAAACCAACAGTAGAAGGTCCACCGGATTTGTATGTTCTGATCCGGGTAAAAGACTTCCTATTATGAGCATTGCGATGAGTGCTAAAGAAAGGGAAATTATTCGAAGAATTTATCTAACGAAGGGTCCTTGTCAACCAAAACTTGATAACTTTCCTCAATCCTTAATTGGGGAAAAAATGCGTAGATTCAATCCTCAATGGTACAATGAATTTGGCACTTGGTTGGAGTATAGTGAATCAAAAGATGCTATATTTTGCTTGCATTGTTATCTATTTAGTTGTGAGCATGGTGATGGAAGGGTGGTCGTGATTCATTTGTGAATGAAGGATTTAACAATTGGAAAGACAAACAACGGCTTTTTAAACATATTGGGAAAGTTGGAAGCACTCATAAGTGGTGCTTTAGTGCTGCTAAAGATTTGATGAATCAAAATCAACATATTGATATTGTTATGTCTGACATTTCTGAAAAAGCCAAACAGGATTATCGTATTCGTCTGAATGGTTCTATTCGATGTATTCGATATCTCATACGACAAGGTTTGGCTTTAGGGGACATGATGAGACGAAGCTTCAATGAATCGGGAAATTTTGTGGAGCTTGTAAAATTCCTTTGTGAAAGCAATGAGGAGGTAAATAATGTATCTTTGAATAATGCCCCAGAGAATCTCAAAATGATAGCTCCCTCAATTCAGAAAGATATTACACATGTTACTGCTAGTTTAGTAACTAGAGCTATTATTTCAGATATTGGGAATAATTTTTTCTCTATACTAGTTGATGAAGCTCGTGATATATCAATTAAAGAACAGATGGCCATTGTTTTAAGATATGTAAGCGCAACGGTGACATTATCGAACGTTTTCTTGGTCTTGTTCATGTTTGGATACTCTGACTAGTTCACTTAAAGAATCGATTGAGTTAATTTTTGCCAAAAATGGCTTGAGCTTGACAAAGATTCGTGGTCAAGGTTATGATGGCGCAAGCAATATGAGTGGTCAATTTAGTGGTCGAAAAGCTTGATTTTAGATGAAAATAATTCTCGCTTACTATGTTCACATCGCTTTGCACATCAACTCCAGTTAGCTCTAGTAGCTTGTGCAAAAAAGGTTTACGCATTGACTGACTTCTTTAATTTTATATCGTTGGTGTGTAATGTAGTTGGTGCTTCTTGCAAAAGAGCAAATATTTTGAGAGAAAAGCAATGGGAAGAATTAGTCAAAAGTATTGCAAGCGATGATGTTCAATCAGGGAGAGGCTTGAATCAAGAAATGAGTTTGTCACGACCGGGGACACACGTTGGAGCTCACATTACCGATCATTGGTAAAGTTGTGTTCATTGTTTGATCCTGTCCTTGATGTGCTAGAAATTATAAAAGATGATACAACCCTTATGCATGCAAAAAGGTCTGAAGCCTCTGGCCTTATGATGCGTATGGAAACTTTTGAATTTGTATTACTTTTGCACTTGATGATCAAGGTCTTGGCAATAACGAATGAGTTGTCACAAGCACTTCAAAGAAAAGATCAAGATATTGTGAATGCTATGACTCTTGTAAAAGTTTCAAAGGTGTTATTATTGAAGATGAGAGATAATGGATGGGATAATCTATTTGGAAGACTTGAATTTTGTATAAAACATGATATAAATATCCACGATATGGAAAGTGTACGCAAGGGAGAACAAAACGTAAAGGACCAGTTACTCATCTGCATTACTTTAAGGTTGACATATTTTATGCAGTGATAGATACTCAACTTCAAGAGTTGAATGATCGTTTTAGTGAGGTTAGTTCAAATTTGTTGGAATGCATGGCATGTTTAAATCCGTGCAACTCTTTCTCGGCATTTGACAAGAATAAGTTGTGTGAATTTGCTGGCTATTATCCTTCAGATTTTGATTTGAGTGATTTTATCATGCTTGAATATCAGCTCGACACATATATTGTTGATGTGCAAAGTGATCCTGATTTTTTGAATTTGGAAGGAATAGCTGATCTTGCCAAGAGGATGGTTGAAAAGAAAAAAAATATTGTGTATCCTTTGGTATATTTACTTGTAAAGTTAGCATTAACTTTGTAGTAAAGAATCAGATGGAAAGAGCATTTTCGGCTATGAAATACATCAAGACTGCACTTCGCAATCGGATGGGGGATGAATGGTTGAATGATTGCTTAGTGTCTTATTTTGAAAAAGATATATTTGATAGTATTGATAATGAGGCAATTATGATGGAATTTCAAAAAATGAGGCCTAGAAGGATGACATTGTAATTGTTTTTTCGTAATATACTTTTGTTATTAAAATATATGGTGTTGACTTTGCTATTTTTAACAATACTTAGTCTTGTTTTTCCCTTTATATTGTTTTATTTTTTAATGTATTTAAAGCTTTATTGTAAAAAAAAAATTTTGGGGCGCGCCCCCGAACCCCGCATCCTCCACCAACGGTGCCCCCTCTCATAAATTCCTGGATCCCCCTCGGTCATGAGGAGTAATAATGGAGTGTGATTGATCTCTGTCAAGAATGATATTATGCCTTCAATACCACATTTATTCATTGTTCCACTTTTGCAGAAATTCTGTGGTACTATACCTATCCACTTCCCTCTTCCTTACTTGACATGTCTCACCCACGGGCGGAGACACACTAGTGTTTATGGGTGCAAGTGAACCCATAAAAAATTTTAAAAATGTATATTTTGTGAAGGACTTTTATTGCAACTTAGCTGATTGGAGTAATTGGTTAATACCTTCCTCATCCACCTTCAAGGTCCCCGGTTCGAATAGCACATTCTTCCTTTTGTTTTGTTCTTTTTTTTTTCAATTTCAGATCTCACTCACCGACAGTGCTCAGTTCTCACACCGTTCTCAGTTCTCACCGACAGTGCTCGCTCGTCGGCGTCTTCCAGCGCCTCCGAGGATTTTTCCGGTAAGCCCATCAACCTTCGTGTTTCCGTCCCCTCAACCTACAAGATCCAGACTGCTCTCCCCCGTCTTTGTTCTTCAACAAAGTGAGTCGAGCTGAAATCCACCACCTTCGGCTCTTTGGCTTTCACTTCCTTTAATTCATTTTCTTCAATTGCTTCTCTCCTTCCCACGTGCTTCTCAGCTCCCCGTTTCTGATTTTTCTTTTTCTCCAGTCCAGCCGCCTCCAAGTCGTGCTGTTCCCTTCTCCCTTTATTCATTCATTCAAAATTGCCCATTAGGTCTTTCCTTCATTTGCTCTAAACGATGCCGTGCTGTTCCCTTGGGCTTCTAATCATTGGATCAATAATTCCAATTGATGCTTTCATTCCCAGGCCACATGCTCCACGTCACTTTGAAAAGCAAAAGAAAGAAATATTTAAGACTAATAACAAAAACTAACATAAAGGAAAATAGAAATAATCTGCATATATATTTTTCTTTTCTTTTTAAAACTAAAAACTATTATTATTATTCCTAAGCTAAATTTTTTTTTTTAAATCCAAGATATTTATAATCAAAATCCTAAAAGTAATGCACCACTTTGATTTGGTCTTACCATAATATAATCTTAGGAATCTCTTAAAATTGTATAGATAACTCTCCAAATATCTTCAAAATATACTTTAAATATACTAAAATTGGAGAGTTATCATCATTGTTCTCAGTTCTCACTCACTTTGATTTGGGCATTTTAGTTGTATTGTATTGTACTTGAGTCTAGAATTTTAAGCTTGGCATTCGATAATGTTATTAGTGCATTGACTAAGTTTACTTTGGTCAAATTATCCCCGAGTTGGTTGTATCTTTGAACATCTATTGCTTCTTGTTGGACTTGTTCTTAAAATATAATCTTGAACTAAATATCTCGATTTCTAGTGCATGTTCGGATGCCATATTCATATATACTTGCAGCCCACTTGGCTATTATGGAGATAAATCATTGATTGTAGAGTTGATCTTTTGTTTCATTTAATTTTGCTCTGTTCAGTGTCTAAGTTTTGCAACATGTTCTTTAATCTTGTCAAACTTTTTTCCTTCCAGAAAATGTCAACGCTACAATCTTAATGCATTTAAACCTTTTCTTTGAAAAAAAAATTCGGGGGCAGCATTCCTACACTAATTATGCACCCATAAACTATAAATCGCCTTTCGCCACTGGTCTCACCCACTTGTTCGTTTTGATTGAGCCCCTACTCTTTCATGTTTTCCTTATTTTATCTATCTGTGAACACTCCCATGACTATAGATTCTCAACCGTAAAGATCAACTCCACTTGTTAGACAGGAGGTAAATTTATTTGAGGCACTGTCAATGCCGGTAGCTTTTTTTTTTTTTTTTTTTTTTTTTTTTTTTTTTTTTTTTATTTGAACGGTAGATAGAAGAGTTGGGGATTTAACTCCAAGCCTGATGCGTTAGACCAAATGGTCTCTAATTGGCACCAAGTAACCTTTATTTCTTAAATTTATTATTATTTTTAAACTATGTCTGTTGATATCTCACATTCCAATACAAATAATTTGAAAAATAAATATTTAAGGTTGAACTCTCAGCTTTGAATCGATGTCAAAAAAAGAGAAAGAATAGAATAACCTAATTCAATATATTCAATACATATTTTCAATATTTCTTTTTTGGTTACAAGGGAGGGTATTGTCCAAAAATTAAATCAACATAAAAAAGAACGGGGATTCAATCCCCAAACACTCTCTATCAACTAAGGTCTGTCGGGTAGCCGGACATGAATCCATAATGAAAGAGCTAGCTAGATAACCCCCATTTGCTGGTGCATTCGCAAGCTTTCTGATCGAGAGATATATTGTAATTTCACATCCGACTCTAGCTAGAGGTGTTTAAAGTGTTCCGGTTCCGATCGTTCCGGTCTGGTCTCGAATATTTTAATCCTAGAATCTCCTATCCCATCTAAGACCGGGACATATTTGGACTAAGACGGGATAGGAACTAGGATCACCCTTAAGATCCGATCCTCTTTTTTTTCTTTTTTTCTTTTTCTTTTTTTAATCTCATAAATGAAGTTACCTTTTATTTAAGTATTTTTTACCCTGGAAATGATGTGTATCACATTTTTTAGTTGGAGTTAAATCGCAAATATCCTGATACTAACTATATATTGTATAAAGATAATAACAATTACAGTAATAATAATAAATGTCATTCTTTGTGTCTATTTGAATTAGTGGTAAAAATTGTTTTTTCCAATGTGATTTACGGTATACGAAATAAGTATGTGAGGTGAGTTTTGTCTTAATTTACGTGAATGTGCTTTTTAAATGCCAACTTAAACAAGCACTTCAACTCTATATTAATTCATGTAATTATCATGGCCTTATTAGTTGTTAAATGATCACTTTAAATAATAAAATAGAGAGAATTTAAATAGTATAATAATATTTTTTAATTACACATATTTTAATGAACTTTAAATATTAAATGACAAATATAATTTATTTTAAAAAAATTAAGATGTTAATTTTCGTGGTATATAGATATTTAGGTCAAATGAAAAAAATTTCAGGCAATTTTTTTAAGGGAGTGACTTGGAAAAAGGGATAAATGGATTGTAGTCTATAGACTTCCATATGTAATCCGTGGGCTTGAATTCCAAAGACAAAGACCGACGATTGTCACTTTTTGAAGGTAAAAGTTAGATTGTGTAATATAATTTATGTTTAATTAACGGTAGCAAAAGTACTTTTCTAAAACTGAAACATGGATTGTGGTCTATAGACTTCCAAATGTAATCCGCGGGCCTTGAATTCCAAAAACAAAGACTTGATCGTAGCTTTTTTAGGGTAAAAGTTAGATTGTATAATATGATTTATATTTAGATCAATAGTAGCAAGTGATTTTTTTGAAATTGTAATTTATTTGAATGATTATGTGTGTAGTGAAAAATGTAAACTTGTTTGGACAATTAATAGAAACACAAGTTTAAAAGTAAAAGATTGAAAAAGATATAAATTTTATAAAAATAAAAATAGGTAATATATTATTTGGAAAAAAAACATTTACAATACTAAACTACTTAATTTTTTAGAAAAATTAGGAAAGTCCACCTGAAAATTTAATTGGTGAGAACGGCCTAAATCAAAGTATTGTCATGATTTATATATAAAAAAAATTATCAAGTAATTTTCACCAATTAAATTTCTCATGGACCTAAATCATATTATTGTCATAATTATTAACTAGTGAATTTATATTTAGAACAAAAAATTTCATCTATAAGGATTTATAATAAGTACTATAACATTATTCTAGGATTTATGTTTTTCTTAAAAAAGGAAAAAGAAAACATTTGTGTCATTCTCCTTATTTAATTTCAAATTTAGAAGGCTCAAAGTCACAGATCATTAAGGGCCTGTTTGGTGCAAGGAATTGGTGAGGAGGAAAAGAACTTTGGCAAATTATTACGTTTAATACACATTTTGCACAAATCTTTTCGGGAACCCAAGTTCATAGGCCTACCAATCTTCCCTCATATGTGGGAAGATCGAGATCCCATCAAAATTTGTGGGATCTCAAGTTCTCACGTCATCGCTCGCATTTTTGGATAGATTTACCCCAAGAAATTCAAATTTGGCGGGAAATTCAAACTTGGCGGGAAAGTTCAAATTTGGCGAAATTTTTTTTTACACGAGTTCGAACTTAATAAGAAAAGCATATTTTTTAAAAATATATTTTTCTTTTTATTTTGAATTAATTTCTTTTTGAGGTAAAATGGCATTTCCTAATTTTTTACCAACTACCACCCCTTCATTTTCTTCCTTCCAAACTCATCTTTTCTCAAGTTATCTTCCCTCATCTTTCAAATTTTCCTTTCCCTCTTCTAAGTTCCTTTTCCTTCTCAAATTTTCCTTGTACTGCCCTAAGTTGTTGTTGTTGTTGGTTTTTTTTTTTTTTTTTCTTGCCAATACAGTAAGTTGTTATTCCTTGAGCTAAATGTATACTCTCTACTTTTATTCTTGGCTAAATGCGTGGGTTGTTACAAATTATACAGTCGTCGAAGACGAGAAAAGGAAGGATCGTGGAGAGTCCATTTTAACTTTTTTTGTGAATGAAAGAGACACACACAATAAAGTTCAAACGTGTTTTTGGAAATTTGGTATATCTCATAAAGCTACCCTCAGACTCTGAAGTCAAGTCAGCCACAACCCAATCACCCTTATCATGTGAAACTACAACTTTCACGGATGCTTCATGCTTCATGCTTTCTCCTTCCTTCAACTTTGGCCCCTTCCTTTAATGGATAGGATATTGAGATTCTCACCATCTTAGTCTCCGAGAAGCGTTGGTTATCTTTTTCAAACGAAGGTAGATTGATAATAACCTTAGTAGGCAAATTCTTAGATGAGGATGCTGCTTCTATGTGAATAATAATTCTTCATCTTCTCCATGATGTTTATCTGGTTCCACTTTACTTACACGCTTCTCTTTTATTTTCCCTTATCATTGCTCCATCTGAATAGTCCCCAAAAATCTGAGTCAACTCGCTAATGTCAACTGGTCCACACTCTGCCATGAACAAGCCCGGCAGGAAAGTGTACAGTAAATTACTTTACCCTTTATGGCACAGGAAAGAGCAAAGAATGTCCCTTTTTCAACATCATAATCCTTACGCGATTCAGTTTCGTTTCCAGATTCTTGTCATCTTCTCTTTGTTTATAACTCTATAAATACAACTACTCCCTCCTAAACTAACCATCCAAAGCCAGAAAGAAAACAAAAAAAAAGATCATATTAATCCTCTGCTTCTCTTGCTCTGTTTCCAGAAAAAACAGAGGAAGCATATTTGATTTAAGATCCATCAAGAAGAAAAAAATCAGTTAGTGATTCCATATGGGTAATTGTGCATCTCCTCAATACACAAGCAAAGGAGGAAACTTGAGTTGGAAATCAAGCGTGAACGTTATAGACATGGAGGGCAAGCTGCAACAACTGATGGAACCAAAGAAGGCATGGCATGTTCTGTCTCAGAATCCAAATTGTTTCATATGCGGCTCAGAATCCATGTATGTTGGATCTCCGATACCTCATGTGGGTCCAAGGGAAGATCTTCAATTAGGACATATCTACTTCCTATTGCCTCTTTCTAAATCCCGCACAACACTTTCGCTTCAGGATTTGGGTGCTCTGGCCATTAAGGCTAATGCAGCTCTTGTTCGTTCCCACACACCTTCTACTGCAAATTCAACTGCTTCTGCTACCGACTCAAGCTTAAGAAAATCATCTTTAGCTAAGCACAAGAATCTCCTCAATAATTCAGGACTTCCACGTGTCTCTCTGAGAGTTTAAAGATGGAATTTTGATATGAAGTTAAATTGGGTCATTGAGGAAGGAGATGGGAGGCATCGAGAATATGCAGAGTACAACCAAAATTTCTTAAGAGGTGACTGCTGGTAGTGCTGTCAGATCCAACGGTGCCTGGAATTAGCAGTGTCAATCTCATGTTATTTGTAGGATTTTGTTCAATTAATTGTGACTCGTTTGAGTTTGAGGCTTTGAGCCCAATCCATAAATATTAATTTAATAGGCCTTGACCGTTTGAGAAAATTGGGAGGTCAAAATTTCAGTAACTCTGAGTTATTATCGTAGGTTGTACGTTGCTGAACTCCATACCAGAGATGCGGCTGACTCGAACCTGGTTTTTTGAGGCGGCGGTATTGGGTCAAGATATAAAAGAACTCATGAAGAAAATTTGGCAGTGAAATGTGCTTCTTGTGAAATATGAAAATCATCATTACCATCAATCTTTGGCAATTTCAATGTATTCGAAGTTATGATTTCAGTAAATGTTATTGAAAATATTTGACAATTTCCCGAGATGTAAACTTATAAAGAGATGTTGTAGTTGTATGTTTGAGAGAGACTGAGACTGGCAAGGTCTTGTTGGGTCCTGAACTAACACCCCCTTTATCGTCAAATTTCCACCATTGAATGAATCCGATGATCCAATCTACAAATATTTCAATTTTGTTTGGTAAGTCATATATAAATACTCTATCTGGTTATTAATATAATATATTTAGGAAGTTGATATTGATTTTAAAGATAAGACATGGAGTAACTTTTATATTGTCAAAATTTCTCTAATTTATCGTTATTAATACTCACTCAACGATAATTAAGAAAAAAATGCAATGAGGGAATTAAAGAAAAGGAAAATCTCATATAAAACCATTTAAAATAGAGAAATCTTAAATTAGGTTAGTAAATTTAACATATCTCTAATTAGGTCAAACCCAATTTAGATTTCAAAATGTTCATAAATTGACGTTATTGATCTTTATTTTGTCATTAATTTTCCTTTTCATTCGCTCCCTTTCAATGAAGACTTTGTCTACACAAAAGCTCAATAGAGGAAGGGTTTCTCGGTTCGAATGCAATGGCAAAGGAAAAATCATCAACACCAACATTTATGTGGTCATTTTAAGAACTCTGAAACTTACTCTCTTTCTCTCCAATAAATCCCTTGTGTTTGGCAGTCATAAATTTTGCTTTGATGCTTGAAAATTCTGATTTGGTGGCCTAAATTCATCTTTGATCCTATACAATCTGATTTGTTGGCCATAAGTTGATTTTTGGTGGTTGTAATTTCATACGTACCTTGCACCTTTCTCCCACACCAGAGGAACCCATCAAGTTCTGACATAGAAACCATAAGGATCAAAGCAGGTCATACCACCACAACTCGATTGAACGAACCATATATGAAAATTGTAACAAAATTAATAAACTCTTCAATTCATGAAATAAGGAATCGTAGAAACCACAAGCGAAAAAACCAGGTACCGTCAGACATTTCTCCAAGAAATAATTCTATAGTCAGGAAAAGGAAGAAATCAATTTTCAAGCGGTATTTTGCTCAAGGAAAGAAGGAAAAGTAATTCTAAGTTTCCAACCAAATTTTATGGAATCAC
Organism: Acacia acuminata; assembly: GCA_019022655.1. Taxonomy (NCBI): domain Eukaryota; kingdom Viridiplantae; phylum Streptophyta; class Magnoliopsida; order Fabales; family Fabaceae; genus Acacia; species Acacia acuminata. Next base: position 944,795 of record JAFJYI010000174.1, read on the forward strand.
CACCGTCGTCGGACTCAATACCAAACCACCCTTTCTCTCATATGCCTCGATGGCCTTAATCTCCCTGGAGTATGAATTTTTTAGGGGAAAAAATGGTTCTCAGGAAGACGAAGGAGGAGAAAGGACGAGAGTGAGACAATGAAGCGGGCAAAACCATGGAGGATAGAATAGAGGTTAGGAAAGTCATTTCACCCATATTTTTAAATCCTATTCTAATTGAAAAACCTGGTCACAGATTAGTTAAATTTAGAAACCTGATCTTGGATTAGGGTATTTCAACCGTTTTTAATATGGATTTTCCCTTAAAGAAACTTACTAGTGTTTTTTGGAAAATCCATGTCATATTAACTCAAATAACTTTCTTAATCTAATTAAATTAAGTAATAATGTTTTATTTTAAAAACCGAAGAGAACGTCTTTGTAAGCACTCTTTTAGTTTAAAGATATGTCATAGCCCTAAGGAACCAGTAATTCTCTCTTAAACTCTTATTTTAAATGTAACACTTCACTATATTTTATTTTATTTTTTTTAAAAAAAAAAAACCAGGATTTCCTGATTTTGCCTGGTCCAGGTCTTGGTCCCGAGATTATCAGGATCGGGACCGGATGCAATTTGCATCCCAGCCAAAAACTGGGACCAAGAACTGGGATTGAGGGATATGCCGATCCCGTCCTGGGTTTTGAAAAGCCCTACTTAATATAAGACATATTTACCTAATTTAATTAAATTAAGGAAGTTAATTGAATTAATTAATATGACATGTATTTTTTAAAATACCATAGTCATCTTTTTCAATTCTTACATTCACTCTCCTCCTTAATAATTATTAAAAGAACATTAATATGGGTAAATTAGAAAAATGTTGACAAATATAAAAATTTTATCTTATATTGGATCAAAATGAACTCCTAAATATGTTATATGAATGAAGCAAGAATGAAAGGCTGTGGATATTTGTTAGAGTGGATTCATTGCGATATGAAAAGTGCCTAGGGATCTATGGAGAATAAAATATATACTACCACACTGTAACAGAAAGTTTTGAAAGATAAAAACAAACAACCAAAATATAGATTCCTCATATTGCATAATCAGAAGTTCAGAATTCTAAGCTTTTGTGTATGCCGATGGATATCGTGTCTGTTCCTTAAAATCAAACCTAAACGACATTATCTGGCTAATTGGTTTATCATCCTTATCTTATATCCATTATACACATCAGTAGATATAATGCTGACCACCTATAGTACTATCCTCCACCATGAATATTGATTCTTGTGCGTAGTAAACTTGTTACAACATGTTCTTTCTCGTAGGTCATATATACCTAGCTTGAGCACAATATTATGCAGTTGATGCTTCGTATATATCAAGTGATTCAAAATAACGATAAAGCTTGTGAGGGAAGATGTAGGTACAGCAAGTGGTAGGTGTCACACAACCGGACAACATTTCTCTGCCAATTTAAAGGGATCGACTTCTCTCCTTTACCTTATTCTCTTTTTTCCTCGTTTTCTTTTTTTTCGCGTTGGATTAAGATCTCAAGAGTCTAGATTTAACATATTATAAAAATATTATTATAATTTTACCTTAAAGGTTTAACATGTTAAATTTAGACTCGTTGATATCTTAATCCAACGGTGAAAATAAAAAGAAAAGAAAAGGAGAGTAATAGTAGATTAAAAAAGACAGATCTCAACTTCATCTTGACAAATAAGAAATTATGCACTTTTCAGTCGCACTAGTTTAAATTTAAAGTTATAAAATAAAGAAAACATGAAAGAGTAGGGGCTCAATCAAAACGAACAAGTGCGTGTTTGGATGAGACATGTCAGGTAAGGAGTAGGAAGTAGGTAGGTCTGTCTGTACCACAGAATTTCTGCAAAAGTTAGACACTGAATGAATGCTGTATTGGAGGCATAATTTCATTCTTGACAGAGAGATCAATCACCACTCCACTATTACTCATCACTCATACCGGCACGACTAGGGGTGAGCAATCGGTTCTTCGGTTCGGTTTTCGGTGAAAACCGAAAAAACCGAAAAACCGAAATATGCATATTCTAAACACCGAACCGAAACCGAAAACCGAAAAACCCGAAACCGAAAAAGCCGAAATATTTCGGTTCGGTTTTCGGCTTCTTTTTCGGTTTTGGGCTTTGGTTGGGCCTTCTTGTCTTCCTTTTCTTTTTTTTTTCCTGGATCAATCTACAATACTAACCGGGTTTGTAGTATACTTTTTTATATAAAAAACAAACAAAAAATTGTGGCGAAAGCCCAAATAAACATAGGTCTCCTCCTTGCACAAAACTATAATAGGCCAATGCATCGCATAGACCCTCACCTTTGGACACATGAACAAATACAGCTTTTAAGAATTTTTCCCGCACAAAAATTGCGAGAATGTAGACTTGTCACTTGAATCACACACTACAACAACAAAACAAACACATTGGAAGCTATAGTTAATTAGTTACATGCCAATTCTAAACCGAAAGCTTGACCCATGGAATAAATGCATCACAATCCACGAGCAAAGCAACTATTAATTCGAAAATGAACAATGACAAAATTCTTTGACAAAGATAACAAAATACAAAACATGGCAAAGAACTTAAAACAAGAACTGACAAAGAACGAAAACAACAAACAACAACCAACAACTCATCCATTACGAGCCTCCAATGCAAATAAATACAAATAAAATATTAAATAGATGGATTGCATCAAAGAGATAATCTAATAAATATTAACAAAATACAAATAAAAATTACTTACAAAGATATTTGGATTGCATCTACTATATGTCAAGTGTCAACATGAGTTGCCTCCAATGCAATTTTTTTGAAAATCTAACAAAAAAAAAATTGAAGTCCCTTGAAAGATCATAATAAATATTATTCTAATAAAAATAGAAAATATATATAAAAAGTATTACCAAGTTCCATTTGCTAAAAATCCTCATCTCCCCGGTACAACATAGTTAAGTGAGTGTCTAACCCAATCTTGAGCACAAATTAGTGATTGTACAGACTTTAGGTGTTAAAGAGCTCCTAAATGAATCTAGAACTCTTCCTCCAGTCTTTGAAGGTAGACTCGGAAGCAACAAAAGTAGAAATTGGGATAGCCAACACATCTCTTGCTATTTGAGAAAGAATGGGGAATCTAGGACTGTTCACCTTCCACCAACTTAATATATCAAAATCGTCTTTTCTAGGCTCAATTTCTTCATTTAAATATCTATCCACTTCTGTTCTACTAGTCTTTCCACCAAGTTTGCTCATCCATGAATAATTGCTCCTCAATATCAAGCAATTTTCTAACTTTTAGACTAGGTCATCATCATTAAAAAGATGTTGTGTGTCATTTGATGGTCCCGTTTCAAGTCAAGCTGGGCTGAAGGAGAAATAACTTGATTGTATTCATTATATAAAGAAATGAAGACTTCTTTAATATGCACCACCAAATTTTCCCCAACAACACGAGTATGCATCTTACAAAGTGCAAATTGCACCCAATCTAGCTTATATCGGGGTCAAGAACGTTGGCAATATAAAAAAGTTTATTGATCTTCATAGGATCTCCCCAATACTTGTCATATTTCTCCTTCATTCTACTTGCCACATTAGATAACTCCAAAGCAAATCACTTTTTGTCCACTCATTCAAGAAACGATAAACCATGTAAATTTCACGGAAGAAGTTATTGGAAGTGACATATAAAGATCCGTAAATTCGGTTAGTCAAATCATAAAAATGACTCAACACCATAGTCATCCTCCTAACATTATTCCAATCTTCCTTTTCAGGCACCCCATCTTCTAGATCAAAAGCAAAGTATGGATCTTTGTCCTCATACCTCTTAAAGGTCGCCTCAAATTTTTGAGCGAGTCTCTAACATCAAATAGGTAGAATTCCACCTAGTAGGGACATCCAAGCATAACATTTGCTTGCTCTGAATTTTCTCATCAACACAGCCTCTCTTTAAACTTTCTCATTCTCGGTGGTGATTGTCTAATAAAGCGAAACGACCTCTCTAACTTTTTTAATTGATTGTCCTACTTCTTTTAGCCCTTCACTGACAATCAAATTGATTATGTGTGGCACACATCTCATATGCAAAAGCTGGCATTTCATAACTGAATGCCCTCACCTTACAATTTTGCCTTCCAAATATTCAATTGACATATCATTGGAGCTAGCATTATCTACAGTGATTGTGAGCACCCTTTCAATACCCCATTCAAGCAAACACTTCTCAAGTTCAATTCCAATGTCCCTACCCTTGTGACTAGATATAGGAATGAAATTTAAAACCCTCTTTTTCATTGACCATGTGTCATCTACAAAGTGGGCGTAATACACATGTAATTAATTCTTTGGATAGATGTCCAAGTGTCGTAGTAAGACAAACTCTTTGTTTTTTTTGCTCCAAATAATCTTTAAATCTCATTTTTTCGTCAATATAAAAACTAAAACAGTCCACGAGCTATTGTCCATCTTGATGGAATTTTAAATTTGGGTTGGGCATGCAACATAAAATTCTTAAACCCAACACCCTCAACAAACCTATAAGGCAATTCATCAACAACTACCATAGATGCCAAGGCTTTCCTAATACCATCGGATCAAATTTCCAATTCACAAGACTGAATTTATCACCTTGCATTAAAGTTTAAATGACTTTGTTTAAGTTCTTGAGAAGGCTTTTGCTTACAAACATTCGCAAAATGATTATTTAGGGATGGTAGTTCCATTCGATTTTGGATCACAAGCAAGAACACTTGCACAGTAATTACACTTACCTTTTATATCACCAGTCTCATCCACAAATTTGGTGAAGTGGTCCCACACTTTGGATCTTTGCTTCATAGCTTTCCTTTTCCCAGGTTTATTGTTCACACTTGCACTTGCACTCTCCCCAGCAGTTGGTAGAGAAGCAGGTTGGTCAGCCATAATTTCACCTGGAGATAAATAATTGTTTCAAGTTAAAACAGAAAATTGTAATCTTGCAAACAAACCAGGAAAAGGAAATCCAAATCTGTGAAGTAAATTAAGTTTTAGTTTAATTCATTCATATCAAATTGTAATCTTTTGTTGTTGGTCGGTTTTAGTTTGATTTGTTTCTAGAGAGGATAATACTATGGCGAGATCAAATTAGCCAAAATGAAAATAATACACACAAACAAAATGAAAACAATACAAAGCATTAATTTTAAGCTTATATGGTCTTATTCGATATACTAATTTAAAGTTCTTTGAAACATAAAGGTGCTCGGACCTCGGACAGTATGATCAAAACATCATCGCACTCGCACCTTCGACGGGGAAAAAAAAATACAGCGAGAACTATGAAAAAAATACAGAAGCTGAAACATAAAGGTGCTCAGTCATTCTTCAAAAGATCTAAAGTTATTCCGAAACCGGATAAACGAGATTATTGATCTCATCATCATCGCATCGCACCTTCGTCGGAAAAAAAACAGCGAACTAAAAGCAAAAACCGGATACCGAGATTACCAAGCAAACGAGACAATCGTTTATCGGAAAATCGGCAAAAGCCGGTTGTGGCAAGTGGCAAGTGGCGCGGAAGAAGAAGCTTACTCGCCACCGAGAGAATGGAAGCCGTTTTGGACTTGTTCGGTGAAGATCGCCGAGACGCCGACGCCGACGCCGAGACCGAGAGGCGAGTGTGATTGTGATTGTGTGAGAGGCGAGAGCGAGCGAGACTGAGAGACCGAGAGAGACCTAGGGTTTCAATTTTTTTGAGAGTGAGAGGCGAGAGACTGAAGTGTCGGGACGGGAAGACGCAGGGGGGGGAAGTAGGGACTGAATCTGAAGAGTGAAGAACTGAAGATAGGGTTTTGGGATGGGCTGGGCCTCCATGGCTCCATGCGTCAACCCACATACATAAGTAACCCTCCTTTGTTAAAAAAAAAAAAAAAAAAAAAAACAACAAAATTCTATATTTCGGTTTATTCGGTTAAAACCGAATTTAATTTATCAACACCGAACCGAAAACCGATAACCGAAATATGACTACTTTACAAACCAAAAAAAAAACCGAGAACCGAATAGAGAAACCGAAAAACCGAATAGCCTTCGGTTCGGTTCGGTTTTTCGGTTTTTTTTTGCTCACCCTAGGCACGACAACCTCGAGAATCTCTCATATTGTTATACAAAAGAACCAATGTTCCAAAAATCATCCATGAAACACCCATATCCAAAGTGTGGACTGCGTTCCCACCTATTTTTGGATAGGGGCGGCCCGCCTAGTCTCCTTAGATGGTTTTGGATCTAATTTTTTTATTTTTGAAAAAAAATTATTTTAATAGATAAAAAACCTAAAATAAAGATAATTCTTAACTAATATTTTTTAAAAAAATATTTATTTCATTTAAAAATCAAAAGATAAGAAAAATTAAATCGATACCGATCCCGATCTCATCTACACCATTCACGGAGGTTGGACGCCCCTGCTTATCCTTTGAATGGACCAAGATTCTCTCCAATACCAACTCCCAGCCGCTGCTCTCCTCTACCCATGAAACGCACCATTTTTTTTTTTTTTTGCAAATGGAATGGTGGTGGACTTTAATTTGTGAAGGAGAGATAATGTGATGTGTTGCCGCTGTGAAAGCTATAGGTGAAGTGTGAAGACATTTCCATCCTTAATATATATTTTTTAGTACCAAGCAACATCTTGAAATATTTTTTTAAGATCATAAGGTATTTTTTTTAGTATCAGTTAGTATCCTAAAGTATATTTTTTTAGTACTAGTCATTATCCTGAAATATTTTTTCGAGACCCCAAAATAATTTTTCAAGATCATGAAATATTTTTTCAATATCAGTAAGTATCATGAAGTATGTTTTTAATACTAGTAAGTACTCGAAATAAATTTTTGAGATCTTAAAATAATTTTTTAAGACCATGAATTATTTTTTTCGGTTAATCGGTATCCGAAGTATTTTTAGGGTACTAAAAAGATACTTCTGAAAAAATAATTCATGGCCTTGTAGAATTATTTTAGGATCTCGAAAAACTATTTCAAGATACTTATTAGTACTAAAAAGATACTTTAGGATACTTATTAATAATGAAAAAATACTTCATGTTATTGAAAAATTATTTTAGGGTCATAAAAAAATATTTGAGTAGTTACTAATACTAAAAAATATTTTAGGATATTAACTAATACTAAAAAGATACTTTAAATGGTACAAAAAAACCTCATGATCTTTAAAAAAAAATCTTCCAAAAAATATTTTAAGATGTTGGTGGTCTAAAAAAAAATATTCAGGATGAAAATGTCTTCACACTTCACCTATAGCTTTCACAGTTTGCAACACGTCACACTATCCCTCCTTCACAAATTAAAGTCCACCATTCCATTTGCAAAAAAGACGGTGCATTTCATGGTAGAGGAGGGTAGCGGATGGGCGTTGGTATTGGAGAGAATCCTGGTCCAAAGTTTTTTGCTATCGACTTTTACAAATTTAATATTAGATAAAAGTTAAATTATGTAAGTTGATTTATATTTGGATTAACGGTGGCATATGTGACTCTTCCGAAACCGAAACTTATTTGGATGATTATTTTAAAAATCAAATTTCGATGAAAAATGATTGAAAATGATATTAATATTATTAAATAATGTATATATATTATGTATGTGTAGTGAAAAATACAGAAACTTGTTTAAATGATTAATGGAAAAGCAAGTTTAAAAGTAAAAGACCAACAAAGATATAAATTTAAAAAAAATAGGTAATGTATTATTTGGAAAAAGTTAAATTTTTTAGGAAAATTAGGGAAAAGTCCACTAAACATTTAATTGGTAAGAATGATCTAAATCACAGTATTGTCATGATTTTTGTATAAAAAATTATCAAGTAATTCTCACCAATTAAATTTCTCATGAACCTAAATCAAATTATTGTCATGATTATTAACTTGTAAGAAAATTTATATTTAGGACAAAAAAATCATTTATAGAGATTTATGATAAGGACCATAATAGTATTTCAATTAAAAAAATGGACTCAACATTTTTTCTTTCATAAGCTACTTTTCTCTTTTAATGCCAGAAGAATCAAAAACAACAAATTTTAGCTTATGGCTTAAAGCTACTCCCCCCCCCCCCCCCCAAAAAAAAGCTCAATTGAAAAAAAAATTATCCAAAACATCTTCAAAAAGCCAATATCACCTATAAGCACATTTAAATATCAAAAAGCTACTTTTGGGTCGCTAAACGCCATCCGAACACACATTAGAGTGGTAAATGACTAAACGTGCGGTGGCTTCGTTTTTCTGTGTTTGGATGAACTTTTAGTCCATTTTACTTAGGCAAAGGTTAATCCAAAAGCTATTCTCCAAGAGCCTATTTATGGGCCACGGTGGTTAGGTAGATAAGTTGATTTAAGGTTAGGCATTAAATGTTGATTTAATGTGGTGTGTATCTATTCATTTTTTGTCTTGTAGATTCATACATCCAAACAAGTTTCAATTTGATAAAAGACATTTTTGTTATCGTTAATCCAAATATAAATCACATTACACAATATGATATTTTTACCTAATCTTAAGTATGCAAAATTTATATAAAATAATAATAAAATGCCACTTTTATTATTGTTGATCCAAACACACATGACACACGATCGTTGAAGCATATTCATGAAATAAGTATTTTTCTCGCTATTAGATGAAATATGACATTATCTTATCCTGATTAGAATATAAAGGAGTTTTACATTGACTAATTAGAGAATATATTCAAGGTATCTAATGTAAGAAGGAAATTCTAGGATTTACATTTTAAAAAAAAGTAGAAAAAAAATTGTGCCATTCTCCTTGTTTAATTTCAAATTTAAAAGGCTCAAAGTCATAGATCATTAAGTTGTTGTTCTTGGTTCTTTTTAATACATTAAGTTGTTCTTCCTTTAGCCAAGCGTATACTCTCTAGTATGCTTGGCTCAATGCGTGGGTTGTTACAAATTATACATACAGTAGCAGAAGACGAGAAAAGGAAGGATCGCGGGTAGTCCATTTTATCGGTTTTTGTGAATATGACAGACACACACAATACAGTTCAAACGTGTTTTTGGAAATTTGGCATGTCTAATAAAGCTACCTTCAGACTCTGAAGTCAAGTCAACCACACCCCATCACCCTTATCATGTGAAACTACAACTTTCACGGATGCTTCCTCCTTCCTTCAACCTTGCGCCTTTTTAGAAATATTGGGGTTAAATTAATTGATTAGTTAATTGAGAAGTTATAGTCTATAAAAAATCTATAAGTGTTTGAGTAACTTCGTTGCCAAAGATGTTTCCGAGATTAAACAATTTTTTTTGATTACGTGGTTTGGAAGAGTTCCGAGAATCGAATTACGTTTGTTAACATATTTTATTTTTACTCCGAGAATTAGAATTATGTTTGGTAACACATTTTTTTTCTCCTAAAAAAATTCCTAAAAAAATTATTTATGTAATTTTTATATTCAAAAAATTATTTATGTGGCGGTGGTGGTGGTGGGGCGGCGATGGTGGTGGTGGGGTGGTGGTGGGGGCGGTGGCGGAGGTGGCGGTGGCGGAGGTGGCGGTGGCGGTGGTGGGGTGGTGGCGGTAGGGCGGCGATGATGGTGGTGGTGGCGGGTCGGTGGTGGTGGTGAACGATGGTAAATTTCGCTTTAAAGATGAAGGACTCTTTTTTTTTTTTTTTTTGGAAAAATGATTCTCATTTTGTCCCGGAAAGCAGAAGCGAGAAATTTTTAGCTTCTTCTTTTTTTCATTCCCCAAAGACAAAAATAAACCGGTTCATCCCCGAAGCCTAAAAAAAAAAAAAAAAAAAAAAAAAACCGGATTTACCAAATATATTTCCCATCCATTTTTGTTCGGACACAGGAATTAAGAAAAACTCATTCTCGAGAGCGTTAAATGCACACCCTTAAGTATGGTTTGAGAAGTCATTTTTGAGATAAAACCCCTCTATTATGTTTATCTAATAATATTTTCTTTAAAAGCTAATCTAAACTGGTTTAGTGGGTAGGATATTGGGATTCTTACCATCCTAGTTCCCAAGCGGCGTTTACGTTGCTTTTATGTGAATAATAATTCTTCATCTTACCCGTGATGTTTATCTGATTCCAATTTGTTTACACGCCTTTCTTTTATCTTTCCTTATCATTGCCTCATCTGATTAGTCAACAAAATTCTGAGTTAACTCGCTAATGTCAACTGGCACACACTCTGCCATGAACAAGCCCGACACGAGTGTACAGTAAATTACTTTACCTTTTATGGCAAAGGAAAGAGCAAAGAATGTACCTTTGTCAACATCATAATCCTTATGCGACTCGGTTTCGTTTGGTTTCCAGATTCATGCCATCTTCTCTTTTGCTTATAACTCTATAAATACAACTACTCCCTCCTAAACTAACCATCCAAAGCCTGCAGGAAAAAAAAAAAAAATTCTTATTCCTCTGCTTCTCTTGCTCTGTATCCAGAAAAAACACAGAAAGCATATTTGATTTAAGATCCATCAAGAAGAAAAAAATTAGTGAGTGATTCCATATGGGTAATTGTGCCTCTCCTCAACACACAAGCAAAGGAGGAAACTTGAGTTGGAAATCAAGCGTGAACGTTATAGACATGGAGGGCAAGCTGCAACAACTGAAGGAACCAAAGAAGGCATGGCATGTTCTGTCTCAGAATCCAAATTGTTTCATATGCAGCTCAGAATCCATGTATGTTGGATCTCCGATATCTCATGTGGGTGCAAGGGAAGATCTTCAATTAGGACATATCTACTTCCTATTGCCCCTTTATAAATCTCGCACAACGCTTTCGCTTCAGGATTTGTGTGCTCTGGGCATTAAGGCTAATGCAGCTCTTGTTCGTTCCCACACACCTTCTACTGCAAATTCAACTGCTTCTGCTACGGACTCAAGCGTAAGAAAATCATCTTTAGTTAAGCACAACAATCTTCTCAACAATTCAGGTCTTCCACGTGTGTCTCTCAGAGTTTGAAGGTGGAATTTTGATATGCAGTTAAATTGGGTCAGTGAGGAAGGAGATCGGAGGCATCAAGAACATGCAGAGCACAACCAAAATTTCTGAGAGATGACTGCGGCTAGTGCTTTCAGATCCAACGGCTCTGAAGGCTGGAATTAGAAGTGTCCATCTCTTGTTATTTTGAGATTTTTTCCAATTAATTGTGACTCGTTTGAGTTTGAGCCCAATCCATAAATATTATGTAAATAGGCGTTGACCATTTGAGAAAATTGGAGGGGTCAATATTTCTTAATAATATTCAACCCATTTTCTAAAATTTATGATATATATATATATATATATATATATATTTCTTGATAATTTTTAACCCATTCAATTAGACTCTTTCACATATTTTAATGGACTTTAAATATTAAAATGACAAATATAATTTATCTTAAAAAAAATAAGATGTTAATTTTCGTGGTATATAGATATTTAGGTCACATGAAAATTTTTCAGGCAATTTTTTTTTAAGAGAGTGACTCGGGAAAAGGGATAAATGGATTGTGTGGTCTATAGACTTCCAAATGTAATCCGTGGGCTTGATTTCCAAAAACAAAGACGCAATTGTAGCTTTTTGAGGGGAGCACTGCTTCTTTTTTTTCATATATTTATCTTTCTAATTAGAGGGATAAGTAATTTATTTAAATATTTTAATTTTTGTTTATTTTGAATAAATTATATACTGTTTTTTGGAAAAATTTTTTTGGACCTTGTATCTTAAATTAATTAGTTTATCAATATTAAATAATTAATTTGAGTGCAAAAAAAATTTCAGAAAAGTAATATATAATTTAATCTAAAAAAAAATAAAGTATATAAAAAATTAAAAAAAATTTACTTGTCCCTCTAAGAAGCACATAAGGTGAACCCCTTTTTGAGGGGCAAATAACGTTGTTTGGAATAATGATGATAAAAATGGTTTTTTTGTGATCTACTTTTACAAACTTAATATTAAATAAAAATTAGATTGTGTAATGTGATTTATGTTTGGATTGATGGTAAGCGTAAGTGACATTTTTTAAACTAAAATTTGTTTGGATGATTATTTTGAAAAGCAAATTTAGATGAAAAATGACTAAAAAGGATATTAATCTTATTAAATAATGCATATATATTATATGTGTGGTGAAAAATATAGAAACTTGTTTGCATGATTAATAGAAAAGCAAGTTTAAAAGTAAAAGATTGAAAACGACATATATTTTATAAAAATAAAAATAGGTAATGTATTAGTTGAAAAAAATTTACAATACTAAACTACTTAAATTTTTTAGGAAAATTTCACTGAAAATTTAATTGGTGAGAATAACTTAAATCAAAGTATTGTCATGGTTTTTTTTTTATAAAAAAAAATTAAATAATTCTCATCAATTAAATTTTTCATGGACCTAAATCGATTATTGTCATGATTATTAACTTGTAAGTGAATTTATATTTAGAACAAAAAATTTCATCTACAATTATTCTAATAAGGACCATAATTGTATTTCAATTAAAAAAGTTAGATCCAACATTTTTCTTTCATAAGCTACTTTTCTCTTCTCATGGTAGAAGAGTTAAAAACAAGAAATTTTGCCTTATAACTTAAAGCTGCTTTATTTCCAAAAGCTCAATTAGGGGGGGGGAGGTCATCTAAAACATCTTCAAAAAGCCAAAATCACCCATAAACATGTTTGGGCATCAAAAAGCTACTTTTGAGTGGCTAAACGCCATCCCAAACACACAGGTGGCAAACGTGTGGTGGCTTCCTTTTTAGTCCACAGGGCCGTGGTTGGATAGAATTTTAGCCCATTTAACTCAGCAAAGGTTAATCCAAAAGCTACTCTCCAAGAGGGGACCGGCTAGCATCTGCTGCGCTTAGTGTTTGCTTTCATCCCCTTTCTCAAAACGACACTATTTTGGAGCAAAATAGTGAAGGCTAATGGCTTTTCTTTTCTTTTTCTTTTTTTTTTTTTTTACATATTTTAGGGTACTGACAGTTACTAGAAAGATACTTCAATATATTGACCGATATTTAAAAAATACTTCATGATCTTGGAAAAATATTTCAGAGTACTGACTGGTACTACAAAGATACTTGAAAATACTGAGCACTCACTGGTACTGAAAAATACTTCATGATCTTGAAAAATTACTCTAGGATCTATAAAAAGTATTTCAAGATATTGACTAGTATTAAAATAATACTTTAGGATACTCAAAAAATACTTGATGATCTTGAAAAATTATATTAGAACCTTGAAAAATATTTAGAGTATTGACTAGTACTAAAAATACGCTTCAAGATATTTTTTTAAGATCCCAAAATAATTTTTCAAGATCATGAAATATTTTATCAATATCATTTTGTATCATGAAATATGTTTTTAGACCTGTTACTACTACTACTCTCTCTCTCTCTCTCTCTCTCTCTATATATATATATATATATATATAAAGCCATCAGCCTTCCTTATTTTCCGCCAAAACGACGCAATTTTGAAGAAGAGGATGACAGCGAATCCTAAGCGTAGTGGACGTTGCCGGTCCCCTCCAAGAGCCCATTCATGGGTAATGGTGGTTAGGTAGATGAGCTAATTTACCGTTGGGCATTAAATGTTGATTTATGTGGTGTGCATTTGTTCATTTTTTGTCTTATTGATTTGTGTATCCAAACAAGTTTCAATTTAATAAAACACATTTTTGTCACCGCTAATTCCAAATATAAATTACAATACACAATTTGATTTTTACCTAATTTTAAATTTACAAAAATCAAACTAAAAAAAAAAAAATCATTTTTTTATTACTGCTTATCCAAACTCACACTTAGTGGGCCCAATCATTGAAGCATATTCATGAAATAAGTATTTTTCTCACTCTTAGATGAAATTTGACATTATCTTATCATTATTATAATATAAAGAAGTTTTACATGGATTAATTAAAGAATATATTAAATTAATTAAAGAATATATTAAAGGTATCTAATGTAAGAAGGAAATTCTAGGTAGAAATTTGTGCCATTCTCCTTATTTAATTTCAAATTTAGAAGGCTCAAAGTCATAGATCATTCAATTGTTGTTGTTGTTGATCATTCAATTGTTGTTGTTGTTTTTTTTTTTTTTTTTTTTGACAATATATTCTCTACTTGGATAATTGGCTCAATGCGTGGGTTGTTACAAATTATACAGCAATAGAAGATGAGCAAATGAAGGCTCGTGGAGAGTCCATTTTATCATCTTTTGTGAATATGACAGACACACACAATACAGTTCAAACGTGTTTTGCGAAATTTGGCATATCTTATAAAGCTACCCTCAGACTCTGAAGTCAAGAGTCAGCCACACCCCATCACCCTTATCATGTGAAACTACAACTTCACGGATGCTTCCTCCTTCCTTCAACCTTGCGCCTTTTTAGAAATTGATTAGTTGGTTGGTTAAGGTTCTAATCTATAAAAAAGGTCTTAGTGTGGTTTAGTGAGTGGGAAATTGATATTCTTACCATCTTAATTACTATGTGGCGTTGGTATTCTCTCTTAAATGTAGGTTATTGATAACCTAAATGGTGTGCTAGCCCCAGCTAACCTTCCAAAATTTGTTAAAATATATGTATGCATTATATAATATTTTATTTTGGCTAATAATTTGCTCCAACTAATCTTTTATCAAGGCTCTAGATGGCCTTCTAAAATTTATTAGAATATAAGTATTTATTATATAATATTTTATTTTGGCCAGTTAATCTCTTATCTTATATATAATTACACTCTCCTTTTTTTTAAAACATTTTTCCCTCTCACAATTCACAAACATTCTCCACACGCTTCCTCTCCTCTTCCTCCACTCTGCTCTGTGCTCTCCAATCTCCATCCTCAAAGTTAGAAAGTCTCCCTATTCCTCTGAGTCTCACCACCGTCTTTCATTATGTCAACGTTAGTGGGAGATTTTTTAGGAAGGTTGTCCTCCTTCTTTCAGCACAATTAGAGCCCTTTTCTCTTCTCAGTTTACCAATTCTTTGCAACGTAAGTTCACCATTAGGTATGAGATTCCTTATCATGTTTAAGATTCCGTCGGCCTATTTCCTTTTGCATCAGATTTTTTCTATGATCAATAGACAAGATGAATTAGAAGTTTTTTTAGACGCCATAATTTGGATTCTGTATATATTTTGCATCTCTAATTAACACCTTTTTTTTCTCCTCTGTGCCTTGCAACTGTTTAGATTATGTTTCTTCAAGAGTTAAGACTGCCAGGTGGATTTCCTTCTCTTAATTGATAGTTGGCAAAACAAAATAGAAAGGATAAGTTTTTTTTTTCATTGAACAAAATCTTCTTTGAATCCATGAATATCATCCTCACAACATTTGTCCTTAATGGTTTAATCCAAAGTAGTTCTGTGCCTGGTCTATTATCATAAAAGTAAAGTAATGTAGATATTTCTTGTTTGCTATTTGATTACATGCTTGCCGTTATCTACTTTGTCTCAAACTTGAAATAAAAAATAGTATAATGATTATTTACAAGTTATAATGCAATGGTTAAATCTTAGAATCATATGCTTGAATGGTGCTATGGTTTGTTCTGTTTATATTTTGATAACTGTATCAAAATAAAAATAAAGATGGTTCAATCTCTGTTTTTGAATCATATGCTTGAATGGTGCTATGGTTTGTGCTATTTTTAATTTCATAACTATATCAAAATGATACTAAAGATACTTCATTTTGAGTTATTGTTTGCATTATCTAATGCTTACTACCTTCATTTTCTCATATTGCTATATTACAGTGCATATTTGATTGCTATTTTTGATTTCTGGTTTTGGGGGAAGTTTGGTTTCTATTCTATTTATTCAGTCAAACATCTCTGTGGGTGCCTTTGGGGCTCTTTTTGGATTGGCTGGGGGCCATGCTTTCTAAACTCATTACTAATTGGTTTATGTATGATAACAAGGTGATCATAAAACTTCTCATATTTAAAATCTGATTTCGTGAAAAGGGAAATTTTTGGGCTTATGTCCAACATGTTATATTCTAATTATATGTTTTTTGTAGTTTGCAGCACTCTTCACTCTTGTGATTATCGTTGGAGTCAATCTAGCTGTAGGAATCCTCCCACATGTGGACAATTTTGCTCACATTGGAGAGTTTATTACAGGATTTCATCTCAGATTTGTGTTTCTAATCCGTCCTCAGTTTGGCTGGTTTAATAAAGATATGTTTCTCCTTGCTACTCTTTTGCCCCAATTAGATCTAAGTTCAAAAAATATCAGTGCTTCTCTTGACTAATTTTATCTTTGAAGATTTTATCAATTTAAAAGAATGTTATCTACAATGTTAGGTATGCCTTTTTTCTTTGATTATATTTTAAATAATTTTATTATACATATAATTATTGTGTTTGTGATATCTTTAGGGTAATGTTTAGTTTATTAATCATTGGATTGCGAGAGAAAAGTAAAATTCTTGTTTGAGATACGTACGAAAAATATTAGTATCATCTTATATCTTGTTTTGATTTATTATGTCAGTTATTATTTATTTCTATTTTTAATGTTATGTCATACTATTTAGTAAATAGTTCAATATATTTATATTTTGGCCAGACCTAAAAATATTTTATGGTTTCATCACTAAACCTAAGTGATAAGTTCTCGTACGAGTATATTCTCCATGATGTTTATCTTATTCCACTTTGTTTGCACGCCTTTCTCTTATTTTTCCTTATCATTGTTTCATCTGAATTGTCCCCAAAAATCTGAGTCAACTCGATAATGTCAACTGGCCCACACTCTGCCATGAACAAGCACGGAACGAGAGTGTACAGTAAATTACTTTACCTTTTATGGCAAAGGAAAGAGCAAAGAATGTCCCTTTGTCAACATCATAATCCTTGGACCACGCTTCGGTGCTCGTCCGTAGGATGAGTAGAAGAGCTCGTCTGTACGGACGAGCTTTGGACCATCGATTTGATCTGGACGGTCCAGATCTTTTTTTTTTTTTTTCATATTTTTTATCAAAAATAATTTTAATGGGTAGAGGACCTAAAATAAAGATAATCTCTCAACTAACATTTTTTTTAAAAATAATTTTTTTATGTAGAAAAAAAATAAAGGCGAAAATAAAAAAATAAGATCTGCCGTCCAGATCCAGATCTGGACAACTGGAAGCTCGTCCGTAAGCTCGTGCCAGCTACGAGCTGGGAAACTGATTCCATAATGCTTATGCGACTTGGTTTCGTTTGCAGATTCTTGTCATCTTCTCTTTGCTTTGAACCCTATAAATACAACTACTCCCTCCTAAACTAACCATCCAAAGCCAGAAAAAAAAAAAAAAAAAAAAATCATATTATTCCTCTGCTTCTCTTGCTCGGTTTCCAGAAAAACAGAGAAAGCATATTTGATTTATTCCATCAAGAAGAAAAAAAATTAGTGAGTGATTCCATATGGGTAATTGTGCATCTCCTCAATACACAAGCAAAGGAGGAAACTTAAATTGGAAATCAAGCGTGAACGTTATAGACGTGGAGGGCAAGCTGCAACAACTGAAGGAACCAAAGAAGGCATGGCATGTTCTGTCTCAGAATCCAAATTGTTTCATATGCAGCTCAGAATCCATGTATGTCGGATCTCCGATAGCTCATGTGGGTCCAAGGGAAGAGCTTCAATTAGGACTTATCTACTTCCTATTGCCTCTTTCTAAATCCCGCACAACACTTTCGCTTCAGGATTTGTGTGCTCTGGCCATTAAGGCTAATGCAGCTCTTGTTCGTTCTCACACAGCTTCTATTGCAAACTCAACCGCTTCTGCTACCGACTCAAGCTTAAGAAAATCATCTTTAGTTAAGCACAAGAATCTTCTCAACAATTCAGAACTTCCAGGTGTCTCTTTCAGAGTTTAAAGGTGGAATTTTGATATGAAGTTAAATTGGGTCATTGAGGAAGGAGATCGGAGGCATCAAGAATATGCAGAGTAGAATTAAAATTTCTTAAGAGGTGACTGCTGTTAGTGCTGTCAGATCCAACGGCTCTGATGGCTGGAATTGGAAGTGTCAATCTCTTGTTTTTTTTCGCTACAAGTCAATCTCTTGTTATTTGTAGGATTTTTTTTCATTAATTGGGACTCGTTTGAGTTTGAGCCCAATCCATAAATATTAAGTGAGTAGGCCTTGACCATTTGAGAAAATTGGGAGTTCAAAATTTCAGTCACTGGGAGTTATTATCGTACAACCTGTACGTTGCTGAACTCTATACCAGCGATGCGGCTGACTTGAACCTGGCTCTTGAGCTGGCAGTATTGGGTCAAGATATAAAAGAACTTATGAAGAAAATTTGGCAGTGAAATGTGCTTCTTGTGAAATATGAAAATCATCATTACCACCAATCTTTGGCAATTTCAATGTATTCGAAGTTGATAATGATTTCAGTAAATGTCATTGAAAACATTTGACAATTTCCCAAGATATA
The DNA here is from genome assembly GCA_019022655.1 of Acacia acuminata. Taxonomy (NCBI): domain Eukaryota; kingdom Viridiplantae; phylum Streptophyta; class Magnoliopsida; order Fabales; family Fabaceae; genus Acacia; species Acacia acuminata. The sequence continues at coordinate 963,308 of JAFJYI010000174.1, forward strand.
AACTTATAAAGAGATATTGTTGTAGTTGTATGTTTGAGAGAGAGGCTGAGATTGGTAAGGTCTTGCTGGGTCCTGAACTAACAACCCCTTATATCCACTATAAATGTGTGTGTGGATAGAATGCCGACCACGTACTTATAGTACTATCGTCCACCATGAATTGATTAATTCTTGCGTATTAAATTTACAACATGTTCATATATACTTAGCTTGAGCACAGGGGCGGAGCCAGGATTTCCAAATAGGGGGGGTGAAAATTACAGCATAGAACCTAAGGAAGTTAGTATTTGAAATTAGGGGAGAAAATTACAGAATTTGACCCAAAATTTTCGGAAATTATGCTTCAACCTCATAACTATTTCAATATTTTCGGATTAGTCCCTCACTAAGACTTTATAATAGGGACTAAATTGAAAATTTTAAAAACTTTGTGAGGCTAAATCATAATTTATTATACTTTTGGGTCAATTCTAAACCCCCCCCCCCCCCCCCCCCAAAAAAAAAAAAAAAAAAAAAAAATCCCGCCCCTGCTTGAGCACTATATTTTGCAGTTGATGCTTTGTAAATACTAAGTGATTCAAGATAACAATAAAGCTTGTAAGAGAAGATGTAGGTACAGTAGTGGTAGGTGTCACACAGACATATGGGTTTTTCATGGATTTGTGGAACATTTATTCTTTTGTATACCAATATTTTGCAGTTGGCGGTGGGGCTATTTTATTTTTTTAAAAAAAAAATTATTTAAAACTAAGGATAAAAGGGTAATTTCATCCAATTTAGATATCCTCATAAGGAAGTCCTCTACGTCTTTTTATAAATTCAAGAGACTTTTGAGGGTTTTGCAAATTCAAATGGCATTTAATTGGAATTTTTCCTAATTTAATCTAAATAAATAAAATTTATAAAATAAATAAAATAAAAATGTGCTTGTCCCTCTAATTAGAGGGACAAACACATAAAAAACACATTAGGACAAGCACCTAATGTGAACCCAATGGAGTGTGATTGATCTCTGTCAAGAATTGAATTATGCCTTCAATACAACATTTATTCATTGTTCCACTTTTGCATAAATTCTGTGTTCCTATACCCACCCACTTCTTCCTCCTTACTTGACATGTCTCACTCACTTGTTCATTTTGATTGAGCCCCTACTCTTCCATGTTTTCGTTATTTTATAAATTTAAGCTAGTGCTACTGAAAAGAACATAATCTTCGGCACTTAGTAGCCTTTATTTATTAAATTTATTATTATTTTTAAACTGTGTCTATACGTTCCAATACAAATAATTTAAACAATAAATATTTTTAATGTTGAACTCTCACTTTTGAATCGATGTCAAAGAAAAAAAAAACAATAGAAGAACCTTATTCAATATATTCAATACTTCTTTTTGGGTTACATGAGAGGGCTATTGCCCAAAAATTAAATCAACATAAAAAAAAAAAGGGATTAAATCCCAAACACTCCCTATCAACTAAGATCTGCAGGTTAGCCGGACATGAATCCAAAATGAAAGAGCTAGATAACCCCTCATTTGCTAGTGCATCCTTAAGCTTTCTGATCCAGGGATGTATATTGTAATTTCACATCCCACTCTTGTTAGGGCTGTTCAAAGTATCCTGGTTCCGGTCGATCCGGCCCGGTCTTGGACATTTTAATCCCAAAATTTCCTGTCCTGTCTAGGGGGCTGGGACCACCCAAGTCTGGGACATATTGGGATTGGGACTGGCCGGGATGAGAACTATGATCACCTTTGAGATTCTAGTCCTTTTTTTTAAAAAACTGTTTATCTCATAAATTAAATTATCCTTTTATTTATGTATTTGTTACCCGATAAATTAAGTTGTCCTTTGATAAAATGTGTATCACTTTTTTTTAGTTGGAGTTAAACCACATATGTTCTGACACCAATTCTAACTATATATTGTATAAAGATAATAATAATAACAATGATAATAAAATGTAATTCTTTTTGTCTATTTGTAATAGCAGTAAAAACTACTTTTCCCGGTACTGCCTTGATCGAGACGACACAAGGACCGGGAACTAAGACCGGGGTATCCCAGTCCGGTCCCGGAACACCTCTTACTCTTGAAGGAAGTGGGTCAATGAAACCGAGTGAGAGTGAGAATATTGAACCATAGCTTTGAAGCCTCGCTTTTAGGCTTTTACGAACATGAAGCACTCGTAATTTCAAACATCCAAAAGCCTACAGTGCTTCACGACTGCACAATGTCAAGCCCACAGATACTACACATTAATATAAAATATAGTAGTAGCTTGAATCCACGGATTGTGGTAATGTAATCCATGGGCTTGAATTCCAAAAACAAAGACGCAATTGTAGCTTTTTGAAGGGCAAATCACGCTACTGCGTGTGTTTGGAATAATGACGATTAAAATGATTTTTTTGGATATGACTTTTATAAATTTAGATAAAATTTAGACTATGTAATGTCATTTATGTGTCAATTAACGATAAGTATAAATGATTATTTTCAAATTTAGATGAAAAATGACTAAAACTAATTTGGATGATTATATGTGTATTGAGAAATACAAAATTTGTTTGAATGATTAATAGAAAAGCAAGTTTAAAAGTAAAAGACTGAAAAAGACATAAGTTTTATAAAAATAAAAATTAGTAATGTATTATCTAGAAAAAATTTACAATACTAAACTACTTAAATTTTGTAGAAAAAATAGGGAAAAGTCCACTAAAAATTTAATTGGTGAGAATGACCTAAATCAAAGTATTGGCATGATTTTTATACAAAAAATTTTCAAGTAATTATCACCAATTAAATTTGTCATGGACCTAAATCAGATTATTGTCATAATTATTAATTTGTAAGTGAATTTTTATTTAGGACAAAAAAATCTCATCTATAAGGATTTATAATAAGGACCATAATACTATTTCATTTAAAAAAAGTGGGACCTAACATTTTTCTTTCATAAGCCACTTTTCTCTTTTCATGGCAAAAGAGTCAAAAAGCAAAAAATTTTGGTTTATGGCTTAAAACTGTTTTTTCCCCTTCAAAAACTCAATTTGAAAAAAAGTCATCCAAAACATCTTCAAAATGTCAAAATCACTCATAAGTACGTTTGAGCATCAAAAAAGCTACTTTTGGGTTTAAGCTACTTTTGGGTGGTTAAACGTCATCACAAACAAACAGTGGTAAACATGTGGTGGCTTCCTTTTAGCTTATGGGCTGCGTTTAGATAGACTTTTAGCCCATTTTACTTGGGCAAAGGTTAATGCAAAAGCTATTCTCCAAGAGTCCATTTATAGGAGTAGATAAGCTAATTTACTATTAGGCATTAAATGTTGATTTAATGTGGTGTGCATCTGTTCATTTTTTGTCTTGTCGATTTGTGCATCCAAACAAGTTTCAATTTGATAAAAGATATTTCCGTCAATCGCTAATCCAAATATAAATCACATTATATAATCTCGATTTTTACATAATATTAAGTTTGCAAAAGTCATATTGAAAAGAAAAAAAAAATCACTTTTCTATCACTGTTAATCCAATCACACGCTTAGTAGGCACAAACATTGAAGCATATTCACGAAATAAGTATTTTTCTTGTTCTTAGATGAAGTATGACATTATCTTATCATTATTAGAATATAAAGAACTTTTTACATTGATTAATTAAAGAATATATTAAAGGTATCTAATGTAGGAAGGAAATTCTAGGATTTACGTTTTTCTATAAAAAAGAAAAAGAAAAATTTGTGTCATTTTCCTTATTTAATTTCAAATTTAGAAGGCTCAAAGTCATAGATCATTAAATTGTTGTTGTTTTTTTTTTTTTTTTTAAAGGAAACGCCGAGTTTGTTTTTTTTTTTTTTTTTTTTTCCAATACATTAAGTTGTTATTCCTTAAGCCAAATGTACTCTCTACTTGTATACTTGGCTCAATGCATGGCTTGTTACAAATTATGCAGGAGGGAAGAATCGTGGAGAGTCCATTTTAACTGTGTGTGTGTGAATATGACAGAGATGTACATAATGGGTCTGTTTGGAGTGCAGCGTTAAGAGCGTTAGGACCAACAATTTTTTGCGAACGTTTAACGATTTTTGATCTGTTTGGGTTGAGCGTTAAGGAAAAAACTAAAGAAAAACCCTCATGGAGCTTTTTCCAAAAAACTCTCAACTTTTTGACATGGATCCCACCACTTTTACCACTATCAATCAAAACATAAATCGAGATACCCCATCTACCGAGTTTTTTTTTTTTTTTAAGTCAGATAGTTTTTAAAACACTGTTCCTACCGTAAATCCATCACCCTAACATGTTTTGCGAAATTTGGTATATCTCATAAAGCTACCCTCAGACTCTGAAGTCAAGTCAGCCACACCCCATCACCCTTATCATGTGAAACTACAACTTTCAGGGATGCTTCCTCCTTCCTCCAACCTTGCGCCATTTTAGAAATATTGAGGTGAAATTAATTCATTAGGTAATTGGTAAAAGTCCTAATCTATAAAAAAAGGTCATTAAGTGAGTATTTGGGTGACAGACCGTAGTTTTAGAAGTCATTCTCTTCAAGCCTAGAAAAAACTCCTTCGGTATATTTAATTTTCGTAAATCGGAAAAATTATTTTTTCAAAAAACCAACCTAAACACACACTTTCAGTATGGTTTAGTAGATAGGATATTGAGATTCTTACCATCTTAGTTACTGAGCGCGTTGGTTATCTTTCAAAGTGAAGGTAGGTCAATAATAACCTAAGTGGGTAAGTTTTTATTCGAGTATGTCGCTTTTATGCGAATAATCATTCTTCATCTTCCCCGTGATGTGATGTTTATCTGATTCCACTTTATTTACACGCTTCTCTTTTACTTTTCCTTATCATTGCTTCATCTGAATAGTCCACAAAAATCTGAGTTAACTCGATAATGTCAACAGGCCCACACTCTGCCATGAACAAGCCCGGAACGAGAGTGTACAGTAAATTACTTTACCTTTTTTGGCTAAGGAAACAGCAAAAGAATGTCCCCTTGTCAACATCATAATCCTTATGCGACTCGGTTTCGTTTGCAGATTCATGTCATCTTCTCTTTGCTTTTAACCCTATAAATACAACTACTCCCTCCTAAACTAACCATCCAAAGCCAGAATTTTTTTTTCATATTATTCCTCTTCCTCTCTTGCTCTGTTTCCAGAAAAAACAGAGAAAGCATCTTTGATTTAAGATCCATCAAGGAAAAAAAAAATTAGTGAGTGATTCCATATGGGAAATTGTGCATCTCCTCAATACACAAGCAAAGGAGGAAACTTGAGTTGGAAATCAAGCGTGAACGTTATAGACATGGAGGGCAAGCTGCAACAACTGAAGGAACCAAAGAAGGCATGGCATGTTCTGTCTCAGAATCCAAATTGTTTCATATGCAGCTCAGAATCCATGTATGTTGGATCTCCGATATCTCATGTGGGTCCAAGGGAAGAGCTTCAATTAGGACATATCTACTTCCTATTGCCTCTTTCTAAATCCCGCACAACACTTTCGCTTCAGGATTTGGGTGCTCTGGCCATTAAGGCTAATGCAGCTCTTGTTCGTTCCCACAGACCTTCTACTGCAAATTCAACTGCTTCTGCTACCGACTCAAACTTAAGAAAATCATCTTTAGTTAAGCACAAGAATCTTCTCAACAATTCAGGTCTTCCACGTGTCTCTCTCAGAGTTTGAAGGTGGAATTTTGACATGCAGTTAAATTGGGTCAGTGAGGAAGGAGATCGGAGGCATCAAGAACATGCAGAGCACAACCAAAATTTCTGAGAGATGACTGCGGCTAGTGCTATCAGATCCAACGGCTCTGATGGCTGGAATTAGAAGCGTCAATCTCTTGTTATTTGTAGGATTTTTTTCAATTAATTGTCACTCGTTGGAGTTTGAGCCCAATCCATAAATATTATGTTAATAAGAGTTGACCATTTGAGAAAATTGGAAGTGTCAATATTACTTGATAATTTTTAACCCATTCAATTAGACTCTTTCACATATTTTAATGACTTTAAATATTAAATGAAAAATATAATTTATTTAAAAAAATTAAGATGTTAATTTTCGAGGTATATAGATATTTAGAGGGAAAAAAAGAGGGGAGAAGAAATTAGAATCAAAATTCAGTATAGTGGAGCCCACAATATTTTTTTCACCCCTCTCCTCTCCTTCGCTCAAACCAAACTTACTCTAAAGGGAGTGACTCGGGAAAAGGGATAAATGGATTGTGGTCTACAGACTTCCAAATGTAATTCGTGGGCTTGAATTTCAAAAACAGAGATGCAATTGTAGCTTTTTGTGGGGCAAATCACGCTGTTTGGAATAATGATCATAAAACTGGTTTTTTTTTTTTTTTTTTTTTTTTTTTTTTTTTTTTTTTTTTTTTTTTTTTTGACTTTTACAAACTTGATATTAGATAAAAATTAGATGAAACATGATAGTAGCGTAAGTGATATTTTTGAAATTGAAACTTGTTTGGATATAATGTGATTTAAGTTTGGATTGATGGTAGTGTAAGTGATATTTTTGAAACTGAAATTTGTTTGGATAATTATTTTGAAAAGCAAATTTATATGAAAAATGACTAAATATGATATTAATCTTATTAAATAATGCATATATATTATATGTGTGGTGAAAAATATAGAAACTTATTTGGATGATTAATAGAAAATGATTAAGAGAAAAGCAAGTTTAAAGATAAAAGATTGAAAAAGACATATATTTTATTTTCAAAAAAAAGGTAATGTATTAGTTGAATTTAAAATACTAAGCTAAAATTTTTTAGGAAAATTCCACTGAAAATTTAATTGGTGAGAATAACCTAAATCGAGTATTGTCATTTTTTTTATATAAAAAAACTATTAAGTAATTTTCACCTATTAAATTTCTCATTGATCTAAATCAAATTATTGTCATGATTATTAACTTGTAAGTGAATTTATATTTAGAACAAAAATTTTCATCTACAATAATTTATAATAAGGACCATAATAGTATTTCAATTAAAAAAGTGGGACCTAACATTTTTCTTTCATAAGCTACTTTTCTTTTCCCATGGTAGAAGAGTTAAAAACAAGAAATTTTGCCTTATAGCTTAAAGCTGCTTTTTTTTTGTTTTTCCCTTCCAAAAGTTCAGTTGAAAAAAAAAAAGGGTCATCCAAAACATCTTCAAAAAGCCAAAATCACCCATAAACACATTTGGGCATCAAAAAGATACTTTTGAGTGGCTAAACACCATCCCAAACACACAGGTGGTAAACATGTGGTGGCTTCCTTTTTAGCCCTCGGGCTGCGGTTTGATAGACTTTTAGCCCATTTAACTTAGCAAAGGTTAATCCAAAAACTACTCTTGGGACTAGCTAGTGTCCACTTTCGTCCTCTTTCTCAAAATTGCGCCATTGTGGAGCAAAGTAGTGAAGGCTGATGGCTTTTTCTTTTTCCTTTTTTAAATATTTTATGATCGATGACAGTCTTAAAAAGATACTTTCGAGATACTAACTAAGATCTTAAAAATACTTCATGATCTTAAAAAATATTTGCGATACTTGACCTGATACTTAAAAGATCTTGAAGATATTGAGTCTCATTTGATGAAAAATACTTCATGATCTTGAAAAATTACTTTAGGATTTTGAAAAAATATTTCAAGGTATTGACTATATTAAAAGAATACTTCAAGATATTGAAAAAATATTGCAGGGTGTTGATTGGTACTAAAAATATGCTTCAAGATATTTTCAAGATCCCAAAGATAATTTTTTTAAGAAGTATTTTATCAATATCACGAAGTATGTTTTTAATACTCGTCAAGATCTAAAATATTAAAAATATCCATCAGCTTTCCTTGTTTTCCGCCAAAACGGTGCAGTTTTGAAGAAGAGGATAACAACAAACGCTAAGCGCAACGGACGCTAGCTGGCCCCCTCCAAGGGCCCATTCATGGGCCATGGTGGCTAGGTAGATGAGCTGATTTATCGTTAGGCATTAAATGTTGATTTAATGTGATGTGCATCTGTTCATTTTTTGTCTTATCGATTTGTGCATCCAAACAAGTTTCAATTTAATAAAAAAACATTTTTGTCACTGTTAATCCAAATATAAATCACAATACACAATTTGATTTTACCTAATCTTAAGTTTGCAAAAGTCATAATTTTTTTTAAAAAAATAAGAGTCACTTTTATTACTGTTGAACACTTGAACCTAACTCACACTTAGTGGGCACAAACATTGAAGCATATTCATGAAATAAGTATTTTTCTCACTTTTAGATGAAATTTGACATTATCTTATCATTATTAGAATATAAAGAAGTTTTACATTTATTAATTAAAGAATATATTAAAGGTATCTAATGTAAGAAGGAAATTCTAGGAAGAAATTTGTGCCTTTCTCCTTATTTGATTTCAAATTTAGAAAGCTCAAAGTCATAGATCATTAAGTTGTTGTTGTTGTTTTTTTTCCCCAATCCAATACATTAAGTTGTTGTTCCTTAATCCAAATGTATACTCGCTACTTGAATACTTGGCTCAATCCGTGGGTTGTTACAAATTATACAGCAGTAGAAGACGAGAAAATGAAGGATCGTGGAGAGTCCATTTTAACATTTTCTGTGAATATGATAGGGACACGCACAATAGAGTCCAAACGTGTTTTGCGAAATTTGGCATATCTCATAAAGCTACCCTCAGACTCTGAAGTCAGGTCAGCCACACCCATCACCCTTATAATGCATGTGAAACTGCAACTTTCACGGATGCTTCATCCATCCTTCAACCTTGCGCCATTCAAGGATTATTAAGGTGAAATTAATTGATTAGTTGGTTGGTTAAGGTTCTAATCTATAAAAAAATGTCTTAGTGTGATTTAGTGGGTAGGAAATTGAGATTCTTGCCATCTTAATTACTAAGTGGCATTGGTTATCTCTCTTAAATGAAGGTAGGTCATTGATAACCTAAACAATGGCGGAACGGTATGTTAAGCCCCATGTAGCCTTCCAAAATCTTCAAAAATATGTTAAAATATATGTATGTATTATGAAATATTTTATTTTGGCTAATAATTTGACTCCAACTAATCTCTTATCAAGGCCCCAGCTAGCCTTCAAAAATTTATTAAAATATAAGTATTTATTATATAATATTTTGTTTTAGCCAATAATTTGGCTAGTTAATCTCTTATCTATAATTACACCTTTTTTAAAAAAGCATTTTTCCCTCTCGCAATTCGCAAATGTTTTCCACACGCTTCCTCAGTTCCTCTTCCTCCACTCTGCTCTGTGCTCTCCAGACTCAGTCTCCATCCTCAAAGTCAGAAAGTCTCCTTCTTCCTCTGAGTCCAACCACCGTCTTTCATTCCGTCAGCGTTAGTGGGAGGTTTTTTCGAAAAGTCGTCCTCCTTCCCTTAGCGGAATCAACGCTCTCTTCTCTTCTCAGTTTTCCTATTCTCTGCAACATCAGCTCGCCATTAGGTATGAGATTCCTTCTTGTGTTTGATATTCTATCGGCCTATTTCATTTTGCATCATATTTTTTTATGATCAATAGACAAGATAAATTAGAAATTGTTTTAGACCCCCATAATTTTGATTCTGTATGTATTTTGAATCTCAAATTAACATTTTTTATTTTCTCCTTTGTGCCTTGCAACTGTTTAGGCCTATATCCAACATATTATATTCTAATTTTCTGTTTTTTGCAGCATGCAGCACTCTTCACTCTTATAACTATCGTTGCAGTTAGTCAAGCTGTAGGGATCCTCCCACATGTGAACAATTTTTCTCATATTAGAGGGTTTGTTACAGGATTTCTTCTTGGATTTGTATTTCTAATCCATCCTCAGTTTGGATGGTTTAAACAAAGATATGCTTCTCGTGACTACTCTTCTACCCCAGTTAGATCTAAGTTCAAAAAATATCAGTGCTTCTCCTGACTATTGATTCTATCCTTCAAGATTTTGTCAATTTAAAATAGAGTTATCTACAATTTTAAGTATGCATTTTTTCTTTGATTATATTTTAACTAATTTTATTAAATTTTATCATACATATAATTATTATGCTTATGTTTGTGATATTTTTAGGACAATATTTAGTTTATTACTCATTAATTTTGTAAGAGGAAAATAAAATTCTTGTTTGAAAAAAAAAAAAATGTTAATATCATCTTATATCTTATTTTGATTTATAATTATTGATTATTATTTATTTATTTTTTCAATATTATGTTATACTGTTTAGTAAATAATTCAATATGTTTATTTTTTAACCAAGCTAAAAATATTTTTTTGATTCCGCCGGTAAACCTAACTGATAAGTTCTTGTATGAGTATATTCTCCATGATGTTTATCTGATTCCACTTTTGTTTACACGGCTTTCTTCTATTTTTCCTTATCATTGTTTCATCTGAATAGTCCCCAAAAATCTGAGTCAACTCGATAATGTCAACAGGCCCACACTCTGCCATGAACAAGCCCGGAACGAGAGTGTACAGTAAATTACTTTACCTTTTCGGCTAAGGAAACAGCAAAAGAATGTCCCCTTGTCAACATCATAATCCTTATGCGACTCGGTTTCGTTTGCAGATTCATGTCATCTTCTCTTTGCTTTTAACCCTATAAATACAACTACTCCCTCCTAAACTAACCATCCAAAGCCAGAAAAAAAAAAAAATTCATATTATTCCTCTGCTTCTCTTGCTCTGTTTCCAGAAAAACAGAGAAAGCATCTTTGATTTAAGATCCATCGAGAAGAAAAAAAATTAGTGAGTGATTCCATATGGGTAATTGTGCATCTCCTCAATACACAAGCAAAGGAGGAAACTTGAGTTGGAAATCAAGCGTGAACGTCATAGACATGGAGGGCAAGCTGCAACAACTGAAGGAGCCAAAGAAGGCATGGCATGTTCTGTCTCAGAATCCAAATTGTTTCATGTGCAGCTCAGAATCCATGTATGTTGGATCTCCGATACCTCATGTGGGTCCCAGTGAAGAGCTTCAATTAGGACATATCTACTTCCTATTGCCTCTTTCTAAATCCCCCACAACACTTTCGCTTCAGGATTTGTGTGCTCTGGCCATTAAGGCTAATGCAGCTCTTGTTCGTTCCCACACACCTGCAAATTCAACCGCTTCTGCTACCGACTCAAGCTTAGGAAAATCATCTTTACTTAAGCCCAAGAATCTTCTCAACAATTCAGGTCTTCCACGTGTCTCTCTCAGAGTTTGAAGGTGGAATTTTGATATGAAGGTAAATTGGGTCATTGGGGAAGGAGATCGGAGGCACCAAGAATATGCAGAGTACAACCAAAATTTCTTAGAGATGACTGCTGCTAGTGCTGTTAGATCCAACGGCTCTGATGGCTGGAATTGGATGTGTCAATCTCTTTTTTTTTTTTTTTTTTGGCTCAAACAATCTCTTGTTATTTGTAGGATTTTTTTTTTTTTTTTTTTTTTCCCATTAATTGTGACTAGTTTGAGTTTGAGCCCAATCCATAAATATTAATTTAATAGGCCTTGACCATTTGAGAAAATTGGGAGTTCAAAATTTCAGTTATTATTGCTGTAGTTGTAGTTTAAGAGAGAGACTTGGGAGGTCTTTTTGGGTCCTGAACTAACACCCCCTTTATCGTCAAATTTTCATCTTTAGGCCCAATTATTCATTTATATGGCCCATTGAATGAATCCAGTGGCCCAATGTACAAATATTTCAATTTTTTTAGTAAGCAAAAAAAAAAAAAGTACTTTATCATGTCCTTAATATAAGATATATTTAGGGAGATGATATTTATCTTAAAAATAAGGCATTGTTTTTATATTTGTCAAAATTTTCCTAATTCACCCTTATTAATACTGATTCAACAACAATCAAAAAGGAAAAAAGAATAAGGGAATTAAAGAAAATAATTAGAGTCTTTTAGAAATTGCATATTATATTAACTTATTTAATCTAATTAAATTAGTTAAATATGTCTTATTTTAAGAACTGGAATTTAGTTCAAACAATGAATCCCTGTCTTAAACTCATACCTTTTTTTTTTTTGGATTTATTAATTTTTATCAAACTAGTTCACACATTCCAATAAAAATAATAAAAAATATAAATATTTTAGGAAATATTGATTTATCTTTATGTTGATTTCAGTTCAGTTGGATGTCCAGAAATAATACTTCTCTAGTGTTAAATATATGATATAATTTTTAATACAAATTATATTATAAACTATATTTTATATTTAGAATGGGAGGTACGGCTGATCCAACCACGTGAAACAATTCAATGAATCATTTTAGGAAATATTTGAAGGAAGAAGGTCAATGAAACCGAGTGAGAATATTGACCCATAGTTTTGAGGCCTCACTTTTAAGTATTCGATAAACACGAACGACTTGAAATTCCCATCCTAAGGCTAAAAGCCTACTTCGTGCAATATACACTAATATAAAATATAATATTTAAATTGTCACTTTTATTGAGTTATTATTCACCGTGTGTCACTTCTAAGATGATTGTGCGTAAATTTTTTTCCTTCTTGGGTAATTTTGCTTTTGAAAGTTTTTTGGGGGCTAATTTTTCCCCAATAGTGGAAAAAATGAAGTAAATTTGTTCTACTAATTATCTCAGTTAATTTTGACTTTTATTTAACCTAAGTTAATATACAAATTTATCCCAAAAGTTTTAGATCTAACATTTTTTAAAAATGAAGTAGATGATACATAGACTTCGATACAAATTTACACCTTAACAAAAATGACATGGATATCATATGAACTGTCAGCTCAGCATATTTTCTTAACTAATGATAAAAATTAACTAGAATAATGGTCGGGACAAAATTGCTCCATTTTTTTTTTTTTTAAATATTTTCGGGACAAAATTGCCTTTCAAAAAACTTCTAAGATAAAACCACCCTTAGCCCTTCTTTCTTTCCAATCTTTAGCTTATTTAGTTAGACTCTTTCTTTTGGGAAAAAAGTTAGACATTTTCACATATTTTAATGAATTTTAAAAATTAAAATGATTTAGAAATTTTTTCAAATAAATATCATTTGAACTTAAAAAAAACCCCAATGAAAATGATAAATAGATCTTAAGGGATTATTGTGAAATTTTGAAATGTTGTTCTCTTACCACAATACCTTTGAAGTTTTTTCCCTTTAAAAAAGAACACTCGCAATGGCCTTAGAAGCTCACCCAAAGACCACCACCTCGCAAGCCTTCTAATGAGTCGAGCTCTAAGAACAACTTGAGTAATAAAATTAACTATTTTAGTATAGAGATTAACTATTTGAGGCCCTAAGCCCTATCAAGTGTCATTGAGAACTGAGAAGTGAATAAAGACAATGACAACTTGAGTATAACAATTAACAAATTGTGCTTCTTGAGGTTATTAAAGAAAAGCTTTAGGGACATTTTGGTTAAAGCACAACATTTCAAAATCTCATATTAATCCTTGAGATCTATTTGTCATTTCCATGTGTTCACATACTTTTTGAGATTCTTTTAAAATTTAAATAGTATTTATTTGGAGTTTCTCTATAATTTATTTCAAAAAAAAAAAAATCACACTTTTTTTTTTTTTTTTGGTAACAAACGGGGCAACAGCCCTATTTTATTACTTCACCAAAATGCATCTCGGGTAAGCACTACCCAAGCAATCCCTGTTCAGATTCTCTGTTACAACTGATGGAGGACTATCAAAAACCACTAAATCCTCCACTTGCATGAGACTATAATTTGCAAGCGTGTCAGCGCAGGAGTTACCCTCCCTAAAGACATGTACATACTCAATATTAGAAAATTGCAGAGCAAGCTTTACAATTCTCTGCATCAGTTGGGACTCTATCCTAATATCAACCTGCATATTATTCAGCATATTCACAACAACAGAGGAATCAGACTCAACAATTATATTATTTAGTCTATATCTACAAGCTAATTCAAGGCCTGTAAGGACAGCCCACAGTTCACTCTTCAATGCAGAGCAGCTCCCCAGCTTCCTGACAAAACCACATTTCCACAAGCCTCTGCAATCACGTATCAAGCCCCCACAACCAGCAGTTCTTCCTGCCCCTTTGGAGACACCATCAATGTTTAATTTTGCCCAGCCCCCTGTAGGAGCTGTCCATCTGACAGCCACTTCCTTCTTGAGCCCCTTCCCCACTCCAAACTCCTGCCTTGCGCCCTTTATATCAGCTACATACCGAAGCACAATACCTGCCCGATCAGTAGGCATGGTATAATTCTCCTCAAAACAGCCCCTATTGCGCCAATTCCACAGAAACCAACATGCGACCCCAAATATGAGATTCCAATCATCTTTTGCATATGCTAAGTTCCAACTCAGCCAATCACACCCCTGCAAACTATAAAACACAGAGCCTATATCATGAGGTTTTAGGTCAAAAATCACACTTTTAATTTTGCCTCAAAATGCGAAAAATAAAGGCGCAAAGTACATGTGGTGCACAACACGCCACAAATGGGATGTGACGGTGAACTTGCAAATGAAACTACATGCGCAATTGCGGCAAGAGACTTAAAATCGGCTATTCAATTTTGAATTTCGATTAGAAAAAATTAATTGTGAATTTCGATTATAAAGTATGCAAGAAAATTTTTATCAAAACTTAATTAAATGTGCTTATAATAAGTAGCTTCAACCAAACATTAATTATGTTGAGTTCTATATGACAAGTTGCTCTTGCATTCCAAATTAAACCTTAAAACTATACACATTTTATTTAAATCAATCATATTGAGGCCTAGCTTATTTTTAAAAATATATATACAAGAATTACCCGAGAATGTTAGGATCCATATATTTATATCAACCTTAATTAGGCAGAGGTAGGGCCAGAAATTCCAATTACGAGGGGCGAAATTATATAATAGAACCCATGTATTTATGAAATTTCGTTTCAACACCACAAACATTTCAATTTTTTCATTTTAGTCCCTTTACGAAACAATAGTAAAAACTAAAATGAAAATATTGAAATTTGTATGAGGTTGAAATAAAAATTTTGAAATTTGTATGAGGCTGAAATAAAATTTTGTAAAAATCTGAGTTGTTATCTATAATTTTAGGGGGACAGGGGCCACCCCTAACATGCCTCCGCCCCGACCTTAGGAGGTTTTGTATTTTTTAACCTGGTTGATGAGTATATATTTAATGAGGAGAATGACACAAAAATTCCTGAAAAACATGTGAATATCATACCAAGATCAGTTAAATGTCATGTTCTCATCACATCGCAACTTATCAAATTTCCTAAAATTATTTTTTTCCCTTGTGAAAATAAATCCCTCAAATGTTGGTCGCGAAGGCAGAGAATTATTTAAGAAATTAGTGATCTAGGGGATATCCTTACCATCACAAATAAAAACTATAATTATATAAAATGATAATAAAACCTTAAACAGTGATTATTAAAAAAATTAAATAATGAAAATCACTATTTTGATGTTTTAAGTTTCATATAATTAAATGTCAATGTTTAAGGCATTGTTATTATTTTATATAATTCAATTTGTTACTTTTTAAATTAAAGTTACCATTCATTTTCATGCCAAAGGATGAATACTATTTTGTCCTAAATGTACGATTTTTATTTTAAAAAAATTAATTTGCTTAACAATTGATATATAATCTAAAATAGTCAATAGAGACAATGCCACATATTTTATAACTAAATGATTAATTTAAATTTCTTAATTTATTCAAATTAAATTAGAAAGATGAAAGTAGTATTTCGGGAAGTGTACTGGTCATTCCCTGGCTATTTGTTGTTGGGAGTTTTTTTTTTATCCTTTGCACAAGAGCTGTAAGGCCACTTCAGAAAAATACTTAATTCCAAAGAAGTTTCCCAGGAAACAATGAGAATATGATATAATATAATCCTAATTTGGGATTTACATATATTTCAGGAACAGTTTTGTGTGGTTGTCCTGTTTAATTGCAGATTTAAAAGGCTTATTATGGATAATTAAGCAGTTATTCCGTAAGTCAAACGTATACTCACATACTTCTCTCAATTGTCACCAAGTTGATATCCATTCCACAATTCTAGGAGAAAACGAGAGAAGGAAGGATCACAGAAACTAACAATCCAAAAACCATAAGAAACCATATAATTCCTCTGTTTCCAAAGAAAAAAACAAAGAAAACGTCCTTGATTTGAGATCGATCAAGAAGAAAAAAAATTAGTGAGTAATTACATATGGGTAATTGTGTATCTCCTCAATACGAAGGAAAAGGAGGAAGCTTGAGTAGGAAATTCAGTGTGAACGTAATAGACATGGAGGGTAAGCTGCAACAACTGAAGGAACCAATGAAGGCAGGGCATGTTCTGTCTCAGAACCCAAACTGTTTCATAAGCAGCTTAGAATCCATGTGTGTTGGATCTCCGATACCTCAAATGGGTCCAAGTGAAGATCTTAGATTTGGACATTTTTACTTCCTATTTCCTCTCTCTAAATCCCACACAACACTTTTGCTTCAGGACTTGTGTGATCTGGCCATCAAAGCTGATTCAGCTCTTGCTCGTTCGCACATACGTTCTGCTTCTAATTCAACTGCTTCTGATACCAACTCAGTCTTAAGAAAATCATCTTCAGTTAAGCACAAAAATATTTCATGTGTCTCTCTCAGATCTGGAAGGTGGAATTTTGACTGGAAGTTAAAGTGAGTCGAAAGAATATGCAGAGTACAACCAAGCAGAGGACAGAGGAAGTTGACAGATAAAAAACCAAAATGCCGACAGATGACTGCTGCTAGTGTTGTCAGATCCAACGTCTCTGATGGATGCAAATAAAAAAGTGTCAATCATGTTATTGGTAGGATTTTTTTCATTAATTTTGACTCGTGCGAGTTTTGAGTTCATATATATTTACTTAATAGGCATTGGGCATCTTTGTTCATAAAGACCTTTCATACAGACATCTGGTTGCAAAGCCTTGATTCTGGATTAGTTGGTTGCTATCCAGAAAAAGCTGCTGACACCCGGTAACCCAAAGGGTTGTGAAAAAATTAAGCCTTTTGGCCATTTGAGAAAGATCTAGTGTGAAGAGTTTCGTGAAGTTCAAAATTTCATACATATATAGGTAGAACCTAGCCATTTTAGAGAGATTGAGATGAGATTGGCAATATGGCTTGTTGGGTCCTGTTACTTTTTGCATACCAAGCAGATTAAATTCCCCTCACCCCTCACTCATTTCTACCACGAATATTCAATGTGAGAGAGAGTTCATTCAAGTGAATATGGTTAACTCTATTAACAATTTAAGTAGAACACAAAAATAACAGAGTTATTTTATTTTCCCCCCTTTCTGGAAATGTTTAGGTTGATATAGATATATATTTCTAAAAACTAGAATAATGGAACAAATAAATTTGAGAGACCCAAACTAATAGGCTAACAAACATGGACGGTATTAGAGAAGGGGGTAAGCGCCCACCCTTAAATT
This sequence comes from Acacia acuminata, assembly GCA_019022655.1. NCBI lineage: Eukaryota > Viridiplantae > Streptophyta > Magnoliopsida > Fabales > Fabaceae > Acacia > Acacia acuminata. The sequence goes on from JAFJYI010000174.1 coordinate 980,797, forward strand.
ATGATGGATTTTTCAAAAAAAAATAAGGGAATTAAAATTATGATGTATTTAATAGCATTGAGAATAAGGCAATTATGATGGAATTCCAAAAAATAAAACATGATGACATTGTAATTATTTTTATTGTAGTATACTTTTATTATTAATATATGTAAAGTGTTCCCTTTCATTGTAATTTATGTAGTTGCATTTCTAACCGCATTTAACTTTACTTTCCTAAATGACAGGTTTGTAAAATAAGCGCCTCTCTTATTACATCATTAGTATTCATTTGATTTTATGAATATTTTTTTGATATTATTTTCTTTTCTTGTTTATATTCTCTGTTGTTTTTTAATACATTAAAAAATTTTCTTAAAAAAAAAAATCGGGGCCACTAATTGTGCGAGATACAAACAAAAATCCTAGCTCCGAGGTTACTGGTGTCCACCCTTTATTAATTTTCTGGATCTGTCCTGCTAACAAAGGCCCACATTAACAAAAACTCAAAAAGGAAGAGACAGGGATGTCCCAAAGTCAAAAATTTCAACCTCAAAATCCTCTCAAATGCACATCTTCATTGGCACAACAAACATTCACTGAAATTGAAATTCCTTTTGAAAGGCCACCTTTATACTCTTCACTCCTATATATATATGAACTCTTTACACAATTACACCAGAGATATATCCAAAACCACCCTCAGAACTATCTTTACATCTCTGTTATCTCTGCTTCACTCATACCCAGATGGGCACTTCTGCTTCTTCTCAATGTAAAAAGAAAGATGGAAACTTTAGCTGGAAATTCACTGTGAGCATAGTTCATTTTGATGGTAGGCTTCAACAATGGAAGCAGCCATTGAAAGCAGAGTATGTCCTGTCTCAGAACCCAAATTGCTTCATCTGCAGCTCTGATTCAATGTTCATAGGCTCACTACTGCCTCATGTGGATCCAAGTGAAGAGCTTCAAGTGGGTCAAATATATTTTCTCATGCCACTTGCTAAATCTCACATCCCACTCTCACTTCAAGAGTTAGGTGCATTAGCCATCAAGGCTCATAAAGCACTTAACCACCCAGTCAACAAATCTTTTTCTGTTTTACTCTAGAGTTGTTTTACACACCCATAATGAGGGATGTTCATATTAGATATTATGATAAAGCTATGAATAATGCATGACGTATTTTTCATCGTAATCACCTATCCCGAATCGTTCTCAATTTTAGAGCTTTCTTGAAGGAAAATGTTGATAATCATTCTAGTTGCATAGGAGGAGAAGAAAAGAAAGCAGAACCATGGTAGTCCTTTACTTTCTGCGCCATTAACTGGAGTTTTCAACGTGATATTTTAGGCATAGATTGGAAATCGTATATATACTTTGTAGTGAAAATCTGCAAATTGTTGTTATACTTATCATCTCTACCACTGAATATGAAATTATAAGTCTGTGAAAGGTGTACAGAAAGGACGTCATGGATGGCTAGCAAGCTTTGAGGGAATAACTTTCCCCTTCATGCTTGGTTTTTATCAAAGTGTTTTCTTTATTACTCTCTCCGTTCGAAATTATAGGTAGTATCTTATTTGCAGCTTTTGGCAACAACCATGTTCATAGAGTACATAAGTTATCGGTGACAACTAGAGAGAGAGAGTCTCTGTATTGTATTAATATGATTTGACATGTGAGATTGAATAGGAATGAGTTTATATATTAACAAAGATTGGCTAGTAGTGAAGAGTGTGAATAATTTGCAAGTAGTCAGTATCGTAAGTTGATCATTGGAAAAAAAGCACAAAATTTAAGAGAATCTGCTTTGTTTTTGTCTGCTCAGTTTAGAACTGGGATGGATATGGTCGTTGCTAGCCATCCGTTGAAGCATGATGATTCTCAATGCAAGTTGGCTACATCAAATCAGTTGATGAGCTATCATCTTTCTCCCTCGCTCATCACACTTCTGGAATATGTTCTTCTTAATAATATATAATAATATTCATACACCCTAAAAGTAACCATATATTTAAAAAATATATAATACCACCTTAGGTCCTAATTATAAGATTTAGTTGACTTTCTTTGGAGAGATTAAGGAAGCTAAATAAGTTACTTAATCATTTCATATGTTAAATATTCTTAGATTGTATATTAGTTTATTAGTTAAACTAATAAGTTTGAAGAAAAGAATAGAAATAAAAATATGTTAAAGTAATTTAATTAAATCTCTCCAAAAAATATAATAGAGGAGTAGTTAAGTATAAAAATGAGACGCGGATTATATCACAACCCATATCATTTTAATTTGTATCCCTTATACTGTCACGCGTGAGTGTGTGTATATAAATTTAATTTGATCTTCGTCTATGATTTTCAAAATTTAAAGTAAATTTTTGTCACCTTAACAGAATGTGTGTGTAATTAATACACGTGACAAGCATATATAGTACAAAATGCTCAACGTAGTATAGGTGTCAATGTCAAGTGGCTGTACCAAACTTGTTTCTTCATCTCAATATGCAAGTTGTTGATTATGCGTTAGAACATTACAACACCAAGTACTCTATGGAAAACCATTTCTGTCTACAAACTCACTGGCAAATTGGCCAATTCCATGACCCTCTTTTCCAGTGATACACACAAGAATCAGAAGGCTGATCAAGTTCTGCTTCCAGTATATACAAGACTTCTACTTCACTCAGCATATCCACTTAAGTCTACTTGAAAGCATAAAATAATCATCAGAATAGTAACAGGTCGAACTCAGTATCTAAGTAAAACGTTTTGTCCAGTTTCACAATGGAAAACATTTGCAGGTGTTATTGACGTCATGGCTTCAATAACTTGTAGGGAGCTATCCTGTGAGTGCCATCTGAGAGAGAACCCAACAAGTCTTCCTGGATGAACTCATACCTTCATTATAGGAAAAAAAAAATAAAAAAATCACAATCATCAAGGTCAAAAGTGATCATGTATTATTGAGAGCGAATAATGTATTAGGAGCTAATTATTTTAAAGAAGCACTTACACTCTCTCACAAAACATGTCAATAACTGCTGACAAATTGATAACCTGCATCCTTATAACTGGAACATTATTACTTTCAAAGGGCATTTCCAAAATTTCAGAGAGCTTCCCAACATTATCCTTAAGCTGCTGTTGATAAAGCTCAAATACGTTTTGTTTTTTTATCATATCCACGTTTGACATTTCATCATTAAACATATAAAATGCAAACGGGTATGAGTATGATAGGACTTGCCAAGACCTAATAAGTTTGGAGAGTCCATCATTTATCCAGCTACTATCTCCTATGAAAGAAGCCTTCTTTCCTATAGAAATCTACATTCTTTATCTATGCAATTCATAAAATGATGATAATAGTGCACAAAACAGTTTTCATCCTGCTTTTCCTCTTGCTCTTCGTAGTCACCACCACCCAGCCAACTAGACCTTCAAGGTGGAAATTTTATGGCAGCATAAATTTATGTCAGCTCAAACAGACAACATACAATTAGCTGAAATTCTGTGACCTAAACTAAGAAAGTTGAAAGACATTATATAACAAAGGAAAGAGGAAGATGGCAGGGAAATAGCAATGCCCACCCAAATATTAGGCCACAAATACAGGTAAACATGTCACATCCATCACTCTTGTGCACTAATACTTGGCAATTTGGACAGGGTTGTGTGTAATTTTTTATCCAATTGGCACTCTTTTCAGCCCAACGTTCCCTCATCAAACACGAACAAGGGGAATGTGGTTTCGACAAACAGCTAAAACAGAATTGAAAACCACATGAACATTCCACCTCATATAATACATCATCATCCTCAACACAGATTGCATTCCCACAGGAAGGGGTGCTGGGGCACCATGTAGCTCTTTTGTTGTCTTCAATGTAGGACTCAAGAAGAAAACGTTCAAATGTCTCTGCCATATCACAGCTCCTTTGGCTGACTAGCGTACTCACAACATCCTCATTGCAATAATATTTGCATCCGAATGCCATGCATCTAATGTGTTTACTTTGACCTTTATTTATCACAAAAATGAAATATTCTGTCCAACCTGTGAAAAAAGATGTCATCATCATGATCCTTAAAAGAAACATACAACTGCGCTTTATCTTGAATCATTAAATTAAGTTAAAACATTAAAATCCAATTAAGTTAAACCATTAAATGATTAAATAATAAAGTCCCAATCACTGATCAGGTTTTCGTTCTGGCATAAAAAAGGCTGATCAATCACTGATCCATATCCCATTTATTAATCTAGTTTCAGCACTAAATACTATCCATAAGTTGGGAATAACCGAACAAGCAAATACTCACAGCTGTTGCAAAAACAGTGACCACAGTCCATTATTGTTGCTCGATCAAAGGGAACAACACCAAAGCAGATTGCACACTTTATTGAAGAAGCAACTGATGAGCTTGAATCGCTGTGTTTTTCAATAACACCAGCTTCAGCCAAGAGTAATGTCTTCCCCTTTTCCACAAACTCCGCAGATAAATTCTCCTTATCCCACCTATAAAACATAAGAAGTCTACGTGCCTGATGCTTTTTCACTGATAGCAATTCCATTATTGAGCACAAATCCTCTCTCTACATGCATGCCAATAGAAAAATCTTAGCAAAACCTAAAAGTACAATTTATCTCAATGATAAACACAACAAACAGCTAAATTATATCCTACTTTTTCTTTCTTAAATTACCTGTGCGGTTAGAAGTGTTCCCTTTGTAATTACCTGCATGTTTCAAAGGCTGATCAATAAAATCCTTAGACCCACAAAAATTCAGATTAAGATTATGCGGAAAACAGGGTGTCTAAAAAGCTTTAAAATCATTGAACAAAAGATCCTGACTGTGATTCTTTCGAGGATTTAAGGCTCTGTCCCTCAACAGAAAATATCTTTCTCCTATCGCCCTATACACAAAATGGAATTTTACACAAGATTGCAGCGTTTCATCGTGCATTATTTTGACAAACAATTCAGCAGCAACAAACGAATTCATTTGATTCAAAGCCGAAATATCCGGGCTGAACGTTTAATTCAGAGTATAAGCCAAACGCGAGCCGTTAAGGAATAAAAAGAAACAATAAAGAAAGAGAGAGAGAGAAAGAAAATTCTGATTCCCTAATCCAATCAATCCACAAATGCTGGAGAAACAAGAAACCAAGATGATCAAATTTCGATTACCTTAATTGTGGGACCCTTGACAGTGGCATCGACCAATTTAGAATCGGGCTCAACCTCACATGCGCAGTTGTTCGAGGAACTTTGATCGGAGTATTGGAAATCTTCGTCACTGTTCTGATAGTCCTCCATACCCACTAACAAATTAGATGAGAAAGAACGATATTACATACTTCCTGCTAACTTAAACGGTGAAACCAATGGCACTCGTGTTAAAGAACTTCAAGAAAAAAAAGGGTGAAAATTGAACTACGAGTTGATCAGATCCGGTGATCGGAGAAAGTGGAGAACAGGAGAATCCCGACGAAGTTTCCGGCGTGGGAGTGAAGCCTTACGGAAGAAGCAACCTGGAAAACTTTAGCAATGGCGCTAGTTCTCAGAAAGAAAACCGCTGCTCTAGTTCCTCCCTCTGCTAAGGAGGAGGATTTGCTTAACCGAAGCTCTAAGAAAGTGAAGAATGGAGATTATACTAGTAAGGAGGGTGATTGGCCTAAATTGGGGCAACCAAATCCGTTGCCTTGGTTGGAGGGCCAGACTTTCGCCGAGAAACTCCAAGGAATTAACGGCACTGGAAATAAAGATGATAATCCTGCTAATGGAAATGACGTTGCCGATGAATCTATGTCTGATAGTGCTCTATCAGATAAAGAAGACAGTGAGCCGCTCTGTGTTGTTACAGAGGATCCTAATAGAAATTTGAATGCACACATGCACATAATAATTATGTCCGTATTAGAGGTATGAACATATTTTTTTGATTTTTTTATATATTGTATTTATGTATATTTAAATTATATACTGTTTTTTGAGTTTTTTTTTTACACCAAGATCTCAAATTAATTAATTTTCATAATCTTGATGTTACAAACAAATGCAGAACTGGAAATTAATTAATTTGACATACCTTGGGTGAAAAAATCTCGAGAAAGTAGTATATAATTTAAATATAAATAAATACAATATATAAAAAAATTAAAAAAAAATATGCTCATACCTCTAATTAGAGGTATGAGCACTTAAAAAGCACATAATTATGTGCATGGTGGAATAAGAACCCAAGAAATTTTCCTACATTTTCTTTTTCGGGCAAGATGAAGAAATATTGGATACAAGCTATTACTTTCAATATTGCAATCACGGTGGGCAAAAAGAGGAGTCGTAAGCTTAATCAACATAGGACATGGCTATTTTGTAGTCAAATTGACTAACAAAGACGGATTCGGTTTAGGTCCTCTTCGGCCTGTCATCCTCTGCTTTGATACTGCGTTGTTTTGACGCAAAATGATACTGATCTTTTTTTTTTTTTGTTTAAAATAATATTAAGGGTATAAAAAAGAGACTTTAGAATCGAGCAATGATCTTGGAAAAAAGACTTCATGATCTTGAAAAATTATTTTAGGACATTGAAAAAATATTTGAGGTATTGACGAGACACTAAAAAGATACTTCAGGATTCGACTTGGGATCGGGCCGATACTAAAAAAACTACCTCATGATCTTGAAAATTTATTTTAGGATGTTGAAAATTATTTTCAACATCCTAAAATAATTTTTTAAGATCATGAAGTATTTTTAGTACCACTAGTATCCCCGTCGTATCCCGAAATATCTTTTTAGTGCTGTCGCACCACTGAAATATTTTTTCAACGCCCTAAAATAATTTTTCAAGATCACAAGACTCCATCGTATTTTTCCAAGATCTTGCTTTCGATTATCCCAAGTCTCTTTTTTGTACCCTTAATATATATATATATATATATATATATATAGGATCAGGTATCATTTTGCGTCAAAACGACGCAGTATTAAAGCAGAGGATGGTAGAGGACGACAGGCCGAAGAGGACCTAACCTGAATCCAACAAAGACGATTATCTCAACGCATTAACCAGAGGGCATGGATGTCATTTGACCATTACTTGACAGTGAGGCCATGGGAGCCCTTGTTAAGACCGTCAAGTGCAACCATTGATAAGGTAGCGATGTGGGTGAGGATGCCAAATGTCTTTTTGGAATATTATGATAAGGAGGCATTGACCTGATTGGAGACAGAATGGGAGAGACCATCAAGATTGACATTAACACTTGGTGCCATCTTAGAGGACATTATGCTCGAATTTGTGTTATTGTGGCGAAGACTACTAGGTGGAATATGAAGGATTACACTGGCTGTGCACTGGGTGTAGCTTATATGGGCACAAAGCAGAGAATTGTAAAACAGGGTCTGCCTCGTCGAAAATAGGGGAAACAAATGGTAGTCATAATCAGGAAGTTCAAGCAAAGGATTTCAGTATGGAGGATGCTCAGAAGAACAATCAGGATATTTGGAAGGTGGTCCAAAAGCCGAGAAGGAAAAATGTGAGAGCAAGGAAAAACAACAAGATGATCCTCAGCAACAGAATAGTGGATCCGGTTTTGGCGTCCTGGCGGCCGACGGCGAGGGGGAAACGTCACTACAATTAACAGAGAGGATGGAGAGACAAGAAGGAAAGGACAAAGTAGTGGAGATACGGACACACACTAGTGTGGGTCAGAGCAGTAAAGAGAAAAGTGGGGTGAAAAAACGCCAAACAAAAAGCAAAGATATGGGAAAAGAAATTAGTGGGGAAGTGGGGACTCGACAGGTGAGACGTAGGGAGAAACGTACACGTGAGACAGGAAAGGATATTCCGAGGCTAACGTACGAGATATCGAAGAATGAAGAAACAGCTAGTAGAGAGGTACCAGGAGAAATTGTCTCGATAATGGATCCACCTGGAGAGAGAAGTTCAGAGTTGGAGTTTATTCCAAATACAAATCATGATCCAGGTAATGAAGTTAGTGCCAGTGGGGCAACTGGTAGATTTTGAGCCGGCCCATCTATTGATGACGCTGAGAATGAAATAGTCATGGAGACTCTATGTGAAAAAATGGAAGGGAATGTTGGGCTGCTAGCCTATAACTCCCAATAGTGCGCTCCATTTTGATTTTAACTCATCAATGCTAAACTTCCTTTATTGGAATGTACGTGGTGCCTGTGGTAGGTACCTTGCCCAAAATATCCGAATGACTTGCAGAAAGAATAACCCCAACTTTATAGTCTTGTCGGAAACTAAGAGTAAGATCGAAGACCCCTTTAAATTTCTGAAGTCACTAGGTTTCGATTGCATTATGGTAGTTCCAAGCATGGGACGTTCAGGGGGTATGGTAGCAGCTTGGAAAACCTCTACTATTGATGTGGATGTAATTAGGAAGGGAAGGCAATTCATTCACTTTAGTCCTCCTTTCTTTCTTTCAGCGGCATACGCAATCCCTTATAATGCTCAGAAATTAAGTTTGTGGAATGAGCTCAAGAGTTACGCTTCCTCGATGTCAGATATGTGGATTGTCATCGATGACTTTAACGACATCCTCACTGCCTTTGAAAGGACACGAGGCTCTGGTTTTTCTGATGCTAGAATTAGATTGTTTAACGATCGGATTAGAAGATGCAAATTGGAGGATCTCAAATCAATTGGCCCAAGATATACTTGGAAACGAATAAGAGTTGCCGGTGCGCCGTAGACTCTATGAAAGATTGGATCGAGTAAGGGCGGACCCACGTTGTTATTTGGGGGGAGTGCCCCCTTGAATTTGGGATTTTTTTTTAAAAAAAAAACAAGTTTAATGAGTTTGAATTAATAACTTAAATATAATGGTTTTAAATTTCCATTAACATTAGCATTATTTGTCTACTTTCCTTGAATTAATACATGTTTGAATGATTATCCACCCTTAAATTAAGTGTCTACCCTTAATACATTAAGATTGCACTTCATAATCGAATGAGGGATGCATGGTTGAATGATTGTTTAGTACCTTATATTGAAAAATATGTATTTGATAGCATTGATAATAAAGCAATTATGATGGAATTCCAAAAAATAAGGCCTAAAAAATGACATTGTAATTATTTTTATTGTAATATACTTTTGTTATTAAAATGTATGTCTTGAATTTATTAGCGCCCACCCTTCATTGTAATTTATGTAGTTGCATTTCTAACAAAGACTTAGCCTTGCTTTTATACATAACAGGTTTGTAAAATAATTGTTTCTCTTATTACATCATCAGTATTCACTTGATTTCATGAATATTTTTTTGCTATTTTTTTTCAATTTTTTAATGCATTTAAAAATTTCCTTAAAACAAAAAATGGGGCCGAGTACCCCCCTCCAGTAATTTTTTGGATCCCCCCACTGGGACCTAGCCCTAGCAAATGAGTATTTCGTCACTGATTTCCCTAATCGTGTCGTTTTAGTCCTGCCAAGAACACATTTCTCAAACCACAACCCTTTATGATTGAAGTGTTGTGATGTAAATGATTCTTCAAATCTTGAGCAATGCTTTCGTTTGAAGCCATGTGGCTCCGCCATGATCATTATATGGAGGTCCTAGAGGGAGCGTGGAATATGAATGGTGAACTTAACCAATCGCGCTCTCATTTGCAAAGTTCGCTAGGGACATAGAATAGAGAGGTATTTGGGATGCTTGAGAGATAGAAACAAAGCATTCTAAATAGACTCAAAGGCATACAACTACCTAGTGCCTACCCCCATTTTGAATTTCCCTGCTCGCTGGAGATTGAGCTGCATCAATAGTTGGAGAGGATATTAACCCTAGAAGAAATCAAATGGTTCCAAAAATCAAGAACTGATTGGATTTCAAAGGGCAACCGAAACACAAAGTATTACCACCTAAAGACTAAAGTGAGAAAGAGGCGGAACAAAGTGAGCATGTTAAAAAATGAAGTTGGTGACTGGATTGAAAATGTAGAGGAACTAAAATCATCGATCAGCAATGACTTTAAGGATATTTTTTTCTCAGATGAACAAGCTACAAGGATTCTAATCATGAGGGCAAAGTTCCCTGTCATTGAACAAAATATTATTGCTTCTTTCTCATATGATCCTAGTGATGAAGAAATAAAAAATACCTTGTTTTCGATGGTTGTTTCAAGGCACTAAGGATTGATGGGTTCCTACCCATTTTCTACAAATCCAACTGGAGCCTAGTTTGGCCAGTTTGTCAAGGATGCTTTTATGGTAGGATTCCAATTAATGAAGCAAACAAGACTCTCATCTTGTTGATACCTAAGATGCAGAGAACGTTGAGCGGATAAATAATTTTAGACCCATTTCACTATGTACCGTTCATTATAAATGCATAACTAAATTAATTGTGATGTGTTTGAGAAATGTTATGAACGATTTAATTTCCCCTTTTCAAACAAGTTTTATGAAAGGCACATGCATACAAGATAACTTAATTGTGGGTCAGGAAATTATGCACATTATGCATAAGAACTGAAGCAAGAATAGTCTTATGGCAATCAAAGTAGACCTGGAGAAGGCCTATGACAAAATTAGTTGGAAGTTCTTGCAATAGGTTTTATTTGAGGTGGGATTCAATACAAAGCTTGTAGAGCTTATTATGAACTGTGTAACATTTGCCTCATACAACATGCTATGGAATGGGGCGCAAACTGAATTCTTCAATCCTAGAAGAGGTCTTAGGCAAGGCGATTTGATCTCCCCTTTATTATTTGTATTGTGTATGGAAAAACTATCTTACCGGATTTCTGATGTTGTTGAGGCAGGTAGTGATGAGCACTATTTATGCTATGTTTTTCCTGTATTAAATTCTTGTGGCTTGCGTTTTTTGTTTTTCCTTTTCTATGTTTTCAAACCGGCAAGTAAATTAGGGATTTAGTATGAAGAGTAAATTGGTAAATTAAACTTTTTTAACATGAATTTTAATCAAAAATATATTTTAAAAAATATTTTAAAATGTTCTTAATGAAGTTAACGGTTTAAAATTGAGATGTTTTCAAAATAAAGGGAAAATCTATGTAGTTAAGAGGTAAATTGGTTTTTATTTTTTTGGCCAGATGTTGAAATAAACTGTCACCTCAACAAAATGTGTGTAATTAACATCCGTCACACAGAGTAACAAGCAAATATGAGTGTAATTTATGAGCTTAATGTATCTTGTTTCATCACCTCAATGTGGAAGTAGTTGATTCAGCGTTTAGAACAGTACAACTCAAAGTTGAGAAACTTGGTATCAGTTGAAGGCCCCAAAAGAAAAAAATTATTATTGAGGTATTGGCTTCAAAAACTTGATAGGGCAAAACTTTATAGCCTATAGACTCTCGCAAGTGCACGGACGTATCAAGTAATAAAGAGTAAGTAAAGTATCGTTCCCACGAGGATTTAGTACCCACAACTTGAGTTAAGCATTAATCTCACAATTTCGTTTCTTTGAGTAAATCGATTAAATTTAATTAATAAAAGAAATTAAAACAAATAAACTACCACACTAATTGAACAAGCAACCTAGAGTCACTAATCCCTTATTTGTTTCCTAGATTTTATCCCCATTAAATTAATTTTGACTTAACCTAATCGGCTAATCTAGAGTATTAATGTCTATAAATGCCTTAGGTCCATTTATATCCCTACCTTAATTAATTATGTAATGCCTCACATAACAAAATAAGATGCATTTTAGATCGAGTTCACCCTAATTTGATTATGCGGAGCTTCTAGGTATATTCCTATCCTAGACGCAAATTAGATTAAACCTAATTCTTTATTAAATTTAAACCTAATTCCACATTATTTAATCCTAAGGTCAATTTAGGATTCCCTCTTCCAAGTTCAACCCTAAATTCCCAAAACATGCTAGTGATCAATTACTAAGCAATAACAATAAAGATAAGATTAAATAAACTGAAATAAATTAAATCAAAAATAATTCGCGGGAATAATCTCTAAGTCTCAAACAAGTTCATAGATCCCTAGGTTGAAAAGAAAATTTAGCTACACATGGCTAAAATCAAATTCATAACAAAGACTTCAGGTTTAAAGAATAAAAAGAGCTGGTAAAGAAAGCTTCTTTCTCTTCTTCATGATCTCTCGTCCTTAGTGGAGATGATGTAGATAGCCCCAACAACAATTCTCTTCTCGCTGCTCTATGTGCGTCGTCCTGTCTGCGTGGTGTTCCTCATCCGAATGTGTGGTGTGTCTCCCTGCTCTCTTCGGTGGTCTATTAATAATGTATTTGGCAGTTGGGCTCTGATATCTTTTTTTCACCAGATATGATAGATCATATATCACAACAATATCCAATTCTTCAATTAAACATCCAGTGACAATTACACAATTGCGGGGTCCACGCTTTTTTCTTCAATATCTCTTTCCTTGCTTCAAATATTTATTAGATGCTTAACTCCTTATAGCTTTTTTTCTTTTGCGAATGGGTCCACGCCTTATATATATATATAATTTAATTTCTTTTTATCTCTTTCTTCCTATAATATCTCCTGCACAATAAAATAGGATATCAATAGATTTTCTTTTATAATATTCTTTTATCCTATTTTTAATTAAAAGATAGATAAATATATAAAAGATAATTAAATAAGTATAATATTAATAAATCCAACTAATTATATCATAAAATATATACCTGTTTAATTATAAAATATCTACTTATCACCTGTGAGGGAGAGAACGCAACAAGTCTTTCTGGATGAACTCATACCTTCAAAAAAATTAAAAAAAATCACAATCATTAGTGTCAAAAGTAAACATGATTATAATGATGTATTAAGAACTAATGTCACAGAAGCACTTACATATGCTCACAAAACTTGTCAATAACTGCTGACAAATTGATAATCTGTATCTTTATATCCGAAACCTCGTCACTTTCAAGGAGCTCCTCAAAAATTTTAGAGAACTTCTCAAGATTTTTCTCAAGCAATTCCAAATGATACTCAAATAAGTTGTGTTTTGTTCTCGTTTCCATGTCTAACATCTCATCATTAAACAAATAGAATACAAATGGATATGAATATTTTAGGACTTGCCAAGACCTGACAAGTGTGGAGAGTCCATCATTTACCCAGAAACTGTCTCCTAGGTGAGGAGCCATATTTACGATAGATTCTACAAATCTAAATTCTTTATCTAAGGAGTTCATATGAGCTTCATGATAGTGCGTAAATCTTTCATCCCGATTTGCGTCTTCAGCCCTTTCCTCTCGTCCACCGGCCCGCCACCTGCACCATCAAAATTTATGGCAGCATAAATCTATGTCAACTCAGGAACAAGGGGAATGTGGTTCTGACAAACAATTAAAACAGAATTGACCACAGTCCATTCTTGTGGTTTCATTACAGGGAAAAACCTCGAAGCAGATTTCACACGTCATTGAAGAAGCAACCGATGAGCCCGAATCACGGCGTACTTTTTCACTAACACCAGCTTCAGCAAAGAGTGATGTCTTCCCCTTTTCCACGAACTTCCTAGCTAATTTCACCTTATCCCACCTATGAAAAATAAGAAGTCTACGTGCTTGATGCTTTTCCACTAATAGCAAATCCATTATTGTGGACAAATCCTCATCCTTCATGCATGCGAATAGAGAAATCTTAGCAAAAACTTAAAAGCACAATTTATCTCAATGATAAGCACAACAAACTTCTTAATCACATCGTTCCTTTTCTTTCTTAAATTACCTGTGCGGTTGAAAGTGTTTCCTTTGTAATAACCTGCATGTTCCAAAGCATTTGAAAAATCATCAGGGACCCAGCTTACATAAACGGTCATTATCGTACATAAAGGTGTAGTCCAAGGGACAAATCCTTAGGGCCGCAAAAATTCTGAATAAGATTATGTAGAAAAACGGGTGCCTAAGCAGCTTTCAAAAATTAGATTCTTTTGAGGACCTAAGGCTATGTCCCCTCATCAGAAAATATATTTTGCCTATCACCCTATATACACAAAATGAAATTTAACACAAGCTGTCAGCGTTTCATCATGCATAATTTTGACAAACAATTCAGCAGCAACAAAACGAATTCATACAATTCAAAGCCGTAATATCCTGGCTGAACATTCTGACAGAGTAAAAGTCAAAAGTAACCACCGCGTATCGCTTCGGTGAATCATATAAAATTCCAATGTATCAATTCAGAGTAAAAGTAAAACGTGAGCCGTTAAGGAATGAAAAGAAGCAAGAAAGAAGGCAAGAAAGAAAGAAAGAAAGAAAATTCCGATTCCCTCATCCACTCAATACACAAATGCTGGAGCAACAAGAAACCAAGATACCAAGATGATCAAATTTCGATTACCTTGATTGTGGGACCCTTGGTAGTGGCAGCGAACAATTTAGAATCGGGCTCCTCAAACAAGTTGTCCGAGTACTCCTGATTGGAGTATTGGGAATCTTCGTCGCTGCTCTAATAGTCCGCCATACCCACTAACAAATGAGATGAGAAAGAACGATATTACGTGCTAACTTAAACGGTGAAACCAAGGGCATTCGTGTTAAAGAACTTCAACCAAAAAAATGTGGGTGAAAATTGAACTACGAGTTGATCAAATCAGGTGATCGGACAAAATGGAGAACATAATCCGGCACGTGAAGAATGAAAAATCACATTTTTATTCTTTTTGTTTTTTGTGTTTTTCGGGCCTGTGCTTGATTTTGAAATATTCTTACTATCTATTTTTCAATATAGAAATATGAACGGAATATAGAAATATATTTTATAGATATATTTCTAAATTTATTAAATTCAATATAGAAACATATTAAATTTATAAATTAGAAATATAAATGAAATGTAAATAAATTAGAAATAAATATTTATATTCTATTTTCAATATTTCAAAAATGGAAAAGAAATTAAAAAATAATTGTATGATATATAATTATATCATATTTATATTAATTATATTATATTATACTAATAATAAGTATTGTTAATAAAAAAAATTCAAACAAAAGAAAGTTACGTCATCGTCGAATCAAAAAAAAGTCAAACTAATGGTCAAGCAGTCATTTTTGCATCTAAAAAAATTACTTGGTGTTAAGCGCTCTTTTGGTGAAACCACATGTTTATTTTGCACCTTTGAAAGCCATGTCATCGTCCAGTCAGCAAAAAAGTTAAATTTAACCGTTAAACGGTATTTTTACACCTAATTCGTAACCACGTAATCATTTTTATACTTCAAAAAAACATTTACTACGAGGCACTTCTCTAAACAAAACACTTATGTATTTTTTACACATTTCCCCTATAAACATTTATAAGCTTCAGTTCAATCAAACGTGCTAGTGGGCCTACTGATCGACCGTTTTAGGATTTTTGTTAATAAATGAAAAATGAGGAAAAGGTTAGATCGACTATTTGATTAGGAAATAAAGTAGTCTTATCAAATAATAAATAAATTACCGCTCGTCTTTGGGTTCAACTAGCGTAGGGGTCAGTCTTCCTCACCTTAAGGGAGGGGGTTCGATCCCTGCGGTCAAGACACTGGGGGAGGTATCTTAGAGGTCTAGGAAGCGTGGTAACTTTGGTAGAAGTGGAGGCGTGTCTTCTCGACCCGATATCCCCTATGGATTGGCTCCAAGTCTGCCCGCCCTTGGATTATGGGTGAACTCAACCTCTTTTCTAAAATTTTTATATATATAAAAAATAGTATTCATTATAGATTTGTTAATAAATAATAAGAAACAAGTTATTGTATGTATATGTGGAAATTAATTAAGAATTAATTTTCTGATCGTTACTTAGAGGGGCAAGCAATAGTCCAGTCATCAAGTTTTTGTTCTAGTATATTTTGTTTAATTCATGCTTGATTGTATCAGTTTATTTTAAGTGATTTTATATAGTACAAAGTAAATATGGGATTTACACTTCTCATGTTACATGAAAAGTGTAAAGTTCCTACACACACGTGAAATAGTGGGACCCACATCTTTTATATATATATATATATATAAAAACTCAAGCACGGAAATGGTGGGACCTATATCTTTTTTGTATCTATGGACGTGAGGATACACTTCTCCTACAACATGAGAATTATATTTCCCAAGTAAATATATGGGAGAATATGTCATATAGAATAAAATAAAGTTTTCAAACGCTGGCAAATTCTATTATAAGTTTAAGATAAAATAAATTAGTTAATTATAACAAATATGATTTTGTTTCCCTAAAATACTCAGGTATAAAGTTAAATTGTATATAGTTTAAAAAGTTAGATAAATTAGTTTAAAAAATGATTAAAAAAAAGAAGATAAAATAAATTGAGGTCTGTATTTTTTTTTTTTTTAAAAAATATCAAATCCAAACCCCAATTAGCTCTTACATAAGGAATGTATTTTTTTTTTCCAATAGTAACTTACTCCCTCAGGTCCTTAATATAAAACAAATTTGGAAAGTTGATCTTTTTCCTAAATACTTCCTACGATCCTTAATATAAGATATATTTGGAGAGTCGATCTTGATCCTAGATATAAGACATAATTTTCATATTTATTAATCTTTTACTAATTTACCCTGTATTGATGTTCCCTCAACAATAGTCATGAAGGAGGGGAAATGAGAGAATTAAGGAAGATGATTATAATGTTTTAAAAAATACATATTATATTAACTAACTTAGCTGGATGATATAAATGAAGAACAACTGCTGGAGTTATTTGTGATCAAAAAGTACCTAACAAAGTAAAATGGAAGTTTTATCACATTGCTATAAGATCAACAATGCTTTATAATAATGAATGTTGGGCTTTAAAGGGACAACATGAGAATAAAATGGGGGTAGCCAAGATGAAGATGTCAAATTGGATGTATAGTCATACAAGAAAAGATAAAATTTGTAATAAACATATACACGAACAAGTTGGAGTTGCATTTATAGAAGAAAAAATGACAGAAAATTGTTTGATGTGGTTTAGACATGTTCAAAAAACGCCATTGAGTGCGCCGGTGAGGAGGGTTGATCAACCAGTATGAAGTCCTCTAAAAGAGGTCGAGAAAGACCTAAGCTAACACTCAATGAAATTATAGAACTTGATCTTTTGGTTAATAATCTATCCAAAGATTTGGTTTTCGATAGAATATAATGGGGTCATGCGATCCATGTAGCCGCCTCCACTTAGTCGAATAAGACTTTGTTGTTGTTGTAGTAATAGTAACTAACTTAATCAAATCAAATTAGATAAATATGTCTTATATTAAGAATCGGAAGGAGTATAAGACATAATTCTTATATTTGCCACTTCTTTCTTAATTTCTCCATCAACAATAATAGAAAATGAGAGGAGAGTGAATGATGAAATTAAGGAAGATGACTTGGGTGCTTTAGA
Organism: Acacia acuminata; assembly: GCA_019022655.1. Lineage (NCBI taxonomy): Eukaryota > Viridiplantae > Streptophyta > Magnoliopsida > Fabales > Fabaceae > Acacia > Acacia acuminata. The sequence goes on from JAFJYI010000174.1 coordinate 998,164, forward strand.
TAATACATGAAATATTAAGTAACTTAACTAATTTTCTTAGTCTTATCAAATTAAGTAAATGTGACTTATATTAAGTATTGGATGGAGTATCATATAAACCAGGGCCGGAATTTGATCGTCCATCCATTTGGTTAAATAAATAATTTTTACATTCAGAATGAATTAGATTTGATTAAATTTAAAAATATTTAAAATCATAGAGACCAGATTATAAATTTTTAGAAATTGTAAAAGCTAAATTCAAGATTGATTAAGCTAAACATGTACATGAAGATGGCAAATCTGAGCTTGCTGCTGCTGCTGTGTATTACATGTCACAAAACAATAATACCTGTTGTTCTCTTCCGCTAAAAAAAAAGGTCATCCAGTAATAAATTACTTAGATAAATTACTTCTCGAAGAAATGATTATTACACATGTTGTCTTGTCTCCGCTCTTCCATTATTTAAGTTGCAACACAGCTTCTTCCAACATGGCTTTACTCTTCGCAGGAACAATTCTATCACAGTCATCAACTTAACTACTATGATTCTTCAGGGAAGGTGATGGTGATGCAGGAGGCTTCAATTCTTCATACCTGTGTGTTTACGAAAATATTACCATAACACATTAGGAAAACAGAGTATATAAATGTTCCTCACAACATAAACAGACACGGATTCGGCCAGCTTTATTTTCGTCGAGAAGTATATCCATCTGAATATGATGATAAAAGAATTAAGTCAGAGAAGTCTCTTCAAGCAAAGAAGAAACTCACATGGTATAAGGAGAAAGTGGTCTTGGCTTTGGTTCATTAAGAATTTGTTCATCACTTGGTTTATCTGAAACTGGAAGCTGAGCTGCTGGGCCATTACCCGAGTCAATTTCAGGCACCGATGGAGGTGATAAAGTGGGTGCACTTGGGGTTGGTGAAGAAGGAGGCTTAAAGTCAGGGTATCTGCAAACATAAAGCAGGCCTTAGAGAACAGGAACGTAAAGAAGAAAATCAAACAGAGATTGTGCAAGACACTAAGAACAAGGAGGGCAACTTGACTACAAAAATGACAAGAATGATATTAGACTTACACAGGGTAGGGAGAATAAGAAGATTTTGAATCCTGAGAAGGACCGGATTCAGTGAAACTGGCAGATGTAGTTATTTCCACTACTGGAGATTGGGGTGCAGAATCCATTGCTGAGGCAGCAAGAGGTTTGTCATTGGAAGTGCTTGGAGTTGGGCTTGGCGAAGTGGGAGGCTTCAGATCTTCATAGCTGTCCAAACAAAAAACTTGTAGGTGAAAAACACAACAGTGAGCATTAAAATTTGAGAAAGGCATTTATATGGTGACTTACGCTGCGTATGGAGATCGAGAATCGGCAATTTGTCCCACTATGGTAGATGGCTGAGAAATGGCATCTTTTTCTTGAATGCTACTTGGGTTATCAGAAGCACTAGGTTTAGGCACTGCACCAGCCTTCACTGGAGAAGGGGATGATGGTGGTTTTAAATCCTCATAACTGAAAAGGTAAATAGAAAATTTATGTAATCGAGCTTACAGTCCGCAGGAGCCTTTATCTAGAATCAAACACAGGAAATGCAGAACCAATATATCCAGGTCTCATGGCACATTTGTGTGCTAACTCTATTTGTCAGACAACATGAAACTACATTTAGAAGAGTTGTATAATTAATTTTAAACAAAAAAGGCAGATGAAACAACTGAATCTGTAGAATATCAAAATCCCATATCTCAAGTCTCCTGCCTCTACCTAAGTAGCTTCCTTCCCAATATTTGTAAAAACATAAGATAAGGGTGGTTGACAATATTGTTCTTATATTCTCTTTATGCATTGCCCTGGGGAGAACAGATCACAGTAGAGCAGTATTACTTGTGATTTTCACTGAATAATACTTAAAATCTCTTATCAAGAATGAGTAATCTGGCTTACACAGTATAAGGAGAAAGTGGTTGTTTAGTCACAGGTTTTGGTTGTGCGGTTTCTTTCTGAGTAGTAATGCTGGGTTCCTCTACCGCAACACTAGCAGAGGGTGCTGGATCAGGGGCAGCTGCAACATCCGGTGTCTGAATCATCCCATAAAAGGTTAATAAACTTGTAGTTCTTGTAAATAATGGCAAGGCAGGATGGTTAAGGAGTAGCCCTAATGGGAAGGACAAACTTTGAAATTTCAGATCCAAAGTAATCCTTTTGATTTGAAATGATTTGTCTCATCTGAAGCAACTGATAACTCCAGCACAAGTTCAACCCATAAACGGGAATTGAATCATTAATGTCTGTTGGAACCAGACCCTCTTATTTGATGCTAAAATTAAGTTTCAGATATAGTTTAACTTCTGTCCATGCAAGGAATGTAATACCTTGGGCGGGAAATTGTAAGCACGTTGAGATGGTATCTTTGCAAGAAGTTCCTCCATGGGGGTCAGAGGTGCAGTGGTCTCAGCTATTGCCTCCACTATTTTGCAATATGAAAGATCACGATTCTTGGCCATTACTGCCATGAGTTCTGCAATCTGCAATAAATCTATATATGTTAATTATACTCTGGATATTATCATTCAGTAAATCACACCCTAACATGCCGTTTCAGAAAGAAAGAGGAGATTGCTATGTATTTCACATTAAAGATCAATAACAACAGCATGCTATCGAATTCATAAACAGCAAAATCTAAAGCTTGATATATCTACATTCAGAATTCAAGCATATAAAGAACACGACATCCTGAATAAAGTTACAAATCTGATGCAAATAATTTGTTATGTGGGTGCAAGAAAGAAATCAGAAGGTATGAATCAGATGAAATCAGGTCAATTCCAACCATAAAACTGGAGCCTATTACTCAATCCATTAGAAAACTCTACATTCCAGTGTGTTGCATCACATAGAGAGGTAAAATCTCACTTTTGGCTAAAATAATGTTATTTTTAAGATAGAAAAAGGATTAGTTATGAACTTCCAGCTATCTATCATAAATAAATAGTAAACCCGCGAAACAATTTTACATGATGAATACCTGAAGATTTGAAACCTGACCACCAAATAAGGTGTCTTCCGTTGAAAGGGTTATATTATGAGTTTTCTTGAAAGAATCAGTAGGTCGTTCCATGCCTCCAGGTCTCACTATCTGAAGAAATGTAGTAATTAGAACATAGAACTCTGCATTTGGTGGTGCAATTAGTGTCATGACGACTCACTGTGTATGGAATTCCACTGGCTATCAATGCCTCTTCTGCCTTTCTTTTCCAAATTAGAACTCCCCGAAACAAACTTCAGAGGAAGAGTTAAGAAATCAGTTGAAAAGCTCAAAAGTATCTATATATTTTTATATCCAAGACTTTATCACTTGGCTATGAACTGCATCATGCAAATTCTCAGAGTCAGATAAGACTACCAATCAATAAAATACTCACTTGAGAATAGCCGCAGGGAAGCCAATTTTGTTTGTTCCCAAAGAAGAAACAAATATGAAATGATTTACTTTGGCAACAGTTGCTGCAAGATTAATTGAAGAGAAAAAATATTTTCAACATTTAGGATAATGTAACTCAACTGATTGAAAATCATAACTAATCAACAAAATGGCAAAAACTGATAACTATTTAACAGTTTTAACATCAAACAATAAAATTGGCGAGTACACTATAATGAAAATTCCTATACCAGCATCGATTAGGTTTTTGGTAGCGAGATAATCAATACGAAAGGGTCCAGTGATGTCAAAAACTTCCTTCTCACTGGCACCAATGCAGCATATTACGGTTGACGCATTCCCTAATGCAGGTGTAATCCTATCTCTTTTCTCCAAATCACATTCCACTAGTTCAAGCATTTCTACAGCTGGGCTAAAAGCCAAAAACAACCTGTTATTTAATATATCAGCATTTCTTAACTCAATCCTAATATAAGGATTTCAAAACATTTTGACTTACGTTGACTCCCTTCACTTGCATTCGCAGCATCAAGTTTCAGTTGTTTAACACTCTGCGTAAGTTAATGCGAGTATATTATTTAAGAAAAGACCATTGAATCACTCTCATCTACACCAGAAAATTTACCTGCACTAGTGATTCTGCTCTCTGAGCATTTCTTACTCCAGCTCTCACTCGGAAGCCAAGCTTTATTAGCTCCCTGAATGAAGCAATACTGAGCATTTTGCAAATATGGTCCTAAAATTCATCTGAACCCACTTAGAGCTGAAATGCGTCGTAAAAAGGGTACCTCACAGTTCGTGAACCAACTCTACCAGTAGCCCCCGCAACGAATACTACGTTATCATCCTTGGAATCGGATTTCCCAGGAACGGCCATTGCGGTATTTGGACTGTATGTTGTTGAACCTAGAACAAGTTCATAAAGATCAATGACGCACGGAGAGGAAAACATTTTTGGGGAGATTTTACCGATTTGATAAAATAAATGCAGTAGGATAGTAATTCACCCGAAGCTTGAGCTCTAATGCTACGAATTTTGAGCTTTGGGGCATTTGTGGTAAATGGGCACTTGGTGGAATCCGAATGTTTGAGAACCTTAACGAAACCAGAAGGTTTCTCGAAAACCGATCCTTGTGATAAAGAGGAGGGAATGGATGTGAGTGTCAGTGATTGCAGGGTGAAACTCTCCATGGTTAGAACATAGAATGAAGATTTTCTGCATATGAGTGATCAAGGTTGAAACGAAATTTGAGCTAGTTTGGATCTTTATCCATGGATATCTTTCAGAATTAGCCAGAACGCCAACCTCCACACAAGCGGATATGATGGCCCCCACGTCACACATCACCAACACATTGTCATAGTCCTTAAAATTCAAGTCTCTGAGTATCTATCTTTTGACCGTTAAATCGTTTGTTTGAATAAGTTATGCATACATGGCAGCCACATCATAATATGTCATCGTCTTCTCCCTCGCCCTCGCCCTCGCCCTCTCCCTCTCCCTCTCGGATTCACCCTGAAGCGTGGTTACTCTCCCCTCACAATCTTGGCCGGCACAAATCCGGGTCCTCAATGTCCACCGTCGCAGAGCTGGCTCCTCACGGACCATCTCCATCTTCAGAGACCAGGTCCTCTTCCCTCTTTTCACCAGCTGTAATGGCGACCTTCTTCTTCGAACTCACCAAGAGCGACCTTCTCCCTGATTTCATTTCTGAATCTATTTTCCATTCTGCAAACTCACAGTTTGAAGGCTTAGGCACGGTGGAGACAGAAAATTTTGTTTCTTTCTAAAGTCAAAATCTTTGGAAGCTACTTGTTGCGGTGGTGGGGCTGACTCACCTTTCCCCGCATAAACAAGCTTAATGTGTATAGCGAAGAACAAGCTTGGTCGTGGATTTTTCCATTTGTGGGTTTGGCTAAGAATGACGGTGTTGGTCGATTTGTTGGCATTGCAGAGCAAGAACGAGAATGGTGGTTTCTGGGTTTATGTTTAAATATATATATGTATGAGAATGATGAAACTTCATTATTAGAGAAAAGGAGAACATTATAGTGTTTTGATTAAAATTCGGTGGTTGTTTAGTTTGATTGATATGAATATAGAAGATTAACTTTGGGCATTGCAAGAGGAGGGAGGATCTGATATTGGCCTTGAATGAAACACCATTTATCCCTGCTTGGAAATGGAAAAACTCAGCAGCCTACTGCATAAAAAAATTCCCAAAACCTGTATCGGTGTTCTCTTTCTCATTCTCTCCCTCTCATTATTCTCATAGCAGTCAAAATCTTTGATACATTTGAAGGCTTTATCATTTGCTCCTTTATGAGCTCTCACCACATGAACAAGCTTATTCTTGGATCTTCTCGTCTGATTCTTTAATTGATAACAAAATAGCAGCCCCGCCAATGCGAAATAAGCAATTTGGGGTCAACATGGATTTCTAGTCGCTGAAATACCAATTTCGGGAGACGTCCTTCTGTGCACACAGAAAGAGGGAGAGGAGAGGGAGAAGGATGAGGTGGAACACCTTTTTTTGGCCAACTGATGAGGTGGAATACTTAAATAAGTGAGTTGGTGTATTATGATTGGTTACTAAGGACCCGTTTGGTAGCCAGAAAGTTTGAGAGGGAAAAGGAAGATGAGGATCTTCACACACCCAAAACCTGTTTGGTGAGCAAAAATCCCGCAACTTAAAGATCTTCCTTTAAACATGGGAACTTGGGTTCCCTCTGAAACTGGCGTCAACTCATGATCCTCTCAGGAAAGAAAATATTTGGGACAACTTTGCCCTCTCTCTTCCAATCAAAGCCCCATCATCGTCCGAGAAACACAGTGATTGTTAGTCTCTCTCCACCAATCTGTTTGTTTGCGTTTCTTCTCGGTTGAACGAAGATGAAGGTTCTGATTTCTGCTTCTATTTGACTCATCTGGTTTTTGTGATATTTGCTCTATTTCAAGTGAAGGGAAACGAGGAAGATGACGGTAGTGCGATTTGATTTTCTCGATCCCATCTATCAAGTTCTTGTTTTTATCGTGATTTCCAGATCCCTGCTTCGCGATTCAAGTTCATTTATATGCCTTTTTTTTTTTTTTTTTTTTTTTGAAACATTCTATGCTTTTATAAAAGGCAAAACGATGCTTTCCACATTCCAAATCCCTGTTTCGCGATTCAAGTTCGTTCAAGTGCCTTTTTTTTGGGAAACGTTCGTATGCTTTTATAAAAGGCAAAACGATGCTTTCCAGATTCTAGATCCCTGTTTCGTGATTCAAGTTCATTCAAGTGCCTATTACGTTCGAACGTAACTTTTGTGTTCGAACGTCCGAGAGGCATTTCAGGAATTTCACCTTACATTCCCACTTAACCAACACCCAATTCTTCACACCAAACAATTCATTTTCCCGCAACTTAAGTTCCCTTCTCATATCTACCAAACAGCTCAACTTTTTTAGTTCCCTCTCAATCTTCCCTTCCATTTCTTTCCTTCTTTTAAGTTCATTTCACTCTTTAAATCTTCTCCGTACCAAACAAGCCCTAATTGATATTTTCCCACATAGAAATACCGCATATGTATAACTTGGTCAAAAGATTTAATGGTGAAAATTAATCATACTTAATAGTCACGTCAACATTGTATAACTTTTGACCCTTCTAACAAAAAATTGCTCTTTTGTGACAATTTTCAAGACAAAAATGCCCATTAACCCTGCTAACAAAATCCATTAAGTTAAAAGGATAGACACGTGGCACTTATATATGTCTATGTATTGTGCATAGATATCTCTGTTCAATGACATAAATCTTTTCATCTAGGGACTAGTCAAGTTGTTAATCGTATCTGATTCTTTATACTCAGACTAAACATCTTGAGCAAAATCTTCACTTTGGAAGAGAATAACCAATTCGCGAAGACATTTGAGTTTGTCACATACCTTCTTCTAGATAAGTTGTTGATGAGTTAACAAAGGCTATATGTAGTTGAAACTTATACTAGTTTAAGAAGTGATTAGGTGTAGAAGATGTAATATGAATTGAGATGGAATGTTACAGAATATTAGTTAAGCTAACTAATTCAGTTACATATTACTAGGCCAGTTAAGAGAGTAGACATGTGTCTCTTGTATATGTCTATATAGTGTACATATATCTTTAATCAACTACACGAATCATTTCATCCCTTTCTATTTTTCTATTGTTCATCATTCTCTCCTTCCCTTTCCAGTTTCCACAATCATGCTTTGCATCTCCAAAAAGGCAAAAGTGGGCAATGAATGTAAAATTTTAACGAAGCTCTTCGTGGTAGTGGTTTTATAGGGATGCAATGAATTATGATCTCAATTGAGACATTTAGCTCTAATAAACATTTTTTAATACAAATTTAGCTACAATAGATAGAATTGTATGCTATATATCTTGTCAGATATTCTATTACTAGTTATTGTCTTTAAACATGCCTCATCTTCTAGCCTTGTTTTAAACCTCACTTCCAAGTTTCCATAGATGAAGATGGAGATGGAGAGAGATTCTGACGAGGGAAATTGGGCTGCTAATTAGCAAATGCGTTTCGTTCAACCCAGGCCCAGCCTACGATCATCATACCTACATTTTTGTTTTTTGTTTTTGGTTAAGTAAAAAATCTGTCCCGAAAGTATACGTTCAGGAACAATTTTGCTTTGAAATTTCTTTGCCTCAATGTAGCACCAGCAGACTACAAAATTAGCAATCTTGCCCTTTTTTCCGTTAAAAAACTAACGTTGACTATTAACAAATTGACATTGACCGTTAACTTTTTAACGAAAAAGAATAGAATTGCTATGTTTTTAAACTTTTAAGGCTACATTGAGCAACAACAAAAACTTCCAAGGCAAAATTGCTCCTAAATGTATATTTCTATGACAGATTTACTACTTAACCCTTTTGTTTTTTGGTATAGCGTCTATCTATCTCTTTGAGACATAAATCATAAAATAAGATTCAAGGAAAATTAGCTTGGGATCTAGGACTAAGGGTCCATTTGGATGAGCTTTTAAAAAGAGTGGTTTTTTTTTAAGTGCTTATTTTTTAAGCTCCAAATTGGGGCTTTTAAAAAAAAACAGTACTTTGGTTTTTTTTTGTGACTTTTACTTTTTTAAAAAAAAAAATCATCTAAACACATAAATTAATTTAAAAAACATTTTTTTGCATTAAAAAAGTGTTTTTTCTCTCAAAAAACCCATCCAAACAGGCCCTAAAAGAGATAATACTTGAGTCTGATGCTGCAGAAGTCCTCAACCTAGTTGTAGATGACAAAACCAATTTAGAAACCTTGATGGTAGCGAGGATTAAGGAGATGATAAATAAGAATCGGCAGGTTGTCTTATATCACATTCTGTGAGATACTAATAGAGTTGCAAATGCTTTAGCAAAGATGGGTATCACAAAATCTAGCATTTTAGATGTTTGTCACCTTATTTAAGGATCTAAGGTAGAACAAGAGTATTTAGGATTAATTTCTCATTCTGTTTAATTCTTTTGTTTGTATTGTCATCTTCTTAGCCTTCTTATATAAAAAAAAAAAAAATCCCTGAACATATTGTCCCTCAATATTTTTAAAAATAAAGAAGCTTTTTTCTGAGAAAAAAATGACAGAAAAATCCCACTTAAATTTTAAAACTATGTTGACAGCAATTAAAAAATAACATATTTAGAATTTTAAAATTTAAGAAGTATTTTTTTAGGAGTTTTCTCTTCTTATCTTTAGAATTCTTATCTTTAGAATTAGCGTATAATTGTGCCCGAGTCAAATCAAACTCCAGTTTTTTTTTTTTGTTTGGGTCATGGTCAAACTAGTTTACTTTAAATAAATAATTAACCGAATTTTTCGTGACTAATTCTTTGACTGTCCTGAATTTTAGACGTCGGCGCAGACAATTATAAAATAATAAAATATTATTACAAAATCATGTTAGGTATAGTGGTAGAAAAAATATCCGGAAATCTATTCTAGTTTGTCTATTTAAAATGCCTGGTCTAGCTTGGAATGAAGGAAAAATCAGAAGAAAAATAAATTGATCTTTATACTAGTCAAAACCTTGAAGTATGTGGAATTATTTGCTTACTTGTTTAACTTTTAATCCAAAATTATTGATTATGTTGGCAAAAAAATATCCAGAATTATTGATTAACTCGTTCTTTGTACCAGACTTTTTTTATGAACATCTGGTATCATAAACCAACATCCTTTTAATTTTGAAGATTTATTGAGGTCCAGATTAATCTAGATCGAACAGGATAGAACCATAAGAACGGAAAGCTCTACCACCCAACACTGTTACATTTCAAAATTCAAACTCGAGACCTCTGATTAAACTAGAACAATTCCTACTAGTTGATCCAAATATTAAGTCAAAGTCTTTTAAGTGTGTGGAATCATTTGTTTACTTTTTAATTTTTAATCCAGAATTATTATCAAACGATGATGTTTCATCATTTAAAAAATACTAATTAAAATATAGTTTGTTTTGATAATTTATGGGATCATTTAAAATAAGTGTTATTGTAAAATTCTTCTCACTTAAACTAGTTTGTAAAACATAAAATCAATTAAAATAAGTTAATTTAGACAATGATAGTGGAATCTCAAAATCACTTATAAACAATGAGTTTGGTCTCATAACAACTATGATGCTCCATCAGCCTCCACCATTAATATGGCGGCTCTTGTACTCCGTTGACGTTTCCTTCTATACCATAGCAGCCGTGACAATTGAATGCAACAACTCAATAAATTCACAAAATTAAATGTATACAATGTACTGGGATGAAAAATAAGTCTATATAAAACAATAATAGATCAATAAAATCAGGAAAAATTTCATATAAAGCTATTTAAAATAAGAAAATTTTAAATTAGGTTGGTAAATTCAAAAAATCTTTAGAATTTCAAAATGTCGATAAAACTACTTTAATGCCCTCTCCTTTCTTCTACCACTCTTAAAAGAGTTTTATTACTACTTTATTACTTTATATACCAACACTAACATATAATAAAATAAATATGATTTGCTAAATCAAAGGAATTTTTTTAATGTTCTAAAAGGGTTTTCAAGAAAAATTCAAAAAAAAAAAAAAACAAACAAACAAAAGAAGAAGAAGTAGCATAACACATGTCATGATGATATCAATTAAATGATTTAATTGAAAAATCAATTAATTGATATTAATGAGATAAAATAAAAATAAATAAATGTGATTTAAAAAAAAAAAAAACAATATAATTATTTTTATCAGTTGAGACAAGACAAAAAAACCGGAATGCATAGCAGATACCAATTCAATTTGCAAAAATTAATTAAAATAAAAATCACTTTTACCAACATTAACTCCAAATAATTTTACCTAACACATAAATGTGTGGTTTTTTTTAAAAAAAATAATAATTTAGTTGAGATTTCATTGTTTTAACTTTTTCATTCTTTAATACAAATCATTAGTATTAATTATTATTTTCTAATCAGAGGCCTGTAAATTTGATATACTTCTAAGCATAGTTAGAAAAAAAGATATTAAATGTACTAAATATTTCAAAGAATGCTTTACATATTGAAATATAGAAATTTGGAAAAAAAAATTATATATGAAACAAATATAGTAAAATTTATACTTACTATATTCATTAGAAAAATTATATTGACATATATTATAATGATAAAAAATCGTTGTGAGAAGAAAATGAACTCCTTATTGTATGTTTTGCTCTTGCTATCATAGTTAATATATTTAAATTATAGATGAATCATATTTTGTTTTATTAAATATTAATGTTTATATATATATTGAAGAATATAAGTTATAACGTGAATGAAACTCTTTTAGGAGAGGAGAGGCATCAAAGTCATTTTACCCATATTTTGAAATCTTAAATTGGGTTAATGAATCGATTAGAGATTTATTGAATTTACCAACCCGATTTAGAAATTTCATTTTTTAAGTGGCTTTATATGGGATTTTCCTCTAAAATAATAGTACTCCTTTTTGTTATTTTTATAAAAATTTAAAATTTGAATTGCCTTGACTTTTTTTATAAGAACGAGACAATAATTGCTTGAACATTTAATGAGTTTTTTTTAATCTTTGTAATTATTTAGATTACATTAATTAAAAGGTTGATGGTACCTATATTTACTTTATTTCTCTCTTATGTCATTACGTGCCCCTTCATAAATAAGGGCATATTTTTTAAAAAAAAAAATTCATACACACTTATTATTTTTAACTAATTTTAACCACTTTTTTAAACTATATAATTTAGTTATCAAGTCTCTTATAAATAGGAACAAAGCAATTATTGCTAAATACCGGTGACTATGTCAAGTTAGGCCAGAAGTGACCAAAGTATTGTGCGCATCCATGGCGACTACCAGAACTCAGAGCCTCCTTGACCAAAGCGGATTTTATTTTATCCAAACATTAATGTACTGACTTTGATCATTTTTCCAAGAGTTCAATAACCAAAATCACACAGTTGAATAAAATGGTTAATGATAGTTAAAAATAATAAGTATGTATGAAATAAATTTTATTTTTCAATTATGTCCTTATTTATGAGGGGTAAATAAGAGACAAAAATAAAGTAAATATAAGCATCATTAACTTTTTTAATTAATGTAATATATATAATCAACGAAGGATAAAAATGGGAAAAAAAAAACCTTACTAAACGTCTAGACAACTCTTATAGGTTCTTATAAAAAAGAGAAAGACAATTCAAATTTAAGCTATTACAAAAAAAAAAAAAAAAAAAAAAAAAAAAACCATATGAGGTAGCATATAAAAAATCTACGTCTACTTGTTCCCAATTCATCAGTAGTATATTACCAATGGGGGTTAGGTTTAGCAGAAGGGGCTAATCCTTTCACAACGTGACGAACCAATGTTTGAATCCCGGTTAGGAGAGGTGGTCACATTTAATGCCTAATAATATCTCAAATAAGATTACCTCCAATAAAAAAATACACGTGCCTAAAAAAAAAAAAAATCATCCCTAGTATTAATTGAAAAAACATTACATCTAAAATTATGGTCACATGCTCCTCCTAGTTTTTGAAATGAGGTCACTTTAATTAAGGTGGGATTTATGAAAGAGGCAAGCATCCAAGAGGAGGTTTGTGGTTGTTAGTTGTTGTTGCAACGTATGAAGAAAACCTAAGTCATTGGGTTTGGTATTACCACTTGTATATCTCAGCATCCATGTGCGTAATTAGGATCATATTCGTGTATAATATTAAGAAATAATTAAGGGTTCATGCTTAATGTAGCCTTTGATATGTTGTAATCTCTCTGGTTTTAATTATGGACAATATTTGAGAGTTAGTTTTGGTCCTAATTAAAGGACGATATTCTAATTTTTATTAATTTCTTTCTGAAATACCCCTTCAATTTCTTCCTAAGATATGAATAAGAGATTATGTTAAATCAGCAAGGTAATTGAAATGTAAAATTTATATAAGGGTATTTTAGAAAATTTAGTAAATTAACTATATCATATAATTAAAACTGGAGGTAGTACTACATTTACCCTTATTCTGGTTTTGATCCCGTAAATTTTATTTTATTTAAAAAATTTCCCTATAATTTAATAAAAGCTTTGATCATTTTGACTTTTTATGGGATCAAAATTAATGATTTAAAATTTGACAGATCAAAATCAAAATAAAGAAAAATTTAAGAGACAAAAGATTGTATTAACAAAAAAAAATTTACTTTTTTCGGTTTTAAATATTTGACAAAGTTTGTGGTATAAATTACACTATAAACTCTATTTTATATTTAAGATTAGAGATAGTAATAAATTGTTTTGTTCGTCTGTTATAAAAAATGTTCATTCCTTGGTTCCTTGCGATACTTGATGTTTGAGAACAGCAAAAAATGTGTGTTTTTCGAAACAAAAATAAAAAGCAAAAAATCCAGGGTGCCTAATGTTTAAAAACAGAGGGGGAGTGTGTGATTTTGTTTGGTTTGAGAGTCAACCTAACATTGGGAGTATATTGGAACATGATAAGCAGTAAGAAAAATGCCACATAGTGTAACGATAACATTCTTATTTTGTTTCCAACACTAATTTTTTTGCTTTTTTTTTTTCTTCGAAATGCATGAATTAGTTGGAATTAAGACTATATTTGAGATGGTTTTATAAAAGTACATCTACGCAAGTTGATGTTAAACTCATGTCATAAACTTATCTCGTATATCGTATATCATGTTGGAAATATGGCTTCTATCACTAATTCAAATAAGTATAGTTCTTCTATTCTAACGTGATTTACAATATATAAGATAAGTTTGTGATATGAGTTTTGTCTCTACTTGTGTGAATATGTTTTTCCAAAACCAAGTTAATAAGCCCTAAGTTGGCAAAAAAGGGGGAAAAAGAGTGAGATTGAACTTGAATTACTTCGTCTCCTAGCAAACATAAGAATTAGATATAAATATAGTAACACAATCTATTTTATCTCTCAGATTTATAACTATTTTATTTAAATTATCCTTATTCATTACATATAGCTGCAAGAGTTTGATTAAGGAGTAGTTTTAAATCACATGATTAAAAAGAATATTTTAGATAAAATAATACATTTATTATAAATAAATAATTTAATTAATTTTTTAATATTTACAAATTAATGATCTAATACGGATCGTATCAACTCTAAAGAAGACACGTGTCTAGGCCAAATTAAAAAATAAAAAATAAAGAACGCGTGGGAGAGAACGCCGGGTAAGCAGTTAAATTAGCTTCCTAAAGAACGTGGGATGATGTGTCAATTCTTCTGCCCGGCATTTGGCGCGCTCCCAATGTGACACGCGCCATGCCCAGGACAGGTATCTCTCCCATTTGGATCCTCCTCGCTAACGACCACGGGCATCAGTCACACGTCTGTTACCTACCTTCATATTCATCACATTCAACATGTTTGAATAAAATATTACTAATACATCTCCATCCCTCCTTTTTAACAAAACCTTCGTAAAATAATTTTATGATATTCACAAAAATTCATAAAAAAAGGTTAAATGTAACAAAAATTTAACAACTTTTAGTGCATCATCGACGTTTCATTAAATTTTCTAGCTTTATTCTTGAAAAAGGCTAAAAAAAGCGTTTAATGTGATTTTTGGCTATAACATCCTAACCAATAAATAAGATTCTTTTTTATATTATATTTCCTTTTGTCTTTATTATAAGACACTAATTAATAAGTATTCTTGATATTTTTTATAAGTCACTTGCAAGTTTCTAAAGAGAATATAAATTATTTTTCATGTCTGCCTATATTTAATAAGATTAATAGGAGAGAATAATAACTAATATGATATTTGAGTTTAGTGTAGTTGTTCAGGATAATATTAAAATTCACGTCAATTCTAGGGCAACTTTTTCATACTTTTAATTGTTTTAATTTGGTTGGTGAGAATTGGTAATTAGTGTCTTATAATAAGGATTAGAGGAACTCCTTATAGTCTTTATTATAAAGCACCAACTAACAAGTATTCTTGATTCTTTTTATAAGGTATTTGCAAATTTCAAATATGAACATTTAATTTATTTTTTCATGTTTACCTATATTTAATAAGGGTAGTGGAAGAGTAATAATTGATACTCTATGATATTTGAGTTTAATTAGTATAGTTAGTAAGGATCATATTGAAAATCTCTTAAATTTTAAGACAACTTTAATACTTTTAACTTTTTTTTTTTAATTGATATGTAAGAATTGGTAGTCGAAGTCTTATAATATGAACCAAAGAGTTATAGGGTCATAGGAGTACTTCTTTCAATACATAATATACGAGACTTTAACTAATTCGTAGAAAATAAGAAGTGGCAATTAACTAATTCATTAAATTTATCATAAATTAAAGAAGAAAAAATCACTTTCACCGTTATTAGAAAATGGGTTTGGAAATTTGACGAGAGAGCAAAATTGGAAATGAACGTTAATTATTGGAAAAAAACTGAAAATTAACATTATTGAATTATTCTACAAGAAGCTTATATTTTAGATGAATATATTTTTTCAGAAGCGTCATATATTATAGATAGAAGTGAGTATAGTTAATTATTACTGAATTTTATACATATCAGTAAGGTTGGTTATGCTTTCATTGAATCTAGCTTGCCCAATTTTGGGCACTAATTATAAAATTACTAATAATGACGTAAACATACATTGTACAGTAATTGTTTGTCTTAAAATTTGGGGCTGAGAGCTAAATATGGAGAACGTTTATTATTCTTAATTTCTTGGAGTTTTACGGCATGCATTTTTTTTTTGGGTAATAAAGCGATTCAATTATTTCAGAAAAAAAAATATTCAAATTCATGGAACACGTGTTCCTCGTTAGCCGAAGGTCATTGGATTTATAATGCGTTCGTCGATGCCCAAACTCTCTACGCCCACTCTGCTGACCAGCGCGACTCTGTTTCCAGCTCCGATGGCGGTCGCTCCTCACCACCTCTGCCGTCTCCCTTCCACGCGATCGGACCTTGCCTTGCCGGAGAATCTCTCCAAGATCGTAAATCTTCGATGCCGGAGGCCTTTCTTAGTCAAGTGCTCTGGTGATTCTTCTTCTTCTGCTTCCGTGGCTGTGGACTCCGATTTCGATGCCAAGGTGTTCCGCAAGAACCTAACCAGGAGCAAGAATTATAACCGAAAAGGGTTTGGTCACAAAGAAGAGACCCTCGAGCTCATGAATCGGGAGTATACAAGTAAGCTTTAGTTGACTATTGTTGACTTTGATAGATTTTCTTTAATTTTCCAGAGAATTGGGAGCCCGTAGCCATATTATTTATCGTTTCTGGTTCATTCTGTATGAATTTGCTTGAAATTTCAGGTGGCACCATTAAGACTCTGAAGGAAAATGGAAATGAGTATACATGGGGTAACGTCACAGTGAGGTTGGCTGAAGCCTATGGCTTCTGCTGGGGAGTCGAGAGAGCTGTTCAAATTGCTTACGAAGCGAGAAAACAGTTTCCTAGTGAGAATATATGGCTTACCAACGAAATCATTCACAACCCAACTGTTAACAAGGTTCCTGCATATTTCTATTGCTGTCGTTGATTGATGTCGACTTTTTTTGTTTTTGTTTTTGCCAATAAATGGTGTCGACTTTATACCTTTTAAAAAAAAAAAAAAACGAAAAAGTGTTCTAGTAATAATCTGGAGGAAGTGAAGTTATTTGATCTTGAAAGAGACACATCTTATTTGAGGGCATGTTTTTTAGAGGGGCCAAATTGAATTAAGCCTCTTTTGTTATATTAGAGAGAAATTTTTTGTGATACGTTCTCAACTAAGAACGCGATCTTCGGACTGATATTAGATCTTATGCTGCAGTTTTTGTAGTCGACTAAAACCTTTTTAAGGTCCCTTCAAATATTTTGTCATTTTTCTAGGTTATCTTGATCGTTGCCTTACTTCTTCTACACGCAATATCTTCAGGCAATAGATAATGTTGTGTCACTGTTTCTAGTCAATTACAATCCATTAGTGAACTTAGTAAATTTTAAATGCAGAGGCTAGAGGAGATGAAAGTGCAGAATATTCCGCTGGAGGGAGATAAAAAACAGTATGATGTTGTAGACAAGGGCGATGTTGTGATTTTGCCTGCTTTTGGAGCTGCAGTGGATGAAATGATGACTTTAAGTGAGAAAAATGTGCAAATTGTTGATACAACTTGTCCGTGGGTTTCAAAGGTAACTAACTATATGTAGGGATGAATTTTTGTTTTGCTGAGTTGCTTAAAACCAATTCATTTATCATACTCCATACACAGCTGGGTTCTGATAAGATTTGTTTCAATTAGGTGTGGAATACTGTTGAGAAGCACAAGAAAGGAGAGTATACCTCTATCATACACGGTAAATACTCCCATGAGGAGACTGTAGCAACTGCATCTTTTGCTGGAAAGTACATAATTGTGAAGAATATGAACAGTTAGTTTTAAATGTTGGATGAATGTGCAGAGTTAAACAATGCTTGATGCTTTTATCAAAGCTATAACATTGCGCCTTTATTAAATTTTATGTAGGCTGAATATGTGTGTGACTACATTCTTGGTGGTGAACTTAACGGATCCAGCTCAACCAAGGATGCCTTCTTAGAGGTATGGTTTTCTGTCTTGCAATTGACCGTGTTCACTGAATTCTCTGATAATCACTTTGACATGAATGCTTATTGGATATTTCCACTGTGCAGAAATTTAAATTTGCAATCTCTGAGGGCTTTGATCCAGATACTGACCTGATAAAACTAGGCATTGCCAATCAGACAACAATGCTCAAGGGAGAGACTGAAGAGATTGGTTAGCTATTATTTCTCAATTAGTGCAAACTTTCATTTTATATTACTTCATTAAAACACACACACATTTATACTCGAGATATTTATGCACTACACATTTTACAGGGAAACTGGTGGAGAGGACACTAATGCGCAAATTTGGTGTGGAAAATGTCAATGAACACTTCATAAGCTTCAACACAATTTGTGATGCTACTCAGGTAGTTTGAACTTTTGATTTTCCTTTTTCCTCTTTAGTTGTGATGTTCCTGCTTATGTTAGATTCACTGAGATACGTAGAACATCCATTTGAGTCCAAATTTTTTAGAATGCATAGAAAATGTATCAATATTCTGGCCATTGTATGTTGGTTCAGTCTAAACCAGCGGACTCGGTTCTTCAATCTGTTTCAGGAGCGACAAGATGCTATGTTCAAGCTGGTGGAGGAACACATGGATCTTATGTTGGTAGTTGGTGGATGGAACTCCAGCAATACTTCCCACCTGCAAGAGATAGCCGAGTTACGTGGAATACCTTCTTACTGGGTTGACACTGAGCAAAGAATTGAAGGAAATAAGATATCACATAAATTAAATGTAAGCAACTAAGATCGCATGTAGAAATCCACATCTTACGTGGAATACCTTCTTACTGTTTTCAATTTCCTTGTTCTATATTAGCATGGCGAACTGGTAGAGAAGGAAAACTGGCTGCCAAAGGGTCCAATAACAATTGGTGTTACATCTGGGGCATCCACACCAGACAAGGTAATGTGAACCTGTTGTATTTGGTTCTCATTCTTTTAGCAAGTTTCTGTGGCGTGGTTCTGCTGCTAGTAACGATTGTTGCAGTTCACACCACACATTTTATGCCTTTTATTTTTTATTTATGACGGGACAGAAGTTTGAACCCGTTAATTACTCCCACATTTCTCACCATTAGTTCACACCCCAAGAACTTCCTCTGTTCAATTTGATTAATGTTATTTTGCATTTCAAACAGGTTGTTGAAGATGTTCTGATCAAGGTGTTTGACATTAAACGTGAAGAAGCATTGCTCCTCGCCTAAGTGGGTTCCGCTCGAGCATGAGTTAAACCATATGTAATACTCATATACTGCAGAATGTAGCACTTTCTGAGCTTTTTAAGTCTAAGGCAATAAACGACAAAAATTCTCAGGATCTTCTGTTCATTTGATATGGCTCAGATATGGGTTTAGCTATATGCATTTTTTGTTAAAGCAATTTCCAGCTCTCGTAAAGTCTCTGCACAAAATGAGTTGTGCTTTATGGGAACAAAACAATTACCCTTAAAAAACTAAGAAAAATGATCACGTTCATGCATTTAAGTTGACCAAGAAGACTCTCTCTCTCTCTCTCTCTATATATATATATATATAATGACTTTTTTCCATTTTTTGGGAAGGAAAAAAATGAATAGATGACACCAGAGGGAATCAAGTAGAATACAAAGAATATTATTATATTCATCAAGAAATCAGTCTTCGCAGTCAAAAAATATACTATTCAAATACCTGTCCTGCTTCCCCATAAGGCCATAATAAATTAACATAAGCCAACTGAGCTTAAACATTTTTCACTATACAACAAGAAGATTGAAAATATATCCTGAATGCGTATCAGCAATAGTATATATAATGCTTGGCCGATCAGCCAAGAATGCTTGAGAAACTCATGTGAGGAGTTCTATCTCTGTTTGAAAATCAAAGTGCCTCTTGGATTTCATCTTTGTTGTGTGATCTATGATCCAAATGAAATGGCTATTTCTTCAAATCCTCGACTTTTCAAAAGCTGTATAAGCTTAGCCAATAAGGATGTCAGCTTGCTCAGACACAGAAGATTCAACAATTTCAGGGATCTTATCAAGCAAACTGTTCATCTCATCTGGGAATTCAGCCTTTGCTCTGTTAGTCTTTCCTCCAATAATCACTGTGGTCCCATCTTGTAAAGCCCATATCTTTGAATTGACCAAAAAACAATCAAGCAAACGGTTCAATATAAATTCATATGCACATGATGAACTAAGCAAACGTCAGTTGCCATTTTTTTCAAGTCATACATTAAGAATTCCACGTGTTTGCCATTGTTATAATATATTTCATGTCATTTGTTCAAAGCACTTGCTGCATTGAAAATTATATTAATATTATCTTACTTGTTTGGCTGGAAGATTTTAATATCTTGTATCAAACAGAGGACTCTGACACTAAATAATATTTCTTTGACTGGAGGGCTTTAAAAAAGAAAAGAAAAGAAAACGATCGCTTTCTAGAGATGTGACACTAAAATATCAAACGCGATGTCTGAAAACCTTTTTTTTTTTTTTTGGCCCATGTCTGAAACTTCATCTAGCATCACTCAAAATCACTTAAAATTTAATGCATGAAAATCTGTTACAGAAATTTCACCTGGGAATGAGATAAATAGCTGATGCACGTAGTGAGCATCAGAGCGCCAAATCCAGCATACACAACTGGTACACCAGGGTCAGTCTGCAGAAGTAGGAAGAAATCCTTTAGAGCTAAGGGAGAATTAAATAATAATAATTCCTCTGGACTTTAATATAAGATCCACTTTGTTGTTTAATTTCTTCATCAAAGTGGATCTTATATTGAGGACCACTACTAAAATTTAAGACAGCACCTTTAAGGTCAAGCCACTACTTCCTATTGCATCAACAATAACAATTTCTGTGCCATCAATGTTGATTGGGAGCTTTGAATTAGGTCGTCTAACTCCTGCAAATTTTCCTTCTTTATCATAAAGGACAACTGATTGTAGATCACGAGCAAGCATAGATCTGAAATTTGCCAGAAGCATAAAAAACAATGAGGAAAACATAAAGATACAATTCATGCTAGAAAGATCTATGAAATGTAGAGATTAAAAGCCTTACCTGCTATCTACATTAAAACGTAAAGATATATATGTATATATATAGCTATATAGCTGCAACTCAAATACTTACATTCCCTTCACATCAGGTGAGTTAACATCACCGACTGGTAAAAAGGTACCATATAGTTTCTTATCTCCATTGATCTGTAAAGGGGCCATAGCCAAGTTATAAGGTCCTTCGTTGTCCTTCAGAATTTGCAGTGCTGAAAAACTCCAATCCGTTTGGTATACAGTGATGCCACCATATCTTAATGGATCATTTACACTAATTGTTTTCCGCATTACTTCCTTCCCATTTATATCAAAGAGAGAAAGGTCAGTGTGGAACTGTGAAACCTGTAACAAAACCAAAATGTAAATAACAAATTAAGCAGCCAGTTCAAGCAAGTAAAGCTGAGAATTCATATTCACAATAAGACTGATAGTAATCAAATAAGAATTTTGCAAATCCACCATTGTAACTTGAAGTATAGTTCATTTCACAATAAGGTTGTTTCCAAATAACAAAACAAAGTAATTACTCCCTCCGGTCCTTCATATAAGACATATTTACCTAATTTGATTAAATTAATGAAGTTCGTTAAGTTAGTTAATATGACATGTATTTTCTAAAACACCCTAATCATCTTCCTTAATTCCCACATTTCTTCCCTTTCCTCCTTGATTATTGTTAAAAGAATATTAATTGGGGTAAATTAAGAAAAAATTGACAAATATAAAAAAATACGTCTTATATTTATGACAAATATCAACCCCGTAAATATGTCTTATATTAAGGACCAGAGGGAGTATAACAAAGTTCTTAGAAACCAAGATTTACCTCTCCACTATCATAGTAATCCATGGAGAATTTGTTGATATGAACTTCTGTATTGAAGGCTTCTGTGGGAGAAGAGAGAAACCCAGATGGACCCAGAACATCTCCTACTACAAAGTTCAATCCCTGAGGCACTGTGACTGAACCTCTGAAGCTCCCAGTTGCACTGAACGTTCCTCCAGCCATTATCAACAGCATTGCTAAATGTACACCAATGGGAGCCAACCGACCAGCAAGCCCCCTAAAAGCATATAGGGAGGGGCCTTTCAAGAATACCTTTAGTCCAATATCAAAAGTAGTCCCGTTGAGATGGTGATAAAGATATTCAAGTATATAATTGGCTAGTAACTAAGAATTATTATTCCTTTGTCAATAGAAGATCACTTCCCCAATTATCCTGGGGCATCTAAAATTGAATTTAGCCTTTTATTTTTCCATTAAACTGAGTTCATATTGAAAATTCTAGCCTTTCAAGTATTCTCCTTAAGTGCTGTCAATCATTTTATTTAACGAAGATTATACTCAAATGACACAGTAAGGAAAACCAGTGAAAAGCATAAAAGTTTTAGCAGGCCATGCTTGAATAATAAATTTGAAGGAACGATACTCTTTAGTTAAGCAACTGAAAATATATTTAGGAAGTCCTAGAAAAGGATTTGGCATATTCAATGTCTGCATGTGATTTCGTTAGACAGCAACCCCAACAAGGCAGTTTTATCATTAAGACCCAAGCCAAAGTGCAAAGTATAGGTAAAGGTTAAGGGGAATAAACAAATTGCAGAGTTTTAAAGTTATAACCTCGTATCCAGCTCCCATGAGTAAGGTGCCAACATCTTGGATTGATGCTCTTGGCAACGATTCTGAAAATTCCTGCTTACGGATGGCCTCAGCAGAGTGTAAAAATGACCATCTGTGAAACAAATTAGATCTTTAATTACCAAAAACTATATATATCCCATCTCAGACATGTAAAACCTTTAACTCACAGCCCAACCTTCTTGCGACCTTTACAAGTGGGATTTGTGTTGTATAAGTGCAGGCCATAAGGGATGCACCAAAAAGAACCAACATTCCAAGAAATACAGGTGATGAGAACATGTGATCAAAACCAAGGGTGAGAACCCATCTCCAAGTGAAAAATCCCAACACAGGATGATCTTCAGGGTATTTCTGGAAATAGAAATCCGGGGCCTCACCCTGTTCAATAAAGGTTCCTGTCACAGAAGACTCATATCAAGTCGCTTTTTTTTAATAATGCAGATTCTTTTAAAAAGAAGTTGAATGTATATCTTCTAATTAACGAGGAAAAGGAGCATGTAAGTGTTCGGTTTTTTTTTTTTTTTTTTTTTTTTTTTCTAATTACTTTTTCTAATCATGATGAGAAACAGTGTTGATTGAATTCAGCTATCTTAAAGTAGAAAAAGGAAGAGAAACTTAATTTGCATACCCAGAGCCATCAAAGCTGCAATGACGAACATTTCACCAATAGCCAAAGGCAAATTAGACAGAACCTTCAACACCCTTTTTATCAACATCTTTCCCATCCCAGAAACACCGCCTTTACTCGCCGAGCTTTCCCGAGGCCGCCCATTTCCGGCACCTCGAACGCCGTCGTCCTCCTCCTCCCTTAGTGGCGGCGGAACCGCTTCTGACAAGACAATCTTCTTGGATACGCTATTCGCTTTGTTTTTGAGGTCTCGAGGCTTCTTGAGTGTACAAGTGATGGGAAGCACAAAAGCCCTCTGTTCATGGAGACCTGAGATATGGGTATTGTCAGAGAATGGCTTCGATTTGAAAGAGGGGTCAAAAAAATAGCCTTCCAGGAAACGGGTTTTGTGTAGTAGTGAAATCGAGGGCTTAATGGCACAATTCAATGCCTTCATCGATGAAAAAACTGAAGGCGAACAAAGCTGAGGACTGTGTGTGAGAGTTCAGTGATAGAGGAATAACGACCACAGCGGTTAGTTTTATCCCAAGAAAAGATATTTTTATTGTAATATCAAAAGGCGTTTAACGATGTCCCGCCAATGAGCCGATTCTGATCGGTAATAACACTATTAAGTCTTTAATAAATTAATAAAATATAATTAGAGACACAAACTATTTCGGTTTGGATTAAAATATAACTCCCAACATTTCAAAATTTAATTAAATATATATAAATTAGATGGATCCCTCCTTAAGAAGAATAATTGATATTATGTGCATATATCTCTGTGTTTGAGAATTATGAAGCTACTTGCAGACTAAGGGCCTCTTTAGAATAGTAATGATAGAAATGACTTTTGTTTTTGATGAATTTTTCTTTATAATTTTTTTTTCTAATGGATCTTTTTTTATGTGATTTATATTTGATCTCACTTATTACATGAAACTGGTTTTATAGGACCAATTTTTTTAATCAAAATCTTAAAATGGTTAGGTGACAACTTCTAACAAAAAAGTTTTAATTAAAGATATCAAATAATGGATCTATCAAAACACTCAATTATCAAACTTCTACTTATGATGGGCTTATAGACTTTTGTTTGAGAATTATGTCAAAGCTACTTGATCGGACTTTTTTTTTTAAACAAAGGCACTTAGAAATCTAGTTTCATTAAAAAAAATTAGGTTACGCTCTTCCTACTAAAGAGATTATGGGCATCTATGGATGGCTTCACTTAAGTTGGGATTATGGTTATCGTAAAATTGTTGTCTAATGACTCTATACAAGCATTGTATCTAATCAATAAAGATCTAAATAAGATCATCTTTTCAACGCTCATATTAACTAAATTCACTACCTCCTAATGTATGATTAGATTGTTACTTATAATCTCATGCAAATGAGGTCAATTAATGTGTTGATTCCCTTTCCTTGTCAGAGTCATCAAATGGATATTAAAGCTATTACTATAAATATCCCTCCCATGGATAATAGAGTTCCCATTTGAAGATTTTAAACATAATTACTCAGGTAATCCTTATGTGTTTCACGCGCTCCTTTGTTCCTAAGAAAATTTATGGGAAAATATTAATGAGGTTTTAAGGAAGAGAAAAAACATCAAAAAAATATCAACCCCAAATCCCCTTTCAAAAAAGTTTTTGGCACTTTTTTTATATTAATTACGGAATTCCAATATCAAAAATGTCTCGTTGTCAAAATAACTTTTTATGTTACCAAAATTTCCCTATGAAAATATTGTTATCAAAATGGCTTTTCTTGTTAAAAATTTTCAATCGGCATGTAGAATTTTAGAAACCTTGAAATGTTTTTACAATAGAAAAAGTCATTTTGATAACATGATTTTTTTTTTTTATATTTTTTTTTTTTTTTGGGAGGTCATTGATATTTTCCAAAATTTATCCATCATTTGACATAACACTTTTAAACCAGCGAGGTCCCATGGTCTAGTGGTCAGGACATTGGACTCTGAATCCAGTAAACCGAGTTCAAATCTCGGTGGGACCTTTTTTGTTTTCCACTTTTAATTTACTATCAGTTATTATCGTTATCCACTTCTCTTCCACCACCATTCCTGCTAGGCGCAGAAAATGCTTCATTCTCTTTCGCTTTCTTCTTTCTCTCATCCTTCTCGCTCTCGTCGTTCCCTTTCTGCCAACCCTAACCCTAAATCCACTGCTTTTTACCTCAAGTTCCGCACAACCTACCGTGAAAACCTCCGTGACCTCAAAATTCTCGGCATCATTGACCCCCAAACCAAACCCAACAAACTCCCTCTCCCCGATGCCGTCGATCACATTCTGGCCACCGTCAATTTCATCAGATCCAAGGGCTTCTCCGACACCGATTTCCCTAGACTCGTCTTCCTCTGCCCTCAACTCTTCTCCGACACCTTCCAATTCACTGACATTGCTCCCGTTTTCGATTTCTTAGTTCAAGAGCTTCCCGCCTCCGTTGAGGAATCTCACGCCTTGATCCTCCGTTGCCCCAATATCCTCTTCTCAGACGTCGAGTTCTGTCTTCGACCTACCCTCCGATTTCTTCGCCAAATAGGAGTTGAGAATTTGAATCGGCCGACCAATTTGAACGCCCATTTGTTGAACACGCGGGTGGAGAAGCTTCGGAAGAAGATTACATTTCTGCAGAGTATAGGTTTGTCGTATGAGGAATCGGCAAATGTATGTGCAAGATATCCAGCCATTTTTGGGTATGGGCTTGAGAATAATTTGTTGCCGAAATTTGAGTATCTAGTGAAGCATATGAACAGGAGTGTGGAAGAATTGAAGGTGTTTCCTCAGTACTTTGGGTTTAGTCTGGAGAAGAGGATTATTCCAAGACATTTGCATCTTGCACAGAGGAATGTACAGATCCCGTTGAAGAGAATGTTGATGTCGGGTGATGAAAAGTTCTACGCCAAGTGGAAGTGAATTTCGGGGTTTACATAGCTATTCTAGGATCAAATTTGTATATTTATGCATTTGATTTTGTACTTTTATGGCATTTTTACAATGTTTGATTTTTCTTAGCAAATATCAATCATTTTGATGCGGGTAAAGTATAATTTTGCTTGGAAAGTAACCCTTGAAGAGCTGATATCCCTTAGTTTTTTAAGGAACAATTTTGTCTAATAAATGTTAAAAAATAGTAAATTTTCCCTTACCATAAAAAAACTAACGTTAACTATTAAAAAAAATTGACTTTGATTGTTAATATTTTTAATGGCAATGTACGATTATTTTCAAGGCAAAATTATACCTCTTGAGCTTTTTTTAATGCAATTTTGTATACTTAATTTTACTTAATCAAGCTACTTTATTTGAAGGGCTCTTATTTTTTGTTACACCAGTCACCAAACATTAATTTTTCATAGTGAACTCACCACTAGTTTTAAAGGGGGAAAAAAAAGGAAAATTACAGAAAAAGAACCTTAAAGTCACAAAATCTCAAATCATGTTTGTTACTAAAAATTGATAAGGGAATAACTTAGATAAGCAATTCATAACAAGTTCTTTTTTTGTCACTTTCTCGTAAAAAAGTATAGAAACTTGACCCGCAAAACAAAGGATGATGGTGAATTGTAGTTTGTAAAAGAGTCTAACAGATCCTAATACAATCAACATAAATAACATGTAATTAAGTTGTTGGCAGGAAAGGATTATCCTCATCATGGTCTATTCTCTCTCTCTCTTGTTTTTTTTTTTTTTGGGGGGGAAAAAGCAATCTCATCGGAATTTGCAACAAAGTAGGAACACGAATTTTGGCCCCAGAAAAAAGTAGCAATCATGGGAGAAAGATTCTGAAATGTTCTTGACAGGGGGTGCGAGGGATGTTTAATTGTCAAATGAATCCTATGGGTGTCAATGTAACTGTAACCCCTCTGGTTTTTGGCCTGTGGCTGCTATGAGTGTCTTCAAACCAATCCCACAATAATCATCCGCCAGAATACAAGTATCCTGAAACAAAAGAAAATCACCATCACGTAAGATGAATTCAGGTGGGTTTTGGCACATGAGTACCTTAATTTCTCAAGCACTCAGAAGATTATTTATATAGAATCCAAGTTCAACATGTGAACTAAACTTTCAATATAACTTACATTCCGTTTGGAGGGAGAGAATGCTTGGCCACCCTTGAAAACAGAATCAAGCATTCGTCGCTAAAAGCTCGATGTCAGCTCCCACTTCAGCAATTTTGATTTCCTTTGAATTCTTGGCCGCTTTTGCAATGTTCAAAACATCAAAGTCCATTGCTATTTTCTTTACAAGACCCTCAAGCATCTATTTCAAGAGGATTTGACAATTATAGTCAGTTAGGAAGAATGTATAGCGCAGGCGGAATGCTTCAAACCAAATTCTAATTATACAATAAAATATGGACATCTGCCCCTAATCAGTTGCTATTTGTAAAGCAATTCACCTTCTCATTAGTTTTGTTATAAATATAAAAATATTTATAAAGAAACCGGCCCAAGGTGCAATTCATTAGATTTAAGAACAGAAAAATCTGGTATCTCATTGATGCACCATTGTACACAAGGACGGACCCTTATTCAAGAAAACACAGTGTTTAAACCAAGATCTTCCATCCATTAGGGTACGACACCCTAGCCCCTGACATCCCCCCCCCCCTCCCCAAAAAAAAAAAAAAAAAAGAAGCAGGAATTGCTTCGCGACTTAATATCATCACTAGTAGATTGGTGATAAATTAATTTGATCATGTTCATGCTTTACAAAAGCAAATTGTAATGTAAAAGCAATAGATTAGTGACGTGAAGTTGAATTGCAATGTGCAAAGCAGCTTCATGGCATCATAATAAACGCACAACTTTGCATCTACTCAATCACCAAATATAAAACAAATTTACCAGTGATCCAACAGCAACAAAAGCACGGAATTTGGAATCAAGATCGACATTTTCATCTTCTATGATCTGGGGAAAATAGCACATCATCAGTAAGTACAGTAGTAACCCTCACCCTACCAACAAGAAATAGCATCATCTAAAATTGGTCACTCTGATAGATTGTACAGCCTAGAAATGCACAAGATGTCAAAAACCACACATTTCCACAGTCCCATCTCTTCCTCTATTTCAGTATCTTCCCTAGGTAACAGTGCAAAACATACCTCAAGTGATGCAGATAAAACTTGAGATTGACCTTCTAGATCTTTTATTTCAATCAACAGCACCGCATAACTGGTGATTGTCATATAAAATTAAAGGGTTAGCACAAGCTTAAAAAATCATTGATCCTTCATATTGCAATTCTTAAAGCATGTGATGTAAATGGTAGCCACCATGGTCGTCATGGCAGAGTAGCCAACTGTGCGTCAGCCCTATTGCATCTTGGGAGTGGCAACAGTCAATTATATTGCTATTGCTATGGAATCCACCAGCGTTCAAGTAACTAACTTTTGCACATTTCACAGTCAGCCCTAGAGCCTGTGATTGTGAGTTACAAGGTCATTTAACCTATCTAAGTGGAAATAAAACATGACAATCCAAAGGCAATTCAATGCTACATCTTTCAGATCCTCAATGGAATAAAATTTAAAATCAAGGGTTAAATAGCAATTTTGCTCTAGAATTTTTTTTGGAGCAATGTTGCCCCGAAAGTCTAAAATTGGAGCAATTTTGCCCCTTCGTTAACAACTCTAAAGTTGTTAATGGAGGGGCAAAATTGCTCCAAAAAAAACTTCCAGGGCAAAATTGCTCAAAAAAAACAAAAAAAACTTCTGGGGCAAAAATGTTACTTAACCCCAAAAAAATGTTAAAAATGTTATTTATGATATCATATATTTTTAATTCTTATTTATATAATATCTAGGGGGTGGAAACAGGCAAACCCAGCCCGAGCTTTACCCTTAACAGGCCAGGCCTGTTTAGCAACAAAGTGGTATGAGTATGGCCTGTGGCCTATTAGAGGCCATTTTTTCAGCTTGAGTCTGGCCTGTGCCCTGTTAAGGAGGCCTATATTTTTAAAAATTTTATAATTAGGCTAACAGACCTACTTCAAACAGGCCAAAAATAGGCCTACTTACATAAATCGAGAAGGTTATAGAAAAAAAAGGTTGCATTTTCATTAACGAGTCATTATTGCAAAATTAAATATTAAATATAAAAAATGGTTAAGTAGCATTTTTGCCCCGGAAGTATACGGCCAGGAGCAATTTTGCCCCGAAAGTTTTTTTTTTGAAGCAATGTTGCCCAGAATTTTTTTTTTTTTTGGAGCAATTTTGCCCCTCCGTTGACAACCCTAACGGTCAACGGTTAGTTGACTATTAGGGTTGTTGACGGAGGGGCAACATTGCTCCAAAACAAAACTTTCAGGGCAATATTGCTCCAAAAAAAAAACTTCCGGGGCAACATTGCTCCAAAAAAAACTTCCAAGTGGCAAAAAAACTCCCGGGAAAAATTGCAACTTAACCCTAAAATCAATACAGAACACCTTAAAATCATGAGTTTTTTTTAATCTTTTCCACAAAAGAATGCCATTCTGGTTTCAGCAGGAATATATTTCAATTTTGTAATTTTTTTTCATATGATATTAGACTTCTCATGCACCTTTTATAGGCGTATAAATAAATTTTACATTGTTCAAAAAATCGATATATTGCTTCAACAGTGGCTGCCATGCCATATACCATGATTTTGCAGCATACAGTCATATGCCATTTCCAACAATACTCAGATTAGAGCAAATCACCATAATGATGGAAATAACGGAACATAAACTGAGATCTTAACACATCAAAGAAACCTGCCACGCCATATACCATGATTTTGCAGCATACAATCATATGCCATTGACAAAAATACTTAGATTAGAGAAAATCACCATAATGATGGAAATAACAGAACATAAACTGAGATCTTAACACGTTAAAGAAACATGATCAGTGCCTCTTTACTTAAGCAAGTTAACTTGGGCAAAGCGGGGGGAGGGAAAATTATCCAATCACACTTCAAGTATTACAAAACAAGCACCAATTTATGGTTGAACCTGAACAGGGAGACTGCTTATCTATAATTTGGAATATATGCAAGAAAATTTAACCAATAGACATAAGAAATATACATAAAAAATGTAAATAAGTTACATTCTAGGAAAAATAAGCAATGTAATTATGTCCAAAGATTTGTAGTCAAGAAAATACTTACTTGAGCATCAAGGTAGAGTAGGACAATTGCAAATGTTTGTTTGCAGATGAAATACAGCTTGAGAAAGCATCAAGAATCTGCAACCAACAAACGCAGTTAGACAAATAATGGACTAAGATATCCCCATCACAGAGAACAGGAAAAACAAAAATAAGTCTTAAAACAATTGCAAGAAACGGATGCTAACCATGCTGCGATGTTTTTGCAACCAGCTGTGGTAGGACGAATTCTTAAAGAGATTAGTCACAGCTCGAACACAGGTCAACAGATTTGCAGGAATTGTTGGATTTGTTGTAACTTTGTTAATTAATTCCAATAATATATCTGGATGTAAAAGAGGAGAAAGTAAACAAAAATTCCACATCTACAGAAAGGAATGGAGGGAAATCTAGTATGAAACTCAGAGGCTCCCATTAACCAAAACCAGAAATAATTATAAAACCCTAAATAATATGGCCAGTCCTTTGCGTTTTACAAACAATTGTGAGTAGTAATGTATTCCTGACATGGTAAAGATGGACGTAAACCAAAATTTATTATATTAAAAAATAGTGGTAAAACACATACCATTTTCAGCTTCCAGATGCTTTAGAAATAGTTTAGCCCCATCTGGGTGAAGAACGATCATCCTTATAATATCAATAACTGCATAAGCAGAGTAAAGCAGTTAACAAATCTGTTTTCATAAAGTTCAATGAAATCTGATAAATAAATAAAAAAAAAAGTTCAATGAAATGGAACAGCAAAAGAGCAAAATTTCATAAGCCAAATCAACTAACCAGGAAATATCATAGCACTGGGCCACGACCTAAGCAATTTCAGCAACAAGGCTATATCAGCCTCAGCAAATGTACTAGAATGATATGTGAAGTATCTTTCAAAATTTTAACAATGGCACCCAGTCTGTGAACGTCAAGCTCAGTCAAAGCCAATTTCTGCTGTTCCTGTATGAGATTGACACAAGAACCGCATTGCTCAGTGAACTCATAGTCTCATACATTCTGAATAGAATCACAAACGTAACAATGACAAGTACTGAGACTCAAGAATGCATGCTAAAACATTCAGGTCTATTGATATGACAGAGTTCTCAAATTGAAGCCTAATTTTTTCAGTTCCAAAGATGACAAAACATGTTGGCTGTTCCAAGTGGCTATACCTATAATCCTGAACTTTGAAAAGATCATGAATAAATTAAATATGAATTGAGCACATTTTCTGAAGTTTGAACGCTAGCAGGTGGCTTGATATCTGTGATATGCTACCTTCTAGTGACAAAACATTTTCTCCATTATGTAACATACAAACAACTGAGGGAAAATTTTGAACTTTTTAATCGTGTAGATTACCTGGTTGGAGAGTAAAGAATTATTAAATTCAGTAATCTTTTTAACGATCCCATCAAACTGAGCTGTATCAAAAAGAAGGACCCCTTTCTGGAAAAAAAGCACCATAAATCAGCTAGCATGTTACAAAAAACTAGCTTGAAGAAGCAAAAAAAAGTAGGAAGAATAATAATCAGATTAGTAAATAAGTTTCATGGTCAAATCCAGTCTATCAAATAAAATTATAATAACTAACAACAACACAAAATTAACATAATATCTTAAAAGATCCAAGCAGATTTTGCAAAAAGAGAGTTGCTGCTTTATCACACCTCACTCACTCACTGTTTAGTTGGATAAAGATACATGTATATGAGCGACTAATTATAAAGATGATAACTTGAACTGTAATGTTTGTCATCATCTTATTATTCCCATATTAATGATAATCATAACAATACTATTAACAATATGAACTCCAGATGATAGAGAATGCACAAGTTGATGCATCAAGGAAAGTTCCTGAACAGTGAGTCATTATCTAGTATGAACTTGAGACAAGTTTACAGCACAATAAATTCAAGGCCTCAAATGTGTAACATCTATTAGAGTCCTTCCTTTCACCAATGAGCAATACCCAGAGCCATGTTAGCCGTGTGGTTAGGCGAAAAAAATTTATACATAAAGACAGGTCAACGATTTAGCATAGTGCAGAATTCACAAACTCCTCCCTCAATATGCTACGGTACAACACACAACATTGTGTTTAAAGACTAAAAGCAACTGTAACTACTAAAGTAAATTGTATGAAAGCAAACCTTAGGGATATGCTTGAAAGTAGGCTTTGCAGAAACAACTGATGTACAAGCAAGATACAAAAAAATACGTGAGAACTGAGTCATAAGGCACAGGAACAACAATAGTCATGAGCCAAAAAATTGATTATCGGTCTTGAATGAGGTGAATTCTTTTACCAGAGTGTGAAGATTGTCCAGGTATATAAGCACTGGCTGAAACAGAATACAAGATATCAAAAATCAAGTAAACAAACTACACTACAGGGATTTGATTTAAATAAGCATAAACTTTTGTTAAACAGAGATATTATACTTACAGCCAGTATAGGGATCATGAAAAGATGCATCAAAAGTCATATCCTTTTGTCCAGAATTTTGAAGTATGAACTGTACAATTTGCTCACGGAAGGACAGAGGAAGATTCTCCTTGAGAAGCCATTTGTCAGCAGCATCATATGGATTATCTAGTAGCGTCAAAACTTTATTATTAAAAATGAAATTATAATCCATAAATAATGTAGTTTTACTGATATGGCAAAAGCCAAAGGAATATTCATTATCGTTTTCTGGACAGAAAAACACTTTTGAGATCAATCAAACAGTAGTTCTCTTGCAAATTGCTCTCACATAAAGTGTACAATATCTAAATATTCAATCCAAAATACTAATGTTCACATGAAGTGAAAACCTCATGACGAGCAGGAAAAAAGGGTACCTGACCGGTTGTATGGCAGCTTACGGATAGGAAGACCATCTCCAATATCCACATCAAACACTGAGGAGGGAGATGTAAGAGTTGAGACAGGAGTGTGACAGTAAACCTCAACAAATGTGAAAGGAAAAGAAATGGGAAACTGACCATAGTCATACTGAACACCATCGAGGATAGGACGATCCGCATTGTCTGGTCCATCAACCACTTCACCAATCTGTTGGAGAATTATATGTTATACAAGCCAAAGAATTTTGTTTTGAAATTTCTTATTTTATTTCATAAACAATGGTTACAAATTTAAAGGAGAATGAAGGCCATAGAGGGTTCCATCAAGCATCCTCAAAAGGAACAAACATGAACATAGTTTTTCCCCCCTTATAAAAACTTGTAAAGCAGGAAACTACTAGAAAAACAGTATCTCTGCATTTGAATTCAGCCCATTAACCAACAAAAAAAACCCATGTGATTCCTGTGAAGAATGTGTGCGTCAAATGCTCAAGAATAATGGCCATTAACTAACAAATATAAGAAAACAAATAAAGCCATTAAAGCCAGCAATAATCACGTCAAATATGATTTCCAATAAAAACCACAATGAGAAATCTTGCAGTGTCAATTCTATGTGGCCCTGCAATTTATGATTTGTCCATGGCTAAAGCATCCTGCTGGTTAGGTGAAATATAACAAATAAATGTCAGTTTTATTTATTTCTTATTTCAGCTGAAATATGCCAAATCCATCTACTTCTCTCCTAAACTCTTGAAACTATCAAAATCTCAATATGTTCTCACTTTTCCTTTTGTATATTAAGCCTTAACACAAATATCTATTTACCCCATCCTCCCACAGACTTTCTAATTTGAGTTTCTGGTAATGTATCTAGTTGAGTAATTCCATCATCGATCTTGGATGTTATCATTGCTATATAGCATGCAAATCACAACCAAATGCATTGTCACAGAGTGCAAATCTCTAAATGACAATTCCATTGAGGTAACCACTTCATAATACAAGAAAGAGAGAGTAGACATATTGAGATAATAGTACAAAGGAATCACATGAAAAGAGAATCAGAAAGCTAGAAGTGTAGAAGCATTAAAAGCGAGGGAAATACTTTGTCCCATTTCTGTTCTTTCATGTTCCAAGCATATGCCACTCCATTATCCCCCTCTCTAATTACCTTTGTCTGGCCATCACTAGTTCCTGTTTGGAATCAGAAGACTATTAGAACATAATAATTAGAATAGAGAAAGAAGGACAAACTACCCCTGGATAGTTCAAGAAACTCTCGGCATAATTTATTTTTTTGAAAATAAAAACAATGTCATAACCACACCTTATATGTTGCACAATTTAAATTACAGAATAAAAAATATATCTTGTTTTCATCCAGAGAATTTTTCTTAGAAGAATGTCCTATTTTACTCATTGGCGTCTCTTCTCTTTCTTAATATAATTTCTTCTTTTATCATAATTAAATTATAGAATCATAAAGCAATACCTAAGTCCTAAAACTGAGGATCTACAAGATTGTTGAATTTATAAAATCACTGAATTATTAAATTGTTAGATGCTATGAATTAATTTACAAGCTTGGCCTCCTCCAATGAGAAGGATACTGAGGACTGAAGATGGTTTGTGGTTTGCTTTCGGAAAACGAAAAAAAGAAGGAAATCAAGTAGCTAACACTGACAAATTGTATTGTAAACATAAAAATGGAGGAAAAGGAGAGCAAGAAGATGTTAATGACTTAAAAAATAAAACCAGACCTGGGATCTTTAATGCGTCCAAACTTGGCAACTCTTCCAATTTCAATCCTCCAACCCTCTTTCTGGCAAAAATAAACAGATATGGCTAAGTCAACGAGTGATGGCCACACAGTATATCCAAGCATGTCATTATCAAAAGATGTTCCCAATGTATTTGCAAAGGACAGAAGAACTTTATATTTTTCATAATTCAGTGATGTGAAAAATCAAAAGCCAAACAAGAACAGCTCATGTGCCAGGAAACAACATGCAAAGATAACCATGTTAACACTTGCAAGGACATACTAGTCTCAGAGATAAACATTAGCAAAACCAGACTCGAACATCTGATATAAAATCATACCTACTAGACTTGTATTGAGAAAGTTCTGAAGTGTATAAATCAAGCTCTAGTGGGTCAGCAACATTTTCTTGATGTACAGTCCAAATACGTACAACTCCATCAGAACACGCTGTTGCAATATCCCCATTTTCTAGAAATTTGGCATCCCAAACACAGCCAGGATGTTCTATGCTCTGAACACAAACACCATCTGAATCATTTAAAGAGACAGAAATGCAGTCAGCAAAATCCAAGAATCAAGCAGCTTAAAAGTCATGCAATATCTCAGAAACTTCAACATGAAAATAAGTATATGCCACCCCAAAAGAATAAATATTTTCTAATAACTAAGGGTATTATTCACCAATCTTGGAAGAAAGGAATAAATTAAAATATTAAAATAACGTTAGAACTGAACAAGTTTGTGGTGAATGTCACCGCCAGCCAAAGATAGCAGGATGTCAAGCAATTTCCTTCACTAAGAAGATGATCGGCCACAAACACATGCCATACAGTGTTTATGGAGATAGAACCCCAAGATCAAACGTATAGCTCAGTAGCTCACCACATAAACTAAACTAGAGGCACGAAAAACAGAAGCATTGAGTAATAATCAGGTAATACATGCAGGAAATATTCCAATGACACGTCTATATGACAAGAAGCAAGAAGCATAAGCAATTGCCTTTCCATATTTTTGCATGACGATCTTCACTACCACTGACAATAAGTCCTGATGCATGTGAATCAACAGAATAAATAATTGCAGTATGACCAACCATCTCCATTAGCACTTCACCACTTAAAGCCCATAATCTAACAGACCTGTAACAGTGAAACTCCATTTAAAAAATGTTAAAATGATGTGCTATATGCACAACAGCACATAATATATGCTCATAAAGAATCAAGTATTCAACATAAATAGAAGAGTTCATGCAGAAGTAAACCTACCCATCATGTGACGCAGAAAGAATTCCAAGATCAGACATCACAGCCAAACCTCGAACTGTATCTGAGCATATGTCAAAGAGAATAAACATATTCAGTCATATTGCTTTGTAATTTTCTTAGATAAAAAGTCATATAACTTTATGATCAGACAGAGTAGTAAAAACTTAGTCTAGAACAGCATAATTCAAAAAATCAAACCTGTGTGTCCACTAAAAGTAAGTGAACAAGTTTTTCCTCTCCAAAGTTTTAAAGTTGCATCACTAGAACCTAGAACATGTCAGAAGATAAGTTAAAATTACTTTACTGCCTTCAGTCGCAGGCTAGTTCAATAATTCAATATTCAATAATAATTATAATATCAGGAGAATAAGTAGTTTTAATGTAATGAGAAGGGAACCCCTGCATGTGCACCTCAGAACACCATGAGTTTAAAGCATGCTGAGAAGCATGACTATAACCTGATAGACGAGACAAGGGTCTTGAAAAAATAAATTAGAAAGTAATGATACCTGTAACAAGCTCGCCTGAGGGCAGCTTTATAACTGCTTGAATTGCTGCCTTGTGAGCCTCCCAATTTTCTAGAAGTTGCCCCCTCCTCCACCTTCGCAACGTACTGCATAGGACATTTCAATTAGAAATGAACACGAGAACTAGAGAGGAAATTTTCATAAACACAAATCCAAAATAAATATAACCACTGACATGATAGCAGCAGTAAATTGGCAAAAATGCATAAATTTGGATCCTTTTCAAATGTTTTGCAGTAAATATCGTAACAAATACACATTTAAGAAAAGCTACCTAATTGAAATGCAAACTTAAACAGAAAATATCATAAAATCTCGTAACTTATATCAGTGACGTACAATGCAAATCCTGTAACTAACCACAAGTGTTTTGAAGCTATCTGAACATGACAGGAACAACGCTATATAAACTAAAATGAGACAAAGTCGTAAATAGGGAAAAAAATCTTTTCAGTGTTAGATGTAACAAACTGACGTTCCTACCAGACTTGATCCCAAAAAAAGCTCCAATATAAACATCATAATCAAGCAAACAACTAACTTCTACAACATCGTAGGGAATGTGATGGGTAAACAAAAAGGAAAAGAAAGGATCAAATTTAAAACCCACCAATCAACAGAACATGATACGATATCCCCACCATCCAATGCAACGCCAGTAACCTGTAAATTATGACCCCTGAGTGTCTGCACCTTTTCCCCCGTCTTCACATCCCAGACCAATACAAGAGTGTCCATGCCACCGGACACAATTGCCCCCTCTGGATAGTCCTCATTCGGGGAAATCCAAGCCAGCGGTCCAACAAAACTCGAATGCCCCAACAAAATTTTCGAACATGAAAACTTGCGCTTGTCCGAAGGTTCCGGAGTCCAGAACCTAATAGTTCTGTCCCTAGACGATGATGCAATGCCCTCATTGCCACACACGCATATTCCACGAACCTGATTTCCAAGACAGAAATTTAGGCGAAAACATATATAGGATTGCGAAGTGTAATCACTTTGAATTGAACCCACTGAATATCCACTAAAACCAAATTGAACACCGTATCAATAAATAAACGTTGAAAATTCGAATGGTGGCAGATCTTACATCGTCTTCATGGCCCCTAAGTTCACATCGCAACTGATAAGCATTAAAATCAACCTCCATGAGTGAGAGCAGTATCAGAAAATTCGGAGAAGGAATGCTGTGCTTGCAGAGTAGAAAAACCAAGTTAAGTCTCTGCAGTCACGCCGAACAAACCAAAGTGACGACCACTTTTTATTTCACTGCTGTGAAGTTAAAATCTAGTTACGACTTAGTTATGAGGTAAGGGCTTTTGAAACCATCCAAACACTGACCTAGTTAAATTTTTTTAATATTTAAAAAATTAAATAAGTTATTTCATCATTTTATATATTAAATATTAGATATGATTAGTTTTGATAAAAATATTAAATATAAATATTTAAAAATAATTTAATTAGCTTTTTTAATCTTCTAAAAAAATTAACTAGTTTTTATTTTAGGGTTCACATTAGGTGCTTATCATTATGTGCTCATCCCTCTAAATATTGTGTATGATTAGTTTTGATAAAAA
Source organism: Acacia acuminata (assembly GCA_019022655.1). Lineage (NCBI taxonomy): Eukaryota > Viridiplantae > Streptophyta > Magnoliopsida > Fabales > Fabaceae > Acacia > Acacia acuminata. The sequence continues at coordinate 1,036,246 of JAFJYI010000174.1, forward strand.
TATTAAATATAAATATTTGAAAATAATTTAATTATCTTTCTTAATCTTCTAAAAAATCAACTAAGTTTTATATTTAGGGTTCACATTAGGTGATTATCCTTATGTGTTCATCCCTCTAATTTTAAGGTAAGCACATTTTTATTTTATTTTTTCATAATTTTAAGGATTAAATACCATTTTTCCCATGAAAGTTTAGTCTAAAGAGAACCTTGATCACCGAAAGTTTTTTTTGTCTCGTTTTTTTTGTGCCGAAAGTTTAAAAACACTGTTAAATGATTGCCCTTCTTTGTAATCTTCTAGGGGCTAAATTGGTCATAAAAAAAACTTCGGAGCATATTTACTCCATTTTGTTAACATCGGGGGCAAATATGAGACCAAAAAAATTTCAAGGTGATCAGGCGCTCCTTAGGCTAAACTTTCATAGCAAAAATGGTATCTAACCCTTTTATTTATTTAGATTAAATTATATGTTATATCCGAAATATTTTTTTCATTTCAATATCTCAAATTAATTAATTTTCAGTCCCGCCTCCGAAATATTTTTCTTGTGAAACCAGCCTAGAAATTCATTAATTTCAGAGATTGAGTGTAAAAAATATTTCAGGATGCCTCATATTTTTTAATCTACATAAATAAAATATATTTAAAAATTAAAAAAAAAAGTGCTCACACCAGAATTAAAAGGATGAGCACTTAAAAATCACGTAAAGAAGATTTGCTTCTTATGTTTATGACCGGGATATTAATTTAAAACCCTTTACATCTAAATAGAGTACTAGTAGCATAAAAACTACTTAATCCTCCGTTGGGCAATTTTATCAATTCCATCAGGCTGTGGAGGAAGATGAATAAAATATTTTATTTAAAAGTCATTTTGTATTTTCTAAATTTATCAGAGAGATTTGATATATCCTTCAGATATTTTGAATTATATGGGTAGCTTCTTTTTAGAATATTATCCTAAATATATGAGCTTGTAAATAAGGGTTTCAAAGATATTATTTAATATTTTATTATTATATCCTTAGTTTAATTTTTAGATGGCATCCTATCTTTAATATCTTAGGCTCCGTTTGGTATGATGAAGATTTAAGAAGGGAAAAGAACTTAAGGGAGGAAAAGGAATGGAAGGGAAGATTGAGGGGAAACTTAAAAAGTAGAATTATTTGGTAGACATGAGAAGGAAACTTAAGTTAAGGGAAAATAAAATGTTTGGTAAGGAAAATTGGGTGTTGATTAAGTAGAAAGGTGAAGTAAAATTCTCACAATGCCCCCTATTTGGTTCGAACGAAAAACGTAAGTTCAAACGTAACATTTAAGTAAGCGCTTGCCTCCGAATGCAAAAACTGACAGTGTCTTAAGTTATATGTGCCTGTGTCCCAAGTGAAAGAAACAGGCATCGATGATTTTATCACGGAAAGCGCTCAAACATAAAAGCTCATCACCTATTACCTCGATTCAACCCACTCCTTCATCCACCATTGTCGGCACCCTCTCCTTCATCCACCATCGTTGGCGCCCTCTTGCATCACACCACCATTACCGTCGAGTAGATCGGACCCCGATTTAACCTTTCTTACCCCGTCCTTCGATTCAAGCTTCCACTATCGTCTCAAGCTTCTTCAACTCCTCCTTCTTCCAAATCCTTGCTCGCATCTGGTTTATAGGGGCTTTTTTATCCTAATTATTCACTCTCTTGGGAAGATTTGAGGATCCCGCCAGTTTTAGAGGGATTTTAATTTCCCACATTTGTGGGAAGATGGCACCAAACAGGAACTCGGTTTGACGGGAAGCTTACGCACCAAACGTGTTTTGTCATAGGCCCAAGAACTCTTGTCAGTTACCTATATCAAATGGGTTCTTAGGAAAAAAAAATTCCTTTTTTTTTTTTCCTTTTTTTATTTTCTTTGTTTTGAGTTTTCATATCTAGGAAACTGATTTTCAGATTTATTATTTCAGGCTTTTTGCTGAGTTATACTTATGCTTTCCATGACAGCTGTTAAGGAAAATACCCGAATAAGGTTTTTTCCAATTAGGTTGTTTTCAGAAATAATTAAACTGTGTACTAGCTCTTTATTTTATTTTTTTTAAAAAAAAAATTAATAGCAGAAAACTATGCTTCACTATCCTGTGTACTAGGAAATAGACTGATCTCCAATCAAGGCTGGTTATAACTAACGCATCAAAATTTAATTTAAGATAAACTTTTTAAATATCAAAGTTTAGGAATCAAACCGTTCAATCTCCAAGTGTATACTTTTTAACGTTACATTCATTTTTAAATTTCAAAGAAGGTGATCAACTTTTGAACGTTAACGACGGCAAATATATCTTAACTTCAGCAAATAATATCCTCTCAATTTATAAGCCTATGTAATTAAATAAAAATTTATAAGCCTATGTAATTAAAAAAAAAAAAAAAAAAAACTCTAGAAACTATTAATCCCAATGGTCCCCAACAACGCTTTATGGATTCATGGCAAGATTCGTAATTCCATGCATTGAGCAGGCTATTTTCATGTGAAGTCCAAGTTTAATTTTAGCCAGCTCCCCTTCATTATTTGCGGTTAGCTTAGCGTAGCTTGGAATAGTGCATTAGTGAGTTGCTATTGCAGAAGCGTCGGAGCCTAGACGTTCCTTTTATCCTCTGGAAACTCTCGCATCAATCACCTTTCTGGAAGAAATCTCCTTCGTCCTTACCAGGTCAGCTTCTTGCTCACTTCATTGCGTTTTCTGATCCCAGGATCTGTTTGGAGAGCCGAGAAAGTGTGGGGAAAAAATGAAGAATTATGGTAAACAATAGAATGAGGTTTAAATTCGTTGTTATTCTTCCTGAACCCAGAATGGCTGAACGCCTTTTGTGGATTCTTTGTTTTCCTCGACATTGCATGGGGCTGCTTCTGTTGTTTCAAGATTTCGTACTATTTTTTAGCCAAGAACTAGTGCTTTGAACAACTGTGTTTTTTGTTTTCCTGGGTTTTCTCGGTTACCATTAGGCTTTTTGGCTAGTGGGATTTGATCCTATTTGTTACTTGTTTTTTATGGACTAAATGAAGAAAGGAACCATAAGTATCCCCGGTGATGTTTGGTTAGTGTCTGATTTGTTGTGAGCACAAGATCATTAATGGCTTCATAAGAGATCGGGTCTTTTGATGTGATTGTAGTGTATTGGAACTTGGAAGGTGCTTTTTTTTTTGTATTCATACTTGAAGGAAATGGGTTCAGCTTGATTTTTGACATGCACTATTAAAATGCCTCATTGTGAAGCCCAAGAGGAAAGATGCCTTTCTAGTCATGATTTGGATAGATGTGTCTAACTAAGATGGAATTGAAATCCATAAATTTATTTTTTCTTCTGTTATCTACAAAAAATCAATAAAAACCTGCTAGTACCTTTGGCATCATTAGGAAATTATGCCATATGCTTTCTTGATTATGCCTGCATTTACAGTCTCCTTTCCCAAGTGTCCCAAAATTGAAAGATTTTAACCCAACAGATGCAAGTAAAATTAGTATTACTCTTGTGAATGGAAAACATCCGTGGGCCCTTTTTGTCTTGTTGACCCGGGGCAAGGGATTAGTCCCATGGCTACCGGCTGTGGGGATACCCTGCAGTAGCAAAAAAAAATTAGTATTACTCTGGTCCTTCCCAATAGACTTTCTCTTATATTTCACTTTCTAGGAAAGTTAGGCTTTTCCGTCAGCAAGTAACTTCTCTTTCAGTTTTAATTTTGGAGTGTATCTTTCTATGATACTTCATGAAGGTGTAAAACTTCATGAGCATTGTGACCACTTCAGCCTTTATGCAATTATTTCCTCTTAATAGATATGTTTATGCTATAACAATTATTTGCTTATTCATATTTTGTGATACTTTGCACCACTCATTTTTTCCTGACTTTCTTTCTTCAGGGTAAAGATATGATGCCCTAAACTTCTCCTGCCAGCTTACAGTTTTGATAATTTTGTTGCCAAAACTGTCAGATATCCTTCTTTAACAGGATCCCTAGATGGAAAGAACAACTTTCAAAAACTTTGGTCTGCTTTGATGCTAGAAGCCTTGAAGGGGGAGCATTTTCTTTCCTCTTAAAAGATTTTCTGCTTTATCAATATAAGCTTTGTAATGTATTGTATGCCGCCAATGAGTACTGATTTCCTGAGAAAATGATTGAATCTAACCATTCCTTAAGGAGGTGACTTCAAGAAACACTATTACCTTTGCAGTCTGTGATCATCTTTAATAGCATATGGCGGCTCTTACTCCAGTAAGTTCAAATGTTGAAAAACAGCGTAATGCACTAACTCCACTGAAAGTTTTAAGGGGTCTGGTGTGTCTAGTTGTTCTGTTTTCCACTGCATTTATAACGCTAGTGCACTTTGGCTTTACTAGTGCTGTTATACTGCGACTATTTAGCATACATTACAGCAGAAAGGCAACTTCCTTTTTCTTCGGTGCCTGGTTAGCTTTGTGGCCTTTCCTATTTGAGAAGATAAACAAGACTAAAGTCACATTTTCTGGAGACATTGTACCATCCAAAGAACGGATATTGCTTTTAGCAAATCATAGAACTGAGGTTGATTGGATGTATTTATGGGACCTTGCCTTGCGGAAGGGATGCCTTGGATACATAAGATATATACTTAAGAGCAGCTTGATGAGACTCCCTGTGTTTGGTTGGGCATTTCACATACTGGAATTCATCCCAGTGGAAAGGAAGTGGGAGGTTGATGAATCAACCATGCACAGTATGCTCTCTACTTTCAAGGATCCTCAAGATCCACTTTGGCTTGCTCTCTTCCCAGAAGGCACCGATTACACGTAAGCCACTTACCCATGGTGATTTTTCTCTCTTATGGCTATACATATCTGCTCACGATGATTTTGATCCCCAGAATAAGAAGGTTTCTTGTATCTGATTATATAGACAGTAATGCAGCCACTAACATGCAAATGGAAGTTTGAAGGATGCTTATATATGTTGTTTTGTAATGTAGTACATTTAACTATGTAGTTTGTAGCAATTTGTTGATAGTTTCTCACCGCTTTTCTGTTTTCTAATGTAGTGAGAAGAAGTGTGATCGGAGTCAAAAGTATGCTGCTGAACATGGGTTACCAATTCTTAAGCATGTTTTGCTTCCAAGGACAAAAGGCTTCTGCAGCTGCTTGCAAAAATTGAGGGGTTCTCTAAATGCAGGTTGTCTGTTTTTTCTACCTCTTATGACTATTGAATGTTAAATGTACTTGTTATGCTTCCATTTTTAGGCATTCCCTCAAGTCATATAAGAATTATGCGTCACCTAGTCTCTAGAGATATGACAATTTAGGCCATACTTGCTCCAATCTGTTTGGGTTAACCTTCAAATCATTTACAGTTCTGTGACAGATCTGAGCACTATCTACGAGTTCTTGTCGGGAAACCAGAGCACTCTTAACCTGCCAAATAGCATAAATCATAGCACAAAACATGGTCACCCTAAGTTTATACGCCAGCCTTTTCCTTCTAGTTTGAACAAAAATATGTTGACACACAGAAACTCTAGAAGAACCAATACCATTTGAAAGAGGTTCTATTATGAGGTCAAATTATTATCTTAATGTGTGTTTGAAGCGGGAAAAGGCAAGGATAAGACAATAGAATACTCCCAGCTTCAAGTAACTTGTATAAAGAAAAAACCTCACAAGTCTATGAAATACGTTCAAGGCAAAATTAGAAAGAAGAAAAAACCTCATCAGTCCATGAAATAGGTACAAGGCAACATAAGGAAGAGCAAGACAGTACTGAGCACTGCAAAATTGGTTCTGGACCGTTACCATCCCTACTAGTCTCTTGTTCTTTTGATATGCTGGTTTGAGAAAGTTTGTGTGTCTGCTGAAGCCGTATATCTGCTTATATCCTCTGTTTCTATCTTTCACAAACGGTAAAACGATTGCTATAAGTGCTTCAATCATTCTGAATAAATTTCAAGTTTTTATAGTGTTTTGTTTATAGTTTATGATGTGACCATTGGCTACAAATACCGCTGCCCATCATTTCTGGACAATGTGTTTGGAGTGGATCCTTCTGAAGTTCACATCCACGTCAGCCGAATTTCCCTCGACTGCATCCCAGAATCTGAAGACGAAATGTCGTCGTGGTTAGTGGACAGATTCCGGATTAAAGACCAATTGCTGTCAAATTTTTATAATCAAGGTCAGTTCCCTAATCAAGTGACAGAAAAGGAGCTCTCTGATGTGAAGGGTGTTTTAAACTTCATGGCAGTTATTATGGTAACTGGGACATGTATTTTCCTCATTTTCTCATCTGTCTGGTTCAAAATCCATGTTTCTTTAGTATGTGCTTATTTGGGCTCTGCTACCTATTTCAATGTTCGGCCTCAGCCATTTTTTTGAGATCATTCTATGATTTTGTTGTTGTAATATGAACGTTGTACTGCTTGTTATTACATGTAATTTCATCCCATGTTTTATAAAATTGTTATAGAGGTGATAGGTTGAAATAATCTGAAATAAGTGCTCCAATGAATATTTTTTTTGGTCAAGTTAGGGTCGAAGTCCCTATATTTTTTTTAAAGAAATCAATGGCTAAAGTCATGGTCAACTTTAGTCAAATTCTCTATTGTAACCAAGTATGGTTATTTATGTCTCTCAAGTTTGCGGTCATTTTAGCTTTAACTCCTCAAGTTTTAAAGTAAAGGTTTTGGTCTTTTAAGTTCTATTTTATTTAAATCATTAGTCCCTATAGTTAAATCTAAATCTAAATCATTTTGCTTGTTGAGGGATTAAAACTAAAATAAAGATAAACTTGAAGGACCAAATATTGTATCAATCCAACCAAATATCATGATCATATTAGTAACATGTCATTCCTAAGAAGGACCTTGACCGAAGTGTAACATGTCATTCCTAAGGAGAACTTTGACCGAAGTTTATCATAACTTTAAAGATTTAATGCTTATAAAAAACTATTTAAGGCCCTTGACCTAATGGTATAGTTTAAAAAAGTATAATTGAGGGAAGAATTTGGAAATAAGAAAGTTTGCAACATAAAGTATAGGCCTTGGACATAAAGTTTTTCGTAAATAGGGTAAATATTATGTTTAATTAGTGAAGAATGTTTGCAACATGTATATATTAAATACATTGATTTAATAAAATGGAAAAGACGAAACCAAATAACCAATATGCATTTAAAGTTTTTTCAAAACAATTTAAACATGTATTCTATTTTTACTTCTAATTTATCATGTAATTAACCCTTATTATTAATAATATTTTGAATTTACTTTTTTTAATTTTTAAAAAATTGTTCTAATTTAATTGAAAATAAGTACATTGGATATATAAGCTGAAATATCGACATTTTTTCCATATAAATAAATATAATATTGAGATTTTTGTTTTGTTTTGTTTGCTGCATATAGATACGCACATACCTACTATATAATGAATTCACAATCTTTTAGAGTAACATGATGGAAAGGGTTCATATACTAGTATTAACAATTTTTTAAAAATTTGATATTACTGCTCCTAATTATAGAAACTTTTTGTAGTATAATTTGAACATTATAAAAATGTTTCTATAATTAGGACTGAAAAGAGTATTATATTATTGGCTTGTCAAAAATAATTCTTCTTGGTCTATTCTTCAGAGCACCATTCTTAAAAATAAAATTTCAAATACATCAAATGAATATGAAAATTGTCTTCAAAATATCACTTAAAAATCCGGCCAAAAAATCACTTGAAAATAATTTAGTCAGTTCCAAGTTGTCCAAGTTGTATTCTGCATTTTAGAAGCAGTGCCATTGTCAAGCTACTCAAAACTCAACAACAAACAACAAAGAACAAAAGTCAACGAAAATCTTAAAAAACAATTTACATTTCAGAAGCACAATATTGTGAATAATGAACAATCAATTTCAGCTACCTTAACAAATCAAACCCAAAAGAATAATAAAATCTGGTGTCTTTTTATTTGCCTTGAACATGAAAAAGGAAAAAAAAAAATCAAATCAAATTTACTAGAATCCTGAGGAAATGAATCATCATCATCTTCTTCTTCAATTGTCAGGACGCCTTATGATTCTCTGAAGAACAACAGTTCTGGCCCTCCTTATGTCACGGCTACACATATCGGCTTGAACTCCCAATTCTTCAACATTCGTCATAAACACCCCAAGCTTCTTCTTAATCTCCTCTATTACAATCTTCACTGCTTCTTCTTCAATTGCGAAATCAATATTTTGCAGTAAAGACTCAATCTGAATCTCCAACCTATCAACCAGAACTCTGATACTATCCAAGTCCTTGATTGCCACATAAGTACCTACCTGGATTGAGTTAATCACTTCTTTTTGTCCCTTCAATGCATTCTCATAGTTCTTCCAAAGAGAATTAATCCATTTTCCCATTGTTCCAATTGGGATTGATGTTGCAGCAGCAAGAGCAGATGCTACTGGTGGAGCTGCAACAGCTGCTGCAACAACTGAGCATATCAGAACAGCAGCAAATGTAGCTACAAATATCATACTTGTCACCTTCCTCCATGTGTGGACAGATTTTAGCTTCTTATCAAGCTTGTGTTTCCTTGCTTGCAACTTCTCAAGCATTACCATTTGCTGCCTATAAACAGACTGAAATATTTGGAAGAAATCTTCAGTGAAAGGGTCACCAGCTGCTTTGAAATTCTTGAGCTCTTGTAGTGTTTTTGCAAACCGATTGTCGCCTAACTCTGCTTCTTCCTCGAATTGTTGAAGAGCCACCAGGATTAGAAGCTGTCTATCTCTAGCTCGCTTTAGGCACTTCTCCAATGCAGCACAGAAATCTAGAGTTTGTAAGCTATTCTCAAAGTACTCCTCAACTAGCTCAAACAATTCTTGGCTCTTCCATATGTCTTTCTTGCATTCGAGAATCACCCTAACAACTTCCTGGTTCATCTCCAGGAGGCACTCCGTGACTTCCTTTAGAGATTCAAACGAGAGAGCTCGAACATCAACGCCGCCTGCTAGAGTGTTTATGACTTGATTTGTTCTAGCATGAAGTGTTGTATCAAAGGATTGCAAATCAGCATCAAGCTTGCAGGCAGCTTCATATGAACTCAGCTCGGTTGTATAGTGCACATCAGTGTTGAAATTGATTGCATGTGATGCTTCAGGGGTCTTCTTGCTCATATGGCTCCCCATTGCTCCAAAAGGAAATCTGATCATACAGAGAAAAAGCAGAACCAAGCTTATTTCAGAACCCCCTAATGATTCAACCAAGTGATTTCAGATTTCTCAGTCAATTTCTTTGAATAAAGACAGAAATTTAATGGGCAGAATCTTAAACCAGAAAGTTGACCTCAAAAGTATGAAAGGGAGAACAAACCCAGTTAGGCAATTTAACAAACTGATGGAAGCTATCTGATATAATTGGATGAGTATACAATATCAGAATGAACAAAGACACACAAAATCTCCAGAAATGAACAAAGCCCAGATTTTGAAAAGTTTAAACCTAGGAGGAAGATCAAGAACAACCCAGTTTGACAAATAGATAAATGAACCGGATCTTCTTTATTTGGATAACTGTAACATCATTATTAACATAGCGACAAGCACAAAAGATCAGCAGATATTGAAATGTAACAACAAGCGGATTGAATCAAACAAAACCCAGATAGAGAGTTTTCAAATGTTCCAACCTGAGAAAGCGATTGAAGAGGAGAAAATCCAAAAAAGAACGACAAAACAAGTTCGTTGGAGCTAATTTGACAGGGTTTTTCTTCTTTCTTTCGTTTTCCCAAAAGAGGAAAGTGAGATAATATAATGAACTTGAGGTTGAAGGGGAATGCAGGATCTTAAAGATATTAAGAACCGTTGAGGACCAAGAAATTTCTTTTTAGGAGGGGTGAGAGATTGATTTGGGAATCGCTTGCACGCATGAGAAAAATGAGGGTGGTGCTCTGAAGATGGAAAACGCGGGAAGCAATATCCCCTCTTGTATAATTTTCTCTCCCTAGAAATCTCTCTTATATACACTGTACAGTTCTAACGTGCAAAGCAACTATTCGATTATCCAAAGAGAAGGGAGAAGCAAAAACTTGAGCTCGTGAATATCATCAATCTGCTTTCAGATTTAAGAGATAAGAACACACAACATGTTTTTTTTGAAACAACTCTATTCTTTTGTTTGTAGAAGAAGCTTCGGAAAAAAATGACGTCAGCGTGATTATTTGTTGTTGAAGTTTTTATATTTGGCGAATTACCAAAAGACCCATGTGGTTGGATAATTTTGGATTTTTGGTGAGCGAAAATAGAAGCAAGCAAATTATTAGTTAAATAATTGATTTAATTATTGAATCTAACTTCAACCTGAAACATCAAATACTTCTTCATATGCAATTGCGAAGCTTCCAAACAAGTCCTTTGAAGTTTGGACGCCACTTTCATAGAAATCCTCAAGAGTTTCCCTTGGCAAGGGTATATAAGGAAAAGCAGGTTGAGGGGAAAAAATAAAAAGAAGAATTTAATTAATTAATTGTTTAAGATTCTTGTTTCCATGATTAAACAAGATAAAATTGTAAAGATGTGTCTATGTCAAGAAATTAAGATTGCTAACCTGAAAGTGTTACTATAATGTCAGGTTAATCAAAATTATCAAGAGAATTAGGTAGAATTGTTTTTAAAAATATTATTATATGTTTTATCATTATTTAATCATTTCATATGTTGTGTATTCTTAAATTATATATTAGTTTATTTGTTAAATTAATTAGTTTGAAGAAAAAAATAAAAATACTCTAAAGTAATTTAATTAACTTCTTTAATCTCCCCAAAAAAATAACTAGGTCTAATAAGACGGTAACGATGTAAATAGGGGGAAAAAGGAGGGCAATGCTAAGATTTAGGGTGAGAATTTATTGGACACGTGGAAATTGGAAACGGAGTTTAATTGAAAGTGGCAAGTCGTTGATTTATTAGAGACAGATAAATCCTCGTCCTCCCGTGACCCAGCTATTGGCAACGGAGTGCGGGCCCCATTCCGTCTCTTCCATGCTCTCCAGATGACACGTGTTGCAAATTTATCGGTCTTCTGGGAGAGTTCGCAACAGATTCCATGCTACGTCAACCGACCCTTTCCCTCGCGTGTGGTTTACGCTCCTCTACTACCGCAGCCGCACCACCGCCACACTCCGACGCTGACTTGGGGCACAATCCAAGTCCGGTTTCCTTGGACTTTAAGGATGAAAAATTGTATTATAATAGTAATATTTAACAGCTTGTTAGCAACTAGCAAGTGGAAGAGAAATGAGGATGGTAGTGAGTCGAAAAAACAGGTTTATGTTTCACATCATATAAAATTATGATTAAGATGTAAAAATATCTATGGAATTTTTTTGAAAGTGTCTAAATACTTTTTAAAAGGTGTAAAAATACCATATACTTTTTAAATATGAAAAAATACAGTACTTAATCTCTGTTAGTTAACCATTAGAAAAAGAGCTTTTGACAAAAAAAAGGTTGACGTGGATGCAGAAGTGGAATGATAATATCCTAGTTGGTAGTGGAGGGAAAAAATAAAGGGAAAATCCATATGGGGGCCTAAATAACAAAGAAAAACCCAAATAAAGCCCCCAAACTTTTGAAAATCGAGAAAAGGCCTCGGGATCTTTTCGGTATAAATTCATTAAAATATGAGTTGTTAATGAATTTGATATAGTTGCGGGGTACTTATATAGTTGTTAAAAAATTGTTGTTAATGGGGCTGATTTAGTTGTTAATGACTTACCCGTCAACAACTATATCACCCCGTTAACAACTCACGTTTTAATGAATTTATCACGAGAAAAGGTCTTGGGGTCTTTCTCGGGATTTTCAAAATTTTGGGGCATTTTTTGATTTTTTTTTTTGTTATTTGGGCCCCCATATGAATTTTCCCAAAAATAAATACTAAAATAAGCCACAGGTCACCCTATTAATTTCAATTTATTATTTTCTTAAAAAACTAAAAATTTGTTATCCCCTTCCTACCCTTCTTCATCTTCCCGATCAATCTTTCTCTCTTCTTCTAGAAGCAGAGCCATGAGATTGAGGGAGAGGAGCTTTTTTTAGTTAAGGGCATTTTTGTACTTTTATATTATAAATACACCTAGACCCGAGTCTTGAAAGAAGTAAAAGACATTACTTCTTTAATAACGGTGATGACAATTTTACTCATATTTTTAAAGTTCAAGGTTGTTTTTGTACTCTCCGAAAAATATACGGTGTTGTATCAATTTTTCATTTTGTTTTTTCGCCCCTGCCTACCAAACATAGTAGTGTTGTATCAGGATTAAATAATGTGACAGGAAGTCATATTTTTATGTTTTGCCAAGTTTGGTTATTATGTAATATGTTGCCGTTAATTAATTGTGAATGTGATACGGACACAAATATTAAATTTGAAGTCGTATATATCATCATTAGATGTATATACATTAGGATTTTTAATTTGTTGTTGTTTTTTTATTATACATTATGATTTAGGACAACGTATCCATCCATATATTGATTTTTTTTTGGCGACAAGTTATCTTAGATTTTTTCCCCCTTTTTTTGGGTATAATAATCACAGATTAGTCGGAAATTAATAATTTGGACAAAATTCGCATCATCAGTTCAAATTGCATTAGATTTTATGGTAAAACAAAACTTTTTTATTTAAATGAAAATTTTTAAAATGGAATCTCTAAAATAAGAAAATCATATAACTTTATTTTATTTTCTTTAAACAAAATGACACGATACTTATATATATATATATATATATATATATTAGATGCGTGGGATAACCAACAAAAGCTTTAAAATGTTGGTGATGCTTATATAATTTATTAATATTGAGATGCGTGGGATAACCAACAAAAGTAAATGCAATTGATAAGCAATTAACGCAATAATCCACTAAGTCACGAACCAACAAGAGAACATTTTTGTTGGGCGACATGTAAGCACTTTTTCAGTTAGATATGTTTGGCTTTTGTGTTATACCACATATGAGCATTTATATGTGTGGGGTAACCAATAGTGACTAGTCCAATTGATAAGAATTTAACTTTTACACAACCAACAAGATCATAAACCAATATGAGGTTGTGGTGGATCATCGATAAACACATTTGTAGATGTTTTTTTAAAGTCTAGATGAACTCTTGTGACTCAACCTACTCAAATTATTCTTTCATCAAAAAGGTATTGATAGGGGTGGGTAAAAACCCGGTGGTCTAATCTAACCTGGTCCAATTCTAGCTGATCCAATCTGTTCTGGTCTAGTCCAAATAAGTAATACAATGAAATCCGAGCAGGCCGGACCAGATTGATTGGTTGGGTTGGACAGGGTTTAGACCAAGGGACGGACCGGACACTTGGACTGGTCCAAGTCAATTTTTTTAAACATTATTTTGTGATTTAAATGTTACTTTTTATTTTGTTAGTCAATGTTGTTAGTGTTTTTTTTAAGCATTTATAATTAAGTTTTATTTTTATGATTATTTTTATTTGATCAAAGACATTTTTATTATCTTAATTGTATTTCTCATGTTTAAATATTTTTCCCAACATTTTTTTATTGTTGTTGAATATTGTTGGATATTCTTATACATTTAATATGTTTTAATTTTATGTGAAACATTTTATATTATTATAATCATTTTTATTGTCATAATTGTGTTTTAAAATGCTTAAATTTTGCTTTTCAAAAAATTAAAAAAAAATTAAAAAAATTAGGTCCTAGACTATTTAGACCAATCCGGGTAGTCCTTTTATTTTATTAATTTACGGACACGATCGGATCCAGAATGCTCTTGTCCTGGACTTGGTGTTGGACCAGATTAGACCACATGCTACCTTGTGTAGCCTGAGGTCCTCTCCACACTCCATACCAGACTTGTTCAGTTCAGTTCATGCTATCCCTAGGTATTGATGCGCGTGGGATCAAATTAAACTTGGTTAGACCATTAATTAATTAGGCCACCTTTATTGTAAGGTTAGGATCATAGGGTATTGGCTTCATACTCATAAACTTGTTATTTGTATAAGGCGTAAATGCAATACAACACAAAGGATCAGTCAAATGGGGAAAAATATTAAAAGCAAGCCTCCCAAGTGGGTCAACAAAAAAAGAGAAACAGAGACACACATCTTAAGTCTTAACAAATATTAATTAAAACTAAACTTACATTACAAGTAAACGAATTAAATATCACGTGAAAAGAAGAGAAAGAGACCATTACTTGCTGGCAATTACTTCCTGTAAACACGTACGCGCGTGTGCTTCTGATTAAATAATTTGCCATGAACTTTTTTTTTACAGATTGTATGATCACGTTGTAAACGAGACATTTTACTTAAATTGAATTTATTTACTTCAATTAATTAATATAATTGGGGCACAAGGTGGTAGAGTGGGTGGACATAGGTAGGGCGAGATCCCCTTCGATGCCCGACCCGAAGGATAAACGAACTTATTTTGTAGCGATGCCCGATTTTATCCAGTAAAAGCTCTAACCGTTTCAAGGTTATGTAAGAACGGATTTTTTCTGCCCAAATAGTAACACCCTACTTTGTCCACATATGAAAAATAATAATTCTATTTAAATTTTAGTGATATTTATGTAGTTACCATATGTTTTAACTTCAGTGGTCAACTGGTTATGGTTAAACTTATCTTAAAGATGATGTTGTCACTGCAACTACACACATATGGACACATACATTTTTGTGTTTAATTTGTTAATGTCCAACGTTATTTTGCGTGTATGACCGTTCTATGATGTCACATGGTGATGATGTGTCTGTTTTTCAACTTTTTTAAAACAAAGAAAAGAGGATGGTGCTGGCTCATCAAGTATATACTCTTCTAATCATTAATATAAGACTTAATTTATCTAATGTAAATAAATTAATAAAGTTAGTTAAATTTTTTAATATAACATAATCTATTATCTAGAACACCCTACTCATCTTCTATAATTCTTTCATTCTATCTTCTTCTTGATTATTATTAAAGGAATATCAACAAAGGGAAATTAAGAAAATATTAACAAATATAAAAACTATGTTTTATATTTATGATTAAGATCAACTCGTCAAATATGTTAAAAACTGAAAGAGTACGTGTACGTGTATATATATATCTCGTTATCATCACTCTCTCTCAATATATATAAAAGAAATATTTTTACGACGACGTGCATGCAATATGCAAGCGGAGAATATATAATTAAAGAGCAATTAACGTTGTATTTAATTTGTTGTTCGGTGTACAATTAACAATTTTGTTGTTATACGTAACATATATATATTTGTGTGATTTATATTATACTCTCTGTAGTTTTTATTATAAGCACCAACTAACAATTCTCATAAACCAAGAAAAAAGCAGGTTAAAGTTAATAAAGTTGTTCTATAATTTAAGTAATTTTCAATATTATCTCTACTAATTATACTAAACTTTAATATGATATTAATTATTACTGTCATTTGCTATCTTTATTAATCATGGACATATATAAAAAAAATAACTAATACTCATTAAGAACAAATAAGTGCTTTAGAGAAAATTCACATCAGGGCCCTTTTTACAGGAAAAAAAAAACCCAAAAAAGGCCCTAAGATTTTGAAAATCCCAAAAAAGATTTTCAAAATCTACGGGGTCTTTTCTGGGATTTTCAGAATCTATGTGAGTTGTTAACGGGGTTAATATAGTTGTTAACGGGTAGGTCATTAACAACTAAATCAGTATCATTAACAACAATTTACTAACAACTAAATCAGCCCCGTTAACAACTATATTAATACCCTGTTAACAACTATATCAACCCATTAACAATTCACGTAGATTCTGACAATCTCAAAAAAGGTCCTGGGGCCTTTTTTAGGATTTCAGAACTCTTAGAGGCTTTTTTAGGTTTTTTTTTATATAGAAAAGGTGTGAATTTTCCCTTATAAAAATAACTAAATATACTTATTAATTAATACGGAGTATTTTATAATAAGAAAAATAAAAAGAAGGAGTACATATCGTATGTGTTTATAGGCATGTGACGAACGAGGTGGTTTCGTCTTATTACAAGATTGCAAACAGAGGTACGTACGTAGCATTTAAGAGTTAACATTATCTTCAAGACAAGAATAACAAAACAAATATAAATTTTTTGAATAATTTGTGAGAATGAAAAGACTTTCCAAGTAATGGAAAAAGCACATGAATGGGTTTTGCGCTATTTTTTGTTTGATATAAAGCGTTGAATGGACTTCCCATTTTGTATGATCTTACCAGAACTATCAAATTTTTCCCTTGTTGATCTTAGGCGTAGGCAGGGTTTTATCGTCTTTCGCTTGCAATCTGAATGATTGCTCTCTCTCTTTTTTTAACATTTGTGATTCCCAAATCGCAACTTGTATCAATGTTGTGCTTAGGTTCTTGCTTGGTACTTAGATGAAATTAATCAATACGTTTCATGTTTATATTTTCCTTCTTGATCGTTATTAAATATTTTCTTACGACATGATTTGAATTTGGATGAACAATATATATAATGACAAACCCTTTGTCTTTGAAGGAGAATCTTAATTTCTTCACCATTCTGAAGCATATTTTCTCAACTATTCATTGGTTAGTTGTTCAAAAGGCACAAATTAATTACGAGAAATAACTAAAAATATTGATTTGAAAAAGTCCCGCTAGGCAAAAACCAAAGTGAGAGCAATATTATTTGAAATAGATGACCCACCAAGTGGGAGGTGATTGGATAGCATTGATATGCAGGACTTTAAGTTTAGTAGCTGTAGGCAAAAGGCTAAGGTGGTCCTTGTGGTTTAACTTTTGAGCAATTATGTATGTGAGGGGATGATTTGAGCTTCAATAATCCAAATCGGTCCTTAATATGGCACATGCTCCTATGAGTTTATGCATAAGACACTTCTAGCATTTTTCACTCAGACTAAGAAAAATTTAAATATAATTTTTTTTTTTCATAAAATTCAACAACTTTCTAACTACTCCTCCGAGTTTATGCACAAGACACTCCTAGCATTTTTCACTCAGACCAAGAAAAATTTAAATATCATTAATTTTTTCGTAAAATTCAACAACTTTCTAACTATACTCATCCAATGTACATTATAGTCAATACAATAATAAATGAATAGCAACATTGTATATTCATACGAAAATTTCATCTCTCTTCCTCATAAAAACAACCAAAAATTTTCTTCTCTCTCGGCCCTATATATAGGACTAGAGTAGTATTTATCTAATTTGATTAAATTAAGAAAGTTAATTAAGTTGGTTAATGTTACATGTATTTTTTAAAGCACCCGAATCATATTCCTTAATTCCTTTTTTCCTTCCCTCTCCTCCTATTGTTGATGGAATTATGACTTAGATTTATGACTAATGTCACTTTATAAATATATCCTATATTAAGAATAGAAAGTACTATTACCTTCGGTCCTAAATATAACATATAGTTTGTAATACAAACTATATCCTATATTTAAGAAGCAGAAGCCATATCCACAAGAGAAGTGGATGAAAAACACTTAATAACTTGTCCAGATACTGAAGCCTTCAGATTTCACCTTTTCATTCAACAATAATTTCAAAACGATCAGCCCCGCCACACACCTGAATCCAAAAGCTACGTCTTTTTAGGCTATCGAGGGGTTCTTCTAATATTATTGGGAGAAAGCGATAAGGGTGAGGGAGGCAAAAATGAGTACGTGGAAATTTCTTACTAAGTAAGAAATGGATTCCATACCAGAGAGGCAGGTATTAGTGGTTTCTACCTTTATTAACTGCCATGCCCTCCAATCACAATCTGCCACCTCTCCTTTTTTTTTTTTTTTTTAAACTTTCTTAACTCTCCTTTTCTACTCTTAACTTTCTCTGATCAAATCAGGATGTCCATTAATCAAGATTTGCGTTACTTAATCCCAACATCATTCAACCTCAATGATCAAGGTGTGACTTAGTTTGTAGCCAAAGCAAAAATAATTAATCAACACTTGCTTTCTAATAATTTGTGCTGACTTTTAAGCTGTGTGTTTACTGTTTAGTCTTCTATTTATCAAGTTCAGTCACTCAAATAAATGAATAACGATTTGATTTATGATATATGGTTATTTGCACAATAGATATCTAAATCCAGATACTAAGTTAATCCACTTTTGATAGGCAGTCTAAACTATGTTCTTTTTGGGTATCGGATGATAGTATAAAATCCTCTAAAAATGGATAGAGAAGAACTGAAGAGAACGCTTAGTGATTGAGTGATATGTTTTAGTTAATAATATATCTAAAAATTTAATTTTTAAAGGAATACATTGGTGTTAGGAGTTAAATATTGGCTCTTAACTCTTCAGAAGTTATTTCCCTACAACTTAAAATACGTAGGTCACTGAGCATTATAATCAACAACCAATCAACAGTGATATAGTTTTTGATCAAAGTAGCTATCGTATCAGAATTCAGCAACTAAGTTTTTAACAACTGTGATATAGTTTTTGATCAAAGTAGCTATAGTATCAGAATTCAGCAACTAAGTTTCTAACAACTGTGATATAGTTTTTTTATCAAAGTAGCTATAGTATCAGAATTCAGCAAGATCATTTACAATGGCAAACTAAGTTTCTTAAAGAATGCCTACTCTCTTTTTGTTTTGCTGTGGCGGACATTGACAGTGAGGCCACCGCCGTGGACGCCGAGGCCGAGGGCGACGATGCGGCCACCAAATCCAAGACCAACGCCAACGCTGCCAAGGCCGCCGCCGCCGCTGACGAGGCCGAAGCCCACGATGAGGCCGCCAAGGTGGAAGAGGCGGACGTCGGAACGTCAGACAGATACACCGGAACCACCGCCATGGTCGCCAGATCTGCCGTTGGGGCCGCTGGAGTGCTTGCTCCCACCGTTCATCACGGATCTGATCCCGCCGCGATGGTTAAGAACCCGCATCGAAGCAAAAGAATCGGCGATCTCATCCATGAGAGTAAGAAAAAGATAAGAAATAAAGTGTTTGACCTTCGAATCGGTGATCTCGCATGAAGCAGGGCAAGTGTATCCAGCATCTGCGGCCGCCATAGAGAGAGCGATTAGCGAAAGAGAGAGGTCTAGGGCACAAGAGAGGGGGTAGCGATTAGCGAAAGGAACTCTAGGGCAAAGAGAGAGGCGAGAGAGCGGCGGGTCGTTTCGGTCGGAGAAGAGTTGGACAAGAGAGGGCTTATAGAATTCGTTTCGGCCGGGTTGAAAAAATACCGCGGAAAAATATGGTTAGATTGATAGTTTTTTTTTTTAGTGGAAAGGAAATTCATTAAACGAATAGGCGAAAAATTACACTTTGTAGAGCAGAAAAATACACGAGAGGTAAAAATTACAAAATGAGATTAAAGCTAGTGAAACACTTTTGGGTATGTATAACCAAGGATTTTATGTGGCCGACAATCCCATCAGTGGTGAACGATTCATGATTGAAAATTCTCCGGTTACGAACTTTTGAGATTAAAGGATTTTATCCCTTTTTTTTTGCCAACAATTATTAAGATAAGTAATACGGTACTAATAATAATAATACGGGATGATGAAGTCAATAAAATCTCATGTGCTAATCACTTAAATATATTCTTTCATAAAAAAGGTATTGAAAGGGGTGAAAAAAACTCTGTGGTTCAGTCTAGTCTGGTTCAACTCGAGCTGATTCGATTCGTTCTGGTCTAATCCAAATAAGTAACATAATGAAATCAGAGCAAGCCGGATCAGACTAACTGCTTAGGTTGGACAAGGTTCCAGACCAAGGGATGGACCAGACACTTGGACTGGTCTAGGTATAGTATCAGAATTCAGCAACTAAGTTTCTAACAATTGTGATATAGTTTTTGATCAAAGTAGCTATAGTATCAGAATTCAGCAACTAAGTTTCTAACAACTGTGATATAGTTTTGGATCAAAGTAGCTATCGTATCAGAATTCAGCAACTAAGTTTCTAACAACTGTGATATAGTTTTGGATCAAAGTAGCTATAGTATCAGAATTCAGCAACTAAGTTTCTAACAACTGTGATATAGTTTTTTTATCAAAGTAGCTATAGTATCAGAATTGAGCAAGATCATTTACAATGGCAAACTAAGTTTCTTAAAGAATGCCTACTCTCTTTTTGTTTTGCTGTGGCGGACATTGACAGTGAGGCCACCGCCGTGGACGCCGAGGCCGAGGGCGACGATGCGGCCACCAAATCCAAGACCAACGCCAACGTCGGCCGCGCGCCGCCGCCGACGAGGCCGAAGCCCATGATGAGGCCGCCAAGGTGGAAGAGGCGGACGTCGAACGTCGACGATACACCGGAACCACCGCCATGGTCGCCGAGATCTGCCCGTTGGGGCCGCTGGAGTGCTTGCTCCCACCGTTCATCACGGATCGATCCCGCCGCGATGGTTAAGAACCCGCATCAGAAGCAAAAGAATCGGCGATCTCATCCATGAGAGTAAGAAAAAGATAAGAAATAAAGTGTTTTTGACCTTCGAATCGGTGATCTCGCATGAAGCGGGGCAAGTGTATCCAACATCTGCGCCGCCATAGAGAGAGCGATTAGCGAAAAGAGAGGTCTAGGGCACAAGAGAGGGGGTAGCGATTAGCGAAAGGAACTCTAGGGCAAGAGAGCGAGAGAGGGCGGTCGTTTCGGTCGGAGAAGAGTCGGACAAGAGAGGGCTTATAGAATTCGTTTCGGTAGGGTTGAAAAATACCGCGGAAAAATATGGTTAGATTGATATTTTTTTTTTTTTTAGTGGAAAGGAAATTCATTAAACGAATAGGCGAAAAATTACAGCTGTAGAGCAGAAAAATACACAGAGGTAAAAATTACAAAATGAGATTAAAGCTAGTGAAACACTTTTGGGTATGTATAACCAAGGATTTTATGTGGCCGACAATCCCATCAGTGGTGAACGATTCATGATTGAAAATTCTCCGGTTACGAACTTTTGAGATTAAAGGATTTTATCCTTTTTTTTTCCAACAATTATTAAGATAAGTAATACGGTACTAATAATAATAATACGGGATGATGAAGTCAATAAAATCTCATATGCTAATCACTTAAATATATTCTTTCATAAAAAATGTATTGAAAGGGGTGAAAAAAAACTCTGTGGTTCAGTCTAGTCAGGTTCAACTCGAGCTGATTCGATTCGTTCGGTCTAATCAAAATAAGTAACATAATGAAATCAGAGCAAGCCGGATCGGACTAAGCGCTTAGGTTGGACAAGGTTCCAGACCAAGGGATGGACCGGACACTTGGACTGGTCTAGGTATAGTATCGAGAATTCAGCAACTAAATTTCTAACAACCGTGATATAGTTTTTGATCAAAGTAGCTATAGTATCGAATTCAAGCAACTAAGTTTCTAACAACTGTGATATAGTTTTTGATCAAAGTAGCTATAGTATTAGAATTCAGCAACTAAGTTTCTAACAACTGTGATATAGTTTTTGATCAAAGTAGCTATAGTATCAGAATTTAGCAAGATCATTTACAATGGCAAACTAAGTTTCTTAAAGAATGCCTACTCTCTTTTTGTTTCGCTGTGGCGGACATTGACAGTGAGGCCGCCGCCGTCGACGCCGAGGCCGAGGGCAACGCTGCGGCCACCAAATCCAAGACCAACGCCAACGCTGCCAAGGCCGCCGCCGCCACTGACGAGGCCGAGGCCCACGATGAGGCCGCCAAGGTGGAAGAGGCGAACGTCGGAACGACAGACAGATACACCGGAACCACCGCCGTGGTCACCAGATCTGCCGTTGGGGCCGCTGGAGTGCTTGCTCCCACCGTTCATCACGGATCTGATCCCGCCGCGATGGTTAAGAACCTGCATCAGAAGCAAAAGAATCGGCGATCTCATCCATGAGAGTAAGAAAAAGATAAGAAATAAAGTGTTTGACCTTCGAATCGGTGATCTCGCATGAAGCAGGGGAAGTGTATCCAGCATCTGCGGTCGCCATAGAGAGAGCGATTAGCGAAAGAGAGAGGTCTAGGGCACAAGAGAGGGGGTAGCGATTAGCGAAAGGAACTCTAGGGCAAGAGAGACTGAGAGAGGGCGAATTCGTTTCGGTCGGAGAAGAGTCGGACAAGAGAGGGCTTATAGAATTCGTTTCGGTCGGGTTGACAAAATACCGCGGAAAAATATGGTTAGATTGATCTTTTTTTTATTTTTTGAGTGGAAAGGAAATTCATTAAACGAATAGGCGAAAAATTACAGCTGTAGAGCAGAAAAATACAAAAATTACAAAAAAGCTAGTGAAACACTTTTGGGTATGTATAACCAGGGATTTTATGTGGCCGACAATCCCATCAGTGGTGAACGATTCATGATTGAAAATTCTCCGGTTACGGACTTCCCAAAGCTTCCAGCAGGTGATACAGAGGCCTACTTTCCAGGAGACATCCAGACTCCGATTGATAATTTTTTTTAAATGGCATTTAGGTCAAAAGTTACTTTTAAGAAAAAGGCATGTTTTTTCATAATGCAGATAGGTTTCTACCATCACCAATTTAAACCTAAATTACATTTACAATCTAACTTTTATCCCGTCTTAAGTTTGTAAAAATCAGATTGAAAAAAAGTCACCTCCCCAGATGGGCCTTAAGTTATTATTATTATTATTATTCTAGTTTTTTTTGTCACAATTATTATCCTTTTTTTTTTTGCCAACAATTATTAAGATAAGTAATACGGTACTAATAATAATAATACGGGATGAAGAAGTCAATAAAATCTCATATGCTAATCACTTAAATATATTCTTTCATAAAAAAGGTATTGAAAGGGGTGAAAAAAAACTCCGTGGTTCAGTCTAGTCTGGTTCAACTCGAGCTGATTCGATTCGTTCTGGTCTAATCCAAATAAGTAACATAATGAAATCAGAGCAAGCGGATCAAACTAACTCGCTTAGGTTGGACTAGGTTCAGACCAAGGGACGGACCGGACACTTGACCTGGTCTAGGTCAATTTTTTTAAACATTATTCTTTAGATGTTACTTTTTATTTTTTATTTAATGTTGTTAGAGTTTTTTTTAAGGATTTATAATTAATTTTTATTTTTAGGATGATTTTTATTTGGTTATAGGCATTTTTATTACCTTAATTGTATTTCTCATGTTTAAATATTTTTTCCCAACATTTTTTTATTGTTGGTGAATATTGTTGGATATTCTTATACATTTATTATGTTTTTAATTTTATGTGAAACTTTTTATATTATTATAATCATTTTTATTGTCATAATTATGTTTTAATAGGTTCAAATTTTATGTGAAACTTTTTATATTATTATAATCATTTCACATGAGATGTTGTTTATATTGATAAATTAGATATCTTGTTAATTAACTTTCAAAATTAAAATTTTTAAACAAGTAGACGTATAATTATCTCACAAAATGTTACAACTCACCAGCAAAACAGAAAACATTGAAATTAATATATTGCAAAGTATTCTTTTGACAAGTTAGTTTTGGCTAAAGTATAATTTTAGTCCTTTAAGTTTACTTAAAGTATATTTTTAGTCCCTTAACTTTATAAATCATACTTTTGGTCATATATTTCTAATTAGGCCACCTTAATGTTGCTAAATGCTAAGGAAATCTTGACATAACAAATTTAAGGGATATTGTGTAATTAAAAGCTATTAAACTTAAATTTAAAATGAGTAAAATGAAAAATATCTAAAAACATAATGAATAAGTCAAATAATAAAACATCGATTGTATTAAAAAAATTAGTTTACTCATCTAAATATAATATATTAAAAAATTAAAACTTAAATATGTTTTGTTAATTTGTATAGTCATCAATTGAGTTTGTTGCGTCAATATTTTATGTTAACAATATTAACGGTGTTCAAAATATATGATTAAAAATATACTTTATAAAGCTAAGGGGCTAAAAGTCTACCTCTTGTGAAACTTAAAAGACTAAAAGTATACTTTAGCCTTTAGTTTTCTATTTTTTTTTTTTTTTTTTTTTTAGTTTAATCCTTCAATTTGAAGTTCTTAAATTTGAAAATATAGTAAACAATTCTATATATAGTGTTAAACATACATAGTTAATTTACTTAACAAAAAAATTACATGATATTAGATTAATTTTCTTCTACCAAGTATAACTCTCATTAATTTGTAAATGTGTACTTTTGGTCCTCTAACTTTATATAGGACTTTAGTTTAGTCCATTAATTTTATAAAGTGTTTTTCAGTTATATAACCCTAACAATGTTAGTCTCAATGATTTTTTGCGCCAATTATTATTATTTTGTGAAATTAAATATATTAGTATTTATGAACGCTTTTATCAACATTTAAAATTTTAATGTTGGCATTTTCAAAATAAAACGATCAACGTTATAATTATTATATGACTAAGAAAATATTTTATAAAATTAAAGAAGCAAAATAAAATATTGTGTGAAGTTGAAATCCTACGTTTTCTCAACACTTTTTCTTTTCTCCGTTTTACTTTCGGTATCATGGTAATAAAGCCAAAACGCATATTGTTCAAATTTTGAGTTATTGCGTTTGTCAAGGGTCGGTGATATGAAAAAGATGAGATCCTGCTTTTTCCATCACCACTCTCACCTATAAATCTCACATACTCTCTCTCATTTCTCCTACACTGCTGCTACCATATTTCTCAACACAAACCTCTTCTTCCTTATTCGTCATCTCCATAATTTCTTGCTATTTAATATGAGTGTGCCTTCCCTTCATTTCGCTTCAGAAACCTTACCCAACAATGGGTTTGGAGAATGAGAGCAATCCACCTTTTGTCCAACATCGCCGATCTCATAAGCCTTCCATCCATCAAAATAAGCAGAGTCCCGAGAATGAGAGTAATCCACCTTTTGTCCAACATCGCCGAGCCACGGATGGCGATGTTGGACAAAAGGTGATTGCTCTCATTCACGGCGACGACTCTGCTTATTTTGATGGATGAAAGGTTTATGAGACCCATTTCACCCCACAAACATTCCTCAAGGAGTGATCCACCTTGCAGAAAACCAGGTTCTATGTGTGTGTGTTTATATATATATATATTACATACCCTCCTCTAAAAAACCGATGCGCGCGTGCACACACATATATATGTTTTGATTTTGATCCGTTTATCTTCATTTTGGTTTTGACTTCTCTAGTTTCAAATTATATATTTTGATCTCTCAAGTTAAAATATTAGTCTTTATAACTCAATAAAATTCGAGTTTTGGTCGGTGAGAATCTGGTGCTTTACAATGACAAATTAATATTGTGGGCATTAAAGCCAATAGTTTTGTAAAATCGAATCACATGGAAGCTCCCTTATATGTAAGTACTTAACCTGTTATGGATTTAATCTTACTTGTAATATCAACCTTTTACACCTCTAAAAAGATTATTGAAATTGTTGTTTTAATTATTTAAAAAAGTTCATTTAGTTGAGAAGTTCAAAAGGTGGGTATTACAAATAGGTTTTATATTTAAGATCAAAATCAATTTTCTAAGATGATATATTAATGACAGGAGGGAGCATAGAGCAGGCCCGTGAGAAATGCAGTACTAAGCTTTACAAATACAAATATTCACATGCATGTTGATAACAAGAAAGGTGATGATTACACGCATGATTGACACAAGATTGTAATGTTGGGATGTACGGATCTCATGTTGTAATAAGCTATTTGATAGCGATAATTACAGTGTCAGACTAAACGCTAATCATAGTTTCTTTGGAGTTTGCTCGATTATGGATATTCTTGACACAGGTAATACAGGGATGAGCATTGTTGTTAAAACGCCGTTCCAAAACGTTGGAACGGACGTTTTGACGTTTTTTGCCGGAAAAACGTTCTGAGTCGTAGGTTGAGACGCTTTTGGTGGTGAGACGGTTGAGACGTCGTGCTTAAAGCGGCAGAAACGTTGAAACGGCGTTGTAGACGTTCTGAGATTGCCGGTGAAAATTGAGGGTGTTTTTGTAATATCCCCTTTTCCAGCCCCAAATTAAACCTAGTCGTCTTCTTCGATCGATGCTTCGCTTTGTTCAGTTTGGTGATGAAGGTGGTGAAATTAAACGGTGGTGTGGTGATGAAGTTGGAGAGAATGGAGAAGGAAGACGGTGAAATAATTTTCAATTAAGGAAGAAGAAGAAGGTCGATTAATTTATTCGATCCTGTGCTCCCCACTTTCAATGATGCGGCGTCTTCATAGTGATCCTCGGCTTGCTTCACGCGTTTTCGCTAGGTTCGATCGGTGTCCCTGGTCAAAACGCGAGTTTTGACCGGGGACCTAACGCAAACATGGGAAGTTCTACTAAAAAAGGGACTTCGGTGCGAATATTCAAAATATTTCTGGGGCAGAACTGAGATTTTAATATATATTATGATAACCCAAACTTAATTATTTGATAGCGTTTGAACTTAAATTTGTGATGAATTTAATGTATTGATGTGTTTTAGTTTTATATATGTTGGATTTTATTTTATTTGTAGTCAGAAAAACTTAATTTAGTTTCGTTTTTTTGGAGTTTGCTCGATTATGGATATTCAACTTGACACACGTTTTAACAACATTGGGGATGAGGGTTCATTCTTCTCATACTCTTTTGAACCACTAGGAAAAGGATGTCATCAAATTGGAAGTTGATGGCTCGGTATTGGAGGATGGACGGAATGGATGTGGAGGATACTGATACTTTCGAGACTAAAATAGATGTCATCATCAATATATATATATATATATATATATATTCTTTTTTAGGGTTATTCTGAGAAGAAAATGAGATACAAGATTCTAAGAAAAACCAAACACATTGTATCTTTCTACAAATGACGAGATTACGGCCCTGAATAATTCAGGGCCACGAGTTAGCCCAAAAAGCCCATAAGACAAATCCAAAATCAACTCTTGTTACTTTGTGAGGCCTTGATCACCTTAGGCAACTGTTCATAAAAGTTACTACCTCCGGTCATAAATATGGAAGGTAATTTTGTACTACAAATTACGTTCTATATTTATGACCGGAGGAAATTGGTAATTACCAGAATAATAATAAAGCTCCAAGCCATCCGATGTTCTCAGATGTATGGCTCATTTTAGGGTCTCCTATTCAATTTTGGTAAAAGGACAAGGAACATGTTGGGGTGGGTGGTGATATGAAATATGAATCTTCCAACATAATTTCTTGCATATTTTGAGATATTATAAAAAAAATGACAGAATCCACAAAACATACGCAAGTAGAATTTTCTTTATCTCACTGAAATTAAGTAGAGATTTGACTTTGTCCAAGACTACCCATTGCACAGGTGGAAGCTAATCGTGTTTTTCAAATCTACCTATATAAATAAAATAGAAATAGTAAACTTACTAGCTATATGACCAAACTAACGGAAGCAAAAAGTAATGCATCCATAATAAATAGAAAGCATCCGCTTATAACATAGCCTAGTCAAAAATTTCAATGTCACAAGTCATGTTTGACATTAATATGGATGCAGTAACTCGATGAAAAAAGGTCTATGTTGGCTTATTGTAAAGATGGACCGCGGTGAAGATGAAGAAGCCTGCCATCTGCAACACAATATCCAAAATTATGTTACATAAAAACCATTGAGAAGTCAGATCATCTATTGATATGGACACAGTCACTAAACTTTTAACCCGCGATACCAATGTACTATAACCTAGGAGCTATGTCAAAGTTTGGTATGCGAAACTGTGTTTTCTAGAAAGGAGATGAGAAAGTATATTACTTTACAACATAAGGCAATGCAGCACCTCCCCATTTCATTTCTAGAAAATAATTTCCCACATAGTAAACATTGCAAAACAGTATCAACCTACACGCAGGGAAACCTATGCACACATGTATATCCACACATTTATAAGGAGTTAAGGACACAAGCACGCTTAAGTACACAGGAATTTTATAATTTGGCGCTACCATGCTTCAAAAGCAAGCAAGGAGGAAAAAAAGGGCTGCCCTGGTGATTGGGCCATACCCCAGAAATACTAGAATTTAGTGGACCATGAGGTCAACATTCAAATCAAGCTTTATGTCTGTGAGAGAGAGATCCTCACCATTGAAAATGCTGCTCCATAATAGGGATAAGCTGCTGGTAAAAATCTTTCATATTCGTTGTGTCTGAAGGGACGGACAGGAATCTGCACACAAAATTCAAAGATGAATCCCATGTCTTATCCAGTAATCTCAACAATATTGAAAATACATTATTGCTACAAACAGCAGTCATGGTAACACATTCAACAATAGACATTTATCATAAGACTCAGTTTTCATTTATCCCATTGAATACTAGAAAAATGATGGATAACTCTCATCCTAGCACTCAAATTTCTTGAAAAGGAACTCTGATAAAGATTATTTGGTTAACATATTGCCATGCAAGGGACGTTACTCCAAACACAATCCTCCCTGTAAGCACAGCCTTCCCAAATGCAGCTAATATTTTAATTCTAATGAATAATGACAATAAACGTTAGTAATTTTACAACAGCAGCTTGCAAAAGGCACGGGTAAATTTGATCTGGTAACAAATTTCTCTCCAGTTATTGATATGACTAGTTTAACTGATCCAGTCCTTAATAACAAAACATCCACAATTAACTATACATACAGATGGGTATCAAAGGCGTCAACATATATAAAGATATAGATGTAGTTCTTGAGAATTAAAATTTAGAGGACTCCATTACCTGCTTCGATAGAGATAAGCTTGTATATCCAAGTCTTTGGTACTCAACTTTGAATTGGAAAACCCCGTAGACATCTGGAACTTTAAATGATGTGAAAAAATGACCCTGAAAGAATAAAAGTTAAGTATTGCATTCAAGGGTTCATTACAGAAAAATATAAAGAGTACTGAAAATAGATCTTCAGCAGGGACCTTGCCGTCGGTAGACATAGTCTTCAAGACATAGGGGCTCATCATGTAAAATTGGACTTGTACATCATCAGCTACATAAGGTTTCCAGCTTGTTCCAGACCATTCATAAATCTCGACAGAGTATTCCTTCAAAAAGATTTGAGATGTAAGCCACAACGGACATTAATGTTTCAACCTTAGCAAATATTACATATATCAGTGTTTAATTAATAATTAAATTACCAAATCATCATTGATCCTGTAGATGGCTGGTTCTTCTACTTCCCCAACTTTGTGGTGTCGTACATTCACAGCCTTAATGTCAATACATGAAGCAGAAAACATGTTAGTTAACTACAAGCATAACATCGATCATCACAAGCAATGGCCGCAAGACTGTTTTTCCTTACCTTGAGATGACCTCTTTCATGGAAAACCCACTTGCTCAGTTCAGTCAAGAACTGCTCATTACCTGACTTGTCATGTCTGATCCAAAAAATTAAATGTTCACCGTGATTGCAAAATACATCACACTAACAGTTGAATATAAAGCATAATGCAAAAAGTCAACAAGAAACTCGGTAAAGGCTATGTGTTAAGAGAGAAGACTGCTTCTATATTGGCTAGCAAAAAGTCATTCCAGACAAAAAGGAGGGGCAAGGTTTGAAGCTTTACTCACTTGGTTGGACTCCCAGCCTTTTGTACACCGGATCTGAAAAATCTGAACAACAAAAAAGAGATCGTGCCATTAGAATTTAGCTTACACTTTAGAAAGACTGTGATCAGTAAGTTAGTCCTTTCATACCGGTTGCTGAACATGCTTATTGAGCCAGAGATCAAAATCCGAGCATTATTTCTTGCCTGCAAAAGGACAATAACGAGAATATGGGACAGTTAATGCATATGATTAGAATTTAACTTTTGCAAACCATATGTTAAGAGCAAGCAATGAATTGTCAGGTATAACAACCATAAGATATTCATCAAAGAAAAATCACGAAAAGATGGTTATATTTTTTGATTTCCTTCAATTTTTATTTTATTTTATTGTTTTTCAATTTTTCTGGGTATATGTACAGAAGTTTATAGTTTTCCAAAAGAAAAAAGATAAGAAAGATCATATACGATAAAACACAAACTTAACATATGCAGACAGTAATAGACAAGGAAGAACATGATCAAGGGCAACCACAAGAGAGGACAGTCAAAAGAAAATAAACTATTGACTCACCTGGACAACAGAAACTAACGAGATAGAAGATCCAGTGAGTGATGGAGGACTTGTCAACTTTGATTTTGGATTAGCAGAATAGGCTGATGCAGATGCCGAGAGAACTTTCAACACCTGAAGTCACAAACAAAATGGATATATCAATGAGCATCCAGAGTTCAAGCAACTTCAATACATATGCATCAATACAGATTACACAATTAAAGTCAACACAGCAACAGACATAAGGCACGTTACCAGGCTATTGGAAGGATTCAATGAGTGACCAATCCCCCGAAACAGAACTGGAGCCTGTTGCATGTTTACTCACATATGTTAATTGTAACTCTTGAGTCTTGAGCATTATTGTGCTTAACAGTTAACACAACTAATGAGTCGATTAAAGTGGCACTTGCCTCAATTTTTTTGCTTCCAAGAAGCACGTTAGACTTAATGAAACCATCAGCAGCAATCAGTGTATGATCTCCTTCAGTAGCAGCGACTGCATAACCAGTATGATCCACAACCAAAGCCGCAGGATCCTGGGTACATATAGATATAGAGAAGCGGAAAGTAAGGCTTCATTGCCTATGAAGCAATGATACAAATATAAGCAACAAAACACACACATAACATCAGATTATAGGCGCAGAAAGATTGCTGTGAGCCTTAATAGAAGAAATATTACATATAGGCCAAACGAATTCAAACTATTTACAACTACTGTAGGTACCTCATCAAAGTCCACTCCGCACTCAGTGGCAATTTCTCGGATTAAATCAGATGCATTACTATCGGCTGCAACTATTAAATCATGACCAGAATCAACAAAATCTAAAATAGAAGCTGCATCAATGGATCCTCCAAAACCTGCATAGTTGTAAAAGGTTGCAAATATCAGCAAAAACAGAACAAGTTCCCCTAAATGGGCATAAATATGTTTTCTCGTATGAACCGCACGTAAAAACAAGTTTTCACAAATAAAAGATTATGTTTTCACATGTAAAAG
This sequence comes from Acacia acuminata, assembly GCA_019022655.1. Taxonomy (NCBI): domain Eukaryota; kingdom Viridiplantae; phylum Streptophyta; class Magnoliopsida; order Fabales; family Fabaceae; genus Acacia; species Acacia acuminata. The sequence goes on from JAFJYI010000174.1 coordinate 1,067,394, forward strand.
ATTATGTTATAAGTCACGCAAAACGAGTCCAAGTTTACATTTTACCTCAATACTAATATCTAAAGCCAATACCTAGCTAATTGCTTAGGAAATGAAGTGACAACGTAGTCGTGCAGTAAACTACACGTTTTAACGAAAATATGTAAGAACCATGAGCTTCATTCATGTGTCACCAATTAAATTCTCCTAACAAGCAAAAACATTCACTTCCTCGAGTCCCATTTTGCAAATTAGCAACAGAAATTCAGATCTCTGAAACTCCAAAAATTACAGCTTCCAGGAGAAAAAAGGGACAAAACTTTACGTTCGATCGTGGGGCAGAACAAAATCAAGCCATCGTACAAATACTGGCCGTATCTCTGGAGCGAAATCTTCGGGTCGTCTGCGAGCTTGAAATCGAGATCGAATCCACGGGATTGGAGAGACTTGAAGAACAATGAGTGCGACGATTTGACGGCGAAGTCATCGAGCAACACAAGGATGTGGCGATCTGAGGGCTTATCGTCAGAGAAAGAGTTGCAGAGAAGTGGGAGGAGTGAAATGAGGGTGAGGAAGACAACCAGCTTCGCCATTGCTAGCAGCCTTGGGTTTTCGCAGCTCTGAGTCGAGTCAAGACTGGGGAGATTCTCGGAGGTCTTCTTCTTCACCGAGATCGGGTTTATTTCGTTATCGGTAATTAAAAATTTTGGATCCCAAGATTAGAGAACCAATTTTACGTCATAGATACAGATTCTGCATTGGGCTTCACTGGGCTAACCATTCCCACCAAAGTTGAGCCCATCTAGGTTCAAACGAGGCCCAACATTATGGGGCCGATACTTCTTCTTCTTTTTTCTTTTTTCCAAAAGAAACATATCTTCACTGTTATTTACAAAAAAAAAATGATCACTGTTAAATGATGCTCTGATTTACCTAGTTGAAAAAGATTAAAAAAAAAAAAGTTTTTTTGTTCTTCAAACTAATTTTTACTGACGCGTTGGCCTACCAAGTATAAGGTATCTCTTTTTTTCTCCAAATTAATTTTTATAACAATTTATTAAATTAAATATAATCTAATGATACACAATAACGATATGATTAAATAACTTATTCAATTTCATTAATCTCTAAAAAAAAATTAATTATATCTTATATTTAAAACCTGATAGAATAATTTTTATGAAATTATTCTCAGGCACCATTCTAATTTTAGGATCAATTTGCTTCCATGGTGAAGCAAGCTGAAAGAAAATTCAAATTGCAGCAGATATAACTTTAGAGTGAAGTAGAAAATACAGTCATTAAGATTATCTTTCCATGCACAGACTTCTTCCCAAGTTTAAAAGAACAGATTTCATTTCATCACACTTCCCTGTCATTCAACTTATTATTAAGCGCAAAAATTCAATGAAAGTCCTGGATATAACAGCCACATTTTTCTGATTTCTTACATTTGTGCAGACTTCTTACTCCATTCATTTGACTCTACCTTCATTGATTTGATCCGCTCACATGATATTCAGATGAATAGCTGTTCAACTTGTCCCATTCTCATCTGTGAATCACATAACATGAGAAGATCCAGATCTGATTTTCTAAATGAGCTAGATCATCTGTCTGCTTTATGTTTTCTCCAGCCATGAAATTGAGTTTGTAGACCAATATATATCGGAATATTAATTTACAACCAAAGATTACAAGCAATAACCAGACAAACAGATAGACACAAGGAAAGAAAAAGAAAACAGGGAAGCCCTATGATCTTGGATATCCAAATACAAATGAGGAAAGAAAATTTTGCACTCCTGGAGAATCATGAATCACTGAAAACCAGTGACTCATGAATCAAGATTACCAGCAAGACAGAGATAAAGAGAAATAAGACAAGTCTACTCATCTTTCCTTCATTGAGCCCTTTCTAGACCTCTTTAACTCCCATGGAGGTAGGCAACCTTTATAGTGAGAATGCAAAAATAAGGAAGACATCGATACCTCCCTCTGAGGCACCGAGATTGATGACAAGCAACTGAAGGCAGTTCGCAGTCTCTTCTTTTCACTATCGCCTCCTTGAAAGTTTGCATCATGTCGAACAGTGGATGTTTGAAGAGCATCAGGGAGTATGCAATTGCACAAGGATCCTACAAGGATTTCATGAAAAGATGAGAAGTCACTGAGGTAAGGTAATTGAAGGAAACAAGTTGGGGCATTTGAACCCAACAAAAAATTTCTCCTTGTGTCCAGTCTTCTGCCAAGTAGGTGAAATTTGCTGAATTTAACACTAAATAGATGCAAAGCAAAGGTAATATCTCATTGGGGTGAAGTAAATGTAATATTTGCATAAAATGGTTGAGGAAAAGCTTATTTGCAGTTCTTCATACATCTTCAGTTATAATTTCGCTGAAGAAGCTGATAGTAAACTATGGTATTGCACATTAGTTTTGTTCTAAATTTTTCAATGACATGAAAATATGACATGATGAGCCTGTAAGTACTTTCAGATATTTCAACAGTAGCAAATGCCAGCCACCAAAAAAAAAAAAAAAAAAAAAAAAAAAAAAAAAAAAAAAAAAAAAAAAAAAAGTAGGGGCAAAAACTAGTTTTTTGGGGAAGTGTTCTTTAACATTAGCTGAGCGCAATATATGCACATGGACGCAGCATCAGGAATAGCAGATAATGACATTAGAAAAGTCTAAGTTCCAATTGTTTGTTACTTGCAAACGGATTTCAGAAGAACTGTGTTCTGGTCTATGTTCGGCAAGAGAATACATCATATACCTATTCTTGCAAGACGATTGACCCATTTTGGTATTGTGTTTCCTGTCAGCTTGAAGCACATGTCCTCACAAAAATGGTTGCAGTTCTTCACAATCAAGTGATAAGTATCGCCATTGTAGTTTGCTGACTGACGCTCCATGAACTCTCTAACCTGGAGAGGATCCAGGCTTGTTGTTCCCATGAATATTGACTTCCTAAACTTAAAGCCAGGACATTGACGAGGTTCAACTTCAAAGACGCCACTTGTCGGATAATCATGAGCTCCAAAGGCATATTCTACTCCATGAACTGTATGCAAAGTTGTGATATATCAAGATACATTCATAGGATTCAGATCCATCCAACGCAGAAGAGAAAGTATTCTAAATTAGTCTGTTATCTCAAATTGTGAAAACATAAATGATTATATTGAGTTTGGTCTGGGGGTCAAATTTATCAAATGATCTTAAGTAAGTTTTAAGGCTATCAGTTCATGTCGCGAACTACAAAAGTAAGAGGTTAAACATAGTAGCATTATAACTACTTCGTTTTAAGAAATAAGGTCCAGGCCATGAAGTAACTCCTTAGAATTTTGACCAGAAAACCTTAATAAACTATTTAAATGAACAAATAAGGTTAAAAATGTGAAAGCAGGCATTATGTTTTCAACTGACCTTCAACCCCAGTGTGAAAAATACCAAGACCTGCCCAGTACATGTAGCCATTTACAGCCGTTAAATCATACACATTAAGATAGACAGGTGAATTCCCAGGATTATTGCCAGCTGATTTCACTTTTGGAAATAAGCAAAAACGAGTGGCTGATTTGTCTTTGAGACGAAGACGCACAACCGAAGGCCAGCTACCATTGAATTTCGATTTCATGTTAAGAGTGAACCCAAGAAGCACTCAATACCTATGTATAACCTGCATTTATCAAGACCACATTAAAATTGGAAGACATTAGAAGGAATGTTCGTTCAACACTTGTGATGGTGTATTGCAAAACAACACAAATAATCCTTCCATGACCAAACTAAGCTTTGAAGGAAAACAGAAGTAGCATGGTCCCAGTTCCAATGTTTGATTCGATCAAGAAAAAATACATTAGTATGGTAGATCACCTAGTTTCATGATTGCTCTAATAGAACCCCAGAGGTATGTCCTGGTGGCCAAAGGCATGAATTTGAAAAAGTGACTATGCACTACAGCAAATGAAGATTATTTATACCAGGAAAAACTTATTCCATGTTCTGGGATCTTGTAGCCAACAAGTCCATACCCGCTCCTTTAAAGAAACAATGCAGTGATAATCAGATACTACAGATGACATAAGAAAAGGGGAACCTTTTAATTTTCTGGTTTGCCAACCTAGTTGTGGCATGAAAAGGAAAGTATAATCAACAGGATCCATTAAAAACTGTAACCAATCATGCCAGGCCTCTAGCATTCAGAATTTGTTCCCAAGAACCCAGAACATGCATTTCAGACATCTGCTACCTAGCTATGCTTAAGACAAAACATTATAATGTTAAATCAAGATCACTTAGACTAGCAGACAGCCCTCGTAAAGAAGTAGCATAGTCTTCAGCTTTACGCAGAACAGTGACCAACCCTATAGATCCTGCCATGTGCTGTTAATTTTTTCTTCCATCTTCAGACCACAGTGCGTGATGCTCACAATAGCTCGGAAATTTGGCAATGTTCAGTCCAAACCACAACACATTAATTCACATTATAGCTATTGTAACACAAACCTTATTCGCTCTGTCACTTCAGTCTTCACTCTCTTCCCTGTGTCCTAAAGAAATTGATTAGCTATTGTTCTTATCTCGAATAAACATTACTCTCTTGTTCTCATTGCACAGTGAAAGTTCCAACAAGCCAGGATCTATCTTGTGAATGAAAGCAAAGCTACATTCAGATCATTTGGCCAAGATGGGATCTGAGCTATGGATCCATGTGCCGGTTCTGAATTCCCCACCTAGACTATAACAAACATAGGAACCCAGCAACTCTGGTTTCAAACTCATTCAACTTCGTATCTGGTTCACTTTTTTCAATTTTAAGTATCCCTCTTTAGACAGGAAGAAAAATAGAAGCAATGGAGTCCCAACATATATAGTTCCGAGCAGAAAAGATGCTAAAATTGCGTGAGTTTTGAATGAAGATCCTACTCATGTAGGGTAAAGGTAAGATGAAAAAAACTAGCGAAGCAGGAATAAAAAAGAAAGCACTTCCAACGCCCAGATCAGATTAATAACTAAGAAAAACAAGAGAAGAGCAACTAACTAGCAATGAAGTAGCCGATCTTTCAGAAGCAACAGTGAGAAGAAGAAAATAAACAGAAAACAGAGAAGGAGTTGACAATTTGAAGGACAAAGGAGATTCAAGCAAGATGAGGGAAAAGATCAGGAAGCCCGACTAACCTGTTCAACTAGGGAAGACCAGCCCAGAAGAGAGCGAGTGAAGAAAATGCCTCCTTCAGAAGAAGATGAAAATGATGATGGGACAACGCCATTGTTATTGGAAGAAGGAGGAGAGAAATCGAGAATGGAACAATGTGCGTGCCTGAAACTCCCACATTGTCTTAGGCTGTTTCCCTGACAGCGATGAAGGAGGTCGTAGGGAATACAGAAACTTGCAGTGTCCTTTTGTTCGAGCTGGATGGGGAAAGATAGTACTGGAAATGAAAATTTTGGTGAAAATATTTTTATAAAAAAAAAAAAATTAGAAAATTTTTTCAGCGAAAAGTGAAACCGTGAAGGAAATTCTGTCCCAATTTTTACACTTTTGAGTCTTTGACTACCATCAACATCACGGCTTGCCTTTTTCTTTTATCTATTTTATTTTTTATTTTCCGTAAACTATTCTATTTATCTTTTGCTATTGCAAATGAGTCATTATGTTCATCTTAAGATTTTTAATAATAAGCCAATCAATAAGCAACCAAATATTATGTTTGAATAAACACTTTTAAGGTGTACAAATATGATACTCCCTCCGTCCTAATTATAGGAACTATTTACCTAAATTTAGGAGATTAAAGAGAGAAGCTAAATTAGTTAATTATAATTATTTTTTGAAAATATCCCTACTGAAAATTGAAAATTACATCATAGAAAAATAAAAGAGAAACTAATGGGTAAAACCCAAAACCTGATGGACAGTGGAGGAGGTCAGGTGACTGATGAGACAGACACGTGTTAACACGCATACGGCTTATCATTTGTCAAGCTAAAGCTAAATTAACATTTTTCTAAATTTTTTATTGTATTTTAATCAATTAAAAAGAAACCAACATTTGTTGGGCCATAATTTAAAAAAAAAACAGTTTGGGAATATTAGTTCCGTGAAGAGGAGAAAATGCCGCAAAATTTACAAGATTGCTAAGATTCTACGTTTTGGAATGTAGGTTGAATATTATATTACTTTTAAATTCATTATATTTAAAAAAACATTAGTATGAATATATATATATTAGTGTTGTATTATGTAGATCTTATAATATTTAATAAATTCAATATGTTATCCTCATCTGATATCAACATCGTGTTTATTTGATTTCAAATTTCTTGATTGCGTCTTTTGATTTCATATTTAAAAAAACAGTATAATTGAAGTGTATATGAGATTAACGCAAATATTATTTGCTTTATAAAATAATTTTATTATTAAATTATTATTGTCTTTAATTATTATTAAGAAAGTACTAATAAGGGTATTTTAGGACAAAATTGATAAAAGTTGAAACTTGATCTTATAATTATGACCAAAACTAACTTTTAAAGTGTACAAATATGATATCAAACAATCACATTGTTATTTTGATGTCAGTTATTTGTGATTAGTACTTGTACTGAATAAATTGTTAGAAAAGTATATTTATGTAAGTTGAAAACAAAATTTATCTCGCAAACTTCCTTCGAATACTGTAAATTACGTTGGAAAAATCGTTTTTACCACTAATCCACATAGACACAACAACAAATATTTAATTTAGAATGTGGTTAGTTGTAATTTGCTAGTTAACAAAAGAAGTAATTAAGGTGGAAGATATTTTTTTGAGAAAATGATTGGGAGGTGCTCTCTCCGATCCTAAATATAAGATAAAATTGATTTTTTTTTGAAATATTAAAAAAGCTAAATAAGTTGTTTAATCATATATATGATATGTGTCATTAGATTATATATCTGTTTATATGTTAGGAAAAATAGTTTGGATAAAAAATAATAAATATAAATATGTTGAAGTAATTTAATTAGCATCCTTATAATATCGAAAAAATTTAAGTTTATCTTATATTTAGGATCGAAGGAGTAGCAAGTAAGGAATATAACCTAACTATCAAAAAAATCTCAACTGAAGGTTAGCAATATATAATGACAAGTTTATGAATATATTGCTTAAATGTATTGAGATTTTTTTATATTATAATCACATTCCTTTATTGAGGTCTAATTGTTCCAGTAATTTTTCCTAATTTTTTTAATGTTGAAAACTAAATTTTTAAAAAATAGTTTATAATAATCATTGTTGAAATGTGATTGTAATATTTGCTTTAATTCAGAGGTGCTTACTGTTCATTAGTCATCGTCACAGGAGTTTAACTGTTTTGGTAATAAAGGAAAAGCTTAGTATTTTCCAATGAAAGTTAAAGTTGGTCACTTGGTTGTCTATTTATTAGCCACAATTTTTTGCAGTCTGACTATCCCTGCTTTTTCCCTCCTTTTTTGCCCCTATCATTCGTTTTTTTTTTTTTTCTTTCTTTCCAGATTTCAAAACTAAATTAAATTTGGGGTTAAGTATTAATTTTATCCCTAAAGTATGTATCCAAGAGCAATTTTTATTTGAAATTTAAAAACGTAGCAATGTTGTCTTTCCGTTAACAACAACGTTGACCGTTAGGGTTGTTAACGGAGGCAACATTGCTACATTTTTAAACTTCAAGCAACATTGTTACGCCGAAAAACTTCAAGGACAAAATTGATACTTAACCCTTAAATTTATCATATATTGAAAAATATGTATTTATGCAACCAACCAAATTTTATTTTTTTTTGCTAATGCTAGTACATACATTCATGCATTATACTCGAGTTGATGGGAGATAATTATTAAAAAAATTCTAAATTAGTTTTGATACCTACAAGAATATAAGTATTAATTATAAAAATAAGAGTATATCAATTGTCAACTTATTTCAATAGAAAATCATTGATTTAAAATTTTAAAATTCAAATGGTATTTTTTTTCCTAAAAAAATTTGATTTTATAAATAAACTCTTAAAAACGTAGCCTAGTGACCAAAGAAGTAATATTCCTGGTGTGTGCCAGTGACCAAAGAAGTATATATTCTTGGTGTGGGGCTAATGTCCAAGACAGCAGGAAACAAATCCTCCTAAGTCGAGTCTCTTGAGTTTTTATGTTTTTTTTTTTTTTTTTTTTAACCATTTTATGATTTTTTAAAACATAAAAGAGATTTTCTCTCTTTCTTAACAAGGCAAGTTTGAGGAAATTCATGAGTTCTCAACTTCAAACAATCTAAAGTGGTATTACATCTAGTAATAATTATAAGACCAGGTTGACTTTTTTTTTAGAGGGATATAAGAAACTAAAAAAGTTACTTAATCATATTATATATTATATATTCTTAGATTATATATCAATTTATTAATGAAACTAATTAGTTTGAAAGAAAAAATAGTAGGGCAGAGCAATGGGCGGGTTGGGCAGCCCATGCCTAAACCCATACCCGCCCATTTAACTTTGAATGGGTATGGGTTAGCCCATATCCGTCTCTCAACCCATTCTAACCCATGTTGAATGAGTTAACATATGAATGAGCGGGGTGACCGGTTTTGAGTAACCCATTTACATTTGACAAGTTTATTTTTTGGAGAAAAATATATATAAGTATTAAGTATTCACCCAAATTTATCATTCTAAATTGAAATATGAATCTTCAAAATTCAATAATCATAATTCACACAAAAGAATCTAAATTTAGACAAGTGTTATCATAACATAATTTTGATTTCAAACTTCAAGTGGGGGAATGGTTAAATGGGGAAATGGGGAATGGGTATTTCATGACAATGTGGCATATTATTGTCCAAGTGTCCATATAGTTAATAAAAAAAAATTATAACTAAATGGGCGGGTTTGGGTAGCCCGAAGGTGCGCCCATAGCCTGCCCATTTAAGTCTTAAATAAGCGGGTTTTAACCCAACCCATTATGGGCTTTTTTGGGCGGGCTCAAAATGGCCTAATTGCATTGGGTTGTGGCTGGGCTCACCAAGTTGTGGGTTCCATGCTCGGCCCTAAGAGTATGTTTGGTTTGAGGAGAGGGAAATAAGGAAATGACCAAATTGCCATTAATGAAAGGAATATTCCCTTTTGTTGAGAATATGTTTTTGGAATATTGAAAAGTTTCTAGGGGTAATTTAGTAAAGGGAGACCAAAGATCTCCCCCTCCCCCTCCCTCAATCCAAACACCCCTAAAAAATAGAAATAGAAATACTCTAATCTTAATTTCTTCAAAAAAATCAACTTAATCTTATAATTAAGATTTGAGGGAGTATTACTTATATTAGTATAAGAATGGCCTTCTATAATTAGATTGTTAATAATTGTAATTAATGTAGAAATTCATTCTTAAAAAATTTGTTTGCAAAGCGGGAAAAAGGTATCCTGAGATATTAATTAAATCATTAATCTAACATGCCTACTTACACAACAAAATCTCATTTTTTAATTTCCAATGATTTTAACAACATAAATAAGTGTTTAGCAATATGCGTGTATGTGTAAAGATGCCATGCTCATTGCCCTAACTAGCATTTATTGTGTGTTTAAGCTATCATTCGTAAATAATAATGCAATTTGTATGTTATAAAGCCTGACTTCAAACTTGACATCAATATCAATATCCTGTTTGTAAGTACTTCCTCCTGAACTTTTTTTTTTTTTTTTTTTTTTCAATGGAAGTGTTTTTTTCTCAATGAAAAAAAAAAAAAAGTCTCATAAATAATTTGCTGAGGCTATTCTAAGATACTTAATTAATGACAATTTTTTTCCCAACAAGTCCCATATTCATATAATCAATAGATAATTTAATTAACAAAAATATCATAAAGTTCTTTGGATTTATATTATTAAGTGTCAACGTTGATATCTATTAAGCTCTTTTTATAAAAATAAAAATTAAACTCATTTCATTTCTTTCCGAATATAATAGATTTTTTTATATTTTAAAATTTTATCAACATTTAATAAATTTCTTAACTCACATAAATTTCTTCTAAAATAAAAATAAATCATATAATTTTTTTGTTTAACATATATAATAAATTATAAAACACCTTGAGTTTTATTTAAATCATATAATTATATTTTTGATTAAAATTTTTTTATTTTAGCAAATGAGTAATTTTTGTTCATAGATATCTATACAAGTAGTTTTGAATAATAACAATTGAGAAAAAAATTATTTAATTTAATGAAATTAAGAATTTTGTCTTGGGCGCTCATGAGTAAAACTTTTTTGTCTTTGGATGCTCCGGAATAAAAGTTCATTGACTAATTTACACCTTAGATAACGATCGATTATCTTTTCTAACGGCATTGTAATGACTGCACATTTTTAATTATTTGTTGGTATTTAAAGTACCATTAATTAATATTTGTCTTGGATGCTCTTTCGCAATAATTTGTTGGCAAAAATGTCTTTAACCCGAGTCTATTTGGGTTCATTTGGGCATTCAACATATTTTTATCATTTTTGCTCATAATTATTTATATTCTCTCTTTTTTTAAAAAAATCTTTTTTACGGTATTACACACGTTCATACTTTCTTATTGTTACTCTATTTTTTTTTTCTTACTTACCCTCTTATAAATACGGACATAATTTTAAAAAAAAAAACATTTTTTAACATATTTACTACTTATATATAACTAATTTTAACTGTTTTCACAAATATTCTAATTTAGTTAACGTATTTTATAAAAATTAAAAAGGATTGGAGGGAGTGATTTTTGCTCTCTCATGCTCAATAATATAAGTCGAATTCTAGATAGATGTTGTGGCATCAGGTATAAATCACTTTGTTGGAGATTGGGTAGCATTAAGTGCTTTATTCCTGTCATTCTTCTCAAATTCCCACGAGAGGCCGATAGTATATTATTTTTTAAATTTATCATGATTATTAGGGGCAACCGATGGAAATCAAAATACTCTTTCTGGTCTAATTATAAGACCTAGTTAATATTTTTGGAGAGATTAAAGAAGCTAATTAAATTACTTTAGAGTATTTTTATTTTTATTTTTTCTTTAAAATAATTAGTTTGACTAATAAACTACTACCTCCGGTTCTAATTATAAGAGCTAGTTGATTTTTTTTTTGGAGAGATTAAGGAAGCTAAATAAGTTACTTAATCATTTTATATGTTAAATATTCTTAGATTACATATTAGTTTATTAGTCAAACTAATAAATTTGAAGAAAAAAATAAAAATAAAAATAATTTAAAGTAATTTAATTAACTTCATTAATCTCTCTAAAAAAGTTAACTAGCTCTTATAATTAGGACTGTAGGAAGTAATATATAATCTAAAGATACAAAACAAATGAAATGATTAGGTAACTTATTTAACTTTCTTAATCTCTCTAAAAAAGTCAACTATGTCTTATAATTAGGACGAGAGGTAATAGTTTTTAGACAATTCTAATGATGCAGAGGTAATAGTTTTTAGACAATTCTAATGATGCAACTAAGATTTCATGATTTCATTGCATTATTTATAAGTCACTTATTGTATCCGTTCTCTATTACATAGTATTTTCAACTAATTTAAACGAATTAATGAATCATATTGAATTCATTAAGTTTATCGTAAATTGATAAAAAAAAAATTCAAAATTGCTTTTATTGGAGAAATTTTTGAAGAAAATAAAAAGTTATGAATAGCTACATTTAAATAGTACCTCATATTTTAAATATGACGCATATGCTTTGTGGTAAACTCCTGTTCCTATTTTTTTACTGTAAGATTATAATTAGGTGCGGGATATATATAAAAGGTGGGAGCCTCCATTGCATTCATGATATGGTATTTATGAGTTGCTTTTTTATCTGAAGAATTATTAGCTTCTTTTTGTTTGTATGCATTAACCTGCTCGAATTTAAAAATGAAGAAAAAGGGACAAGCGACATTGCACGCTCCATCAAAAATTGGACCACGGAATCCAAAGCATGGAGCACCTTTGTTTCATGATTCATCACCATATTCATGATAAGATGGGAATGGTCTAGTTTGTTACAATTTTACCTACTCCCACCAACCCTAAATTTAAATCCCAGTTATTTTTTTTTTGAAAGGTTAAAAAAACTAAATATGATATTTAATTATAGTGTATGTTATGTATTACTAGATTATATATCTGCTTACAAATCAGAATGACTAGTTTAGAGAGAGAAAACGATTGGTACAAGTGTTTTAAAATAATTTATTTAGCTTATTTAATGTATAAAAAAAAATCAACTGAATCTTATATTTGGAACCGGAGATAGCATCATCTTTAGAGAAAAAATAAGATAATATTATTTGAATTTCAAATCAATTTATAGTAGCCTACAAAAGTATATATATTTACTTATAATTGAATAGTAAGTGATAGCTCATTTTAAGAGGAAATCATTTATTTGAGATTTTAAAATTTAACTGGTATTTTTCCCTCCTAATATTTATCATTTTATTTAAAAAAATTTTGCGGTCTAGGTATTAGCCTAGTTTAAGGTTATTACTTATTGTTTTTAATTTTACCCTTGTTTAATTATCAAAAGGAGAAAGAAGATAAAATGATTTGTAAATATATAAAGAGAAAATTTTAATAAGGATATACTTGAACGATTTTATCAATTTAATGCATATATGATGACTTGACCATCTTTACTTGGCATGTAAGAATTGGTGAGGATCTTTCGATGGAGAATGAAGAACAAGGCTCTTATTATGATGATTGATGTAGTAAGGACCTAACATGACAAGTGATTAACTCGATGAATTAGAACCACCGTAATGAGTTTCCTTTCTCGAATCTAGCTTCCAAATCTAAGTTGATAGCAACCATGAAAGCAGAACGAGAAAGACAAATGGTTGCACGCTCCATGCCATCAAAGAAGGGGGAAGGTGAAGGGCTACCTGGAAACTCCTCACACTAGAAAATCTAAGTTCATCTCTGGTTCAGATAGGGTCGCCACTGTCTTCGTATCACCAATGGGCATGTCGATGTAATCATGGAATACGATCTCAACATCCATGAAACCCGACCATTATATTGGCGGTGGAGCATCATGATTTCAGCCATCCCGATCCTCACTCACTGGTACGAAGAGCAATTTTTGTGGTTTTGTTGGATTTATGCGTTATTCAGAATGCATGGTGTTTATAATCTTCGCTGGGAAGATCATCTTCAGCGAGCTGGTTACAACATGGTCATGCAGGTCGCATCCCTTCGTCCTCCGCTTTATATGTGCTATATGAAGAACTTCGCATCTCCTACCCGCTGCAACCGCATCGCTCGCTCCTCTTGAATCATCGACTCACAATGTCCTATCAGTGTGTTTTGGCGCAAACTTAGCCTGATTATGATGCACTTCAGGTGGCTTCCCCGCGTTCTGTCCTCCTTGTTTTGGTGTCACGACCGGTCTCATAGATGTCAACTAGTGGTCAGACAAGCGGTCAAGCAGGTCGTCGTCGATCTCGCACGGAATATGAAGTTGAGGAGAATGGAGATGTTTTCAATGAGCTCAATTTGAGTACCGGCGAGCCTCCTTCGACGAGAGTTCACTTAACTCCATGAAGCGGTTTCGAACACGACTTACGGACTGGGCAGCTCTGTCAAGTCATTTTTGACACATGCTGCTCTACTGTGTTTTACTAGGCTTTATATTACTTGTCTTTCGTTTCTGTTTAGCTTTTGTAACAAATACATGACTTTTTTGTGCTAGCAACTGTGCCCTCATGCTGATCTTCCTGTCGCCTATGCTTGCTCCTCTTTCTTTCGATAGTCTGAACTTCCACAGCTTAGTAACTATAGGCTTCAAGCTGTTAACTCGCGACCAGCAGACTCATCCATTCCTTCCATTATTGCTGCTCATGGACCTTGACAATCCTCACCTTTCATGGCATCCGGGCGTGTTCGTTTGCCTATTTTCTCTTCCTATGGGAAGCTCCGAACCATGATTGTTCACTCGAGTAGCCCATGTCTCTGGAAGACGCGTTGCAACACTCGCTCGTTGTTACTAGTTTGATTCTAGCTCCATGGGCATCATTGGTGGTTCGTTTTTGGTGTTCACGAGCAGTTCCCTGTGTTGAGGCTTACTATATTATATGCTCACTATTTTATTATTATTTTTTTAAAAAAATATGATGGCTAAATGCCTACATTACAAAGGAAATGAACTACTCATAAGGAAAAATAAATCACAAACACTTTTGTGCAACCCATGTCCTTAAATATATAGGACAAACATCACGGAATGCAGAAACAAAAATGTCCATCTTAACTAAAGCATCTGCAACTCTATTGGTTTTCCTCCAAATAATTCCTAGGTCAACCTCTCAATGCATAGCTAACATCACTCTAATTCGCTTTAATTTGGGGAGTTTCTAAAAGTTACGTGCCTTTGCTATTTGCTATTGGGATACTTTGACGTCCTACTAGCCATGTTGTAATGCAGCCCAATTATAGTGTAATCTTTTTGCCTTATGTTTTTTCGAATGAAGTTTGACTTATTATAAAAGAAGTAAAATTACCTCTCGTTTTTGAGTTCAACTGGCGAAGGGGTTAGACTTCTTCACCTAAAGGGAGGGGGTTCGATCATGAAGTTGGTCAAGACACTGGGGAGGTATCCTAAGGGTCTACGAAGCAGTGGTAACGTTGGGCGGAGGTGGAGGCATGTGTACTCTCTAACCTAGTATTCTTTGTGGATTGGGCTTCAAGCCTTTGGACTGTGGTGAGCCCAACCCTTTTCCTAACTTTCTTTATTAAAAAAAAAAAAGAAAAAGTAAAATCTGTGTGGGGCCGCAATAATCGTCTCTTTTTGTTCACCTATCTTCAACCGTATAAATATAATAGCATAAGGATCAAGGGACAAAAATTTCCAAGAAATTTAAAAAATATAGTGTAATTTTACCTCATCGTTTGAAATGTCAACTTTAACTTTGTGAGTTAAAATTGACTTATTTATCCATATAGATGCCACCTCATTACTCTATACATGCCACCTCATCTAAAACCTAAGCTTTCATCTCCTCTCTTCTCCCATCCCAACCCACAGCCATCATCCCATCACTCTCCTCTCCTTGCTCCCTCTCTTCGGCTTCTTACTCTGTTCATTCCCAATCCAAATTCTATACATTTTTTTTATGTGCTTCTTATATGCTTATCCTTTTAATGAAAGGGATGATAGCATTTTTTATTTTATTTATTTTATATATCTTATTTATTTAGATTAAATTATATACTGTATTTTGAATTTTTTTATGCTTAATATCTCAAATTAATTAATTTTAGGTCTTGTATTCGAAATATTTTTCCGTCGTATCCCGAAAATTACTTAATTTGAGATATTGGGTGCAAAAAATATTCCGGGATGCATCATATAATTTAATCTAAATAAATAAAAAAAATATAAAAATGCCCCCATCCCTTTGATTAAAAAGATAAATACGTGTTACGGACCTAGATAAGGCCCATATTCAATATATGGCCCAAAAGGAACATATCACATATCGGGATCTACCCATAATAAAGGAGGATCCAATCTTATCTATGATCCGGTATATCTAATCTATATCTTAATGACTATCTAATCAAGATATCAGGGCCACGGATCACAGGGCCCAAACCTCATCGACCTAAGGTACACTCTATAAATACAGAGGTAAAACCCTAAGGTACACAGGTTCTAACCCTAGACTATTTACATTCAGTCACACAGAGCACACACCCCACCCCCTTTTTGTGTGTGTTCGAACTACGTGGACTTTGATCCCTTCAAAGGGTACGTAGGCTCTAGCTTCGGGCTCCTAGTCAAGTCCAATATATTTGTGTTCTATACCAGAACATTGGCGCCGACCGTGGGGAATCAGTAAATTTTTATTTGATTCCCGCGACCTAGGATAGTTGCAACAAATCAATCGAGCAGAATATACCAGATCTTCAGTGAACTCTCAGTCAATCGAGCAAGTACGATGAAACCCTTGATTTCGAGTGCTTAATCAACAATGGTTTTCGGGTTCTATGCGAGATTCATCACGCAAAAGACCCAAAGCAACCGTAGGGATCCATCATCGGGATGCCTTGAATTTTTTGAACCGGGTCGAAATAATTAACTCCATCCGAATTCCAAGATGAAGGCAGAGAGGCCTTGGATGTTGTCCTGGATACGTTCAAAAGCCCGCGTATGTTTGCAATATCGCCACCACGTGCCGAGATAGTGACGGAGCGAGATAACTAAATCTTGCTCAAGCAAAAATCACGTATGGGAGTCGGGGCGATTTTCCGATCAAGATTCTCTTATTTGTGCCGATTCGATCCGCGAGAGACCCAATGTCGGGATACAATATTACTCAAATCCTTCAAATCCGAGATCGAGGATGGGATGAAAGGGAAACCGAGTTCCATTATGATTGGAATATCCAACATATCCTGAGGCCGAGATCAAGGATTGAAGCCGAGATGCCCGAGATGATAAGGGTCCTGACGGGATTGGCGAGGAAGATCAGAGAGGAGTATAAAACCCGGATCTCCAAACCTCAGTAGGCAATAACGGCGAATCGGAGGCTCCAAAGCGTAATCCTGCCAAAGTTCACCTCGCCAACGGGCTCGAGTTTGATCCCAATCCCTACGCCTTGGAGAAGTTTCGATTTTATGAGACCGAGCAAGCATTCTCCAGATTTGTTTTACAGTCTTGAAAAAGAGAAACCAAAAGCAACTGATTCAAAATTATGGGATGAATACTTATCTGGCGTGTGGAATCTTAATGATTTACACAAATTCAAGTTGTTCATCATAGTTCCACGAGGATGAGGGTACCCTGGCTGTAGATCTGGATGCTATTCTAATCTTTTTGCTGGCATTTTGAGGATCATCGTTGTTACTTGATAAATTACCTACACTGAGGAGAGCAAAAGTGCTAAGTATGATCTAATCTTTCTTGGTAACCAAGCTGCTTCTACTCTCGTCATCAGATTTCAGCTCTCTACGTTATGCCCAGAACCTGTTTGATAGAATTCCCAAAAGAAATCTTTATTTTTGTGGGATATTCTGATTTGGGGCTATACATGGAATGGCCCTATGAAGTTGCGATATTGCATTTCTACTGGGTTCTTAATCATGGGCAAAAGCCAGATAATTTTACTTTCCCCTTTGCTTTAAAAACATGCTCTGTACTTTCTGCGATAGTAGATGGAAGGAGTACTCTTGAATGTGTGTTACGTACTGGGCGGGAGGCAGACGTGTTTTTAGGTGCTGCTCTTATTGACATGTATGCGAAATATGGCTATGTTGGTGATATTTGTCAAGAAGTTGAAAGAGATTGTGACATCAAACTTAAATGACTAAATTTACAAGTTTATCAGAGGATGAGGGTCACACTTTCCTGTTGCCGAGGTTGAGTTTCAAGATTTTGATGTGATGATAATAACTCAATAGAGAAAAGTGGAAGAACAGTGCCTCAGTGGATTTGACTTGTATTATCAATAGAGAAAGCTGAGTTTAGCAAAGAGAACTGTTTAAAGGATATTGTTTTGGATTTTCAGCCTGTTATTTTGCCAAAGATGCATAAGGTTGAACAACCTTTGAAGAGTCAAAAGCTCGCCACAAAAATGAACTTCAGTGGAACAATGCTAGCAATTGCTTGAACTGTCATCAGATACTCATAAACCATAAAATCTCAGACAGATCCTTTCCTGAAGCTGCTTATAAAGGAAGGAAGTTCACCTTGGAGATAAACAGCTCAATGTCCGCCGCTACTACTTCTTTTATGCAAGGATCCCTGACAAGCCCAAAAGAATGTGCTCTAAATACGAGAGACGCAAGTATCAACTTAGGAATTTTAAAGCTTTCATTCTTGACCTTGAAAGTCACGATTTTCGTAAATGCATTTCACTAAACGTTTATACAATCATTGCTACAAGAAGCGGTAGAAACGCCAAAGACGATGAACATGTGTGCAAGCCCATGTTGCATGATATTATTAAAGATGGCAATCATTGCTCGTGTCTCAAGACTCATTGCAACCTATTATACCTTTTCACGTCTTTGGAAACTTTATTGGCAATTTCTCAACATGAAAAGTTTTTGTTAGTATTTTTATGCTAATAATTGATGGAAAGACGACAATTTGCATTATGGAGTTTGGCTAAGTGTCTTTTAGCTTGGTGGGAGAAAAAGAAGAGCAAAAATGGATCTTTGGCTTTTGCGAAAGCCGTTGAAATTACATGCTGGAAAAATGTTTTTAAAGATCAGACTTTGTTTATACAAATATCTAGATTATTCTATCCTTCTTTTTTTTGGCTGGAGGTCCTTTATAATTACTTGAGCAAATTATAATTTTTGCTTTGGAAGGAAGGGATTGCTTGAGGTCTACAAGTGGTTCCAAGGACATCTTCCAACAGCACTTGGAAACATATATACACTTCATGCCTCTATTCGACTTGGGGAATTTTGATGTGCATCTAAAGGAGAAAAAAGGCGGACCTGGTTACACTGAATCTAGTGAAAGACCGGTCTCCGTGTAAATTTTTAAAGGACCCAGTTTAAACTGAATCTAGTTTAAAACCTGGGCTCCGTGTATATTTGCGAAGGCGGACCCGGTTAAATTGAATCCGGTTCAAATCCGGATCCCCGTGAATTTTTGAAGACGGACCCCGGCTACGCCGAATCTGGTTAAGGCCCGGGCTCCTCGTGAATTCTCGAAGGTGGACCGGTTACACCGAATCTGGTTTAAATCCGAGTTCCGTGTGGAGTCCGTCCCTACGAAAGGGATGAAGACGGAGACCCGGTTTAAAGCGAATCTAGTTTAAATTCGGGATCCGTGTAAACATGTATGAATTCAAATTAAACATGTAGGAATCGAGGTAAATAAACCCGTTCCGAAAATCATGTTCAATTTAAACATGTAGGAATCGAGATACCTAAACCCGTTTAGAAAATCATGTTCAAATTAAACATGTAGGAATCGAGGTAAATAAACCCGTTCCGAAAATCATGTTCAATTGAAACATGTAGGAATCCGAGGTACATAAACCCGTTTGGAAAATCATGTTCAAATTAAACACGTAGGAATCGAGGTAAATAAACCCGTTCCGAAAATCATGTTCAATTTAAACATGTAGGAATCCGAGGTACATAAACCCGTTTAGAAAATCATGTTCAAATTAAACATGTAGGAATCGAGGTAAATAAACCCATTTAGAAAATCATGTATAAAATAAACATGTATGAACTCGGGTACATACACCCGTTTCCAAAAGTCATGTCGAAGTTAAACGTAATGGAAGAAAGGGTTACGACACCCGTAATGGAAGAAAGGGTAACGACACCCGTAATAGAAGAACAAATTCCGGGTTACGACACCCATCATGGATAAACAAAATCGGGGAAAAATTTTGCAGCGAAGAACCCGGTTACACCGAATCGGTTAAAATCCGGGTTCCATGGATAGTTATGCGGGAAGCAAAAGGAAGGCGGACTCGGTTACACCGAATTCCGGTTAAAATCCGGGCTCCATGTAAAGTACAATTGACTCGCGCGCTCCTTAAAAGGACCCGGATCGATAGTCAAAGAGATACGCCGAGGTCCCTACACCCGGCATGAAGCCGAGGTCTCTAAACCCGGCATGACACCGTGGTCCCCAAACCCGGTCACAAACAAAACCATCTAGATGTATGACACCGGCCGTTGTACTCCGACGTGCATTGGTCAGAGCTCGGCGAAAATGCCATATGTGGCCTTCGCGAAATTGACGCGTCAACGCTCGCCCGATTTAAGAAAGCGAGTTGTCATTCTGATCTTGATCAAGTCAAAATGTTTGATTAAAGGTAATGGACACCGCGGTTGAACATGTGACAGCCTCGCCCTTATTTCGGTTACAATACACTTTTCCGGCTAGTCAAGCCGGAACGAGGTAGTGCGGTTAAGTTACACCGACGAGATTGAAACATACAACCTCGCCCTAACTCCCGAACTAAGTTCTCGTCGAGTATAAAGACCCGTACCCTACTACGGTCGATAAATTTCTAAGCGAGCTTAGAGTTTATAAACAAAAAGCATGGCAATTAATTGGTTATATAATCGAGAGATTGTCATAAATTACAACCGCACGTACGCGAGAATATGCAAAGTTGCGGGGCGGCGCCTAGCTCGTGGGAGCAAGCATCACCGAGAAGGCACCACCTCGTTGGGCTGCCCGGCCTCCGGAGCTCCTTGCCGGCCTTATCATCGCCTTGCTCTTCCGGTTCGTCCTCCTCAAACGGCAAGTACCCGCCATCGGCGTCGGGGGCGGAACGGGACATCATCCTTCACATAAGCCCGGTAGCCATACCGGCAAGGTTCGGATACGTTCGGAATCAAGTGACTAATTTGATCTAAGGCCGGGCGGCGTCGGAGGCAATCTCCTTTAACGAGTCGGTAGTGTCCAAATGGGACCGCTCTTTCGCCGAAGAGCATCCTTGGTCAAGTCCAGCTCGCGCGCTACTTCTCGCAGCGGTGACTTCACAAAGCATCCAGGCTTTCAAAGATGAACACTCGGAGGTCGTCATCTCCAATGCCTCTTTGACGAGTAGCTGCTCCTCGGTTGCTTTCCTCACAGCGGCCTTGGCGACGTCGCGCTCCTTTCCAAGGCCTTCATCTTGGCCTCAGCCACATCCAGCCCTTTCTTCAAAGGGGCACGAGATGCCCGACCGAGTTAAAAGAAAAGCAAAACTAAAGCCTCGACCCTCAACTCGAAGGAGCGGCATCATCGAGGAACCACCTCTTTGGAGGGAATGAAGATTAACCTCGGACAGAGATCCGAGGTTAAATAGTCAAGGCACCCGGCGCCCGAGCCCTTTTGCCCAGTGCAGGGGGCAACAAGACAGGAGTGACACCGTAAAGGCATCGCCGATATAAGCAAATACGGTAACAAGCTCGGAAGCCGTCTGTTTCCTCTACAAGGTAATTCGGATTGGGGAAATTCGGTCTTACGGCAAACAAACCCGGATCAACAAACAAATCCGGATACTCGGATGATTGAAGAAGAAGAGATCGACAAAGTTTCAAACTTCAATTAACCCGGACTACATGTCAGGGGGCAATTCAACGAATACAAGTAAACCGGGGTTCGTTGAAACTCGGGTAGAAACTTCATCAAAATCCAACAAGTTGCGGCAACTCAAATACGATGTCGGGTTCCATAACAAATCCACCCCGGCCCCGAGCCCTTGATCGTCAGTGGGGGCAACTATTATACAGTTGTTAATGACAACGGTGTGAGAAGAACTAACGGAAGCCCTCACAGGGATATATGAATTTTGAATTTTAATGCAGGTTCACCAAGGCCGAGGCAAGAAAAAACTAAGAACGAGGAAAAGGCAAATAGATCCCGCCTCGGGAAAAAAATCTATCGCCTAATAAGCAAATCGGTAGCAGAATACAAATGAATTCGAACTCGTCAAAGACTCGGGCAAAAGCAAATCAAGAGGGAACAATTCGGATACGAAATCCGGGTTAAACAATAAACGCACATCGGCAGCGTCAAACAGAAAGGGAGCCTTGGCGGCCTAGAGACCTCTAAACCCAAAGGCGGGGCCGACGCACGTGACACAACGGATGTATTAAATGCGCACGGAAAACCGGGTGACTAGGTGTGGTGGTTGAAACCCCGCACGAATCTGAGCCGCCAGTGTCGGTTGGCAACGATGGTGAACGCATAAGGATCTCGACCTCGAAGTCGAGCGAACTCCTTGATATTACCTCGGATCCTTGAGACCTTACCTCAGATCTTTGAGCGAACAATGACGGTAATCGAGGTCAATATGACACAACCCGGCACTACGCGGTAGATAGGCAAGAGGGTAAAGATTCACAGCAATCTAGCCCGAGCAACCTGAAGAAAGATCCCGACCTCGAAGTCAGGCAAACCGCCTCGACATTATCCCAGATCCTTGAGACATTACCTCGGATCTTTGGAGAAGACAACTTCAATAGCCAAGATCGACACCTGGATTCAAATGCGGGCGAACCATCACGACGCTACTCGGGATCTTTGAGACAAGACCTCAGATCTTCAAAGTAAGCCGCCTTGATAGCCGGATCAACGTAATTCAACTCAGCAATGTAAGGCCCACGATAGCATAGCTCGGCTAGTAAAACCGACTTGAGGCAAGATACATCCCGACAGCATAGCTCGGCTAGTAAAACCGACTGGAGGCAAGATACATCCCGGCTCGAAGCTCGAACTACGGCCGGGGGGCAACCATTACGGACTGGATAAGGCCCATATTCAATATATGGCCCAGCAAGGAACATATCACATATCAGGATCTACCCATAATAAAGGAGGATCCAATCTTATCTATGATTCAGGTATATCTAATCTATATCTTAATGACTATCTAATCAAGATATCAGGGCCACGGATCACAGGGTCCAAACCTCATCGACCTAAGGTACACTATAAATACGAGGTAAAACCCTAAGGTACACGGGTCTAACCCTAGACTATTTACATTCGATCACTGAGCACACACCCCACCCTTTTGTGTGTGTTCGAACTACGTGGACTTTGATCCCTTCAAAGGGTACGTAGGCTCTAGGCTTGGCTCCTAGTCAAGTCCAATATATCTGTGTTCTATACCAGAACAATACGTATAAACCATATAAGGGAGAAACATAAAATGCTAACCGTTCATTCCATTCCTCCTTATTTTCCAACTCCAACAATTATTTATTCTTCCATCATCGGCTGCCTCTTTGTTTTTATATATATATATATTTTTCTGTTCCTGTAAATTTTGGGTTTCTGGGGAATGATTTTAGTATTCGTATGTTTTACTTGGTTTTAAGTTGAGTTATTGGGTTTGATTTTGTATAGTGTTTTTAATGTTGTTTGCAGAAATTGACGGCGCTGAAGAAGGCTTACGCCAATTTTATCCTCAATACGGCGAAGGAGGCAGCGGCTCGTGTAATGGCGTCGGAGAGAAAAGCCACGAGGTTCCAAAGGGAGCTTCTTTCGACTAAAGAAGAGTCACTTAGGATAAACAAATGTTGGATTCAAAAGTATGATCTTTGTTCTCAACTGCTTTTGCCTGCGCCACTTTTTCTTTGTTTTCTTTAACTTGGTTGATCACTCCAACATGTGTTCGTTCGTTGTGTCTTGGGTTTTGGTGAGAGATTCTGGTGGATTAGGAAAATTTTGGACCAGAGTTTTAGCTAATTACATGGAAACCAATTTGACTGAATTCAAGATGCGAAAGATAGATAATTTGTTTGTGTTTATAGAGATGCTAAAATACCTTGAGCTAACTGGTATGGATTATCTCTGAAATGCAGTGCTTGACTCCATAGGGGTCATTCCACGAAGGTTGTCGGGGAGAGTAGCACCGATCAGGGATGCCTCCGGATTGTGGAAGGTTCAGAGAATGGGAAGAAGATGGTGAACAAAGACAACTTGAGGAAGTGCTTGAAGATTAGAGGAATGGGATGAACGGGGAAGAAGCCGAAGAGAGGGAGAGAAAAGAGTGGTGGGCTGATACAGTGGATCAGGAGGGGAGCAGGATTCTCACTTCATCGTTGTTGACTAAAAAGATGAAATAAATGTTAAAGTAGTTTGGTGATTGATTAGATGAATATGATTTAAAAATTATAAGAGATGGTAAAAAAAGATAGTTATTTATTATATGATTTTTTAAAATTACAACTCCTAAAACTGCACTCTGAATAGGCCCATTATTATAAGGAAAAAAGATGGTTATTTATTATAGTATTTCATAAATAATATTTTTTTGGGTCAAAATTTCATAAATAATATGAGTACATATTGATAAGATAAAGATAAAAGAGTTAATGTGCAAATTTTCTCCAAGTTTTTTTTACTAAAAAACAATCTTTGTCCCGAAGAAAGTTTTTTGATGTTCAATAAATTGCCCCATCATACACTATTTAAAAATTGATATTATCATTGGTTAACTTTTTAACGCTAAGAGGCAACATTATTACATTTTTAAGCTTCTATGGTAACTTCCGGAATAAATTTGTACATAAAAAGATATTCACCAAAAGTTTAATTATAAGATCTAATTGATTTTTTTGAAAATATTAAGGAATTAATTAAATTATTTTAGAACATTTTTTTTATAAAACTAATTAGTTTGACTAATAAACTAATGTAGTATATATAAAGATACACAACATATAAAATAATTGAGTAATTTATTTAGTTTCATTAATCACTTTAAAAAAAAAATCAACTAGCTTAAACAATAAAAGTACAAACAAGCTCCAATACGAAAACCGTCGCAGCGGGCTTCTCTTTCGCGCCACACAGTCTCAGGTTTCTCTTTCTCTTCAACTTACCGCTCTCTCCGTTCCTCGTTTTCCCTGAACTTTCTACTCCCTCTGATAATACGTACTGCAACATGATTTTTCTGTTCCGCTCTTCTCTTTTCAACTTCTATTTTATTTGCACTCATCTTTTTTCCCGCACATTTTTTTGCTTCAGCAATCCAGGTATGCTTACTTTATTTGGGTTCCTTTTATGAACATATGTATGTGGATTTTCCTGCTTTCTCTGTTCTGGATTTCACTTACTCACTCAGCTGCAATATTTGGTTGCGATATGTAGTCGTAGCATTACCTGTACAAAAATCAAAGACGTTCTTGTGAAAGTTTGCCGGCAATTCAACAGTTTTGTTCTTTAATTTGTTTTAGCCATTCCTTGTGTTCTTGCTAATGGGGCTGGATTCTGATGATAGTTATTACTCTTATTACTATTTTAACTTTTTGTTTCCATTTATTTTGATAAAAGATAAATTTTCCTTTAATTAATTTCGAAATCGGAAATTTATTTTACAAACGACCGATACGCTAAGTGCAGTTTAGGGCATTGCTGCAGTCACTGAAAAGAGAGTTCTAGGTTACCCATGGCGGTGGGTATTTTCATGAGCTCAGCATTAAGTAACATAGAGGAATTGGAGCTGAAGAGAGACTATGGTTAGCATTAAGTAACATATAAAAGGAAGATAGTTTCATTTTATGAAGCGAGGACAAGAAAAGACATTTAATTGTAAGAGTGTCTACACTTGTATGAATAACGACACAACACATTAACAGTACTTGACAACTTACAGTTTGCTGTGTCTCTTGCGTTAATGTTCATACTACTTAGCTTTCTTCTTTTACCTTTTTAGCTACAATGTAAGGATGGAGCATTTTGCCACTCTTCAACAAGGATAAAACACATGTTGCGATACCAGTTACTTAATCTCATTTTTTTTAAACAGTGAAATCTATCAATATGATCAACATTTAGAAACAAGTAATCCTAACAAGAGTGAATTGGGTCATTTCATTGATGAACCCCATAATTTTCGCCTAAGGCACAATGCATGGAAAGTGAAGTAGCTTTGGTTTTTGAAATTTGAAACATCCGTATTTCTCCCTAGAAAAATTCACTTATTGGTTCAAATGAGCTGACCTCGTTCTTTATATCATTCTATAGATATCACTATTAGATTATACAAGCAATTGACATTTAGGTGGCTACTGAGTTCATATGCTACTTGTGTAATGGAGATAGAAGAATCCAACAGATGTGCTACACCCTGCAAAACTTTGAAAGCTCAAGAAGTCTGTAAACACGCTAAGAACCATGTCAATAACTAAATTCTCCTATTTACAGTCTTCTCATATTTACTATTTCTCGTCTCCATCTTGTTTTCTGACAGGAAGCTTTAAATAAATCTTTTCCACCACGTTGGTCTACTCCCATCCAGGTCTAACCCATATACTGTTTCAATCAATCTATATTGGTATTATTGATACTTTTGTTTCACATATATACAGAAACAGCTAATGCTCTGAAGTCTTCTTGATCACTTTTGAATTGGTATGTCATAACTCCGTGACTACTGCAGCACCCTTTGTAAATTCATATGCAGCTGAATTTTCCCTTCATCCCAACATTTGGACAAACCAGGTAGTAGTTATATGTATATCTACACATCTTAGAGCATATTGCTTGCTCTTCCTAGGAGATTGGAAATTCACGTCCTCTATTTCTTGGCTTTGTTGTATGTTGTTACAGAAAGACAACTTACCATTTCAATATGGAACTCAGCATAATAACAGGAGTCTCTCCAGTCATATATCTGATGTAATAATGAATAACCTCAGTGTACTCCCATTTTCTTTTAGAACATTTATTGGCATTTCCTTTTCTCCCATGGGGAGGGATGGTATTAGGAATTGTAATGGACTCAGTTTAGACTCTTCCCGGCTGTCATTCCCCCCTTTTTATTTGTCCACAATCATGTATTCATTTATTCATTCGTATCAAATGCTTTTGCATTTTCATCAGGGTGCTGCCTTGATAATTTCAGAAAGAGAAACAAGTATTTTCAACGGGAAGGAAATTGATTCAAGGACATTATGCGATGGAAACTTACAGCCTGGAAGTATCATTCCTGGAAAATCAAAAGAAAATGGCAATGGGTCTTCAGTGCACGGTAGTGCAAGAGATAGATGTTCATGCCTCATCAAATTAAGGCCATAGCATTGATGACAGTAACAACAATGTATGAAAACCTCTATTGAAGTTGTATTCTTGTTGAAATTGGCTAATTCTTTGTTTGTATAGTTTGACACTGTTAGAAAATTCTGAAGAGATGGTTCAATTCTGTCCTTTCTGCTGCAGAAATTTTTGCTTAAGAAGCGGCAATGTGATGTGATGCTTGCCAATGGTAAGTTTGGAGTTCATATATTTCTATTTGATTGTCGGAAAGATAGGATATCCATAGTCTGATGATTTATTTCTTGAGCAGGTGATGGTTTACTTTAATATTGTTGATGTGAGTAGAAATTCTGCATCGGACAACATTCCAGTTCATTCAGCTAAGCCTCGACTTTCTATCAGCTAAGCCCCGACTTTTTAAGCTGGTACTACAGAGTATTCTGTTATCCATATCATTCTTTAGGGTCTTTTATGATTACCCTTTCCAGACTAGACGGTATTTGGTGGATTTACTAAAACGAGAAAATCAATTGAGAAGCGTGGCTTCGTTTTTGTTTTGTTTTTTAAAAAAAAGAGAAGCCTGGCCAACTGGACTGGTATTCCCACTATTTGTGAGTACAAACTGAGATGATCTGCTTATGGAGTTACACTAACTTCCAATCATAAGCGAGTGTATATAAAGATTAGTTGCATGTTTAATACTAAAATATATTTTATAAACAGGTGCGCCTGTAGAGAAGGAATGATATGTAAATGTGATAAATAAATTATAATATAAATAAACCATGCGTTCTCTAAGTCCATAAGGCCACGGTAGGGATTAATAGCCGTTGGGAGTTAGTTAGTTAGTTAGGATTAATGGTTGTTGATGTGTCTACTATATAAGGCTGAGGCATATAACTCTTCACCGGATCTTCTCTGTTTTTCTTGAATAGTATTGCGAATCCTTCAGTTTCTCTCCTCTGTTCTCTCATTCTTTCCCTCCCCTCTCTCTCTCTACACATTCTCTTAACCATGACAGAGAGTCAGTCATCTTCTTCTTCTAGTAAAGGGGAGACGTGCGTAGCAGACCTCGATTTTCAATTGAAGAGCGTGTCGGTGCAACTTTGGATTCTTGGAGGTCAAAAAGAGCCACACTTGCTCAAACAGCATGGGTCTCTTGCTGACTTCAATCAGGAGTTCGATCGTGTCACTGATAATATTAAATTCACTGAAGATGAATTGGTTCGTGTGTATATTGCTGGCCTTAAGGACGAAATTGCAGCATCATTATGTCTCTTGAGGCGGCCGACTACTCTGTTGGAAGCAAGAGGTCTTGCCCGCGATCAAGAAATTATCTGTCAAATGCAATCGCCGAAAGAGGTTACAAATGATGGGTCATCTTTGCCGTGGACTCAAGAAGTTCAAGAAAAAGCTTTGGAAGATCAAGACGCTTGTGGGTCTTCCCAAGAAGAGTCCTTCGACAAGCAAGCGACTCTAAGGAGTCATCTGGCTATTGAGGTCTTTCATTTAAACTATAATTAAGCTGTCATGTACCATTTGCAAATTGTTAAAATATTTTATAGTCATGTTAAATAACCAAAGTTCACTTCTCTTAGCATCACTTTCATTTTGCAAAACCAATCTAGTCTTCAATGCAATTTGAATTTGGGATTATGTTTAGATAAATTAAGATTCCCACTCTAAGGAGTCATCTGGCTATTTCTTTTTTTCTTTTTCTTTTTTTCTTTTGTGTGTGTGTGTGTGGGGGTGTTATATTGCCAATTTGCCATGCTTAAAAATATCACATTATTAAATTATACTACCTCCTTACAAACTTTGTCCTATATTTATGATTGGAGGAGTAGTGTTTAGTACATTAACTTGAAACCCTGATAAAGCTAAAAGGTAAGAAAGTGAAATCCTCACAACTTTTGGATGATGTCAAATTCTGTTGAAAATAATATTGTCTTATGGCATATGGTGCTTTCATATCAGTGTACCATGCACATGTTTTGATCAGTATACATATGATATAATGCTCCGAATTTTCTATTACTAGCATAATAATCTCAACGTATATAAGACCAAAAAAGCTTGTAGATGTTTTCCTTGGTCTTCTCTCATATTTTTGACCAGCCAATAGGGTTCTTTCATATCGCCATGCCTAAGAATATCACAATATTAAATTCTCATGTTTTATAACTACTTGAAACCCTGATAAAGCTAAAAGGCAAGAAAGTGAAATCCTCTTAACTTTTGGATGATTTCCAATTTTGTTGAAAATGTTGTCGTCTTATGACTTATGGTGCTTTCTTTCTGAAAAATTGAAAAAATTGCAGGATGACATTGGCATAGGATGTTCCATGGGCCACTTCCTACTGTGCATTTACACCGTAGTAGGCATTGCCGTAGGATTTGCGATAGCCACTGCCCTCCCCATCTGCTCTGTGTTAGCGGTGGCGCTCTTGTCTGTGTCAGGCAATGCCTTCCTATATGCCCTCGCAAGGGCCATCTTGTATATCCGGACCGTGGTTGCCGCTGAGGGGCAGCGTGCTGCGGAGGTTGCCCCGCTTCCAGTGGAGGTTGCCATGGAGGGGCCACTTTCCAGGGAGGTTGCCACCGAGGAGCAGCCGCCTCTTGACACGGAGGAGGAGCAGCCCCTTACGCCAATTGTGAACCGACTAAGGGAGGGCGAAGAAGAAGCCTGATCATTTCACCTTTTTTTTTTTTTTTTTTTTTTTTCCTTCTATTAACTTTGAAAAATTAATGTGGAGCATTACTCGTAAAAAAACCAAAGACGTTCTTGTGAAAGTTTGCCGGAATTCAACAGTTTTGGTCTTTAATTTGTTTTAGCTATTCGTTGTGTTCTTGCTAATGGGGCCTGCTTCTTCTGATGATAGTTATTCCTCTTATTACTTCGTTCGGTCATTACAAAAGTGTTTCTATAATTAGGACCAGAAGTAATACTATTTTAACTTTTTATTTCCATTTATTTTGATAAAAGATACTGCAACCTTCTTTTTCTCGCAGCAAGTAAATACCTCTGTCATTGGGTTGTCACCCCAAGATGCATTGAAGTCACCATATATTGCATCCATGGGGGTTTATATGTTCAAGACAGATGTTTTACTTGACCTCCTGAAATTCAGATACACATCATCAAACGATTTTGGATCTGAAATCATTCCTGCTGCTGTGAAGGAACATAATGTCCAAGTAGGATGGATTCTAATATTCAATATGCTTTTTTTTTTTTTTTTTTTTTTTTTTTTTTCTTTCAGCTGTTTCTATCCATTTTGGAGGAGATTTTATTTGCTACGTATGAGGAACTGATTTCACTATCATTTAGCACCAAGTTTTGTGCAAATGTCTTTATGCAAGTTCACACAGTTAACCTTAAATTCTTGGAATCAACCAAACTTGTTATGTTGTTATGTGTTTAACTACTACATTACTTTGCACATGTCAATGATAAGTACATGCATCATGTATTTCTCACAAACTACGGTGATGATACATTGGTCTAACTTCTTTTGCAATCAAATATACATTGGTATCATACAGAAGATATTCACTCGCCTGAAATGGCATTATTCATCTAACTAACTCAAGGCTCAGTTAAGTTCCTTTCATTTCTATGAAGGCGAAGGCGAAGTCCGGAATTCTTACTCACTAAAGACAACTAGTCGTAGCGTATATAAAATCACTGCTGCATTTTAGAGTCCCAATAATTTCATAAAAGAAAGAAGACAGGTCATTTCCTAGTTTCGGATATATTGATCACCAAACAGCATAAATATAGCAAACCAAAAGATTTTTTTTATAAAAACCAGAGACAAATCATGAAAGACCTAGCAGAGAAAAGAATCGTTCAAAATGTGTCGTGCCATGGCTGCAAGTAAAGGTGACGGGCGACTTGAACAAAATGGACGATGGCCACAAGCGACTCCAACACTCGGGCTTTCTTTCAATCGAACACAATGAATCACCAGAAGATCAATCAAGGTACGGAGACGCACGATGGGAATCAAACAACAACAGTGATGACGACGGTATGGGCTTCGATGGGTGGACGAAATTTTGGTGTTTACATGATGGCGAAATGTGACTCCAATGCCAGGGCTTTCTTTCAACCGAACACAATGAAGCACCACAAGAGCAATCAGGTGACGGCGACGGTTTGGGCTTCTATTTGAATCTGTCTCATTTTTTCTCACACTCACAAAGGGTTGTTTAGGTCATTTCACAATTGCATTATATCACACAAAAGTTTCAAAGGACTTGGCAGCAATTAGGATATTTCGAAGGACCATTAGGTAGGTGGTATATTTTGTACCTTAGGACCTAAACATGATTTTCCCTATTTTTTAAGTTGGTAAAACATTTTTGGGTATGAATCAATATCAACTTAATAAGAATATCAAAATAAGCCATTTACTGTAGCTTATGACTCAACTTACTATTCCTCTCAACAGTATCGGCTCATTCTTCAAGCCGTTTCCATAAGCCGGTACGGTACATTTCCCCCAAGTCGTGCAATTTTGAATTTCAAAACGCCTTTCTCCTCCCCTGTTTATTATTTCACGCTTTCCAATCGTCAGACCTCACAATCGCTCTACCCTTCCCATTCTTCTTTTTCATTCCATAGCTTTGCCCTGGAAGTGATGACAGTTTGGAGGCAGAAAAGAGGATGCGACGATGATGCTTGCACCGTTATCGTTGATCTCCACATCGCAAGTCATCCTTCTGAAGAAAGCTTCCTCCAAAGAAATACAAATCAACAAAATGGGCTTGTAGATTAGACGAAGATTGGGTTGTTTTGGTAATGTTTGTCTTGAGGAGGAATGACTGCCTTTGACGAAGATTGGTGTGAAACCCTAACTTTTTGAAGTTTTTGAGTATATCGGGAGGCGAAGATTGGTGTGGCGCAGTGTGTATTGGTTGCCCCGTACAGTTTCATCTTTGAATCTTCAAATCTTCGTGTTTCTTTGTTTGTTTGTTGAGATTTGTTATTTTGTCCCTTTTACTTTTAAGAATTGCTTTCAATCTTCGTGTTTCAAACATGCCAATTGACCCTATTTTTGGTCATGAATTTCATTATTGTGACAACATAATTATTAATTTGTTGCTTCTTGATTGTAATTGACTGATAGTTGTTCTGATCTAAACACATAGTCGTACAAGCAGCATTTTGTGTTTTTGCCCTCACAAACCAAATGGGTCTATGGCTATAATGGTGAGTTCATCGTTGATCTCCACAAAGCAAGTCATCCTTAAAAATTTAAGGGTGCGTGCTTCTCATTGCAACCACGAATTTAAAATTATTGGCTTGAGTGAGAAACCAGGTAATAGACACTTCATCATAATTGAAAGTGCATTCCCAGAAACTAAACCATTTTTGAGCATGCTGCAATTTCTAGTCTGAATTGCCCTCCATTTATGGCATTCCTCTCCTTCTTCGCTCATCATTGGTAAGTTATTTATCTCGAATTAAGTATTGTATTTAAAGCTTCAATATTATATACTCATTGGTTAACTGCTTAAAGAATCTTGATTTTTCCCCCTCATGTAATGACAATCCTTCACAACACTAAACTTTCCGGAGATGTTGAGCATTGGAAACCTGTTTGTTTAAAACACTCATATATATTAGCTATTTTGTTTTCTCAGGTATCGTGGGATCTATCTGGACTCATATATCATAGTTTTAAGACCGATCTCTTCCCTTAATAATTCTGTTGGTGTGGAGGATCACGTGGTTGGAAGTGCTTTGAATGGTGCAGTGGTGGCTTTTAAAAGGCAAAGGTATTGATATCTTGATGCCCTAATTATATTGGCTGTCTAATAATTGATAGTGCTTTACAGGAGGCATTTGCAGACCCTAGCCGAGATGAAAGTTTGATCTTTGAACTTTTAGAATTCAAGCATGACATTGCTGATAATGGAAGTGCTACATGGTTTCTTCAAGACCTTCCTACTAAGCAAAATGCCGAATGAAGTGTGGTATAGAATTATTTCCTTTGATTTCCATAAATTATAGGATTAGTTAAATGTCAGCCCATTGCAGATACAGTACCTTATTTTTACTCCCTTCAATGTATCAAAGCATTATTGTTTATTGTTGCTTTTTAACGTGCATTGCACCTGTCAATGCTAATTTATAACATGGTGTTGTTCATTATGAGCAAACATCTTAAATCAAAACTAATAAAGCTGAGAATAATATGTGCAAGGATCTCAAACACATAATACTACAATAATCCGAAAAGGGAGAATCACTCATATTGATAAGAATAAAACACATGACAGAAAAATATAGATCTCATAAATTAACTTCTACCCACAACCACAGCCAAGTCCAATCTTCACTCTCGATGAAGCCCTTACTTTGGACTTTGCAGTTGACAAACTTGATCTGGTCAACTTCAAAGCATGATGTGTATCTTCTCTCACATTACTTCATTGTTCACTGGTCCTCTCTAAGTTGCAAGGAAACTAAAATCTTGAACGTCTCAGGGCATGTAGCTCAATGTGAGGTAATCATTGTTGCACTACTTTTTTGATGAGAAAAGTGAAAATCACAACTCCTACAGTGTTTGTCCCATCTGGCTTCGTGCCATATATTGAATTTCATCTCCTGCTCAATGCTTTCAAATTTCAGTTTTGAAATTTGAATGTCTCCCTCTTATAGCCATCCTCTCTCTCTCTTTCTCTCCCTCCCCAATATTTTTCATAGTCAGCTTAAATGTTCAAAAGACCTCTACATTTCCTCTTCCTTATCCACAATTTCCTAATTGTTGAAAGTCTCTACTCTGATCCATGCTTCCTTCATTGCTGCGTACCATCATCAAATTCACCCTCTCCTAAAAGGTGGATTTCTCCATACTTTGTTTTTCTCATGCATTTTATTCCTTTTTTTTTTTCTGGGCCCTAAGGCAAAATCGCCAAAGGGGTGTACTGTATGATTCTGAAAATAGGTTTACCTTCGTGGATGACATATCTCCTTTCATCTCGTGGAAGATGAGGAGATTAATGGTAGATGAAATAGTGGCTAAAGGTTCTCTCCTATGTGGCTCAAGACATAATGCGGTGAGTCCTCTTTCATTTCTTCTCTGTAAGTGTCTTATCCTACTTCTATATTATTTGATGTGATATTGACATTATTGTTAATAAAGAAATTTTTGTTTCATAGAGTGGTTGGTAGATATGTAGAAGCACAAAGAAGATTTTATGCATCAAATCTTTGGATTATGTGCTATTATCAATGGGTTAATTGTAGATTCCTTGATTTTCTCCTCTTTTATGGGAAGTTTGTTGGTGTTTTTTATTTACGATTTGACTAAAGGGTTTCTCATGACTAATGAATTTATAACTTTAGTTTTATGTAGAGGTAATTGCCATAATAGAGTTAACCATTGATTGTATATGACATCGTGTAGAAACGTTAAAAATCAATATAATAAATTATAAGAATTTAATTAACAGTGTAATGATTGTCATGTGGTAGTTATTGTAGGTTACTTTTCCCAATTTTTTAGGGATGGTGAACTTCAACAATATATTATTTTTAAATGTTCGATGTAGTTTGAATTATGGTTATTGTTCCATCTTTAATACGTTAGGTTATTAGGTGGCAACAAATCATGTCTCCTTGAGATTTTTCATTTAGGAGTTAAAAATCTTAAAAAGTGAATGTCAAATATTAAAAAGTGATTTAAAAATGCAAATTCCTAAAAGAAGACCAATTCATGATAAAGTATAACCACAATAGAAATTAATTTAAGCTATTTGATTGAGAATATGTGACTCATGCTTCCATATGATAATGCTGAAAATGTAATTAATGGAGGTAATAAACATCTCATAATAAGCATTAATCATCATACTTGATCGTTATTTACTTGTATTGTTGTGATGTTTCTAAGTCTATTAAAATGAAATAAAACTATTAGTTTTTTTGCAAAAAAATAAAATAAAACTATTACTTACATAAGTAAAATCATCATGAGCATATGAGGACATGTAATTTGTTTTGTTCCAAGAAGTTCAATACTAGGTTTTATTTATATGCTAGTTGACTTTCTTTGGAGAGATTAAGGAAGGCTAAATAAGGTATTTAATCATTTCATATGTTAAATATTCTTGATTATATATTAGTTTATTTCAAACTAATAAGTTTGAAGAAAAAAATAAAAATAAAAAAACTTTAAAGTAATTTAGTTGTACAAAAAAGTCAACTAGCTCTTATAATTAGGACCGGAGGGAGTAATATATTATGCACAAGGTATTTTTTTTTTCCTTTTTTATTTGTCAAAAAGTCTTTTTATTTATCTAAGTAGAAAATTTTCATTGTTATTGGAAGCTAGAGATTGATAATTGAATTTAATTTAACTGTAGTATTCTTGGTTTCATTCTTTTGTGCTTTGCAAAACAACAAAGAGGATGAGTGGCACAAGAAGTGAACTTCTCCAACCAATTGGAAATAGAAATGTTGATGCATCAGTGGGTGTAGTACAAGGCATAAACTGTTCGTGTCCTTTTCCTAAGATATAGCTTGGGATCTACATATTGTGGTTACTTTATTTTCCCCCTAAGATAAAGCCTAGGGTCCAATGCTTTCAAAGATAAAAAATCATGCAGTGCATAATCTTTTTTTTTGCTCCTTTATGCGTTCAGTTTTGGTGGAAGGTTATATTGCAGGGACTAAAGAAATGTAGCTTTTGGCAAGTGTAGTGAACTTGAGCATTCACAAATAATTAGAATTGAGCAATAAAAATAAGAAAGTAATGGAGTATTTATGGTCATCTATTTCTTTTTGGTTTTCTTACAACAAGTCAAGTTTCTCAAAGTCATAGTTATATTCTACTTGACTATCTTGGATGAGTAAATTAAATAATGATGGAACATATTTAAGTACCTTTTTTTAAGTTGGAGTTGAACTAATGTGTTGTCAGCTTTTCATTATCCATTTCAAGTTGTCAAAATTTATACAAAAGTTAATAGCTTTAGCCTTTAATTAATTAGTCTTTTCCTTTTTCTTTTACAATGATAATGATTTTATCTTTTATTAATATTTAATTTATTTAATTAAAATCAAAAAAATTTCCCCACATCATTCTACTAACCATCCTAGGCTGCATATTTAGTTTAATTCAAAAAATTTGTTGTTTGAGTGTCAATCAAGGTGAATAACACAAAATATGAAAATAAGTAGATGTCTCTCGCGCAACATGCGGCTTTTTTTTTTGGGGGAGGGAGGTTTGTGCTTGATACATTTGAAGGAGTTTTAGTTGGACGATCATTTGTAAAAACATACCATTTGACTGATAAAATATATTGATGTAAGTTCACATGACACCACCTGTTGCATTGATAGACATTATTTTCAATTAAAGGCTAATAATAATGTGTATCAACTACTTGGCAATGATTAATTAAGTCATGCTTTTGCTTTTGGTATAACTAATGATATATCAAATTACGTTAAATCACGAAGTACTAAAGAGTATGGCTTTGTTTTACGAAGCCATACAAAAATATGATTTGAAAGCCTGAAGCTGAATATTTAGGGTAATTCAAAACACATTTCTGATGAAGTTGAAGAGAACTGCAAGGAATGAAATATGAAATGAAGTAAATGTATCCCACGCAACGCATGGGAGAATGCATGGTTGAATGCTTTTGAGGGAGGCCATGCTTTTGAATGTGTCGGGGGGTGTTAAGGAAGTACCCAATTGATAAGATCTTTAGAAATATTTAGCACCATATGTGAGATGTTGTCAATTCATGTTACATATAAGAATGTTTATGTATTATGATGGGCATCATTTTGTTGTAATTGCTTTTTGGTTTTGTTTTTTTGCTTTTGAAATGGTAAGTTGCTAAACATATAAGAGTATAACTACCAATGTGGTTGCGGTTCATGTTGTGTTTTTGGGTAATGATTATTTTTTGTTGGTTGATTTGAAATCCAAATAAGTTCTTTATTTTCTTTTGTGTTTTATTCAATTTCTTAATAATTTGGATTAGTGGAAGGTGGGGATGTACTTTCATGTTGTGAAACTGTTGCACTTGCGCATTGCGCGGGGGGAGTTTGTGCTTGTTTATTTTAACAAGAAAAAGGTGCTTTGAATTGAACAAAATAAATTTCCTGAAGTTCCACAAAAGGGAGAGGGAAAACCATATATAATTTATGTTGCCACGCTCAAAATTTTATTTGTCCAAACAGTTTGAATAATCTAAACATTAAATTGAAGCAAAGCTTTATTTGTTGAAATAGTTTTTAGGACAGATTTATAACCAGAACAAGTAATTTTCATGATTAATTAGCTGGATTTCCATTTGTTGACTCTGGTTGGAGTTCAAAAACATAGTCCCTCATTTATATTTGTGGTATTAAGATGAAAATTGCCTTTTGTGCACACTGGTGAGAGTCCAAAAACGTAAAGCAATAACCTAAAGCATGAAGTCCATAAAGTAAAGCACTTATCCAGAAAGTTTAAGATAAGTAAATTGTGCTGAGAATTCTGCTATATGTGATCGCATGATGGATGAGAAAATAGAGGGTCCTAGATATGGAAGATGGGTAAAATCAAAGTTATTTCCTAAGATGCTGAGCCTATGTGAATGGGGAGAAGCTTCTAGTTTTTTAGCCAATATCTCTTGCCTTTGATGTAGGAAGTAGGAACTGTTTTGGCTGAAAAAAAAAAAAGGATAAGTATCATTTTTGCCCTAGAAGTTTTGGTTGAGAAGTATTGGGCATCTGGAATTTTTTTTTTTTTTTTTTTTTTTTTTTGGACCAAAATTGCCTCGGAAGTTAAAAAACGTATCAATCTTACCCTTATGTTAATCTTGACCGTTAAATTGTTGCTCCAATTTGTAAACTTCTAAGGGCAAAGCTACTCCTAGAAAAAACTTCTAGAGCAAAATTGTTCCCAAATTTTTTTTTGGGTGCCGAGTGCTCTTCAACTAAAACTTCCGAAATAAAAATGATACTTATAAAAAAAAAAGTGATGTAGGAGAAAATGGAATCAAGTTTCCACAAACTTGATCCTAATAGTTCTGTAAATGCTCAGTAGATCAGATCATAAGACAAATCCTACCTAATCTCTCTCTCTATATATAGAAATATATATTCATCCCAAAAAGCCTCTTCAGTAACTAAAAGAGAATTGGATCCTATTCATGTTAGCTAATAACCAACATCCTCCTCTACTATTAGTTATCTAAGTTCAAATATAAATTGCGATACTGGCAGCATCCCAATAAAAGAATTGGTTTTACTAATACTTAAAAGAATCAACTTGCCAATAAGTAAAATGTTTCATTTTCTTAGACATGCAATCATCAAGCTTTAAATCACTTAGTATTGTTGTATACATGAAAGCCGAAGTAGATTAGCATGTGTTTGGCTATGTTACGAGACAGCCTTTTAAAATTTTATGCTCACTCAATCATTTTATTGGCAAGAATATAAAATGATGATCCCATAAAAACTAGATTCCCTGTATAAAGTTTTGTAAATTTAATACCAACACTAAGATAAGTAGATAACTATCAACTGATCTTTCCGGTTAATTACAATCATATTTATAAGATCCTTCATGCTGATCATTAACATAATCTTTTATAAAATTTGATGTTATTAATGTCTCATTAACAAAAGTAATATGTTAAATCTGGACTATTGAAATTTTAATCTAATGAAGAAGAAAAGTGGAGGGAAAAGGATAATAAGGGGTATAGAAGAGAAGCTAAATCCATTCAGCTTATGCTGGTATGTCTTCATTGAACAAATCGCAATTATATGAATTAATTAATTTATATTTGATCACTACTAGAAGAGATATAATCATTAATCACCTTTATGGATGGATTGGGACAATTTGCATGATTAATTAAAAATCTCTTTTGCCGAGAAATGGAAGTTTACTAATGTCATGCCAAAAAAAAAAAAAATGTAAATATAAATAATGGAATAACAAAATATTTAGATTGATTGTAGGAAAGATGGTACTTTTATTTCTAACTATCTGTCTTTTTAAAAATAGTTTTTTTTTTTTTTTTTTAATTTAAAAATCGTGGATTGAATATTTTTAAAAAAAATCAATGCACATAAAAATAGGAAAATTTTCTATGAAAGATGGTACTTTTATTCCTAACTATCCGTCTTTTTAAAAATATTTAAATTTTTTTACCATTATTAAAAAAAATCGTGGATTGAATATTTTTAATCTTTTACGTGGAAACTATGTTTGGATGGTGCAAATCTCATCATAATAGCTATGTTAAGCCCCTAAACTGGGCCAAACAAATCTTTGTCATGACTTATTGAGTAACTGGCTTTTTTGTCCAGTAACAATTTTAAAATTAAAGCAGGTTTTAATGAGTTCTACTTTTTAGCTTTTGACTTTTCTTCGTATTTAAATATTCTCAAAACTGACTTTCCAACATTTTATCTAAACAAGTTAATGTGAAACTAATTTTTTTAAAATCTGATTAGATAGTATCTAACTGAATCAATTATCTATTCTCAATCTTTTAAAATCTTAAATATTTCTATTATCATTTATATATCTTTAATGATATTACTAGTACGAGTAACAAACTAACAATATATAGCGCAGACACACATATATAAATCAAGCATTCTCATCAGAAACTTTCTCATTGTAAATAGTTATCCCAGTAACAGAATATAATGTAGATACGATTGTACCGTGTTTATTTAAAATTTAAATAATATCTAATCTTTCAATAATCATGGATCAGATTACATTGTTTTTCTTTTTGAAAGTAATATAAACATATATAAAACATTACAATTAGAGGGATATTTTAAAAACGTTCAATTTAACTCGTTGGATAGACCTGGTTAATTTACCAAGAATCAATTTAAAAGTTTTAGATATTAAATTGATATTATCTATCTATCTATCAAAGGCATCGGCATATCTATTCCTATAGTATATATATAACTTGGCATCAGCAAATTAAAAACCCTAGCTAGGAGCCGTCAACCATGAGTATGGAGCGCATTAATGTGGAGCATCCGGTAAGTGGTCTTAATTTGGTGATTAGAATAGAATGGTTTCAGATGATTAATGGTTTGTTTTGGCAATTGAATTGAAGGAAAGATGAGGGAGGCTGTGAGTGCATATTTGGTGCTACTAGAACAAAGGAAGGAATCCCCTACTGCAGATTTCCCTACGGCGGATAACATAAAGATTGTTCTAAGGAAATGGCGCAAAACACCAGATGATGAGAGCATTGAGTATTTCATAAATGGAGTTAAAGGAAAAAAGAGAAGCGAAGCAGTTGATTACGCAGAGGCCACAGCAGGACAAGCAAAGGCCAAAATAGCACGTGCAAATGCACCCACAATTCCACATGCAAATCTCATGGTAGAAAAGGAAAAGATCCAATTACAGAAAGTGCAGGATTCACACTACGATATCACAACTCCATTAATTTCCAATGTATCCTGTTTCTACTTGACTAAACCCCGTAGGAGGCACGTTATACAATTGTTATAGAGTATATTTTAAGATTCAAATCTCTGGATTTTTGCTTTTCCTCTTCAAATATAGTACGAGAGCAGTACGATACTATATAATTTAAGAATCTATCTACAACGACGGATCCTAGATATAACGGTCTGGATTTTTGCTTCCAGCCTTAAGATACACACGTTCTAATTCCATATATATTCAATTTTATATATACAGCTACTATATTCAATTTTATATATAGTGGTTTGAGTTATGACCGTTCCTCCACTGAATTATTATACCTCTCCCTTATCTTCGTTTCCTTTTGTGAATTGTTTTATTTATATAGAATTCTTTCAATTTTCGGAAGCAAAATATCAAAACATTCTAGTCGGAGATTCGATATGATCTTCATTGTTCATTGTCAATGCTGATTTCCTCGAGTTATTTGGGTGATGTGAGACCAATGCCGATTATCATGATGCATTTTGGTTTTCCTTTTTTTTTTCAACAGAACCCTGATTCAATTATTATTATTATTTTGCCTTGTATTACAGCAAGAAATCTTGTTAATTTTTCCTACTCAAAGAATACCGTATATTTTTATGAGATCAGGAAAGAATAAGGATTTGTGATAGATGTTAAAAGTGCAATAATACCGCAATACCCGCATCCATATATTGTGTAACAATAAGTGTTCCTTGTTAGGCAATTTTGAAAAAAATGACGATGCCAACGCCCATGTTTGGGTTGATCGTTAAGCAAAAATACCGCAATACCCCCAAATGGGCCCCACCACTTCTACCGTGCATCCTTTTAAGCCATTATGTAACAATATTGTGTTATATTTTTATTAAAAAAATTTGACATTAAACTATTAAAGACATGAAAATTGTACATATATACAAAGACGCAGTCACTCAATATGCTTTCAAAACATGCATCCATATAGGTGCTAGACCAGACTAGACTTCGGATTAACTTGTCCCGAGGTTGTATCGAGGTCTTATCGTTTGGCCCATGGATATCCCTAATTATATGTGGTTGAAGAGGGTCGATTTTGGCCATCTATAATTGTAGGTGTTTTGAAAGAAAATTTGAGATTTTAGGTATAAGTCTAGTTTAAGGTTGTTAGTTATTGTTTTTAATTTTAAAATATTTTGATTTGGAAAATTTCCTTGAAAGATTTTATCAATTTAATGCATATATAAAATCTTTATTGGCATGCATGTAACTAAGTAAGGGTTCGTATAATGAGGATTTGGCTTATGATGACGATTGATGTAGTGAGGATCTTATGTAACAAGTATTAACTCGATGAACTAGAACCATAGTAACGAGTTTCCTTTCTCGAATCTAGCTCCCAAATCTAATTAAGTTGACGGCAACCATGAAAGCAGAACGAGAAAGACAAATGGTTGCACGCTCCATGCCACTAAAGAAGGGGGAAGATGAAGGGCTACCTGGAAATTCCCCACATTAGAAAATCTAAGTTCATCATTGCATGTTCAGATAGGGTCACCATTGTCTTCGTGTCACCAATGGGCATGTCAATGTAATCATGGAATACGATCTCGACATCCATGAAACCCCACTAGTGGCGATGGAGCATCATGATTTCAACCATCCCGATCCTCACTGGTATGAAGAGCAATTTTTGTGGTTCTGTTGGATTTATGCGTTATTCAGAATGTGTGGTCTTTATGATCTTCGCTGGAAAGATCTTCAGTGATCTGGTTACAAAGTGGTCATGCATGTCCCATCCATTTGTCCTTAGCTTTATGTGTTTAGTACCTAAGCCGTCAGCTCGCGACTTGACTCATTCGTTCCTTCCATTGCTGCTCATAGACCTTGATAATCCTCACCTTTCATGGCATTCGGGTGTGTTTGTTTGCCTATTTTCTCTTCCTACATGAAGCTCCAAATCATGATTATATTGTTCACTTGGGCCACTCGGAGACGTGTTGTAACACCCACTCTTGCTTGTTGTTACTAGTTCGACTCTAGCTC
Organism: Acacia acuminata; assembly: GCA_019022655.1. NCBI lineage: Eukaryota > Viridiplantae > Streptophyta > Magnoliopsida > Fabales > Fabaceae > Acacia > Acacia acuminata. Next base: position 1,109,393 of record JAFJYI010000174.1, read on the forward strand.
CATTGGCATCGTTGGTAGTCTTGGGTGGTTTACTTTTGGTGTTCACAAGCAGTTCCCTGTGTTGAGGCTTACCATTTATATTCTTACTAATTTGCTGCTGTTTTTATACCTTACGTGCTTGTTGCTATTGGGCTAATTTTGAAGCTTTACTAGTCATGTAATGCAGCCCATTTATAGTGTAATCTTTTTACCTTGTGTTTTTTTAATGAACTCGACCTGAGAGCGTTTCCGATAAGCAAATTGTTTCATATGGACCTGAGCTTTCTGAATGTTGTGTTTTAAAGTCTGCAAAACCTCATCTCGCTGACACAACTGCTTATGAATATCATACGGAGTATCTTCCAGAGAAGAATGATGTAACAATGGAGGAAGATCGCGACCATAAACTACCTTAAAAGGAGCCATACCGATGGTAGTTTGGAAAGAGGTATTATACCAGTATTCTGCCCAGGGTAAAAAGCTTAACCACTGACGAGGATGCTCAGAGATGAAACACCTTAGATAGAGTTCCAAACACTTATTTAATGCCTCAGTTTGGCCATTAGATTGGGGGTGATAAGCTGAGGAAGAACAAAGTTGTGACCCCTGAAGTTTCATGAGATGTTTCCAGAAATTACTAGTAAAAACTTTGTCTCTATTTGAAATGATCGTACGAGGGAAACCATGCAATTTGACTATGTTCTGCACAAAAATCTCAGCGACCTTCTGACTGGTATAATGGGTAGGCAGAGAAATAAAATGCCCATACTTAGACAATCGGATCAACTACCACAAAAATAACAGAGTGCCCTTGCACAAGAGGAAGACCTATTATAAAATCCATGGATATATCTTCCCAAATATGATTAGGAATGGGCAATGGTTCTAATAAACCAGAGGGGTGTAATTGTGAGGATTTGGCTTGTTGGCAAACAACACATTGCCGAACAAAATGTCGGACATCCGCACGCATGTGAGGCCAATAGAATAATTTAGCAATTTGATAAAGGGTCCGTAAGAACCCGACATGGCCCCTTATTTTGGAGGAATGAAACCAGTTAAAACACTATGGAGAAGCACAATATGCTTATGAGGAAGAACTAACCGGTCTTGCCAATACAGATCCTGATGCTTCACTTGATACGCCCCTATAACCGTGGTGTTCTGTGAGACTTTAAGCTTGAGAGCCTGAATCGAAGGAGAGGAGTGGACCTTCTCATATAACTCATCCATAAATGATGATTGGATGGAAGACACGACCATGTGGAACATCCTGGATAAAGCGTCGGTGGTCTGATTCAAGCGCCCTGGTTTATACTCGATACTAAACTGGTACCTTAATAATTTGGGTAAATATGCCTCTTGCTCCGGGGTTTGGATCACTTGAGTACCAAGATGTTTGAAACTCGCATGATCCGTCCTGATTATGAAGTAATGCCCGAACAAATAGTGGCGGAATTTCGAAACATCCTCTCTAATTGCCAATAATTCCCGAACATACACGGAGTGTTTCTGCGTCCTGGGAGTGAGCTTCTTTGAGAAAAATGCAACAGGATGGCCATCTTGACTAAGGACAACTTCGATTCCAACTCCTGATGCGTCGGTTTCCAATACAAATAGCTTTGAGAAATTTGGTAGAGCCAACACCGGTGCCTAGACGATCGCGGCCTTTACATGTGTTCAAAGGAACGCTGAGCTGCTTCGGACCACTCAAACCCATTTTTGACTAATAATTGGGTAATTGGGCCTGCCATTTGGGCATACCCCTTAATGAACCGTGTAATACCCATTAAGCCCAGGGAAGCCGCGTAGCTGCGTGACGGTTTGTGGAGTGGGCCAATGTTTGATAGCTGCCACCTTCGTTTCATCCATCTCGACGCCTTGCTTGGACACCACATGGCCGAGATACTCAATTCGCCGATGTCTAAATGCACATTTGGAAAATATTGCGAATAAACGCTGGTCGGCCAATGTTTGTAGCACTATTCTGACATGTTTCAAGTGTGCTTCCCACGTTGCACTGTAAATTAAGATGTCATCAAAGAAAATCAAAACAAAGTGACACAAGAATGGCCGGAAAATAGTGTTCATGAGAGCCTGGAAGGTGGCTGGCGCATTCGTGAGGCCAAAAGGCATCACAAGCCACTCATATGCACCCTGATGTGTCCTAAATACCGTCTTCTCCCTGTCTGAAGCCTTCATCAAGATTTAATGATAACTTGATCGAAGGTTCAATTTCGAATAGAACACAGATCCGTCAGTTCATCAAGTAATTCGTCGACGGTTGGCATAGGAAACGAATCTTTGATTGTAATGGTATTCAAGGCTCTGAAATCCACGCAGAATCGCCACATTTCGTCTTTCTTCTTAACTAAGATCACTGGAGCAGAGAATGGGCTTGTGCTTGGTTGAATCAGCCCTTCAGTTAGTAATTCATCCACGATACGCTCAATCTCAGTCTTTTGGCTCATTGGATACCTATAAAGAGCCAGTTGAACCCAAGGAGGGGGTGAATTGGGTGAAGATTAAAAACTCGAAACTTTGAAAATCTTTTCGTGTCTTCTAAGTCAACAGTTAAATATTCAAATAAGCATATACTGGAAACATAAGAGATAAGGGAAGAGAATATGCAAACTGTGATTTATACTGGTTCAGCCCAATCCTTAACCTACGTCCAATCCCCAAGCTCCACTTGAGATTTTCAATCCACTATCCCCTTATTTAACCGGGCACAAGAGAAGCCTATACAAACGTACAAATTCACCAGGCACTTGTGAAGCCGAATCTCTCACCGAGATATACCTTTCAATTAGTTACACACTTTGTACTCGAAGTTATCGTCTCACTAGGATACACTCCCCCTTACAAGTTGTAAATCGATAGCCCAATCTCCAAGTCCCACGACTTGAGATTCTTATAATGATTTAATAATCAGAAATGTTCTCTTTAGAAGAGAAGATGAATAAACACTGAAGTATAGTACAAATCATTTCACTATTTAGTGTAAACTATATAAACATTGAGAAACAGAGTGTATGAACTATCGACGGTGAAGTAGTAAAATCATTTTATCAATCGTCACTTCTTCTGGTTTGAAGACTTCGCAATTTATAGGTTATTGTATTTCGACCATTGTGAGCATTCGACTGTTGGAGATCAGTTGGAAGTAGCCATTGAAGCTTTTGTTGCTTTTTGCCCATTGAGCTCTAATCCAACTTTAATCATAAAGTGTTTAACATTGACTTCGTTAATGCTCCATCTTGAGTGTTGTATTTATGGCTGTTGTAAAGATTCAAGCTTTTTGTTGGAATGTTCAAACTATCCGTTAGACTCAGAAACTTTCCTCTATTTTCCGACGTAGCATTTAATGCTTCTGACAAAATGAATTGCTTTATACCAATTTGTTGTTAATCCATGATCTAATCATTTGAAACTCATTAGCGAACCGATTAAAACCAATTAGGAATAGTAATGAGTAATGATATGTATAAATGAAATCACACATGATGATTTTGGATTTACGAAGATGGAGATTTGAAAGACAGGGATGGTCATGCTCGAGCATGACTACTAGTATGCTCGGGCAACCTGTAGATGAAATATTTTGAAAGAATAGAAAATCGCCCTATGCTCGAGCAATCAACTAAGCTTGCTCGGACAAGCTTCTCTTAGAGTCTTTTTGAAAACAATTTCCATTGCTGATGCTCGAGCAAGCCATTTCCTCTGCTCGAGCATAGGTCATCCAGAGGCTAAGAATGTGAAGAGAATTGATGCTGCTCGAGCACACTTTTACCTCTGCTCGAGCATGCCTTTTTCTCTGCTCGAGCATAACTCTTCAACTTTGCAATTTCATTGTTTAGCTCGATGGTGCTCGGGCATGCCAAATGTTCTACTCGAGCATGACTCTTCAACTTGCACTTCTTCACTCTGAGCCCGATGATGCTCAGGCATCATATATACTTTGCTCGAGTACACTTCTATCTTTGAGGCTTCTGATCATACATGAATAAGCATTATACTCTCCAATACAAAGCTCAACTTCTAGAATGTATTTTAAGAAACAAGAATATTCGCAGAACAATAGTCAATTTCCAGTGAGCGTAGCTTCTTCGATATGGCTTCAAATTTGGAAAACCACCATGCTCATAAAAGCTCTTCAAGTCTTCTTTCTAATGCAAGAAGAATCAGCTCCAAATTCATTGTATTTCATCTGTTATCATCATATGAATGGAGGTTGTTCTTGACCAGCATTTTTGCAGCATCCTGAACTGACTGTCAACTTAAAAAAATCATATCTCCTTTAATTGATATTTTTTTTCATGATTTTAATGTTTTTGGAAAGATATGTGAGTCTAGTTTCAAATGGTACCAGTTTCAGCTCAATTGGATTTGTAGATTGTGAGATACACCCAAAATATCGAAGTTTGGTCTCTGTGTGGCGTGAATTTTAGTTCCAACTTCTAAAATTCATAGCTCATTTATCTGAACTCCTTTGGGATTTAATTTTATATCCAAATGATGCATTGGAAGTCTAGTTTCATAAAAATTGGTTTCACCTCAATTGGACTTCTGGTTTGAGAGATATCATCGAATTACTAGAGGTCGCTTGAAACAGAGCTGAACAAAGTAGCTGTAAAACCGTTGTTACTCGAGCATTAGATTTGCTCTGCTCGAGCAAGGAACTTTTCGTGCTCGAGCAAGGCATTGTTCATGTGAGAAAAAGAGCTAAAATTGCATCAATGTCCCGTAGCAAACTACTATTCATCCAAGCTTGAACTTGCTTATTTTAATTTCGATTTGAGCCGTTCCAACTTTTGTTTGATCATAGAGACTTGAATATTGATATTCCCATAATATTTAACAAGTTCTTCTTTCTTCAATCTCCATTCTTGATCATTGTTCATTATTTAAACTTTGTATCTCCATTAAATATAAGAATTAGTCAAAGTAGAAGATAAATGTAGTATGCAACCTTTTTGCTCTTATGAATGATATCTATATAAGACATCATCAAAACTAATCATAACCAACAACCTATGGGGTTTCACTTTCACTGGGCTAGTGTTGGGCAAGAGTTTGATTGCATGTTCATGGTCCCGTGGTGGCGGCAACCCATGTGATGAAGATAGAGAAGAATAACTGTATCATGTCCCTTGAGTCCTCTTTCATGGGGTCCGTGTCTTCGGTTTGGGTGTCCATTGGCTCCATGATGTATAATTCAGCCCAGGCTGAAGTGTGATGAAGCCGTAAGAGGTGATGGTATTGGGCTTGTGTGGTTGCATTCCCTCGGAAACCCTTGAGAGTAACCCATTTGGCCGTCCTTAAGAAACTTGATTGTGGAGGTGCTGTGATCGGCGACTTGAGGGCCCAGTGTTTCCAATGATCTAGCCCCTATTACCATATCTACTGCAGCTACAGGGAGCAAGAACAGGGTTAACAATAAAGTATAGCCACAAAAATTTGAACTTGTACATTGCTTACCTGTTGGTTCTTACACATAATTTGACCAATTCCTCCCAAGATTCGTACCTCCTTTGGGTACTCAACGGTCAAACCCAGATGTTGAACTATACGGGGGTGTATGAAATTGTCTGAACTACCTCCATCGAGCAAGACTTGCACCTCGGTTCCCATAATGTTTCCAGTGAATCTGATGGTGGCCGCATCGTGCGTCCCTTTCAAGGATGGTAATGATAAATGATGCATCATGCCATCGATCTGAGCATCCTCCGACTCAGGTTCCACTGGTTCCTCAATTTCATCGTCCTCTACCATCATCATTAGTTGCTTCTTGGGGCAGCGATGGTTAGGGGAAAACTTCTCATCACACGTGTAGCATAGCCACTTCTCACGCCGTATCTGCATTTTTGCCAGCGTCATCCTCTTCAATGGTAATCGTGTCGAAGTAGGTAAAAGAGGAGGTAAGTTAGTCTTGCCCCCACTACTGGTCATCGTGATACACTGGAACCCGGTACAGGAACAGAGTGTGTTTTGCTTGCGGTATTAACTCCACTGAAATGTCCAAAGCTCGGTGATTAGGGTTGAGCAAACCAAAACCAAAACCAAAACCAAACCGACTAAGTCGGTGTTTGGTTTTTTCGATTCGGTTTTCGGTTTCAAGGCGAATTTTTTTTTAAAAATCGGTTAAAACTGAAGTTATCAACAATTTTTTTTTCTGCTAAATAAAAAAGTTTCAGCCTTGTTTCATTTTTTTTTGACATGAAGCCTTGTTTATTTTTTCACAAACAAATATTTCAGACTTAACAAGCCTATTTCATTTCATTCACCCAAGTCCAACTTCTTACTCTCAAATCTAACCTAATTCCTCCATCCTTCCTCCAGTCGGCTACCCAAGTCCAACTTCTTACTCTAAAATCCATCGTCTTCTTCCTTCCTGTTAACTTTTAGAAATTGACAATATTCCAACACATTTTCTCTCTCCTTTTACCTATTTTTGGTTCAAAATGTGCATTGAAATGAAGTTATAGAGGAAAATGTGCATATCAAAGTATAAGGCAAAAAAATCAAAGAAATTCTTGCTATTATAGAGTTGATGGTTCAATTGAGGATTGATAATTGTTTCCTCTTTTGTAGGAAGAGGGAGACAAGTTTTGAAGCTCTATAAGACTCAAGAAACAAGGAAAGAAATAGAGGAGGTGAAGCATTGCAAAGCTAGAAGAGCTCGTGCAACCGGCCATGGAAAGTCACAACCGGCCGCAGCCAAGATCGGCCGCGGAAAGTCGAAAAAACCGTGGAAAGTACTTTCCATGGAAAGTGGCAACCGGCCGCGAAAGTCGGAAAAAATGCGAAAGTACAGCTGCGTTTTTACATTTCGTAAAACAGAAAAACCCTATTTAACCTAAAGGGAAGGGCCGAAAAACACACTCTTGACCTAAGGAAACAAGTGGGCACACAAGGAAAGAGCTTGGGAGAGAGATTTGGACAATCTTGGAGGCTTGGGTGCTCAACCTAAGAGAGATTTTGGGGTTTTCACCTTGGTTCTTCCTCTTTTCTTCTCTTTTCTTCCTAGTTTCTTCATGTATTCAGTTCCTTTACTTAGACTCTCTTTGTATTTGAATATGAGTAGCTAAACCTTTCATTCTAGGGTTCTTCTTACCCTTTGTATGGATTAAAACTTGAATATTCCTCTCTTTTGGTAGATAAATATACACATGTGTTGATTTCAACCTTGGCTTAATGCTTCTAAGTGATTGGCCTCCATTTAGATGATTTATTCACATAGGTTTTGACTCGAGAGAGCTAATCTAGGTGTAGAACTTGATTGAAATCATGCTTGTCTTGAAGTTTACTTGATAAATGGATGGTTTGTTGGTAAAATAGAGATATATTTACTAACCTTGCATTGTCACATTAGGGTTGTTGCTTAAAGATTGATTCTTATTAATTGTAGCAAGAGATTGTGCATTTTAATGAGAAGAGAAACTTGATTTTGACTTGAGAGAGCGGGTCAAGTATTTGTGAACCTTAGACTAACACAAGTATGTATTGAAATGCTACTAGAGAGGTAATTGACCAAGTTTTATGAAGTGCAAAAGGGGAAGAAGAATCCTAGGCTCTTTTATCCTTGAAGTCAAAAGTCATTTGCCTTTATCAATTTTAAGTTTTAGAAATAGTCTTTAAAAATTCTCTTTCCAAATCAAAACTTTGTTCTAGCTCAACTTGATGAAATTCACTAAGCCTCTTGCTTGACCAATTTGTTAAACAAATCCTCGTGGGAACGATACTTTATTTATCACTTTATTACTTGCGAAACTCGTACACTTGCGAGGCGAACAAGTTTTTGGCGCGCCGTCGGGGATTTGTGCAAACAAATCCTTTGGTCAACCTTTGGCTTGTGTTAGTAAATTTCGCTTGAGCTTTTAGTTAGGAATACAATTTTTCTTTTTTTTTTTTTTTTTTTTTGTCTTTTATTTTATTTTGTTTTAGTTTGATACTCGCTCTTGCTTGTTTCTCTTGTAGGTACCAATTTCTTATATGCAAAACTTGCATCCGGACGGATTGGTAGTGGGGCTTGACGAAGTGCCTCTCATTGAAGAAGAGCCTCTCATTGACGAAGTGCCTCTCACTGAAGAAGAGACTGAATCTGCATCTGAAACCATGGCAGACGATGAATATGATAGAGCTACTATCAATGACTTTGCTAGTCGGAATATGCAAGGCTCTCAATCTTGCATTCGAATGCCGGAAATGCAAGCACGTACCTTTGAGATCAAGCCGGTTATGATAACAATGCTTCAAATGCATGGGATGTTCCATGGTCTTTACAATGAAGATGCCAATAAGCACTTGATGTACTTTTTGGAAGTTTGTGACTCTTTCAAGCGTAATGGAGTTCCCGAAGATGTTTTGAGGCTACGTTTATTCCCTCTCTCTTTACAAGGCAAGGCTAGGGATTGGTTCAACAATCTTAGGAAGGATCTATCAATTCTTGGGCTGATCTTGAGGCTAAGTTTAGAGCTCGATTCTTTTTCGATGACAAATCAGGAAGCTAGGGATGAATTTCTAAGCTTTAGACAATATCCGATGAGCATCTTTACACCGGGTTGGGAGAGATACAAGATGTTAATGAAGCAATGCCCTAATCATGGGGTGGACAAATGGGTTGTAGTCCAAATTTTTTGTACTCGACTTAATCCTCAATCTAAAGCAATGGTTGATTCTATGACCAATGGAGGATACCGAAATGTTCGGTGAATGAGGTGATTCGATTGTTGGATCGCCTATCTCGCAAACAATACTCAAGGCAATGATAGGAGGATTAACCAAGCTATGCCTAATGCAAAAGAAGACTCTTCCTCACAAATTGCAACTCTCTTATCCGCTTTGAATAAGCGTTTTTTGATGTGCTAGAGTCTCAAATGCAAAAGAGAACTTCTCAAGGTGTGCATTCTGTTCATGCCACACCAATTGTATGTGATCAATGCCATGATGTCCATATGCCCGACTATTGTCCTCTTTACATGGCCACCGAATCTGTCAACTACATGGGCAAGTTTCAAAATCCTCAAGGCAACCCTTATTCACAAACCTACAATAGTGCTTGGAGAACTCATCCCAATTTTTCTTGGAGTCAAGGTAACAGTTTGAATCAAGCACATGGGTCTACATCTCGGTACTAAGCCTATTCCACCCGGTTTTCAAATGCAATCAAGGCAACTTCCTATTAAGGAAGAGGAGTCTAAAACGGACAAGATGCTAGCTCGAATCTTGTCTCGAAGTAGAATCTTCTAAAGCTACTTTTTCTCTCCATGAAACGGCTATTAAAAATCTTGAAGTACAAATGGGGCAATTAGCAACACAAATGAATGTTATGTCCAGAAGCAGTCTTCCTAATGACACCATTCCTAATCCAAAACGAGATAGAAAAGAGGAATGCAATGCCATTAACTTGAGAAGTGGCAAATTACTACTGGATGTGCCTAGCTCAAGTACTCCTCGACCAAAGCAAGATGATCAAGTGATTGTTGATGTTGATGAAGAAAGTGCAATGGAAGAAGATGTCACTAAGAAGAGAAAGCAAATTGAAGAAAGTTTGCAAGATGTTGGCAAACAAAAGAAGGTGGAGCAAGAGATGAATGATGAGAAAAAGAGAAAGCCCACCACCCATACTTTTATGCCACCACTACCTTTTCCTCAAAGATTCAAGAAGAAAGAGGAAGATGCTCAGTTCAAAAAGTTTGTGAACATGTTCAAACAACTCCATGTGAATATTCCTTTTTTGAAGCTTTGGAGAGCATGCCTAAATATGCCAAGTTCCTTAAAGATGTTTTGTCTAAGAAGCGGCGATTCAATGAATTTGAGACCGTGGCATTGTCCGAAGAGTGTAGTGAAAAGGCTTCAAAGGAAGTTACCGGCTAAGCTTAAAGATCCAGGGAGCTTTTACATCCCTTGTAACATTGGGACCAACTTTAATGGTCAAGCTCTTTGTGATTTGGGTGCAAGTATTAACTTGATGCCTCTAGTGTTTTCAACCAATTGGGCTTAGGAGAGCCAAGACCTACTACAAGAACTCTTCTCTTGGCCGATCGTAGCATTTCTAAACCTAGGGGAATCATTGAGGATGTCTTAGTTAAAGTTGACAAGTTTATCTTCCTCGCGGATTTTGTAGTGCTTGATTGTGAAGTTGATTGGAAAATTCCTCTAATCCTTGGGCGTCCATTCTTAGCCACCGCGAGGACTCTCATTGATGTAGAGAAGGGTGAGGTCACTTTGAGGGTAGATGATGAACAAGTGATATTCAACATGCAAAAGGGCTTGAAATTTCATGATGATTCTACTCAATGTTCTTTTGTAGATACATTAGATGAAGTTATTCCTCAGAATCGATGCTTCTATGATCAAAGACCCTTTAGAGACATTCTTGATTGGTGAGAAGAGCTTTGAGAAGTTTGATGAAGATCTTGTTGAAGAAATCTTCCATTTTGACCCAGTTTCTCATTCTAAACCAAGGACTTTTGAACCACTTGAGGTGTCCGATGCCTTAAATACTCCATTGAAGCCTTCTATTGAAGTTCCTCCTATTTCTAGAGTTGAAGCCATTACCTTCTCATCTCAAGTATGCTTATTTTGGGAAAGCACGCCACTTACCGATGGAATTGGAGCGTGGAGCTTATTGGGCTATCAAAAAGCTAAATTTTGATCCAAAAGTCATGAGGAAGAAAAGGCAACTTCAACTCAATGAGTTAGATGAATTTTGCCTAAATGCCTATGAGAATGCAAGGATATTCAAGGTTAATGGTCAACGATTGAAGCATTATTGGGGAGGAGATGTGGATAGGCTTGTGTCCACTATCTACTTAGTTAATGAGGAGTGACCACCATGAAGAGTCAAGCTAAAGACTATAAACTAAGCGCTTCTTGGGAGGCAACCCAAGTTCTAAACTAAACCTTTTCAATTTGTGTGTGTGTCTTTTTAGTAGGTTTATGTTTGATCTTTTTGTTTTGTAGGAAGAAAAGGTACCCAACGTAGAATTGGACTGTTGAACCTGGGAGGAGTATTTTTGAAGGAGGAAGAATTCATGATCTCTAAAGGAAATGCTTTTGAGGGAAGTTTATTTGACTCTAAGCTCATATATATATGATTCTAGGGTGAAATTGTGATGACTGGTCAATTTTGAGTAATACTGTGGCTATTATGATCATTTGGTTGAGTCTCTATGTGAAATCCACTTGTGACTATAACTTGAGTGCTCAAAATTTGATGTGATGTGGTATTCCCTATGAATATGTGTGTATGTGTGCCTTATGGTTTTAGATGGTTTAAAATGCTTGATCTTGAGTAATTTGGTTGATAATGATTGGTATAAAGCTTATTGGGTGATTCTTGTGGTATTTGGGGATGTTTAGTGTGTCTCGCATTTGCCGCGTGGTTTTGTTTTTGACAAAGATCACTTTCCACGAAAGTTCCAACCGGCCGTGGAAAGTGCTCTCCGTGTCACTTTCCGTGGAAAGTCCCAACCGGCCGTGGAAAGTGCTTTCGTGTCACTTTCCATGAAAGTTTCCACCGGCCGTGAAAGTGCTTCTCTCGTGTTCACTTTCCGCGGAAAGTTTCCATTGGCCGTGGAAAGTGGCTCTCTTAAAAAATTTTTTTTTTTTTTTTTTTAATATTTTCGTTTTCAAAAAAAAAATATATATATATATTAAAAAATTCAAAAAAAAATTAATTTTTTTTTTTAAAAAAAAGAAAACCAATTTTTTTTTTTTTTTTAAATTTTACTTTTTTTCCCCTTCTCTTCCTACTTCACCCTTTGTTGTTTAATTTAATTCCCATTTTACCCAATGAATCCGCCCACCATGGGACCACATTCATTCTCAATTTCAAAACCCTAATCCTAAATGTAATTTCCCTCCATCTCCATCAAGCCCTAATCTCTTCATGGCAACGCTTCACTTCCATCCTTCTACTATTTGACACTCTTGTTAGCTCGTGAATCGACTTTCCTAGCTACCGATGGCTAGTTTGAGTGGTTTAGATAATTTTCTCTTTCAATGAATTGCTTGTTTGTGTGTTAATATCCTAGTCAGTTGATAGCTAGTAATGGAAGCAATTTTGAAAATGTGGTGGTTTGGTCTCTCGAGGGCCCAATTGTTAGTTTGTAAATGTGGATATGAGCTAAATCGTACGGGTGCTACTGTTACTTTCCCATTCTTTTAGTTGACAATGAGGACATTGTCCGTTTTAAGTTCGGGGGTGAAAGTTTGCGCAATTCTGAAAATTTTTGAAACTTTGATGAGTGCACGGTGAAAATTTTGAATAGTTTTTGAAAGAAAATTGTTGGAATGTTTGAAATTTCTCATGCTTAAATTTTTGTTTGTGAAGAATTTTAAAAATGAACTGAAATTCTAGGTATTTGTCAAAGTTGCTTGAATGATCCGATGATAGAAATTACTTGCTCAATCTTTTATGTTTGATGTTTAATGTGTATTGATGGATAGATTGTAGTGATAAATCATGCCATTCAGAATTTTCAAATTAAGAAAGCACTATTGGAGTGAACTTTATTCTCGGATGTTTTTGTTGAAGGGCTTTGTGGCAAATTAGGTTATATGCCTTTGTTTCAAACTGTTGATTTCAAAATAATCTTTGGACTTCTTCAAAGCTTTTGATTTATTTCATAAGATTTAAAGAAAGGATTAGGGCACTTCATAAAATGAGATTGAGCCTTTCAAGCCTACCTAATTGATTATATTCCCTCTTGAACCCTTATTTTGAGCCTTAATGAAAAACCAATTATAGATTCTTTTTGAAAGACCTAACATCTACCTACCTTAGCTAATGTGAAAAACCATGGTTCCTTTGCTTTGAGATAGATGATAATTTATTGGGGTTGTGGAATATAGTGATGAGTAGAGTGTCAAATGATTAGAAAATGATGTAGAAAGTAAAAGGGTTCACAATGTATAGAAATCAAGCCACAAAAAAAAAAAAAAAAAAAAAAAAAGTAAAAAAAAAAAAGAAAAGCAAAAAAAAAAAATGTGTATATGAAAAAAATTGATAAACAAAAAAAAAAAACACAAATAAAAAAAAAAATCCAAGAAGGCTTGATATGGAAAAGATCAATTTGGTTCAAGTTTGGGGAGTGTGGTTAATGAGAAAAGGAAGTAACCCCTTAAGTGGTTATCATCTATCTTGAGGTATTTGTTGATTATCCTTTACCTTTTCTTTTGAGAACCTTAACCTCTAGCCCCATTAAAAGTCTGAAGAGTCCCTTTGATTTTTAAGTCAAGTGAAGTGAATTAAAAGAAAAGAAGAAGAAATTAGAGAATGTTGGAATTGATTGTTTGAATATAGTTATATGACTTGAATTGTTGCTTTTAACTTTGCTTGGTGCAAAAGAGTACATGTCAACTCCATTCACACACTCACAATTGGAAATTCTTGAAAAGCATGTTTTAAATCTATGAAGTGTCCATTTGTGCATATTTAGTTGATTCCCTGTTTTATATAACTCTTTGAGCAGTAGATGAGGATAAATTTATTCATGCCTCAATGACAAAAAAAAACTGAAGAAATTTAGTGAAGATACATGTTTTTGCTTGAGGACAGCAAATGTTTAAGTTTGGGGGTGTGTTAACTTTTAGAAATTGACAATATTCCAACACATTTTTCTCTCCTTTTACCTATTTTTGGTTCAAAATGTGCATTGAAATGAAGTTATAGAGGAAAATGTGCATATCAAAGTATAAGGCAAAAAAATCAAAGAAATTCTTGCTATTATAGAGTTGATGGTTCAATTGAGGATTGATAATTGTTTCCTCTTTTGTAGGAAGAGGAGACAAGTTTTGAAGCTCTATAAGACTCAAGAAACAAGGAAAGAAATAGAGGAGGTGAAGCATTGCAAAGCTAGAAGAGCTGTGCAACCGGCCATGGAAAGTCACAACCGGCCGCAACAAGCATCGGCCGCTGAAAGTCGAAAACCGGTCGTGGAAAGTACTTTCCCATGAAAGTGGCAATCGGTCGCGGAAAGTCGGAAAAAATGCAGAAAGTACATGCTGCGTTTTTACATTTCAAAAAACGTAAAAACCCTATTTAACCTAAAGGGAAGGGCCGAAAAACACACTCTTGACCTAAGGAAACAAGTGGGCACACAAGGAAAGAGCTTGGGAGAGAGATTTGGACAATCTTGGAGGCTTGGGTGCTCAACCTAAGAGAGATTTTGGGGTTTTCACCTTGGTTCTTCCTCTTTTCTTCTCTTTTCTTCCTAGTTTCTTCATGTATTCAGTTCCTTTACTTAGACTCTCTTTGTATTTGAATATGAGTAGCTAAACCTTTCATTCTAGGGTTCTTCTTACCCTTTGTATGGATTAAAACTTGAATATTCCTCTCTTTTGGTAGATAAATATACACATGTGTTGATTTCAACCTTGGCTTAATGCTTCTAAGTGATTGGCCTCCATTTAGATGATTTATTCACATAGGTTTTGACTCGAGAGAGCTAATCTAGGTGTAGAACTTGATTGAAATCATGCTTGTCTTGAAGTTTACTTGATAAATGGATGGTTTGTTGGTAAAATAGAGATATATTTACTAACCTTGCATTGTCACATTAGGGTTGTTGCTTAAAGATTGATTCTTATTAATTGTAGCAAGAGATTGTGCATTTTAATGAGAAGAGAAACTTGATTTTGACTTGAGAGAGCGGGTCAAGTATTTGTGAACCTTAGACTAACACAAGTATGTATTGAAATGCTACTAGAGAGGTAATTGACCAAGTTTTATGAAGTGCAAAAGGGGAAGAAGAATCCTAGGCTCTTTTATCCTTGAAGTCAAAAGTCATTTGCCTTTATCAATTTTAAGTTTTAGAAATAGTCTTTAAAAATTCTCTTTCCAAATCAAAACTTTGTTCTAGCTCAACTTGATGAAATTCACTAAGCCTCTTGCTTGACCAATTTGTTAAACAAATCCTCGTGGGAACGATACTTTATTTATCACTTTATTACTTGAGAAACTCGTACACTTGCGAGGCGAACACTTCCCTCCATGCTCCATTTGCTTCTGCTAGCTGCTCACTATGATCCGTAGGGGGGCTGAAAGTCGCTTTTGTGGTTGGTGGATATAGAGATCAAAGAATCTGGCTGATTTGATATGGGTGAAGATCGAGATCGAAGAAGCAACCAAATCGAAGTTGTGGAATGGACAAAAGCACTCATAGATCGAAGAGTTAAAAGACGCCGGAGATCGCAGAGGGGAGGGAGACCAGGTCATTGGAGATCGCGTCAGAGGGAGACGATTTGGGAATTTTTTTCCCATCAAATTTGGGATGGGATTCAGATTTGACCGTGCAAGGGAGATGATTTGGGATTTTTTTTCCCTATCAAATTTGGGATGGGATTCAGATAATCAGATCTGACCGTGCGAGGGAGACGATTTGGTGTTTTTTTCCCCCATCAAATTTGGGACGGGATTCAGATAATCAGATCTGACCGTGCGAGGGAGACGATTTGGTGTTTTTTTTTCCATCAAATTTGGGGTGGATTCAGATACCTTCACATTTCCAACCCAAATAACTGAACTACACTAAGAACCGAACCGAAATTAGTCGGTTGTTCGGTTTCGGTTATTTCAATGCTTCAGTTTCGGTTCGGTCCTTAAAATACCTTCAATTCGATTTTTATCGAAAAACCAAACCGAACATTGAATGGTCACCCCTACCGGTGATTTCCTTGATTTGTTCCATTCAAGGGCTTTGCAAACAATCTTGCTAACGTCATGGCTTGTAATACGGAGCCTAGCTTCTGTACCAAGACATCTCGATGTAGATCCAGCTTCAAACCTCCAATTTAACAGTCTAGCAGAGCCGATTTTGGAAATTCCACCGTTCGGTTTGACAACGCCATGAATTGATGACGATATTCGTCGAACTTGCCATGCTGTACTAGTTTGAACAACTGAGAGCAAGCACAATCGAATTGAGATGGTCCATATTGCTCCTTAAGGGCCTGGACGAATGTATTCCAGTGAGGGATTCGGTGAGCTCGGTCAAGCATCTGGAACCATGGGAGAACTTCTCCATCTAAGTGAACAGAGGCAATCATCAAGCGTTGCGCCTCCGGGACTTCAAAGTATTTGAAGTATTGCTCGGCCTTAAAAATCCACTGTAATACGTTGGTTCCATCAAAACGAGGGAAGTCCAGTTTCACCTGTTTGTTCATTGGAAAAAATGTTGGGTTCAACGAGATCAGCTGGGCGTCGGTTTTCACGCCAGAGTTTGATCCTTCAGGTTGTTTGTCCAGTTTTTCCAATTTCAGTAACACTGCCTCCATGAAGCCTTCCAAGTGTGTGAATCGGCTCTTTGCGTCTTCAACGAACTCAGATGTCTTCTCCTGCTCTGTTTGGAGTTCCTTTAGCCTCGTGTTTCCAGCCATTCTCTCAATGAAAGCACCAAAGATGTTATGTGCTTTTTAATAGAACAGTAAAATTAGAAAATAGGACTTCTATTGATTCAAATAGCAGAGTATATGTCAGCTTTACAGTAATGCTCATTGCACTCTCGCATACACAGAAATGGTAATTCTTAGGGAAAATGACGACATAACAGAATCACGAAACAGAAAGGGAAAGAAGGGACCATAGGGAGAGAGAATATTTCCACAATTAATTCCACACCTCTGTCTAACTACTTTTGTCCTTACTTATAGCTTCTAGGCCTCTAAGTTTCTCAATTTCCAGGTCTTTTTCTTCACTCGCTTGCTTCTTCTTGTGGGCCTCTGTTCACTATCTGATGAAGGAGTTGTTGGGCTCTATGTAGTCAGGCCCATGTCTTCATTCGTTACACTTGACTCCATAGGGGTCATTATATTCCACGAAGATTGTCGGGGAGAGTAGCACCTGTCGAGGATGCCGCCGGATCGTGGAAGGTTTAGAGAATGGGAAGAAGATGGTGAACAAAGACAACTTGAGGAAGTGCTTGAAGATTAAAGGAATGGAATGAACGGGGAAGAAGTCGAAGAGAGGGAGAGAAAAGAGTGATGGGCTGATACAGTGGATTGGGAGAAGGAGGGAGAGAGAGGAGAGTAGGTGGCATGTATGGAGGATGAGGTTGCATCCATGTGGATAAATAGGTCAACTTTAATGGTCAAAGTTGACACTTCAAATGTTGGGGGCAATATTGCAAAGATTTTTAAATTTCCGAGATATTATTGTCCCCTTGAAAACTTTCAGACACCATGAAAACTTTTGGGGCAATTTTTGCCCATTAACCCATAGTATTATTTCTCTTAATTTTATAGTATTTCATAAAGAATATGAGTATATATTGATACTCTAAAAATAGAAGTATCAATGTGCAAATTTTCGCTAGAAATTTTTACTGAAAAACAATATTGTTCTAGGAATTTTTTTATGTTCAATATTGCTCAAGAAATTTCAAAATGTAATGTTGTTATATACCGTTAAAAATTGATATTTATAAATTTTTAATGATAAAAACCAATATTACTATTTTTTAAACCTAAGAAAATTTATAAAAATCGCTCCTTATAAAAAACTTTTGGAATAAATTTTTTAATGATAAAAACCAATATTACTACGTTTTAAACCTAAAAAATTTATAGCATAACACACAGTCTCAGGTTTCTCTTTCTCTTCAACTTACCGCTCTAGCCCTTCCCCTTTTTCCCTGAACTTTCTACTCCCTCTGATAATACATACTGCAACATTCTTTTTCTGTTCCGCTCTCTTCTCTTTTCAACTTCTATTTTATTTGCACTCATCTTTTTTCCCGCACGTTTTTCTCCAGCTATGCTTACTTTATTTGGGTTCCTTTTATGAACCCATGTATCTGGATTTTCCCGTGTTCTACGTTCTGGGGGCGATTTTTGTCCATTAACCCATAGTGTAATGAATTAATGATGACCCGTAATTATTATTTCTCTTAATTTTATAGTATGTCATAAATAATATGAGTATATATTGATACTGTAAAGATAAAAGTGTTAATGTCCAAATTTTCGTTAGAAATTTTTACTGAAAAACAATATTATTTTAGGAGTTTTAAAACATAGCCATGTTGTTATATACCGTTAAAAAATTGATGTTAATTGTTAACTTTTTTAATAATAAAAAAAAAAACATTACTACGTTGTCAAATTTTCACAGTAAAATTAAAACTAAAAAAATTTATAGGATAACATTACTCCTTATAAGAAACTTTTGAAATAAATTTTCACCATCCTCCCATATAAAAAGGTACCCTCTCCTCTCTAGGTTTTATTATAAAGCATCAACTTATAAATTTATTTAGTCCTTTCTATAAATCACTTGCTTTTTCTCTAGGAGCATTAATTTTTTTCACATATATGTCCATAATTAATAAAAGTAGTGGGTGAGTAATATTTAATTTAATATTAAAGTTTTATAATTAAGGGGTTAATATTAAAAGCTAGATAATTTTATTGATATTTTGATAATAGTTATTTGGCGCCTTATATGTGTTGTACAGTACAAACAAGCTCGAATAGGAAAACCGTCGCAGCGGCTTCTCTTTCGCGCCACACAGTCTCGGGTTTCTCTTTCTCTTCGACTTCTCGCTCTCTCCTTTCCTCTTTTTCCCTAAACTTTCTACTCCCCTGATTATACATGCTGCAACATTCTTTTTCTGTTCCGCTCTTCTCTTTTCAACTTCTATTTTATTTTCTCTCATCTTTTTTCCCGCACATTTTTCTGCTTCAGCAATCCAGGTATGCTTACTTTATTTGGGTTCCTTTTATGAACACATGTATCTGGATTTTCCTGCTTTCTCTGTTCTGTATTTCACATACCCAGCTTCAATATTTGGCTGCGATATGTAGTTGTAGCATTACCTGTACAAAAATCAAAGACGTTCTTGTGAAAGTTTGCCGGCAATTCAACAGTTTTGGTCTTTAATTTGTTTTAGCCATTCCTTGTGTTCTTGCTGATGGGGCTGGATTCTGATGATAGTTATTACTGTTATTACTATTTTAACTTTTTGTTTCAATTTATTTTGATAAAAGATAAATTTTCCTTTAATTAATTTCGAAATCGGAAATTTATTTTACAACCTACCCATACGCTAGATGCAGTTCAGGGCATTGCTGCAGTCACTGAAAAGAGAGTTCTAGGTTACCCATGGCGGTGGGTATTTTCATGAGCTTAGCTTGGGTTACTAACGTTCAGCTTGAATTTTATATAAATTATGAATAAACCATAGAGGAATTGGAGCTGAAGAGGGAATATGGTTTGCATTAAGTAACATATAAAAGGAAGATAGTTTCATTTTATGAAGCGAGGACAAGAAAAGACATTTAATTGTAAGAGTGTTTACACTTGTATGAATAACGACACAACACATTAACAGTACTTGACAACTTACAGTTTGCTGTGTCTCTTGCGTTAATGTTCATACTACTTAGCTTTCTTCTTTTACCTTTTTATCCACATTGTAAGGATGGAGCATTTTGCCACTCTTCAACAAGGATAAAACACATGTTGCGATACCAGTTACTTAAATCTCATTTTTTTAAAACAGTGAAATCTATCAATATGATCAACATTTAGACACAAGTAATCCTAACAAGAGTGAATTGGGTCATTTAATTGATGAACCTCATAATTTTCGCCTAAGGCACAATGCATGGAAAGTGAAGTAGCTTTGGTTTTTGAACTTAGAAACATCCGTATTTCTCCCTAGAAAAATTCAATTATTGGTTCAAATGAGCTGACCTGGTTCTTTATATCGTTCAATAAACTATAGACCCAACACAATAAATCACTAAATACCAACTAACTTTTAAAATACATGAGCACAATTGACGTTAACGTCCGTCTGTGGCTTATCTCTCTCCCTCTCTCATTCATTCAGTTACCTCTTCTCCATCGATCGTCCGTCTGTGACTTATCTCTCTCCCTCTCTCATTCATTCCCTCTCTCACCGGTCAGAATCAGAAGAAGAACGAAGACAGTAATAACAGGGCACCCAGTTATGGAAAACTATTGAAGGCTCTTTGCTGGTGTTTCTGCCATAAAAGCATCCTATGCAGAGCTCCAAATGGTCTTCTCATTTACATTTCTTGTCTCCATCTCAGAATCAAGTTGCTGATCTCTCAGAATTGAAACGTGCTTTTCTGAAGAAAGAGCTTGATCTTTCACCCCAAGTGACTCTGATGCTTGCAGAGATTCAAGAACAACAGAGCATAACGAAAACTTATGAGATCACCATCTTTTCGAGTACATTGATGTTGACCATAAGCAACTAGACATTGCTTCGCTTAAAAACCAGCTCCATGAGAGTCTTGCGTTTAATAAATCACTTGAGAAGAAGCTAAACTCAAGTGGGGCTTTGTCCTTGTTGAAAATCTTCAACTCTTAGCGTTGAATCCCACCCATTTCGTCCCAACTCAAGTCTTGATCACTTTTTGAATAGGAATATCATAATTCCACGTCTACTGCAACACCCTTTGTAAATTCATATGCAGCTGAATTTTCCCTTCATCCCAACATTTGGGCAAACCAGGTAGTCATATGTATATCTACACATCTCAGAGCATATTGCTTGCTCTTCCTAGGAGATTGGAAATTCACGTCCTCTATTTCTTGGTTTTGTTGTTTGTTGTTACAGAAAGACAACATACATTTCAATATGAATCTCAGCATAATAACAGGAGTTTCTCCAGTTATATATCTGATGTAAATCTTCATTCGTATCAAATGCTTCTGCATTTTCATCAGGGTGCTGCCTTGACAATTTCAGAAAGAGAAAAAAGTATTTTAAACGGGAAGGAAATTGATTCAAGGACATTATGCGATGGAAATGTACGGCCTGGAAGTATCATTCCTGGAAAATCAAAAGAAAATGGCAATGGGTCTTCAGTGCCCGATAGTGCAAGAGATAGACCTTCATGCCTCTCATCAAACGAAGGCCATAGCATTGATGACAGTAACAACAATGTATAATAACCTCTACTGAGGTTTTATTCTTGTTGAAATTGGCTAATTCTTTGTTTGTATAGTTTGACACTGTTAGAAAATTCTGATGAGATGGTTCAATTCTGTCCTTTCTGCTGCAGGAATTTTTGATTAAGAAGTGGCAATGTGATGTGATGATTGTCAATGGTAAGTTTGAAGTTCATAAATTTCTATTTGATTGTCGGAAAGATAGAATGCCCATAGTCTGATGATTTATTTCTTGAGCAGGTGATGCTTCTGGGAACTTTAATATTTTTGATGTGAGTAGAAATTCTGCATCGGACAATATTCCAGTTCATTCAGCTAAGCTCCGACTTTCTAAGCTGGTACTATAAAGTATTCTGTTACCCATATCATTCTTTAGTGTCTTTTATGATTACCCTTTCCAGAGTAGACGGTATTTGGTGGATTTACTATAACGAGAAAATCAATTGAGAAGCCTGGCTTCTTTTTATTTTTTATTTATTTCTAAAAAGGAGAAGCCTGGCCAACTGGACTGGTATTCTCACTATTTGTGAGTACAAACTGAGATGATCTGCTTATGTAGTTACACTAATTTCCAATCATAAGCGAGTGTATATAAAGATTAGCTGCACGTTTAATGCTAAAATATATTTTATAAACACGTGCGCCTGTGGAGAGGGAATGATATGTAAATGTGATAAATAATTTATAATATAAATAAACCATGCGTTCTCAAAGTCCATAAGGCCACGGTAGGGATTAATAGCCGTTGGGAGTTAGTTAGTTAGGATTAATAGTTGTTGATGTGTCTCCTATATAAGGCTGAGGCATATAACTCTTCACCGGATCTTCTCTGTTTTTCTTGAATAGTATTGCGAATCCTTCAGTTTCTCTCCTCTGTTCTCTCATTCTTTCCCTCCTCTCTCTCTCTACACATTCTCTTAACCATGACAGAGAGTCAGTCATCTTCTGCTTCTAGTAAAGGGGAGACATGCGTAGAAGACCTCGATTTTCAATTGAAGAGGGTGTCGGTGCAACTTTGGATTCTTGGAGGTCAAAAAGAGCCACACTTGCTCAAACAGCATGGGTCTCTTG
Source organism: Acacia acuminata (assembly GCA_019022655.1). Classification (NCBI taxonomy): domain Eukaryota; kingdom Viridiplantae; phylum Streptophyta; class Magnoliopsida; order Fabales; family Fabaceae; genus Acacia; species Acacia acuminata. The sequence goes on from JAFJYI010000174.1 coordinate 1,131,375, forward strand.
CTGACTTCAATCAGGAGTTCGATCGTGTCACTGATAATCTTAAATTCACTGAAGATAAATTGGTTCGTGTGTATATTGCTGGCCTTAAGGACGAAATTGCAGCATCATTATGTCTCTGTAGGCCGCCGACTACTCTGTTGGAAGCAAAAAATCTTGCCCGCGATCAAGAAATTGTCAGTCAAATGCAACCGCCGAAAGAGTCTACAAATGATGGGTCATCTTTGCCGTGGACTCAAGAAGTTCAAGAAAAAGCTTTGGAAGATCAAGAAGCTTGTGGGTCTTCCCAAGAAGAGTCCTTCGACCAGCAAGCGACTCTTACAGATGGCCCCAACCAGACTGTGCGAACTAGTGGTGAGGATGATTCCAGAAAGACCCAAGATTCTCGTGCAGCTATCTCACCCCAGTTGCCACCATCTGCACGGTCGATTGTTCTTGCATTGCCGGCGTTTGTGCCTCTGGTCTCTGTTTCTCCCTCTACTGTTTCGATCGTTTTATCTTATCCTCCTCTATCTCCCTCTCTTTCTTTCATACATTCTTAACAGAGAACCTAATCTAAGTGTACTGAGTCTGAACTCTAGTATCGAAGGTCAAAAAGAAAAAGAAAAAACTTTAGTATCAGATGCTATCAGGGGGAATCTTCTGTAAGAAAAGCTAAAGTGAATATTCAGTCAGGGCATCTATCCTACATAGTGTAACTTACTCAACTATTTGAATAATATGCTTGATGGAGATTGCGGTTTAAATGATCTTCAAAGTAGTTATTTTGGTTCGACATCTCTAAGTTTCCATGTGTTACTCTGATATGGATCTCTCTTGATATGCTTCATCCTTCTGATTTATGAGCATGTGATGATGATATGATATGTTATTATCGCTTAAAAATTAATGTTCTGGCTACCGAGCCAGCACTGATAATTATTTAGTGGTTGATTAAATCCTTTCTTAAGGTTTCCTTCGGTCGGTTCCTCCCTACACTATTGTTGCTCTTTCCTACTAAGCTGCATCTATTTCTGCAGGAGGAAGATCAATTAAGAAGAGAAAGAGAAAGACAGTTAAACAGGGAATCGGCTCGAAGATCGGGGATACGCAAGCAGGTATGCAGCTAAGAATATCTATTGTGAGTTGTGACAACTGTAGAATTTTTTTAAGAATATTATTATTATAATGATTGTGTAAGTGGTAGTTTTTACTGATTCTTGTCCCTCTCTTCAAATTTTTCAAGTCCCGTCTTTTGGGCCTCAAATTATAATGTTCCATTTGAGAATCCATTTATCACATGTCGGGACTTCAAAAATATTGTGACTTTTAAAATTTTTGGCGCATCTCTTGAGTAATAGAGAGACTGATTTTTTTTTTTTTTTAAAAAAAAAAAAAAAATTATGCCTCTTATATTAAAAATTGTTATATAGATTTTTAATAAATGGTAAATTAAAATACTTATATACCAAAAGCATTGTGTGTTTTTTTTTTTTTTTAAATTTGGTTTATCATTTTGATGTTTTATTTATTTATTTCTCTTAAAATTGCAGCAAGAACATGAAGAACTACAAAATATGAGGGACAGACTACAAAATATGAGGGACAATCTTATCCGTGAAACTTCCACTATGAAGAAAAAATCTATTGAATCTTTCTGAGGATTGCATGGAGTTGTCTTGTTCAAATGACGCTACTGAGGTCTGTCATTTAAACTATAATTAAGTAGTCATGTACCATTTTCAAATTATGAAAATATTTTATAGTCATGTCAAATAACCAAAGTTCACTTCTCTAGTTCTCTTAGCATCACTTTCATTTTGTAAAACAAATCTAGTCTTCAATGCAATTTGAATTTATGATTATATTTAGATAAATTAAGATTCTCACTCTAGGAAGTCATTTGGATATATATATATATATATATATATATATATATATTTTGGGCATGTTATATTGCCATGCTTAAAAATATCACATTATTAAATTATAGTGTTTAGTACAATAACTTGAAACCCTGATAAAGCTTAAAAGATAAGAAAGTGAAATCCTCACAACTAAATTATAGTGTTTAGTACAATAACTTGAAACCCTGAAAAAGCTCAAAAGGTAAGAAAGTGAAATCCTCTCAACTTTTAGATAATGTCAAATATTGTTGAAAATGATGTTGTCTTATGTGGCTTATGTTGCTTTCATGTCTGTGTATCATGCACGTGTTTTGATCAGTATATGAATATATGATAAAATGCTCCGAAATTTCTATTACTAGCATAATAACCTCAATGTATACAAGATTAAAAAAACTTGTAGATGTTTACTGTTACATTCCCTAAAATTATACTTGACTGACTGTTGTCTTTTTAATAATTAAATACTCAATCTAAAGGAGTAAACTAGAGTAAGCTCAGAATTTTAACTCGAACAACATCTTTTCCAAAAATACACCCACTTTGTAGTTCCTGTTGTAACAACCATTTACCAAGTTTTGATGGAATTAATAAGGTAGTTGTGTGTTGAGCTAATGTGCAAGTAGCTGATCATGATGCTTTTGGTTTTGGTTTCGTTCTTTCAAGTTCTTCTTCTTGTTTTTTTCCCTTCTTGGATTGCTGCTGCTAATTCCCGTGTCAAACTTTCATTTTTGGTGTGATTGATGGTTGGACAGAAAGAGATCATCGAGAAGTATGGACCAGACGCCATTGCCAATCTTTTGCCCTTCAAGCCAGCTAGAATGTCTTCTGATGAAAGCCCCAGTCAGGGAAGCGACCGATCACAATCATCAACTGACTTTACCCGCCAGTCTTGAACCTCGTAGAGTAGATGCAATGGTTTATAGGTTCAACTGTAAAAGCATCAAAAGATTAGTAAGTAAATAGTAAGAATGATTTTGACATTTAGGTAGGCAGGTGGGAAATCAATCATGTATCTGAATCTTGGTTTTGGCGATTCCCACCCAAACACTTTGCATTAGAGATGGATTTTTTTTAGTAGAAATCGTAGTTTGGAGAGAGTCTATTATGAATCATGGTCATTGAAAGAAATAATGGTTGTTAGACATGCTGCATATATCAAGATACTCTACTTAAAAAGTGGCATTTGTAGCTTATGTGTCATATTGCCTTATGTTTTTTCAGTAATTTATAAGTTAAAAAAAAAAAAAAAAAAATGATTCTAATAATAATCATCCAAGCATGCATGTTTATTTTCACATTTTAGGAGAACATAATCCAAACTTTATTAATTGTACAAGAATCTATTATACTCAATTTTATCTAAAACCCATTCCCCCACCATTAATACAAACATGTCCCATATATCTATCTAGTTGTCTTAATTTTTATCTGTTGAGAAATCCCCACGACCCTTGAAATTTCTTTATTGAGTTTGCTTTGTGAGATGTGGATTGTATTCTTGCGCTCAAATTTATAAGGCATGGGGTTTTTCTAATTCTATATCAAACTCATTTTAAACATGTTAACAAGTACAATGACATTTAACTACGTACAGACAATCACACTCCTCTTGGAAATGTGATGACAAGTCAAAAAACTCGGTTTTCTTTTATAAATGGCCAATCACAACACTTTCTTTCTATTAAAGAGCATTCTATACATCAACGGCTCCATTAATCTCATTCGAATTTGGTAATTGGCATTTTGCCTTTCAAAATTACATGAAAGAGAAATCAAATGAAAGCTTCATAAGAAAATCTTACCGGAGTATAAAAAGTCAATTTATTAGGGTTTGTTTGATGTCATACCAATAAATTGCAACTCATCTTCCAATTTGAAACAAAACGACAAAGCTACGGCCCCTTCCTTGCGCCTTGGAAGTAGAAATCATGCAAAGTGCTGGCCTTAAGGACGAAATTGCAGCATCATTAGGTCTCTCTAGGCCGCCGACTACTCTGTTGGAAGCAAGAAGTCTTGCCTGCGATCAAGAAATTATCAGTCAAATGCAATCGCCGAAAGAGTCTACAACAAATGATGGGTAATTGATATAAATTCCAATTTTAATATATTTTATCTCGCCTTATTTATTTATTTTAGAGATTATTTTAGGCTAATTTGAATTTATTAGAGAATATTTGCATTGTTAGCCAATTTTAGGAAATAATATAAATCAGAATTAATTATGAGATCATTGGGCATAAATTATAAATATTCTGATTGATATCTTGTGATTGAATAATATTTCTAAATATATGATAGATCACAATTTAATTTAATTCTTGTAGGACAAGCAAAAGCATATTAGAAGATCATACGATGCAGAATTGACCCTGTAAGCTAAAAGAAGATCTAATGGTAGAATTTTATGCTCTCTTCCTCCTATTAATTGACCTAGATGGTGCCTATAAAAAGACGTTCTCTTGGAGAGCAAAAGCACGACCCACACGCACACGGATTCACAGAGCATCACGCAGGGAGGTTTGCTTCATTGATTTATTCATTCATCTACACTCCACGGACCTTCAATTCATTGCCAATTATCTCCATCTTCACTATTTCTAAGTGAATTGCCAACATGAACGTGGCTTTGAACAAGGAGTTTGAAGAAAAAGCTTTGGAAGGTCAAGACGCTTGTGGGTCTTCCCAAGAAGAGTCCTTCGACAAGCAAACGACTCTTACGGATGGCCCCAACCAGACTGTGCGAACTAGCAGTGAGGCTGATTCCGGAAAGACCCAAGATTCTCGCGCAGCTGTCTCACCTAGTTTTGTGCATCATGACGTGAAACTTGGAGTTCAAGAGCAGAATCCTCAGTTGCCACCATCTGCACGGTCGATTGTTCTTGCATTGCCGGCGGTTGTGCCCCTGGTCTCTGTTTCTCCCTCTGTACTGTTTCTCTTACACTGTTGTTTCTCTTTCCTAATAAGCTGCATATCTTTCTGTAGGAAGAAGATCAAATAAGAAGAGAAAGAAAAAGACAGTTAAGCAGGGAATCTGGTCAAAGATCAAGCATACTCAAGCAGGTATGCAGCTAAGAATAGCTGTTGTGACAATCGTAGAATTTTTTTAAGAATATTATTATTATTATAGATTATATAAGTGGTAGTTTTTACCGATTCTTCTCTCTGCTTCCTGTCCCATCTCTTTAAAATTTTCAGGTTTCGTTTTTTTTGCCTCAAATTATATTGTTCCATTTAAGAATCCATTTAACAAATGTCGGGACTTAAAAAATATTGTGACTTTTAAAATTTCTGGCGCATGTCTTGAATAATATAAATAGATTTTTTTTTTTTTTTTTTTTTTTTTTTTGCATTAGGCCTCTTATATTGAAAATTGTTATATAGAATTTTAACAAATGGTAAATTAAAATGCTTATATACAGAAAGCATTGTATTTTTTTTAAAAGTTGGTCTATCATTTAATGTTTTATTTATTTCTTTATAAAAAAATTGCAGCAAGAACTTGAAGAACTACAAAATATGAGGGACAATCTTATCCACAAAACTTCTACTATGACGAAAAATCTACGGAATCTTTCTGAGGATTGCATGGACCTGTCTTGTTCAATTGACGCTGTTGAGGTCTGTCCTTTAAACTATAATTAAGCTATCATGTACCATTTTCAAATTATTAAAAAATTTTATAGTCATGTCAAATAGCCAAAGTTCGCTTCTCTTAGCATCACTTTCATTTTGTAAAACAAATCTAGTTTTCAACACAATATGAATTTAGGATTATATTTCGATAAATTAAGATTCTCACTCTAAGAAGTCATCTGGCTATTTCTTGTTTTTTTGGGTGTGCGTGGGGGTGTTATATTGCCATGCTTAAAGATATCACATTATTAAATTATATTACCTCATTACAAATTTTGTCTTATATTTATACCTGAAGGATTAGTGTTTAGTGCAATATCTTGAAACCCTAATAAAGCTAAAAGGTAAGAAAGTGAAATCCCCACAAATTTTGGATGATGTCAAATACTATTGAAAATGATGTTGTCTTATGTGGCTTATGGTCCTTTCATGTCAGTGTACCAAGCACAAGTTTTGATCAGTATACAGATATATGATAAAATTCTTCGAATTTTCTGTTAGTAGCATAATAATCCCAACGTATATAAGACCAAAAAACTTGTAGATGTTTACTGTGAAATTCTATAAAATTATACTTGACTGACTGTTGTAGTAATTAAATACTCAATCTAAAGGAGTAAACCAAAGTAAGCTCAGAATTTAACTCGAACAACATCTTTTCCGAAAATAAACCCACTTTGTAGTTCCTGCTTCCACAACCATGCACCAAGTTTTGATGGAATTAATAAGGTAGTTGTGTCTGTTGAGCTAATCGACAAGTAGCTGATTATGATGCTTTTGGTTTTTGGTTTCGTTCTTTCAAGTTCTTCTTCTTGTTTTTTTTCCCTTCTTAGATTACTGCTGCTAATCGTGTCAAACTTTCATTTTTGGTGTGATTGGTTGTTGAACAGAAAGAGATCGTCGAGAAGTATGGACCAGATGCCATTGCCGATCTTTTGCCCTTCAAGCCAGCTAGAATGTCTTCTGATGAAAGCCATAGTCAAGGAAGCAACCAATCACAATCATCAACTGACTTTACCCGCCAGTCTTGAACCTCATAGAGTAGATGCAATAGTTTACGGGTTCAATTGTAAAAGCATCAAAATAATAGTAAGTAAATAGTAAGAGTGTTTTAACATTCTCACTTCTCTAATGTCTGTTAGGTAGCTAGGTGGGAAATCAATCATGCATCTAAATCTTGGTTTTGGCAATTCCCACCCAAACACCTTCCATTAGCTTTAGATGTATTTTCTTCGCAGAAATTGTTGTTTGGAGAGAGACTATTATGAATTATAGTCTTTGAAAGAAATAATGGCTATTAGACATGCTGCATATATCAAGATAGACCCTCTACTTAAAAAGTGGCATTTGTCGTTTATGTGTAGTATTACCTTATGTTTTTTCAGTAATTTATAGGTTAAAAAAAAAAGTGATTCTAATAATAATAATAATCCAAACATGTTTATTTTCACTTTTTAGGAGAACATAATCCAAACTTTTCAATTGTATAAGAATCTATTCTACTCAATTTTATCAAAATCTCATTCTCCCACCATTAATACAAACAAGTCCCATATATCTATCTAGTTCTCTTAATTTTTATCTGTTGGGGAATCCCCACAGACATTGAAATTCTTTATTGGGTTTGCTTCGTGAGAGGTGGATTGTATTCTTGCGCTCAAATTTATAAGGCTTGAGGTTATTCTAATTCTATATCAAACTCATTTGAAACGTGTTAATAAGTACAATGACATTCAACTACGTACATGCAATCACACTCCTCTTAGAAAATGTGATGACAAGTCAAAAAACTCAGTTTCTTTTATACATGGCCAATCACGACACTTTCTTTTAATTGAAGAGCTTTCTATACATCAACGGCTCTATAAATCTCATTCAAATTTGGTAATTGGCATTTTGTCTTTCAAAATTACATGAGAGAGAAATCAAGCGAAAGCTTCATAAGAAAATCTTATCAGACTATAAAAAGTCAGTTGATGGGGGTTTGTTTGATGTCATACCAATAAATTGCAACTCATCTTCCAATTTGAAACAAACCTTCTTTGCGCCTTGGAAGTAGAAATCATGCAAAGTGCTATTTTAGCCCAGCAAAAACCCATGGGGATTCACGTATACACATTACACAAACAGACATTGCATATGCAACCAAGCTATTTAACCTCTCAACATCAGACGTAGAATTTCTGAAAGTTCATCACCATCCAATTACTAAAATTCATCAAACAAACTAACCCCACAGTGATTTGATCTCTAAGCAGAAAAATGGACAAAAAAAGAAATGTCCAAGAAGAAATACAGAAAGTGCCAGAACGATAAAATATAGAACCTGAATTTTGGATCACACGTAATTTCGACGAGGGATTGCATTAGATTTAGAACCAACCGGAGAACAAAAATGCGCAGACACATTCAACGAATACCACGATTGCTATTACGACAAGGACCATCGATTTGTGCAGAGAATGGGAATTGTTCCTCATCAAGCGTCCTTCTCTGCGGTCAATCATGGCGTCTCTTCTCTTCCGCCCCAACCTTAAAATGATGTGGTCGGACCCTTTGATTCTTCTATAGGGTATTGGAAGGGGCAAATAATGGACGAACCAATATTGTATTGAATGGCATTGAAATCTGATGTTGAGGAGGACTGATCTTGAACCAACGTATTCCTCCAAGATCTGCTTGTGGAGTTATCCTAACTTCCAATCATAGGAGTGTATGTATGGATTAGCTGCATGTTTAATGTTAGAATATATTTTACAAACACGTGTGCATGCAGGGAGGGAATGAAAGTGAAGTAAATAAATAATAATATAAATAAACCATGCGGTCTCTAAGTTCATAGGCCAGGGTAGGGATTAACAGCCGTTGGCAGTTAGTTAGTTAGGATTAACTATTGCTGAGGCCTCTTGTATATAAGGCATATAACTTTTTACTGTATCTTCTATGTTTTTCCTGAATGGTATTGCCAATTCTTCAGTTTCTCTCCTTCTCCGTTCTTCTCTCATTCTTCCCCTCCTCTCTCTCTCTCTCTCTCTCTCTCTACATTCTCTCAACAGTGGGTATTAGAGCCGTATATCCTTGGCTCCCACTGCAAATTTATTCGCCATGACAGAGAATCATCCATCTTCTTCTTCGAGTAAATCAGACCTCGAGTTATCATTGAAGGAGACGTCGGTGCGACTTTGGATTCTTGAAGGCTGCGACAATAATGAATCACTCTTGCTCAAACAGGATGGGTGTCTTGGTTGCTTCAATCTGGAATTCGATCGTGTCATTGGCGATCTTTCATTCAGTGATGATGAATTGGCTCGTGCGTATATGGCTGGCCTTAAGGACGAAATTGCAGCATCATTGCGTCCCTTTGGGCCGATTTCTCTGTTGGAAGCAAAATATCGTGCCGAGGAAGTGGCTACAAGGTTAGATGCAGAGAAACAGGGCCCTCGACCCCAAGAAAGTGATGGGACATCTTTGTCGACTCAAGAAGTTCAAGAAACACCGTTGCTCAAACAGCATGGGTCTATTGCTGACTTCAATCAGGACTTCGATCTTGTCACAAGCGATCTTACACTCACTGAAGAAGAATTGGTTTGTTTATATATTGCTGGCCTTGAGCACGAAATTACAGCACCAGGACGTCTCTTGTGGCCGCGTACTCTGCGGGAAGCAAAACATCAAGCTCGCTGTCATGAACTTCTCATTCAAAACCAAGATTCTGGCGCACATCTTGACGTGATTAAATCTTTTCTTAAGCTTTCCTCCGGTCATTTCCTCTCTACACTGTCGCTCTTTCTTACTAAGCTGCACGTCTTTCTGTAGGAAGAATATGTAATCACAAGTCTTATTAGGTCAGGTGCTAGAAAGCGCAAGAAGGTATGCACCTAAGAACATCGATTGTGGCCACTGTAGAACTTTTTTAAAAATTGTTATTATTATAGATTATGTAAGAGGCAGTTTTCACCATGCTTCTCTCTGATTCTCGTCCCATCTCCTAAAATTTTTCAAGTTTCGTTTTTTTTTTTTTTTTTTTTTTTTGACTCAAATTATCACGTTCTTTTAAGAATCCATTTATCAGATGTCAGAAGTTAAAAATATTGTTACTTTTATGGTGTGATATTAGTTTTTAAGTTTAGCCTCCTCTCCCTCAAACCAAACACATTTTAAAATTTGTGGTGTATGTCTTGAATAAGATAAAGATATTGTTTTTTTCATTATGCCTCTTATATTGAAAATTGTTATATATATTTTTTAATAAATGGTAAATTAAAATATTTATATGCCAAAAGCATTTTTTTTATAAAAAAATTGGTCTATAATTTGATGTTTTGTTTATTTTTTTCTTTCTTTCTCAAAAAGTCGCAGCAGAAGGACAATCTAACGAATATTAAGCTTTCTTATACAAATGACGCCATTAAGGTATGTTATTTAAACTATAATTTATTTGTCATGTATCATTTTCAAATGGTTAAAATATTTTATAGTCATGTCTAATAACCAAAGTTCACTTCTATCAGCATCACTTTCTTTTTGAAACAAATCTAGTCTTCAACGCAAATTTGAATTTACGATTATCTTTAGATAAATTGAGATTCTCATTCCAGCTAGGAAGGATCATTTGGCTATTCATCTCCTTGGTTGTGTGTGTGTTTTTTTTGGTCAATCAAGCATGATGAAGTCCCCTAAAAAGAGGTAGAGGAAGACCAAAATGAATACTCAAATTATAGAGCAGATTTATTAGTTAATAATTTATCTAAATGTATGGTTTACGATAGAGTACAATGACAATGTCATAGAATTTATATAGCTGACCCATCCACTAGGATACAAGTTTTATTTTGTTTTGTTTTGTTTTGTTATTTGTGTTATATTGCCATGCCTAAAGATAACATTATTAATTCTTAATTTCTCATGTGTAGTATATACATTGAGATTATTATGCTAGTAAAAGAAAATTAGGATCATTTTTATCATCCATTTATCAGATGTTGGGACTTCAAAAAATAGTGACTTTAAGAATTTGTAACGTACGTGTTGAATAATATGAAGATATTGATTTTTTCATTATGCCTCTTAGATTGAAAATTGTTATTTAGATTTTTTTTATACATGGTAATTTAAAATACTTATATACCAAAAGTAATGTACTTTTTTAAAAAAAGTTGGCCTATCATTTGATATTTTTCCCCCTTTTCTTTCTAAAAAAAATTGCAGCAAAAACTTGAAGAACAACAAAATATAAAGGACAATCTTATATGTGAAAATTCTGATAGGAAGAAAACCCTACTGAATTTTTGCAAGGATTGTATGAAGCTTTCTCGTTCAAATGACATCAATGAGGTATGTGTTTTCAATAAGGTATGTCTGTATCACTTTCTTTTTTTGTAAAACAAATATAGTCTTCAACGCAATTTGAATTTACCATTATCATTAGGTGACTTGAGATTTTCACTCTAGGAAGTAATTTGGCTATTTCGTCTTTTTTCCCCCTTCTTTGGTTGGTGTTTGGGAGAGGGGCCTGTGTTATATTGTCATGCCTAAGAATATCACAATATTAAATCCTCACAACTTTTGGATGATGTCAAATTTTGTTGAAAATGATGTTGTCTTAGCTTATGGCATATGGTGCTTTCATATCAGTGTATCATGCACATGTTTTGATCAGTATCATATATGATATAATGCTTCGAATTTTCTATTACTAGCATAATAATCTCGACGTATCTAAGACCAAAAAAGCTTGTAGATGTTTGCTCTTACCTTCTCTAAAATTACACTTGACTGACTGTTGTCATTTTAGTAAATAAATACTCAATCTAAAGGAGTAAACCAGAGTAAGCTTAGAGTTTTAACTCGAACAGTATCTTTTCCGAAAATAAACCCAATTTGTAGTTCCTATTATCACAACTATTCACCAAGTTTTGACGGAATTAATAAGGTAGTTGTGTGCGTTGAGCTAATGTGCAAGTAGCTGATTATGATGCTTTTGGTTTCATTCTTTCAAGTTCTTCTTCTTCTTTATGCTAATTCCTGTGTCAAACTTTCATTTTGTGTGATTGGTGGTTGGACAGGAAGACACCCCTTTTGATGAAAGCTAGCCATAGTGTAACATCCCTATTTTTCATGTGCATTAATGTGAAATTATTTGCATATGAGAATTTTCATGAAGTTATGTGTAATAAATTTGGCCAAAAAGGAATGAGAGGAAGTTGCATGAGTATTTTTAGGAAATAAGAAAAAAAAATTGAAGCAAGGTTAAAATTATAATTTCCATGAAATTGTGCCATATGTCTTATAATTATTTAGGATTTATGGGCACATGAGTATGAGTTATAAGTTAACAAAGTGGACTACAATTATCCTAAGAGAGGCTTAAATTTTTGGCCAAACTAAGAAAAAAGAAAGAAAAATGGCAACTACATTCCAACTACATATTTGGAATCCAACATGATGGCATTTTGGTAAATAATGGGTTAGTTGGAGGTGTTTTTTTCCCTTCATTCACCCATCCGTATGGACCCTTTCTAATTGACATTAAAACACCTCCTCCTCCCACATTTGGTTCAGCTAACACGCAGAGACAAGAAGAGGGAAGAGTGGAAATTTTCTTGGAGAAAAAGGAGAAGGAAACTCAAGGATTTAATAGGTAAGCTTTAGGTAACCTCTCCTATATCTTCTAAGCTTCTTTTTGCAACTCTTCTTGACCCAAAAATCTGTCTTCTCATGGTATTCATGAAGGGGGCTGAAAATTTTGGGGTAATCAAGGAAGAACAAATCACAAGAACATCAAAGGTTAGTGATTCTTGAACCCCTTATAGTGGATTTGAGTTGGTAAATTGATTTGTGGTGGTATTCTTTTGCATTCTTGAAATTGTGGAAACCCTAAGTTTATGGGGAGTTGCTGCCCAATTTCTTAAATATGATTAGAGTATGATTAAGGGTGCAAACAACAAATTAGGAATGATTATAGACAAGATTACGGTGTTAGAATGGAAATTTGACATTTTGTTGGTTAGACTAATTTTCGTTCAGCTGGACATACTGGTGTTTTGAGAATGGATTTTGGTGTTTTTAGTGGTTTTAAAGTGTTTAAAATGAGATTTTGTATGAGGTTAAACTTGGATCATAATTTTGAAAGCATATATGGAAGTTGAAATTCATTAGGGTGCTGTTTCTGGAAATTTCCAGTGGAGTCAGTCCCCTTCTTCACGAATTTTGACCTAGTAAATGGACTTGAGAAATTATGATATTTTACAGGGAGAAAATAGACATCTCAAGGATTAATTTGGTATATAATTTGTATTTTTCTGAATTTTGTGCTAAGAGAAATAAATGTTTCAAAATAGCCCCTGAAAACAGGGCATTATTTCGGACAGCAGGAGTATTTTGGGCTATGGATGAGCTTTCGACTTGGTCTGGCCTAAATGAGTATTTTTGGTTGAAAATAGACATATTGAAGGTCATTTGGGCTTTGAAATCAATCCAAAAGGAGTTTTCTAGATTTAATTATGAATTTTTGAAGTTGGGCTTCTATTTCAGAAAAATTTCAGATTTAGGACGAAAATTAAGAATATATAGGCCCATATTAAATTCCTTAACAAGAAAAGGGATTTAGTAAAAATAGACCTATGAGTTGGGCTTACTTCAAAGTATGAAAGAAAATATTTATTGAGGTGGAATTAATTGTGGTAATATTTTTATTATTGTTTTAGGTTAAATCGTAATCTTTTACGGGGGAATTATTCTTATCTATGGTCGATCGCCAGGTAGTAACCTTAATACTCATATACTGTGTGACTTGTGTATGTATGTTTTACCTTGAAATTGCATACATTTAGTTATCATATATTTCCGAGCGCTCCGGGAACCGGAACATCTTGTGTGCATTAAGGGCTTTCTTTGTGTCGTGTGTGGTCTCAGGTTTTGTGTGCTATTAGGACCACCGCGATCGTGGCTTTGTGTGCTATTAGGACTGCTAGTTCCGGATTGGCTGTGTGCCTTGATACCGAATGTTATGTGGTATTGATTTATTTATTTATGGTTGATCTTACATGCATTGTTATACATTTTATATGAAATTAACGGTTACTCTGGGATTCAATTTTGAATCCCAGCCCCATTTAAGCCCTCTGGCAGTTCATCGAGGCCGGAGCAAGGAGACAGAGGTAAGGCCCCGGAGTAGTGTGGAGGTGGATATCGGTGTTGTTATTTTTGGGTATTTATTTTGATTACCGGATGACTGTATTATGTTATTCTGGCCGGTTAGGCACTATTATCCGGATGGCTGTATGTTTTGATCCCTCTGGGGAAGAATTTATCCTTCCGTATTTTTATCAGTATATTTTGTCTAAACCGGTGCGTGCTCTGCTGTTAGAACTCTGATGTGTGATGTGAATTAACCTGGGAAAATAAGCTAAAATTAAATAAAAGTGAAGGACCACACTACCCGCCACCCGAAAGGGCGAGGCCGGTAGGTGTGTTACAATTGTGGTATCAGAGCACCATTTGGACGATACTGGTAAAAAAATGGTAATGAGGTGAGGAACTGATATAAGTTTGTTTTGATGGTTTAGGAGAAGATGAGAGACAATCATGTAAGAGCTCTTAGAGCTCTAGTTAGGAGGCGCCATGTATTTTCCCTTAAGCCTGGAGCTAGGAATGACTCAGATCATTCATCAATAGGTGATATGGAGCTGCCAGTGGTTTTTCCAGAGCATTATGTAGACCTTGAGAATGATGAGGCAGAATCGGGGAATTACTTAGATCACATTATACCTTACTTTAGGTATAGCATGGAGCCTAATGAGAGGTTGGCGGACATGATCCAAGTTGAGTTTAATATGGCAAGTAGGCACGTATTAACCGAGTTGAATCGATATCTACGTTTTCGACTAGGATGAATAGGTTTGTATGTGCAGAGGTTTGATAAAGGATTAGATTTTCCCTTTGAGACCGAAGGAACACTATCTTGTACCGTATGCCTAAAACCCCTTTCGGGTAAATATGGCAAATGTGATTATCGATTTCAATCGGCCCCCATTCCCCGTGTCAGGGCACCGTTGCGATTGAGTGCTCACACCTACATGTGAAATCACTTGGAAGAAGAAGGAAGACCTTGCAAAGTATTAGGCACTATATTATGATAACCTAGCAGAAGGTAGTATAGTAGTTTGATCATGTAATGACAAGTATGTGAACTATTAATGTTTAAATATTTTGAAGCATTAGTATGTTGTAGAATGGCATATGTGAAATATCAGCATGTTTTCCTATTATGTTATGTTAATGGTTTATATTTGATATTGTTTTGTGGAGATGATATTTATTTCTTCCGTTATTGTCAAGCCAAATCTTATAATGACAAGGAGAACAGGGTTCAAAGTTTGTGAGTTGAGGCTCTAGAAATAGATAAGATGACATAGAAGGTAGATCCCGTTGTTAATCCTTGGACTTTTGATATTTAAGTCGGGATATGATTTAGATCCTCAGATCCTATCGGGACTTTGAGGTTAGACGTGTTTAGACAAGAGAAATCTTGGGATGAGTGACCACCCGGGGAAGTATTATAGAAATTTAAGATTTTCTTGATTTAAGGCTTTAGTGCTTTGAGGTATGACATATGGTGATCCATATAGATACTATGAGGATGTTAGATTGAATAAGGAAATTATTGAGACTAAGCTTAAATTTGATTTAAGTTGAAACAATGTCTAGGTCAAAATGTGAATGAGGTTGCATTAAGGTTCTAATACGTGAGAATATGAATCTTGAGAATATCAATTGATGACATCTTGATCTATTCAAAGAGTCGGGAGGAACATGAGGATCATCTGCGGCTTGTATTGAATATTCTAAGGGAAAAGCGACTCTATGCTAAACTCAAGTAAATGTGAATTATGATCCTAGGGTATTGTTGAGGCTATATGATTTCTTAGCCCATCTAATATTTGAGGTTCTAGGAGTTGGATTGTGAATCTAACAATTATTGTTGTTTGTGTTTATTTAAGGATAGTGCTTGAATGTTGTAAGCTATGAACCATTAGGATCGTAGCATATTTATTGGGTATAGTCGAGATTTTTGTATTAGGTTAATGAACCTAAGAATCTGATTCAATAACGAGAGATTCCTTAGACATCTAATTGATTTGAATGCGTTGAGGCACTAGAGTATAGTACCGTGTGTATGAATTATTTTGAGGTTACTAGCTAATAGGGAATGATTTAATCTCATGATTTGTCCCTTATAAAGAATAAGTAATAGTTTGTTCCTTGGTGGAATCAAGGAGTAGCTAGAACCTTAGTGGCCAGAGGTTTTAGTCTCATGCGTAGGACGGATAGCGGTAGCTATGATAATGGTTAATAGACCCTTGAGATGTGGTTTAATACCCAATAGGGGAAAATTGAATCTGGGACTATGCCTGGAGCCGGATAATTATCGGAAGTTTATATACATAACGACCCTAGATGAGGCTTATATGATGCAATGAATTGCCAAGGGGTGCTCCAGTGCTATATGTATTATTATTGAGTACATTTGAGGCATGAATATATAGTGGGTAAAGAGACCTACTAGTTTAATATGATTTCGGGTTGTTAAATTTAATATGTGTTCAATGAGAGGCCTAAGTCCTAGGTGGCTAATATGTTCTTAGGGTGGCGAGAATCTCACAATTTTTAGACCATGAATACGGGCCGAGTGCCGAAAAAGATGCAAGCCGAGAGAGTTACAAACATTATATCTGGAGTAACCGAACAAATGAAATGGAATGGATTGTGTGTCCTATAGATGGTTCGAGTAGCCAAGGATAGAGGCTGAAATGTAATTGGAGTTGATGACTTTCTATGTCAATTATTTGGTTCCTCGTATGTGTGAAAATTGAATTTTGAAGTTACTAATGCACTTGAGATATTTGAAATTTTGGAATTTAATTTTTCGAACGAAATATTTTAACGAAATGTTTTCTATGGAATTTGAAACCAATTGTAATGGTTATTTCAGAATTATATTGTCTCATAGATAGGGTCCTGGTGGAACCCAGATTTGAAATTGAATTGTGAACCATGTTGGTGGTAGAAGCGATCTGAATGGAAGAGGTCGAAACCGTAGTAGACATACTCGGTTTCTTTGGATCTTGCTAAGTGTTTTAAAATGTTTCAAAATCACCGGCCATTGTTGAGAGCTATTTTGAGGGGATTAGTTTTTGGAGAGGTTGACACTCGCACCAATGGTGAATATTCTCAATCTAAGTAGTTCCGCCTTGGAGGGGCACGTATTTTGCCATGTTGGGACGATAGTAGCCGTGATTACGAACTGATCAGCTGGGAAAGCGGTGCACAATAGTGGCCGTGATTACGGACTGGCTCGATTGGGAAAGCGGTGGAGAGCCTTAATGAGGCAGACAAAAAGATTCTCCCACATCGGCCGATAGACGCGTTGTCACTTTGATGGTTTGTATGAAAAGATTGAGATATGTCCTGGTGAGGCGGGGGCGACATGGTGGCGTATGACTCTCAATTGTTGAATTTTGTGAAACGAATAATCCCGCTCATTAAGTGTGCCAAAGTAGTAAATGATTTCTAAAAGTAGTCCGGCAATGAATTATTTTCTTGATATTTGAGTCGGTAGCAATTGAGTTTGAATATGTAAAAAGATTGAAATGTTGAGTATGAGACAACCTAGTAAGTGGTGACATGATTGTCGTCACCGTTGTGTGGATACGAAAAATGGTGCAGTTGGTGATAGTAATAATACTAGAACAAAAAGCGATATAATGGTCCACAAATCTGAATTGGTTAAATCCGATAGTATTCGCCAATTACCATGCTAAGCAAGAGGAAAATGATTTGAAAGCTTAAAAATCGAGGAAGCTCGAGGCAAAGTAGATGGTAAGCGGTTCAAGGTCAAGACCTAATGCATGAGTTTGCATGGAGCGAGTCCTGGGTAAAACCCGTGATGCTTAGCACTGGGTGGAATAATGACCGGCGTGAGATTTTGGACTAGCATGTACGAGAGAATGTTGTGAGACTTGCGGAATATTCATTCTACACCGGGTAATAGTTGAGATGCTTATGGATTGGCTAGAAATCCTTAAGTAGTAAGACTTTAAGATTGGTGTTGTGGTGATAGAATGGGCTAGAGGCTAAAATATGATAAGTCAAGTGGCAAAACGAATCAAGCAAGAGGATCTCGTGTAACCAAGCGTGAAGATGGACAAGTTGGTTTCGTAAAATTAAGCACTACGCCCGGGTATAAGATAAAAGAGAGTGGTGTATAACTATTGCAAGCTTGTGCCTTAGATTTTAAAGAAATTTGGGATTGATATTTACCTCTCATTTCGAATTGGTCTATAATAATAGCTATTATGTTAGTATGACTCCTTATGAGGCTCTATATGGATGAAAAAGATGATAGAGTTATATCGAGCGTGAATTGGTCAGCCGAAAATGGTGGATGAGACTTTTGAGAAAATCCATTTAATCAAGAAGAGGCTCTTTGAAGTTCGAAGAGCATGAAAAGTTATGCAGATAAACGAAGGAGACCTCTAGAATTTAATGTGGGTGATCATGTATTCTGAAATATCTCCCGTCATGGGAGTGGGGAGAGCCATTAAACGAAAGAAATTAAGTCATCGGTATATTGGTCCTTTTGAAATATTGACAAAACGGGGACTTGTGGCTTATCGATTAGCGTTGCCACCAAATTTGAGTAAATTGCATGATGTTTTTCATGTCTCTCAACCGAAGAAATATCACCGGACTCAAAACATGTTCTTGGGTATGAGAATGTTGATATTCAAGAGGATCATACTTTTATAGTTGCGCCAGAGCAAATCGTTGATCATCAAGAGAGGCAGCTTAGGCATAAAAGTATTCCTTTTGTAAAAGTGGTCTGGAGAGGATTATCTCCCAGAGAAGCTACATGGGAGACAGTTGAGGATATGCAGGAACATTATCCAGAGTTCATGTCAAGGAGTATGAGGTACGTATAAGCAATTTCGAGGACGAAATTTATTTTTACGGGGAAGAAATGTAACATCCCTATTTTTCATGTGCATTAATGTGAAATTATTTGCATATGAGAATTTTCATGAAGTTATGTGTAATAAATTTGGCCAAAAAGGAATGAGAGGAAGTTGCATGAGTATTTTTAGGAAATAAGAAAAAAAAATTGAAGCAAGGTTAAAATTATAATTTCCATGAAATTGTGCCATATGTCTTATAATTATTTAGGATTTATGGGCACATGAGTATGAGTTATAAGTTAACAAAGTGGACTACAATTATCCTAAGAGAGGCTTAAATTTTTGGCCAAACTAAGAAAAAGAAAGAAAAATGGCAACTACATTCCAACTACATATTTGGAATCCAACATGATGGCATTTTGGTAAATAATGGGTTAGTTGGAGGTGTTTTTTTCCCTTCATTCACCCATCCGTATGGACCCTTTCTAATTGACATTAAAACACCTCCTCCTCCCACATTTGGTTCAGCTAACACGAGAGACAAGAAGAGGGAAGAGTGGAAATTTTCTTGGAGAAAAAGGAGAAGGAAACTCAAGGATTTAATAGGTAAGCTTTAGGTAACCTCTCCTATATCTTCTAAGCTTCTTTTTGCAACTCTTCTTGACCCAAAAATCTGTCTTCTCATGGTATTCATGAAGGGGGCTGAAAATTTTGGGGTAATCAAGGAAGAACAAATCACAAGAACATCAAAGGTTAGTGATTCTTGAACCCCTTATAGTGGATTTGAGTTGGTAAATTGATTTGTGGTGGTATTCTTTTGCATTCTTGAAATTGTGGAAACCCTAAGTTTATGGGGAGTTGCTGCCCAATTTCTTAAATATGATTAGAGTATGATTAAGGGTGCAAACAACAAATTAGGAATGATTATAGACAAGATTACGGTGTTAGAATGGAAATTTGACATTTTGTTGGTTAGACTAATTTTCGTTCAGCTGGACATACTGGTGTTTTGAGAATGGATTTTGGTGTTTTTAGTGGTTTTAAAGTGTTTAAAATGAGATTTTGTATGAGGTTAAACTTGGATCATAATTTTGAAAGCATATATGGAAGTTGAAATTCATTAGGGTGCTGTTTCTGGAAATTTCCAGTGGAGTCAGTCCCCTTCTTCACGAATTTTGACCTAGTAAATGGACTTGAGAAATTATGATATTTTACAGGGAGAAAATAGACATCTCAAGGATTAATTTGGTATATAATTTGTATTTTTCTGAATTTTGTGCTAAGAGAAATAAATGTTTCAAAATAGCCCCTGAAAACAGGGCATTATTTCGGACAGCAGGAGTATTTTGGGCTATGGATGAGCTTTCGACTTGGTCTGGCCTAAATGAGTATTTTTGGTTGAAAATAGACATATTGAAGGTCATTTGGGCTTTGAAATCAATCCAAAAGGAGTTTTCTAGATTTAATTATGAATTTTTGAAGTTGGGCTTCTATTTCAGAAAAATTTCAGATTTAGGACGAAAATTAAGAATATATAGGCCCATATTAAATTCCTTAACAAGAAAAGGGATTTAGTAAAAATAGACCTATGAGTTGGGCTTACTTCAAAGTATGAAAGAAAATATTTATTGAGGTGGAATTAATTGTGGTAATATTTTTATTATTGTTTTAGGTTAAATCGTAATCTTTTACGCCGGGGGAATTATTCTTATCTATGGTCGACTGCCAGGTAGTAACCTTAATACTCATATACTCTGTGTGACTTGTGTATGTATGTTTTACCTTGAAATTGCATACATTTAGTTATCATATATTTCCGAGCGCTCTGGAACCGGAACATGCTGTGTGCATTAAGGGCTTTTCTTTGTGTCTTGTGTCCGTGGTGGTCTTTGTGTGCTATTAGGACCACTGTAGATCAGGCTCTTGTGTGCTATTAGGACTGCTAGTTCGGATTGGTGTGTGCCTTGATACTGAATGTTATGTGGTATTGATTTATTTATTTATGGTTGATCTTACATGCATTGTTATACATTTTATATGAAATTAACGGTTACTCGGGATTCAATTTTGAATCCCGGCCCCATTTAAGCCCTACGCGGTTCATCGAGGCGGAGCAAGGAGACGAGAGGTAAGGCCCCGGAGTAGTGTGGAGGTGGATATCGGTGTTGTTATTTTTGGGTATTTATTTTGATTACCGGATGTTGTATTATGTTATTCGGCGGTTAGGCACTATTATCCGGATGGTTTGTATGTTTTGATCCCTCCGGGGAAGAATTTATCCTTCCGTATTTTTATCGAGTATATTTTGTCTAAACCGGTGCGTGCTCTTCTTTGTTAGAACTTCGATGTGTGATGTGAATTAACCTGGGAAAATAAGCTAAAATTAAATAAAAGTGAAGGACCACACTACCCGCCACCCGAAAGGGCGAGGCCGTAGGTGTGTTACGATTGTGGTATCGAGCACCATTTGGACGATCTTGGTAAAAAATGGTAATGAGGTGAGGAACTGATATAAGTTTGTTTTGATGGTTTAGGAGAAGATGAGAGACAATCATGTAAGAGCTCTTAGAGCTCTAGTTAGGAGGCGCCATGTATTTTCCCTTAAGCCTGGAGCTAGGAATGACTCGGATCATTCATCAATAGGTGATATGGAGCGTGGTGGTTTTTCCGAGCATTATGTAGACCTTGAGAATGATGAGGCAGAATCGGGGAATTACTTAGATCACATTATACCTTACTTTAGGTATAGCATGGAGCCTAATGAGAGGTTGGCGGACATGATCCAAGTTGAGTTTAATATGGCAAGTAGGCACGTACCAACTGAGTTGAATCGATATCTCTGTTTTCTGACTAGGATGAATAGGCTGTATGTGCAGAGGTTTGATAAAGGATTAGATTTTCCCTTTGAGACCTGAAGGAACACTATCTTGTACCGTATGCCTAAAACCCCCTTTCTGGGTAAATATGGCAAATGTGATTATCGATTTCAATCTGGCCCCCATTCCCCAGTGTCAGGGCACCGTTGCGATTGAGTGCTCACACCTACATGTGAAATCACTTGGAAGAAGAAGGAAGACCTTGCAAAGTATTAGGCACTATATTATGATAACCTAGCAGAAGGTAGTATAGTAGTTTGATCATGTAATGACAGTATGTGAACTATTAATGTTTAAATATTTTGAAGCATTAGTATGTTGTAGAATGGCATATGTGAAATATCAGCATGTTTTCCTATTATGTTATGTTAATGGTTTATATTTGATATTGTTTTGTGGAGATGATATTTATTTCTTCCGTTATTGTCAAGCCAAATCTTATAATGACAAGGAGAACAGGGTTCAGGTTTGTGAGTTGAGGCTCTAGAAATAGATAAGATGACATAGAAGGTAGATCCTGTTGTTAATCCTTGGACTTTTGATATTTAAGTCAGGATATGATTTAGATCCTCAGATCCTATCAGGACTTTGAGGTTAGACGTGTTTAGACAAGAGAAATCTTGGGATGAGTGACCACCCAGGAAGTATTATAGAAATTTAAGATTTTCTTGATTTAAGGCTTTAGTGCTTTGAGGTATGACATATGGTGATCCATATAGATACTATGAGGATGTTAGATTGAATAAGGAAATTATTGAGACTAAGCTTAAATTTGATTTAAGTTGAAACAATGTCTAGGTCAAAATGTGAATGAGGTTGCATTAAGGTTCTAATACGTGAGAATATGAATCTTGAGAATATCAATTGATGACATCTTGATCTATTCAAAGAGTCGGGAGGAACATGAGGATCATCTGCGGCTTGTATTGAATATTCTAAGGGAAAAGCGACTCTATGCTAAACTCAGTAAATGTGAATTATGATCCTAGGGTATTGTTGAGGCTATATGATTTCTTAGCCCATCTAATATTTGAGGTTCTAGGAGTTGGATTGTGAATCTAACAATTATTGTTGTTTGTGTTTATTTAAGGATAGTGCTTGAATGTTGTAAGCTATGAACCATTAGGATCGTAGCATATTTATTGGGTATAGTCGAGATTTTTGTATTAGGTTAATGAACCTAAGAATCGATTCAATAACGAGAGATTCCTTAGACATCTAATTGATTTGAATGCGTTGAGGCACTAGAGTATAGTACCCGTGTGTATGAATTATTTTGAGGTTACTAGCTAATAGGGAATGATTTAATCTCATGATTTGTCCCTTATAAAGAATAAGTAATAGTTTGTTCCTTGGTGGAATCAAGGAGTAGCTAGAACCTTAGTGGCGGAGGTTTTAGTCTCATGCGTAGGACGGATAGCGGTAGCTATGATAATGGTTAATAGACCCTTGAGATGTGGTTTAATACCCAATAGGGGAAAATTGAATGCGGGACTATGCCTGGAGCCGGATAATTATCGGAAGTTTATATACATAACGACCCTAGATGAGGCTTATATGATGCAATGAATTGCCAAGGGGTGCTCCGAGTGCTATATGTATTATTATTGAGTACATTTGAGGCATGAATATATAGTGGGTAAAGAGACCTACTAGTTTAATATGATTTCGGGTTGTTAAATTTAATATGTGTTCAATGAGAGGCCTAAGTCCTAGGTGGCTAATATGTTCTTAGGGTGGCGAGAATCTCACAATTTTTAGACCATGAATACGGCCGAGTGCCGAAAAAGATGCAAGCCGAGAGAGTTACAAACATTATATCCGGAGTAACCGAACAAATGAAATGGAATGGATTGTGTGTCCTATAGATGGTTCGAGTAGCCAAGGATAGAGGCTGAAATGTAATTGGAGTTGATGACTTTCTATGTCAATTATTTGGTTCCTCGTATGTGTGAAAATTGAATTTTGAAGTTACTAATGCACTTGAGATATTTGAAATTTTGGAATTTAATTTTCTGAACGAAATATTTTAACGAAATGTTTTCTATGGAATTTGAAACCAATTGTAATGGTTATTTCAGAATTATATTGTCTCATAGATAGGGTCCTGGTGGAACCCATTTGAAATTGAATTGTGAACCATGTTGGTGGTAGAAGCGATTTAACCGGAAGAGGTCGAAACCGTAGTAGACATACTCGGTTTCTTGGATCTTGCTAAGTGTTTTAAAATGTTTCAAAATCACGGCCATTGTTGAGAGCTATTTTGAGGGGATTAGTTTTTGGAGAGGTTGACACTCGCACCAATGGTGAATATTCTCAATCTAAGTAGTTCCGCCTTGGAGGGGCACGTATTTTGCCATGTTGGGACGATAGTAGCCGTGATTACGAACGATTTTGGGAAAGCGGTGCACAATAGTGGCGTGATTACGGACCGGCTCGATTGGGAAAGCGGTGGAGAGCCTTAATGAGGCGGATACAAAAGATTCCCACGTCGGCCGATAGACGCGTTGTCACTTTGATGGTTTGTATGAAAAGATTGAGATATGTCCTGGTGAGGCAGGGCGACATGGTGGCGTATGACTCTCAATTGTTGAATTTTGTGAAACGAATAATCCCGCTCATTAAGTGTGCCAGTAGTAAATGATTTCTAAAAGTAGTCCGGCAATGAATTATTTTCTTGATATTTGAGTCGGTAGCAATTGAGTTTGAATATGTAAAAAGATTGAAATGTTGAGTATGAGACAACCTAGTAAGTGGTGACATGATTGTCGTCACCGTTGTGTGGATACGAAAAATGGTGCGTTGGTGATAGTAATAATACTAGAACAAAAAGCGATATAATGGTCCACAAATCTGAATTGGTTAAATCCGATAGTATTCGCCAATTACCATGCTAAGCAAGAGGAAAATGATTTGAAAGCTTAAAAATCGAGGAAGCTCAGGCAAAGTAGATGGTAAGCGGTTCAAGGCTGTAAGACCTAATGCATGAGTTTGCATGGAGCAGAGTCCCTGGGCTGTAAAACCTGTGATGCTTAGCACTGGGTGGAATAATGACTGGCGTGAGATTTTGGACTAGCATGTACAGAGAATGTTGTGAGACTTGCAGAATATTCATTCTACACCAGGTAATAGTTGAGATGCTTATGGATTGGCTAGAAATCCTTAAGTAGTAAGACTTTAAGATTGATGTTGTGGTGATAGAATGGGCTAGAGGCTAAAATATGATAAGTCAAGTGGCAAAACGAATCAAGCAGTAGGATCTGTGTAACCAAGCGTGAAGATGGACGGTTGGTTACGTAAAATTAAGCACTACGCTGGGTATAAGATAAAAGAGAGTGGTGTATAACTATTGCAAGCTTGTGCCTTAGATTTTAAAGAAATTTGGGATTGATATTTACCTCTCATTTGAATTGGTCTATAATAATAGCTATTATGTTAGTATGACTCCTTATGAGGCTCTATATGGATGAAAAAGATGATAGAGTTATCTGAGCGTGAATTGGTCGGGCCGAAAATGGTGGATGAGACTTTTGAGAAAATCCATTTAATCAAGAAGAGGCTCTTTGAAGTTCAGAGCAGACAGAAAAGTTATGCAGATAAACGAAGGAGACCTCTAGAATTTAATGTGGGTGATCATGTATTCCTGAAATATCTCCTGTCATGGGAGTGGGGAGAGCCATTAAACGAAAGAAATTAAGTCATCGGTATATTGGTCCTTTTGAAATATTGACAAAACGGGGACTTGTGGCTTATCAGTTAGCGTTGCCACCAAATTTGAGTAAATTGCATGATGTTTTTCATGTCTCTCAACCGAAGAAATATCACCGGACTCAAAACATGTTCTTGGGTATGAGAATGTTGATATTCAAGAGGATCATACTTTTATAGTTGCGCCGAGCAAATCGTTGATCATCAAGAGAGGCAGCTTAGGCATAAAAGTATTCCTTTTGTAAAAGTGGTGGAGAGGATTATCTCCCGCAGAGAAGCTACATGGGAGACAGTTGAGGATATGCGGGAACATTATCCGAGTTCATGTCAAGGAGTATGAGGTACGTATAAGCAATTTCGAGGACGAAATTTATTTTTACGGGAAGAAATGTAACATCCCTATTTTTCATGTGCATTAATGTGAAATTATTTGCATATGAGAATTTTCATGAAGTTATGTGTAATAAATTTGGCCAAAAAGGAATGAGAGGAAGTTGCATGAGTATTTTTAGGAAATAAGAAAAAAAAATTGAAGCAAGGTTAAAATTATAATTTCCATGAAATTGTGCCATATGTCTTATAATTATTTAGGATTTATGGGCACATGAGTATGAGTTATAAGTTAACAAAGTGGACTACAATTATCCTAAGAGAGGCTTAAATTTTTGGCCAAACTAAGAAAAAAGAAAGAAAAATGGCAACTACATTCCAACTACATATTTGGAATCCAACATGATGGCATTTTGGTAAATAATGGGTTAGTTGGAGGTGTTTTTTTCCCTTCATTCACCCATCCGTATGGACCCTTTCTAATTGACATTAAAACACCTCCTCCTCCCACATTTGGTTCAGCTAACACGCAGAGACAAGAAGAGGGAAGAGTGGAAATTTTCTTGGAGAAAAAGGAGAAGGAAACTCAAGGATTTAATAGGTAAGCTTTAGGTAACCTCTCCTATATCTTCTAAGCTTCTTTTTGCAACTCTTCTTGACCCAAAAATCTGTCTTCTCATGGTATTCATGAAGGGGGGCTGAAAATTTTGGGGTAATCAAGGAAGAACAAATCACAAGAACATCAAAGGTTAGTGATTCTTGAACCCCTTATAGTGGATTTGAGTTGGTAAATTGATTTGTGGTGGTATTCTTTTGCATTCTTGAAATTGTGGAAACCCTAAGTTTATGGGGAGTTGCTGCCCAATTTCTTAAATATGATTAGAGTATGATTAAGGGTGCAAACAACAAATTAGGAATGATTATAGACAAGATTACGGTGTTAGAATGGAAATTTGACATTTTGTTGGTTAGACTAATTTTCGTTCAGCTGGACATACTGGTGTTTTGAGAATGGATTTTGGTGTTTTTAGTGGTTTTAAAGTGTTTAAAATGAGATTTTGTATGAGGTTAAACTTGGATCATAATTTTGAAAGCATATATGGAAGTTGAAATTCATTAGGGTGCTGTTTCTGGAAATTTCCAGTGGAGTCAGTCCCCTTCTTCACGAATTTTGACCTAGTAAATGGACTTGAGAAATTATGATATTTTACAGGGAGAAAATAGACATCTCAAGGATTAATTTGGTATATAATTTGTATTTTTCTGAATTTTGTGCTAAGAGAAATAAATGTTTCAAAATAGCCCCTGAAAACAGGGCATTATTTCGGACAGCAGGAGTATTTTGGGCTATGGATGAGCTTTCGACTTGGTCTGGCCTAAATGAGTATTTTTGGTTGAAAATAGACATATTGAAGGTCATTTGGGCTTTGAAATCAATCCAAAAGGAGTTTTCTAGATTTAATTATGAATTTTTGAAGTTGGGCTTCTATTTCAGAAAAATTTCAGATTTAGGACGAAAATTAAGAATATATAGGCCCATATTAAATTCCTTAATAAGAAAAGGGATTTAGTAAAAATAGACCTATGAGTTGGGCTTACTTCAAAGTATGAAAGAAAATATTTATTGAGGTGGAATTAATTGTGGTAATATTTTTATTATTGTTTTAGGTTAAATCGTAATCTTTTACGTAGGGGGAATTATTCTTATCTATGGTCATTTTGCCCGGTAGTAACCTTAATACTCATATACTCCGTGTGACTTGTGTATGTATGTTTTACCTTGAAATTGCATACATTTAGTTATCATATATTTCCGAGCGCTCGGAACCGGAACATCTTTGTGTGCATTAAGGGCTTTCTTTGTGTCTTTGTGCCGGTGGTCAGTCTCTTGTGTGCTATTAGGACCACTGCAGTCTGTGCTGTGTGCTATTAGGACTGCTAGTTCCGGATTGGCTGTGTGCCTTGATACTGAATGTTATGTGGTATTGATTTATTTATTTATGGTTGATCTTACATGCATTGTTATACATTTTATATGAAATTAACGGTTACTCTGGGATTCAATTTTGAATCCCAGCCCCATTTAAGCCCTCTGGCAGTTCATCGAGGCCGGAGCAAGGAGAGGAGGTAAGGCCCGGAGTAGTGTGGAGGTGGATATCGGTGTTGTTATTTTTGGGTATTTATTTTGATTACCGGATGACTGTATTATGTTATTCTGGCCGGTTAGGCACTATTATCCGGATGGCTGTATGTTTTGATCCCTCTGGGGAAGAATTTATCCTTCCGTATTTTTATCAGTATATTTTGTCTAAACCGGTGCGTGCTCTGCTGTTAGAACTCTGATGTGTGATGTGAATTAACCTGGGAAAATAAGCTAAAATTAAATAAAAGTGAAGGACCACACTACCCGCCACCCGAAAGGGCGAGGCCGGTAGGTGTGTTACACATAGTCAGGTAGGAAGCGGTCAATCACAACCAACGAGTGACGAAAGCCATAGTCAGGGGAGTGACTGATCATAATCATCAACTGTTGTTACCGGCCAGTCTTAACCCTGCTTACTAGATTGCGCCTAAGCCTAAATACCTTTTCAAAGAGTAGATGCAATGGTTTATGGCTTCAACTGTAAATTCTACAAAATAATAAGTAAATAGTATGAATGATTTTCACATTCTCACTTCTCTAAATGTCTGTTCAGTGCTAGGTGGGAAATCAATCATGTATATAAATCTTGGTTTTGGCAATTCCCACACAATGCAAACACCTTCCTTTAGCTTAAGATGGAATTTTTTTAGCAGACTTATGATAATGAATTATGGTCGCTGAAAGTGATCATGGCTGTTTTTCCCCCCAAAAAAGTAATAATGGCTGTTACACATGCTATATATGTCAAAATACCCCCTTTACTTAAAAAGTTGCATTTGTAGCTTATTTTGTGTAATATTACCTTATGTTTGTTAGTATGTTTGAGTTGGTGGTGGAAAAATATATTCACACAAGTCGAGATAAAACTCATTTCACAAACATACATTGTCTGGAATAATTTATGAGTGAAAAAGTGATTCAAATAATAACATTTTAATTTCGCTTTTAGAAAAACATAATCAAAACTTTGTTATTCGTCCAAAAATCTATTCTACTCAATTTTATCCAAAATCCATTCTCCCACCATTAATTCAAACACATCCTATATATCTAGTTCCCTTAAAAGTGCTTTTCAATTTTTATCTGTTGGCAAATCCCCACAAGCCTTGAAATTCTTTATTGGGTTTGCTTTGTGAGATGTAGATTGTTTTCTTGTGCTCAAATTTATAAGGCACAAGGCATGGGGTTATTCTAATTCTATATTAAACTCATTTTACCCGTGTCAAAAAGTGAAGTGATATTTAAGGTTTAGGAGAATAACCTTCACAATTATGTAACAGGCAATCATACTCCCCTCAGAAAATGTGATGCCAAGTCAAAGAACTTGGTTTCTTTCATTAATGACAGATCATGACACTTTCTTTCAAGAGCCTTCTATACATTCGAATTTGGATCATTGCCATTTTGGATTCAGATTTGGTGCCTATTATTTATTTATCTCATCTCAACCGTTCAGATCTCCTAAATTTCATTTTTTTTACTTTCTATTTTTTAAAAAAATTTATTTTAATAGGTAGAAAATCTTAAATAAAAATAATCTTTTAATTAATATTTTTTTCAAAAAATGATTTTTTTATTTAAAAATCACTAATTTAAAAAAAATCAAATTTGGACGGTCTAGATAGAATAAGCAAAGGGTTCCTATCCAAAATATAGGCACAAAAACGGGTTCCTTGGCATTTTTCTTTCAAAATTGTAAGGACAAGAAATTGAGAGAAAGCTTTAAAAGAAAATCTCACGAGGCCATAGAAAGTCAATTGATGGGGAATTTGTTTGAAGTCATACCAATAAATTGCAACTCATCTTCCAATTTGAAAGAAAACGACAAAGCTTTCAATAGCTAGCAACAAACATTACAGAAAAATTTTAGAAGCCCCGCCCTAAAGAAAAGAAAGAAAGGAGGGGGAAAAAAAAAAAAAACACAACCATCTTTGAAGGGGGCAATAGGCATCACTACATTGTGCTTATATTTAATGAGATCGACCTTTCTGGGACACGTATGTTTTATAAGACCTACTGTAACAAGAGGGCAAAAATGTTCTTGAATGGATCCAGAGCCCAAAAATGTCATAGAAGAAATAAAGAAAGTGCCAGAACGATTAAATATAGAACCTGAATTTTGGATCCCGCGAGATTGTAATTTCCACGAGGGATTGCATCAGATTTAGAACCCACCATAAACCATTCTGTTTATAAAGTATTCTAAGCTGGTACTGTAAACTATTTTGTTTTCCATATCACTCTTTAATGGCTTTTATGATTATCATTCTAAAGTTCCTATTGGGAAACCCAAACCATAGTTTTAAAAGCTTTTTTCCACAACCGAGACAAACACGTCTCATATACATACCTCTTAAATTATAAAAAAACACTTTTAAAAAACTCAAACAAACATGCACACGCAAAGCAGAGAAAATCAATTGAGAAGCCTGGCCAACTGGACTAGCATTCTCACTGTTTGCGGGTACAAACTGAGATGATCTGCTTGTGGAGTTATCTTAACTTCCAATCATAACCTAGTGGATATATATAAGGATTAGCTGCAGAGAGGGAATGAAAATGAAGTAAATAAATAATAATATAATGAGTAAAATACTCTGACCACTCTCATATTTTGCCTTAATTATACAGACCTCCCATCTATTTTAAAAATCCATAGAAACCTCCTTAAAATTAGAGTAAAATACTCTAACCACCCTCGTGTTTTACCTTAATTACACATACCTCCCCTCTATTTTGAAAACTCATAAAAACCTCCCTTAAAATTAAAATATATGTTACACAAACCTCCCTTATATTTTAAGATTCTATTTCTATCCACCGAAACCGTTAGTTAATCGTTAAGCTTGACTTTTGAACTTTTTTTTTTCTTTTACAAAATGTCCCTCTTCAGTATTAGAATTATTTAAGTATATAAAACCAAATTTATACAACCAAAAATGTATTCTAATAGATTTTCTAACTTTCTAATTTGTTAAAAAATTTATTAGTTTTGATCTTATAAATTAATTTTGACTTAAAAACATAAATTAAACACATATATTTTTATCAAATATAATAAACTATATAAGTTTGAGATTTCATGTGTCAATTAAATTTCTAATTTAATAATTTTTTCACAAATATTTATAAACATATTTGAACAAGCACATGTTTATTTAAAAACTTATTTGAATATTCAACATTCTGTGATATTTACATTAATCAATGCTAAAATAATCAAAGATATAACTATTTGTAAAGATAAAAAACTCTTAAATTATGTAAAACAATATTAGTCAAAATATAAAAGTAAAACTAGGGATTAAGTACAATATTAAGGGTAAAATAATATATAATTTTTTTTATAAACTTTAATTAAAAAATACTATATTTTTGGAATCTTTTTATAATATTCTTAACGGAGTTAATTATTTGGACTTCAAGTATATGTTTTCAAAATAAATGGGAGGTCTGTGTAATAAAGGGAAAACATAAGGGTAGTCAAAGTATTTTACTCATATATGGGAGGTTTTTATAGGTTTTCAAAATAGAGGGGAGGTCTGTATAATTAAGGCAAAACATGAGAGTGGTGAGAGTATTTTACTCTAATATAAATGAACCATGCGGTCTCTAAGTCCATAGGGCCATGGTAGGGATTAATAGCCGTTGGGAGTGGGTTGGTTAGGATTAACGATTGTTGAGGCGTCTTCTATAGGTAAGTCATATAACTCTTCAGTCTTCACAGTATCTTCTGTGTTTTTCCTGAATTGTAGTATTGCGAATTCTTCAGTTTCTCTCCTTCTCTGTTCTTCTCTCATTCTTTCCCTCCTCTCTCTCTCTTTCTCTCTACATTCTCTCAACAGCGGGTATGAGAGCCGTAGATCCTCGGCTCCCACTGCAAATTTATTCACCATGACAGAGAATCAGCCATCTTCTTCTTTGAGTAAAGCAGACCTCGATTTATCATTGAAGAGGATGTCGGTGCAACTTTGGATACTTGAAGGCTGTGACAATAATAAACCACTCTTGCTCAAACAGGACGGGTGTCTTGGTTGCTTCAATCTGGAATTCGATAGTGCCATTGGCGATCTTCCATTCACAGATGATGAACTGGCTCGTGTATATATGGCTGGCCTTAAGGACGAAATTGCAGCATCATTACGTCCCTTTAGGCCGACTTCTCTGTTGGAAGCAAAATATCTTGCTGACGAAAAGGCTACTAAGGTAGTTGCAGAGAGCCAAGAAGTTGATGGGTCATCTTTGTCGACTCAAGAAGTTCAAGAAAAAGCTTTGGAAGATCAAGAAGCTTGTGGGTCTTCCCAAGAAGAGTCCGTCGGCAAACAAGAAGACAGGCGAGCGACTCGTATTTGTGGAGGCTGTGACTGTAAAGAAACACTCTTGCTCAAACAGCATGGGTCTATTGCTGAGTTCAATCTGAACTTCGATCTTCTCACAAGCGATCTTACACTCACTGAAGAAGAATTGGTTTGTGTATATATTGATGGCCTTGACCACGAAATTGCAGCACCAGGACGTCTCTTGTGGCCGCGTACTCTGGGGGAAGCAAAACATCAAGCCCGCTGTCATGAACTTCTCATTGAAACCCAAGATTCTCGCGCACATTGTGGCCACTGTAGAACTTTTTTAAAATTATTATTATTATAGATTATGTAAGTGGCAGTTTTTGTCCCATCTCCTAAAAATTGTCAGGTCCCCCCCCCCCCCCCCCCAAAAAAAAAAAATATCACGTTCCGTTTAAAATCCATTTATCAGATATGTCGAAACTAAAAAAAAAAAATAGTGACTTTTATGGTGTGTTTTGTTTGAGGGGAGGGGAGATTAAACTTAGGCCCCGTTTGGTATACGGATTCGGTGGGAAGGAAAGGAATATTAGCAAGTTCCTCCATTTGATAAGCATTTTGGACAAATCTTTCTTGGAAACTCAAGTTCTCGGCCCACCAATCTTCCTTCATATGTGGGAAGATCGGATCACACCAAAATTGGTGAGATCTCAAGTTTCCACGTCACTTTTCACATTTTTTTGGGACAAATTTACCCTCAAATTTAAACTTGGCGGGAATATTTTTTACACAAGTTTGAACTTAACAAGAGCATTTTTGAAAAAAAAATATATTTTAGCAAAATTTTATTTATTTATTTATTTTGAATTAATTAATTTTGAGGGTAAAATAGACATTTTTTTTTTTTATTCTTTACCAACTACTCCCTCTGGTCCTTATTATAAGGCACCAATTAGCAAGTTTATTTGGTCCTTTTTATAAGGCACTTGCTTATTCCCAATGAACAATGATTATTTTTTCCCTTATTCCCAATGAGCAATGATTATTTTTTCCATGTCCCGCCGCTAATTAATAAAGGTAGTGGTGAGAGTAATAATTAATATAATATTAGAGTTTAGTGCACTTAGTAAGGGGTAATATTGGAAATTACTTAGATTCTAGGACAACTTTATTGACTTTAACTACTTTTATTGGTTTGTGAGAAACGTTAGTTGATGCCTTATAATAAGGACCAGAGGGAGTACCACCCCTTCATTTTTTTCCTACCAAACAACTCATCTTCCCTCAAGCTATATTTCCTAATCTTTCAAAATCTTTCCTTCCATTCCTTTCCTTTGTCTAAGTTCCTTTCCCTCCTCAAATTTTTTTTATACCAAACGGGGCCTTAGGGTCTGTTTGGTTTGAGGGAGGTGAAGGGATTGGGAGGGGATGGAGAGATTTTGACCCCCTTCCCACGTTTGGCTGATCATATTTTTTAGGAGGGGAGGGGAAATTTTTTAAAACTTTCCCCTCTCTCCCTGAAAAATTGTTTTCCCAAAATCAGACGGATTTGGAAGGATTATAAAAATTAGTGTGTCAGTGGACTAAGATGCCCCTAGAATTTTTCAGTTATTCCTAAAATACCCCTTTTCATATTTCGTTCTGCTCGTCCCTCATGCTGTGTCCCACCACTTACCCCCGACGTAGAAGGCAGCGCCAAGGTCCTCCGTCCTACCCTGTGCTACCCCTTCATGTGTTATTATCAGAGAGTACGGTGCCATCAAGTGACAATGCATGATCACTAAACCTTGCAGGCTCCAAGTCAATTACAATCCCCACATCAATTCGATGCATTATAGTATAAAAGGCTTCTAGGTTGTTTAAGAACAGACCCAAATGGGGTTTAGTAGCGAAATTTCCCTCAAAGCCGAAGCTTTTGCAAGAGAAGCCCTTGGAGAAGGCGTGAATAGAGTCGTAGCATCAACTCCAACTAAAATAATAAATCGTTTTGAATGAGATTTTCCGTTTAAATCCAACATTTCAAAACAATTGTCATTGTACAATAATACGAAAAGTGGGTTCTTCAATTGCAAGCATACACCCAAATGGTTGAACAAGACCACCTCTTTGGATTCTCGACAAGTAAGCCATCATTTTCTCGTCCAACTGAGATTTTGGAGCATCAAGAACCGACCTTGAGTAATCGAATGACTTATCCGAAACAATAGATTGTTCATACTTGGCTAAAATCCCTGAATCAGCACTGTACTGAGCAATTCCTTTGTCTTTATCGGAGATTCTAGCGGTGGTGTGCATTTTGCTCGCAGGTGAAGCTGAGAAGGAGGAAGAAGGCGAGGTCTCCTCCTTCTTTATATCTCTGCTTCCTTTGCTAATCATCTTTTTTTAAGGCCTTGGGTTCTTTCTTGCAAGGGTTTCTGATTCTTTTTTACTCAGAAAAACTCATGATGGTATTGAAAGCTCTAAAAGGATCTTTATAAATTTAAACTCACATGGTTCAGAAGTTTCTGTGATGTGAGTGGATTCTATTTAGCTTTGAAAATGGCTTACACACACGTATTTTTCATCTTGGCTTTGCAGGGCCGAAAACTGGCTCAAAGGGCACGACAAATGTTCAACACCAACCCCAGTAAACCAATTTCCAGTCAAATGTAAAGTCTGCAAACTATGATTTTTGAAGACACCAGCTGCAATATACACAATTCCCTTGTCCTTTAAACATGCTCTGAACAAATTCACTTCTTGGAGGGTTTTGTTTTGTTCTTGAACACATTTGAACTCTTTAGCCCCACTAGGATTGGAGCCTCACACCTGTCATGTCTAGTGATTTCACTGTGAAGTTCATTCCTAAAGAGCAAGCAACCCTACAAGAACCTGAGAGACTAAGCTGATAAATTCTCAGTGAGCTATTCTCAGGTACAAACTCAACCAACTTAGAGGTTTTTCCATTGTTCTGTCCACTCCAAACATGAACTTCCATGGCTCTATTCCTTGCCAACACTACAGATATAAGCGGGGTTGCTGTGATAGCATTCAAATCGAAAATAGTCAGCAATTTAAGAGTTGGATTAACCTCAATCATCTTGGAGAGTTCTTCAGCGCCAAGGTCATAAAGAATTGATTTGATTTATGTTTTTTTTATGCCTTTTACTTTGTAAAGCTCATCAGCAGCTTGGTAATGTTTTGGTAAATCAGAGCTTGCCCTTTTCTAATTTTTGTGTAACGACATCATTGTTTCAAATAAAACATATATTGTGTTATTGACTTAATTATTCATATTTTTTTTGAATCAAGTGAGATTGTTTGTTCAAATTAGTTGAGTTTTGAGATGAAAACTTGTTGCGAAAGTGGTAGGAGGAGGTGGATGGTCAATGGGGAACAAGGCGTGGAGCTCTAAAATCTAGATCGCTACCAAGGTACTAGATGTCCTTTGCTACGTAAAATTCATGCTTAGGTTGTTTGACGATCTGAATTCTCTCTTTATTTAAACAGTAAGTTTGAGTATTGAAGACATACTTCTTGTTTCAAAATTAATATATATATATATGTGTGTGTGTGTGTGTGTGTTGAATAGCTAACATTAAAATTCCTCTTATAACATAAGGGTAAATTTGTAAATATGAAAAAAATTTCCCTCCCATTCCCTTCTGAACCAAACAAGGTAACATTAAAATAATTTCCCTCCTCTTTCTTTTGATCAATCAAAACAAGATAATATTGAAATCCCTCTTATCCCCTCCCCTCCATTAAAATCCCCCCTGTCCCCTCCCCCTCCATCGAACCAAATAGACCCTTAGAGGCTAATATTAGCCTTCAAGTTTACTTTCTCCTCCCTCCCTCCTCAAACCAAACACACCTTAGAATTTGTGGCCCATGTCTTGAATAACACAAAGATATTGGTTTTTTTTTTTTTTTTCCCCATTATGCTTCTTATATTGAAAATTGTTATATATATATATTTTTTAATAAATGGTCAATTAAAATATTTATATACAAAAAGCATTTTTTTTTTTCGAAAAAATTTGGTCTATCTTTGATGTCTTTTTTATTTATTGGTTGCAGCAGAAGAAAAATCTAATGAGTATTAAGCTCTCTTATTCAAATGAATAAAGTATAATTTATTTATCATGTGCCATTTTCAAATGGTTAAAATATTTTATGGTCATGTCAAATAACCAAAGTTCATTTCTCTTTACATCACTTTCTTTTTGTAAAACAAATGTAGTCTTCAACGCAAATTTGAATTTACGATTTTCTTTAGATAAATTGATATTCTCATTCTAAGAAATCATTTGGCTATTTCATCTCTGTTTTTTTTTTTAAACCAAGCATGATGGACTCCTCCGAAAAGAGTTAGAAAAAGATTGAAATGAACACTTGAGGTTATAGAGCGGATCTATTGGTTAATAATCCATCTAAATGTATGGTTTATGATAGAACACAATGGTGCCATGCAATTTATATAGCTGGCCCCACCTTTTGGGGCGTTTGTGTTAGATTGCCATGCCTAAAAATATCATTATAATTATTAATGTCTCATGTGTAGTATATACATTGAGATTATTATGCTAGTAAAAGAAAATTAGGATCAGTTTTATCATCCATTTATCAGATGTTGGGACTTAAAAAATAGTAACTTTTAGAATTTGTGACGCATGTGTTGAATAATATGAAGATATTGATTTTTTCAGTATGCCTGTTGTATTGAAAATTGTCATATAGATTTTTAATAAA
This sequence comes from Acacia acuminata, assembly GCA_019022655.1. Taxonomy (NCBI): domain Eukaryota; kingdom Viridiplantae; phylum Streptophyta; class Magnoliopsida; order Fabales; family Fabaceae; genus Acacia; species Acacia acuminata. The sequence goes on from JAFJYI010000174.1 coordinate 1,167,921, forward strand.
TCGTAAATTAAAATACTTATATACCAAAAGCAATGTATTTTCTTAAAAAATTTGGTCTATCATTTGATGTTTTATTTATTTATTTCTTTCTAAAAAACTTGTAGCAAAGGCTTGAAGAACTACAAAATATAAAGGACAATCTTGTCCCTGAAAATTCTGCTAGGTAGTTGTCATGTATTTTTAAATGATTAAAATATTTTATAATCATGTCTGCATCACTTTCTTTCTTTCTTTTTTTTTGAAAAATCAAATATAGTCTTCAACGCAATTTGAATTTACCATTATCATTAGGTGAATTAAAATTTTCACTCTAGGAAGTAATTTGATTATTTCATCTTTTTTTTTCCTTGTTTGGTTGGTGTTTGGGAGATGGGGGCTGTGTTATATTGCCATGCCTAAAAACATCACAATATTAAATCCTCACAACTTTTGGATGATGTGAAATACTGTTGAAAATGATGTTGTCTTATGGCTTATGGTGCTTTCATATCAGTGTAACATGCACATGTTTTGATCAATATACCTGTATGATCAAATGCTCCAAATTTTCTATTACAAGCATAATAATCTCAATTATAAGAGCAAAAAAATTTGTAGATCTCTAATTTTAGTGGGGGAAATAGGTTAGGCTAGGTTTTACTTAAATAGGTTTGGGCTTGTAACAAAAATTCAAATCATGAGCCTTTATGTAGGGCTTTTTTAGGCTTGAGCCTGGGCTTTCAAAAGGCCTGAAGCCTGTTTAAAAGTACACTAAAAAATGTTGGCCTTTAAATAGTCTTTTCATCCTATGCCTCCGAATTTATATATAACCTTTCACTTTTATTTACAATCCTATATTACGTCTTAAAAGCCTAATATATATTCTCTTCATAATATTAGGGCTTATTAAGAAAAAGAAAAGAATGTCTAGCAAAAATACTTGTCCAAGTAAATAGTAATAAGAAAAACTGACTGTCTATTGATTAATAATGAGATATATTTTCTAAAATTGCCCAAGAATAACAAGCCACTTATAAAACTAGATTTTACCTATTTCATTCTTTCCACATAAATTGGAAGCAAAAAGTCTTGCCCGCGATCAAGAAATTGTCAGTCAAATGCAATCGCCGAAAGAGTCTACAAATGATGGGTCATCTTTGCCATGGACTCAAGAAGTTCAAGAAAAAGCTTTGGAAGATCAAGAAGCTTGTGGGTCTTCCCGAGAAGAGTCCTTCGACCAGCAAGCGACTCTTACAGATGGCCCCAACCAGACTGTGCGTGAGGATGATTCCAGAAAGACCCAAGATTCTCGTGCAGCTGTCTCACCCCAGTTGCCACCATCTGCACGGTCGATTGTTCTTGCATTGCCGGCGTTTGTGCCTCTGGTCTCTGTTTCTCCCTCTATTGTTTCCCTCGTTTTATCTTATCCTCCTCTATCTCCCTCTCTTTCTTTCATACATTCTTAACAGAGAACCTAATCTAAGTGTACTGAGTCTGAACTCTAGTATCGAAGGTCAAAAAGAAAAAGAAAAAGAAAAAACTTTAGTATCAGATGCTATCAGGGGGAATCTTCTGTAAGAAAAGCTAAAGTGAATATTCAGTCAGGGCATCTATCCTACATAGTGTAACTTACTCAACTATTTGAATAATATGCTTGATGGAGATTGCGGTTTAAATGATCTTCAAAGTAGTTATTTTGGTTCGACATCTCTTAGTTTCCATGTGTTACTCTGATATGAATCTCTCTTGATATGCTTCATCCTTCTGATTTATGAGCATGTGATGATGATATGATATGTTATTATCGCTTAAAAATTAATGTTCTGGCTACCGAGCCAGCACTGATAATTATTTAGTGGTTGATTAAATCCTTTCTTAAGGTTTCCTTCGGTCGGTTCCTCTCTACACTATTGTTGCTCTTTCCTACTAAGCTGCATCTATTTCTGCAGGAGGAAGATCAAATAAGAAGAGAAAGAGAAAGACAGTCAAACAGGGAATCGGCTCGAAGATCGGGGATACGCAAGCAGGTATGCAGATAAGAATATCTATTGTGACAACTGTAGAATTTTTTTAAGAATATTATTATTATAATGATTGTATAAGTGGTAGTTTTTACTGATTCTTGTCCCCCTCTCTTCAAATTTTTCAAGTCCCGTCTTTTGGGCCTCAAATTATAATGTTCCATTTGAGAATCCATTTATCACATGTCGGGACTTCAAAAATATTGTGACTTTTAAATTTTTGGCGCATCTCTTGAATAATAGAGATTGATTTTTTTTTTTAAAAAAAAAATTATGCCTCTTATATTAAAAATTGTTATATAGATTTTTAATAAATGGTAAATTAAAATACTTATATACCAAAAGCATTGTATTTTTTTTTTTAAAAAATTTGGTTTATCATTTTGATGTTTTATTTATTTATTTCTCTTAAAATTGCAGCAAGAACATGAAGAACTACAAAATATGAGGGACAGACTACAAAATATGAGGGACAATCTTATCCGTGAAACTTCCACTATGAAGAAAAATCTATTGAATCTTTCTGAGGATTGCATGGAGTTGTCTTGTTCGAATGACGCTACTGAGGTCTGTCATTTAAACTATAATTAAGTAGTCATGTACCATTTTCAAATTATTAAAATATTTTATAGTCATGTCAAATAACCAAAGTTCACTTCTCTAGTTCTCTTAGCATCATGTTCATTTTGTAAAACAAATCTAGTCTTCAATGCAATTTGAATTTATGATTATATTTAGACAAATTAAGATTCTCACTCTAGGAAGTCATTTGGATATATATATATATTTTGGGCATGTTATATTGCCATGCTTAAAATTATCACATTATTAAATTATAGTGTTTAGTACAATAACTTGAAACCCTGATAAAGCTTAAAAGATAAGAAAGTGAAATCCTCACAACTAAATTATAGTGTTTAGTACAATAACTTGAAACCCTGAAAAAGCTCAAAAGGTAAGAAAGTGAAATCTTCTCAACTTTTAGATGATGTCAAATACTGTTGAAAATGATGTTGTCTTATGTGGCTTATGCTGCTTTCATGTTAGTGTATCATGCACGTGTTTTGATCAGTATACGAATATATGATAAAATGCTCTGAAATTTCTATTATTAGCATAATAACCTCAACGTATACAAGACCAAAAAAACTTGTAGATGTTTACTATTACATTCCCTAAAATTATACTTGACTGACTGTTGTCTTTTTAATAATTAAATACTCAATCTAAAGGAGTAAACTAGAGTAAGCTTAGAATTTTAACTCGAACAAAATCTTTTCCAAAAATACACCCACTTTGTAGTTCCTGTTGTAACAACTATTTACCAATTTTTGATGGAATTATGATAAGTAGATATTTGATAATTAAATAAGTATAGATTTTGAGATATATTAGATGAAATTATTAATATTTTATACTTATTTAATCATATCTTATATTCTTTCTATCATTTAAATTATTATAAGATAAAATGAGATTTCAATATAAAATCTATGAATATCCAATTCATTCTTATTTTGTAGAAGATATCGTACATCCCAGAGCAATATATCAATTGGTGAAAAAGTCAAATAAAAGCAAAAAGACGTGGACCCACATGAAGGAATAGGTTTAATTCTTTGCAGGATTAATTGTGATAGGATTTGATATATATTGATTCAAAAGAAGTAGATCAGATGATAACGCACAGTGGGACCCACGCAAAAGGCATGCCCTAAGTGCTATATATTAACAAGAAAAGGGATGCACAGGGGAGAGCCGAATAACAACCAGGAGCAAGGCGAGGAGCAAGGCGCACGCATATCAGAAGAACGCAAGCGGCAATTCAAGAAGGAGAAAAAGAACCATCAGGGAGACGACACACATGAGTGAGAAGCATTGAGACTGAGGGATTCTTTAAGAGTTTTTATTTCTCTTTTCTTTTCCTGTCTTATCTGAATCTGATTTTCATCTTTTCATGGATTTTAGTATAGCCATGCTTGGCTAGTTTTCTTTTGTAGTTAGGGCGGATGAACCCTATGTGAATTTAAAATATTTAGTTGGATTCTTTATTGATCTTTATTTTTCTTGATTGAATGAATTATCTTTGCTTAAAGCTTTCTTGAAGATTGATCACCTTTTAGATTGTTCATAGGTTAATGTATGACAATAGAGATGTTGGTGCATTTAACTAGAACCGTTAATTCATCGTAGAGTTGTATGACCTAGACATAGGCTTACGGGTTTATGCGATCTCATAATTCTGGTTTAAAAATATGATCTTTCCAATCAATACTAAGACATTAGGTTGTTTTCAAAGATAACGGACTAAGGTAGCATCAAGACATTGGGACTTAGTCTAACTTTAGAGAATTGATTGTCAATCATGAGAATAATAATCAATTAGGGATTCAATTCAAATTATTAGAGGAACATAGGGGGATTCTCATCCCTAGTCATGGTTTTCTTAATTACTCATATTTTCTCTCATCGTTCTTGAAGGTCTTAATTTTGGATTACTCATCTTTTCTCTCAGTTGTTCTTGAGATTCATAATTTTGGATTCTTGTTCTCTATTTAATTCTTTAAATTCTATTTGGTTACAACTCACCCCCCATATTACTCATTCATCCAACTAAAGCGAAAATAGCAAATTAGTGATTGGAGTACTATTCCTCGTGGGACGATCTTTTTCTCACTACTTTATTACTTATAACGACCGGTGCACTTGCCGAAGTCGCTATCAAATTAATAAGGTAGTTGTGTGTGTTGAGCTAATGTGCAAGTAGCTGATCATGATGCTTTTGGTTTTGGTTTCGTTCTTTCAAGTTCTTCTTCTTGTTTTTTTCCCTTCTTGGATTGCTGCTGCTAATTCCCGTGTCAAACTTTCATTTTTGGTGTGATTGATGGTTGGACAGAAAGAGATCATCGAGAAGTATGGACCAGACGCCATTGCCAATCTTTTGCCCTTCAAGCCAGCTAGAATGTCTTCTGATGAAAGCCCCAGTCAGGGAAGCGACCGATCACAATCATCAACTGACTTTACCCGCCAGTCTTGAACCTCGTAGAGTAGATGCAATGGTTTATAGGTTCAACTGTAAAAGCATCAAAAGATTAGTAAGTAAATAGTAAGAATGATTTTGACATTTAGGTAGGCAGGTGGGAAATCAATCATGTATCTGAATCTTGGTTTTGGCGATTCCCACCCAAACACTTTGCATTAGAGATGGATTTTTTTAGTAGAAATCGTAGTTTGGAGAGAGTCTATTATGAATCATGGTCATTGAAAGAAATAATGGTTGTTAGACATGCTGCATATATCAAGATACTCTACTTAAAAAGTGGCATTTGTAGCTTATGTGTCATATTGCCTTATGTTTTTTCAGTAATTTATAAGTTAAAAAAAAATGATTCTAATAATAATCATCCAAGCATGCATGTTTATTTTCACATTTTAGGAGAACATAATCCAAACTTTATTAATTGTACAAGAATCTATTATACTCAATTTTATCTAAAACCCATTCCCCCACCATTAATACAAACATGTCCCATATATCTATCTAGTTGTCTTAATTTTTATCTGTTGAGAAATCCCCACGACCCTTGAAATTTCTTTATTGAGTTTGCTTTGTGAGATGTGGATTGTATTCTTGCGCTCAAATTTATAAGGCATGGGGTTTTTCTAATTCTATATCAAACTCATTTTAAACATGTTAACAAGTACAATGACATTTAACTACGTACAGACAATCACACTCCTCTTGGAAATGTGATGACAAGTCAAAAAACTCGGTTTTCTTTTATAAATGGCCAATCACAACACTTTCTTTCTATTAAAGAGCATTCTATACATCAACGGCTCCATTAATCTCATTCGAATTTGGTAATTGGCATTTTGCCTTTCAAAATTACATGAAAGAGAAATCAAATGAAAGCTTCATAAGAAAATCTTACCGGAGTATAAAAAGTCAATTTATTAGGGTTTGTTTGATGTCATACCAATAAATTGCAACTCATCTTCCAATTTGAAACAAAACGACAAAGCTACGGCCCCTTCCTTGCGCCTTGGAAGTAGAAATCATGCAAAGTGCTGGCCTTAAGGACGAAATTGCAGCATCATTAGGTCTCTCTAGGCCGCCGACTACTCTGTTGGAAGCAAGAAGTCTTGCCTGCGATCAAGAAATTATCAGTCAAATGCAATCGCCGAAAGAGTCTACAACAAATGATGGGTAATTGATAAATTCCAATTTTAATATATTTTATCTCGTCTTATTTATTTATTTTAGAGATTATTTTAGGCTAATTTGAATTTATTAGAGAATATTTGCATTGTTAGTCAATTTTAGGAAATAATATAAATCAGAATTAATTATGAGATCATTGGGCATAAATTATAAATATTCTGATTCTTTATCTTGTGATTGAATAATATTTCTAAATATATGATAGATCACAATTTAATTTAATTCTTGCCGGACAAGCAAAAGAATATTAAAAGATCCTACGATCTAGAATTGACCTTGTAAGCTAAAAGAAGATCTAATGGTAGAATTTTAATGGGCTCAAGTTGGTACCCAAAACCCTCTCTTCCTCCTATTAATTGACCTAGATGGTGCCTATAAAAAGACGTTCTCTTGGAGAGCAAAAGCACGACCCACACGCACACGGATTCACAGAGCATCACGCAGGGAGGTTTGCTTCATTGATTTATTCATTCATCTACACTCCACGGACCTTCAATTCATTGCCAATTATCTCCATCTTCACTATTTCTAAGTGAATTGCCAACATGAACGTGGCTTTGAACAAGGAGTTTGAAGAAAAAGCTTTGGAAGATCAAGACGCTTGTGGGTCTTCCCAAGAAGAGTCCTTCGACAAGCAAGCGACTCTTACGGATGGCCCCAACCAGACTGTGCGAACTAGCAGTGAGGCTGATTCCGGAAAGACCCAAGATTCTCGCGCAGCTGTCTCACCTAGTTTTGTGCATCATGACGTGAAACTTGGAGTTCAAGAGCAGAAGCCTCAGTTGCCACCATCTGCACGGTCCATTGTTCTTGCGTTGCCGGCGGTTGTGTCTCCTCAGTTGCCACCATCTGCACGGCCCGTTGTTCTTGCGTTGCCGGCGTCTGTGCCTCTGGTCTCTGTTTCTCCCTCTGTACTGTTTCTCTTACACTGTTGTTGCTCTTTCCTAATAAGCTGCATATCTTTCTGTAGGAAGAAGATCAAATAAGAAGAGAAAGAAAAAGACAGTTAAGCAGGGAATCTGCTCGAAGATCAAGCATACTCAAGCAGGTATGCAGCTAAGAATATCTATTGTGACAATTGTAGAATTTATTATTATTATTATTCTTATAGATTATATAAATGGTAGTTTTTACTGATTCTTCACTCTGCTTCCTGTCCCATCTCTTCAAATTCTTCAGGTCTCGTTTTTAATAATGTGACTTTTAAAAGTTGTGGCGCATGTCCTGAATAATATAAATATATTGATTTTTTTTTTTTTTTATTATGCCTCTTATATAGAAAATTGTTATATAGATTTTTAATATATGGTAAATTAAAATGCTTATATACAAAAAGCATTGTATTTTTTTTAAAAAAAAATTTGGTCTGTCATTTAATGTTTTATTTATTTATTTATCAAAAAATTGCAGCAAGAACTTCAAGAACTTGAAAATATGAGGGACAATCTTATCTGCGAAACTTGCAAAGGCGAAATATCTACAGAATCTTTCTGAGGATTGTATGGAGCTGTCTCGTTCAAATGACGCTATTGAGGTCTATCATTTAAACTATAATTAAGCTGTCACTACAAAAAAACAGACTTTCAGTGGCAACTTTCGGTGGCGACATTAAATGTCGCCGCTGAAAGTACGACTTTCAGCGGCGACAATAGAGTCGCCGCTGAAAGTATTGACTTTCAGCGGCGACATCAAATGTCGCCGCTGAAAGTTATCTTTTAGTGGCGACATATAAGTGTCGCCGCTGAAAGTATGACTTTCAGCGGCGACACCTATATGTCGCCAAAAGTGTTTTTTGGTGACTTACTGTCACCACCGAAAGTTCTTTTTTTTTTTTTTTTTTTTTTTTTTAATGGTTAGAAATTGGTAATATTCTAGTATATTTTATTTTCTTTTTAACATTGCATTGTCACATTAAAGTTATTGTTTAAAGTTGATTTTCATTAATTGTAGGAAGAGATTGTAAGTTTTAATGAAAAGAGAAATTTGATTTTGAGTTGAGAAAGTTTTGTCAAGTGCTTTTGAAACTTATCGATGCTTTTGAAACTTATACTAATACATATATTCATTGAAATACTATGGAAAGCAAATTGATCTAATTTTATGAAATGCAAAGGAGAGAAATAATCATGAGCTCCATTTAATCATTGAAATCAAAGAATCATTTGCATTTATCACATTCTAATCATAAAAGTAGTGTTTCAAAATTCTCTTCCCACATTAAATTTTGTCATGACTCAACTTAATTGAATTCACTAAGCCTCTTATTTGATCATCTGTTAATCAAATTCTTGTGGAAACGATCTCTACTTGTCACTTTATTACTTGGCGTGACTTGTGCACTTGCGATAGCGAACATGTGTGTACTTGAGAGAGATGATAATTATGTTTGTATTGATATATATATGTGTGTGAGAGATGAAGAATTAAAGATACAATGTAGGTGTGAGGAAGGGAGTGCAAGCATGAGAGAGGGGATAGTTTATAACATAGAGAGAGGGGAAGTGAGAGATGGAGAATGTGAAAGGCAGAGTTAGTTTATAAGTTTGTTTGTTTGTTTTTTTTTTTGGATTCCCTCCCCCATTGAAACGAAATACCCAAACTTTGCTAATTATTGCTTCAGATTTGATTACTGTATTAGGCATAATCATATGAGTTAATTTAGGATTTAGAATTATCATATTTAATGCTCCTTAATACTCTTCTTGTTATTTTCTATACAAACCCTTATCTAATATATAAGTTATTGAGATTATATTTCTTATTATGCTTACATCTTGAATTTAGTTTTAAAATTTAAAAATTATAAAATGCAAATTTAAATATATTACTCCCTCCGGTCCTAATTATAAGAGCTAGTTGACTTTTTTGGAGAGATTAAGGAAGTTAATTAAATTATTTTAAAGTATTTTTATTTTTATTTTTTCTTCAAACTTATTAGTTTGACTAATAAACTAATATATAATCTAAGAATATTTAACATATAAGATGATTAAGTAACTTATTTAGCTTCCTTAATCTCACTAAAAAAAGTCAACTAGCTCTTATAATTATAATTATGTGAGAAACCATGGTAGTTAAAAACTCGTTTTATCACTGCGATTTTATGTTTTTATTTTTTTCATTTAGTATGCTTTTGAGAAACCATCATCCGATTTTTCATTCTTTTTTCCCAATAGAAACCATTATTCTTCCAAAAGATTCACATATTCTCTCAAATACAAAAGGAAATTTATTTTCCCTCCAAAAATTTCTCACTTCCCTCCATTTAATTTAATTGGCAAAATGAGACATTTGCCCTACGGTACCCTTTTTTTTTTTTGGGTACTAAAAATGGGGCATCTAGCACATTCGGACATTCCCACATTCCTACGGTTCTTCATCTTTCAGCGTGGTTCGGTGCTTTTTCGGGCGACAATGTTTTGTCGCCGCCGAAAGGGTGTTTTGGTGGCGACTTTTTGTCGCCGCTAAAAAGTCCGATTTACCCGCGCCCCTTTTCTCCGATCCAGCGCCATTTTTTCTCTACCCACGCGTGCTCCGTCTTCTCATTCTCCACTTTCTTCAACCCTTGCCTCTCGGGTCGCATGAATCTCGATCCGCCACTCGGCCGCCGTCTCACCCTCACCGTCGTCGTCTCACCCTCGTCAATGTCTTGGACGGAAGCCCTAAAACCATCAAGTGTTCCGATGAAAAGCTCCCCCAAGCATCCTTCACTTCTCCCTGGACCTTTTGAAGGAAATTTCTTCTTAGGTCGGTACCCAAATCTTTCTAGTTTTCTCAACTCACTTGCATTTTTGCCTCAATAATTATGACTTGTAATTTTAGGGGATTTCATTACAAGTTAGAGGTTTCGGGATAGTTTAGTTTCTTCTCTCGATTTCATTGGAGTTCATGGACTTGTCGTGCTTGCCGACTTGTGTGAGGTAACTCGTGATGTGCAATATTGATGAGCTTGTTTTTTTTTTTCGTGATTTTTGGCGCATGACCGGGAAAGAGAGAAGAGCAAGACCCTCTCGTCAACGATTTGGATCGAACTCAAATTTTTCTATTGGGTTTACCGATCTTGCTGTTTTGCTCGACATTATGAACCTTTTCTCAGCTCCTCCTCATCAAAAACCTATTTCTCACAAACACACTCGATTCCCATGACGAAGTCTCGTCGCATCTTCATCAAGCAATTACTAGAATTTCCGTTCAGGTTCTTCATTTTTTTTTTCATAAACCCTATGATTACTAATTCGAATTCTTGCAAGTGTGTGTTGGTGATTTGTTGCTTTCGATGCGTAAACGAACCGCCATTGTCGCACCAATTGGAGTCGGCAACACCGTTAATATTGACTTCGCTCTTCTTGTTCTTATAGGTTTGCCTAACTTGCTTCACTCTTCGGTGTCATTTTCAACTTTCACCACCGCATCACAATAGTGCTTTTCTTGTGTTTTCTTTTAAGAAGCTAAAAGCGCATCTTGTACAAATAGCATGGGACTGTTAAATGCATCATTAGTGAAAAGGTTTTAAAACAAAACTATTACTTTTACCAAATAATTTGTGCATTCATTCTCGAGTTCATGGGCTTCTTGTTCTTGAGATTGATGAAATAATTTGTGCATTCTTGAGTTTGCATAAAGCTGGTTTTTGGTTTTTCAGTTTTTTATTTAACTATCGGAGGGGAGGTAAAATTTTAATGTTTATTATAAACAAAAACTAGAGGTATGCATTTTCTCCCTCAATATATTCGAATCGGGAGATCTGTTTTTCTCGTATAGTGCGAGTTATATTTTATATTGGCTTGGTGGCGTACATACTAATGCATCTTTGGATAAGTTTGTTATGGATTATTTTTTAATATTTATTGACAATTTACAATTCTTGTACACGCAAACTGCGGTACTAGACATTAATTTGATTATGGACTTGAGATTTAGCCATGAATTATTTTATACTCAAGAATGTAGTGATTCCATCGGGAAAAACATGATCAAACAAAGACAAGTTTAGTTAGGACTTGTTGTAGTGGGCGGTGGAGTTGGAGTTCCCTCTTTTTGCCACATCCTGTTATTGTGCTAGTTTAAAGGGTTTATGGCTACTCTCATGTTCCCCGCCTTTGAAGTTTCATAGAGAATTATATCAATTATCGCCTTCTTCATTTTGTGTGGTTGCGGCTCTTATACAATTAATTGAATATTGGCGATTCTTAGAAGTTAAGCGGCCGGTGCATGCATTTTTTTTTTTTTTTTTTTTTAATGTCGGTTTTATAATTTCTCTGTTTCTACCAGGCCTGTAGAAGGACAGGAGATCCAAGTAAGTTCATGTTTTGTAAAAGGTGTGATGGTGCTTATCATTGTTATTGTCTACATCCTCCTCACTAGGTAGAGTCCGCATCACTTATCACCAATGATCTCAATATTTATTTCATATCATTTAATTTGTGCTTATGAATGATGCGAATGTTAGTTCCGGGTCTTATTTGTGCTCAAAACATACAAGGTGCCACATTTGTGGATCCAATGTTCCCGGAAATGGTCTAAGTGTGAGGTATCAATATGCCTTTGTTTTAAACTTCCCTTATGGAATTTCAAACATTCGTTCTTTTGATTTAATTCTTTTGTCATGACTAATTTACCATTTGAGATAGGCCATTGCCTTTGTCAACCTTTGTGTATACACGCAAGCTACTTTTTAGTGTACAATACTTAGTCGGTGATTTTTTCCCTACAGATCCCGCATGTTTAAATTGAGACCTGGACTTACCATTTTGTTTTTGGATTTCTCGGTCGTTTCGGGATACACCGCTTGTGATGCATGTGGAAGATTGCTTGTCAAAGGAAACTATTGTCTGTTTGTCGAAGGTATTGATCATTGGTCTTACTATTTTTCTAGGAAATAGGAATCGAGAACTTGAGTTCTTAGTCAAATTTACCTTCAGTCCCTAGGTGATTGGATCACTTCTCAAAATCTTAAACTATGATCATTGGGTTATTTATAGACACAATAATAAGTATAGGGTCTGTAAAGAAATAAGAAAGTAGACTGATTTCATTGGGTTATTTGTAGGTCTATAGAGATTCGAATCAACACCAATGGTCTGCTGTGATATTTGCCGGCGTTGGGTGCACCTTTGCCGGTGTGATAATATAAGGTTAGGTTACCCATACTAACCTAAAAGGTTGTGAAGATCGTCTGATTTTGCTGGGTAATATTTGCTGTTCTAGATATATATCTTGATTGAGAGGCTGTTGTGTTTTTGTTGTTGTTGTTGTTGATACATGCTTCTGTCCACAGGCAGTGGTTATTCTTTCGAATATTTTATTTATTTTCTATTTAAAATGAAAAGTAGTTTGTCACATTTATTTGTGTCAAAATGCTAACAAGAATGTTATAATATGTTGTAGCTTGATAGTTTTCATCCTTGTAGGTCCTGATATTTCGTGGTAGTGAGTGGATTAGTAATTTAATTTTCAGTTTGCAACCCTGTATTTTGAAGGTTATTGAGAAGTCAACGTATAAAAGGAAATTGTTATTATTATTGTTCTAGATAGGAAGTCGTGAGCTTTCTCATGTGAGGCACAGATTGTTCTGTATTTGCAGCTACTTCGAATTTTCTGTTTTTACTGTCAACCAGCATTTGGTCTTGAATAGTCAGTATTCTGCCAATTTTTGCAAAGCACCATCTTTATTATCTTTGTAATTCAATGGGTTTCTTCAGACTGCTTATTTATAGAAAAGTTTTGCAGTGATGAAAAATACCTTCAATTTCAAGTGGATGGTAATTTTTTATATATATATTTTTTGTATATTTTTTTTAAAAAAATTGTTACTTTCAGTGGCGACAATTGTTGCCACTGAAAGAGGAATCAGTGGCGACAAAAGTGTCGCCACTGAAAGAAGTATCAGCAGCGACCTTCTAGTCGCCGCTAAAACAAGAATCAGTGGCGACTAAATGTCGCCGCTGAAAGAGGAATCAGCGGCGACAAAACCGTCGCCGCTGAAAGAGGAATCAGTGGCGACAATTGTCGCCACCAATACCTTACTTTCAGTGGCGACAGAAATTTTGGCGATATCTGATATACTTTTAGCGGCGACAAAAAGTCGCCGCTGATTGTCTACTTTCAGCGGCGACATAAAAATGTCGCCGCCAAAAGTATCGGCGACGATCGTAACAGCAACGACAAATTGTCGCCGCTGAAAATCTTTCGGCGGCGACATTTAGACTTTTAGCGGCGACTTTTGTCGCCGCCAAAAGTCGTTTTTTTTGTAGTGTGTCAAGTACCATTTTCAAATTATTAAAATATTTTACATGTCAAATAACCAAAGTTCACTTCTCTTAGCATCACTTTCATTTTGTAAAACAAATCTAGTCTTCAACGCAATTTGAATTTAGGATTATATTTCGATAAATTAAGATTCTCACTCTAAGAAGTCATTTGGCTATTTCTTTTTTCCTTTTTTGTTTTGTGTGGGGGTGTTATATTGCCATGCTTAAAGATATCACATTATTAAATTATATTATCTCACAAACTTTGTCCTATATTTATGATCGGAGGAATATTGTTTAGTACAATAATTTGAAACCCTGATAAAGCTAAAAGGTAAGAAAGTGAAATCCTCACAACTTTTAGATGATGTCAAATACTATTGAAAATGATGTTGTCTTATGTGGCTTATGGTGCTTTCATGTCAATGTACCATGCACAAGTTTTGATCAGTATAGAGATATATGATAAAATTCTTTGTATTTCCTATTACTAGCATAATAATCTCAACTTATATAAGACCAAAAAACTGTAGATGTTTACTATGAAATTCTATAAAATTATACTTGACTGACTATTGTAGTAATTAAATACTTAATCTAAAGGAGTAAACCAAAGTAAGCTTAGAATTTTAACTCGAACAACATCTTTTCCAAAAATAAATCCACTTTGTAGTTCCTGCTATCACAACCATTCACCAAGTTTTGATGGAATTAATAAGGTAGTTGTGTGTGCTCAGCTAATGGGCAAGTAGCTGATATATGATGCTTTTGGTTTTGGTTTTGTTCTTTCAAGTTCTTCTTCTTGTTTTTTTCCCTTGGATTGTTGCTGCTAATTCCCGTGTCAAACTTTCATTTTTGGTGTGATTGATGGTTGGACAGAAAGAGATCGTTGAGAAGTATGGACCAGATGCCATTGCCGATCTTTTGCCCTTCAAGCCAGCTAGAATGTCTTCTGATGAAAGCCATAGTCAAGGAAGCAACCGATCACAATCATCAACTGACTTTACCCACCAGTCTTGAACCTTATAGAGTAGATGCAATGGTTTATAGGTTCAACTGTAAAAGCATCAAAAGATTAGTAAGTAAATAGTAAGAATGATTTTAACACTCTCACTTCTCTAATGTCTGTTTGGTAGCTAGGTGGGAAATCAATCATGCATCTAAATCTTGGTTTTGGCAATTCCCACCCAAACACCTTCCATTAGCTTTAGATGTATTTTCTTCGTAGAAATTGTTGTTTGGAGAGAGACTATTATGAATTATAGTCTTTGAAAGAAATAATGGCTATTAGACATGCTGCATATATCAAGATAGACCCTCTACTTAAAAAGTGGCATTTGTCGTTTATGTGTAGTATTACCTTATATTTTTTCAGTAATTTATAGGGGGAAAAAAGTGATTCTAATAATAATAATAATCCAAACATGTTTATTTTCACTTTTTAGGAGAACATAATCCAAACTTTTCAATTGTATAAGAATCTATTCTACTCAATTTTATCAAAATTTCATTCTCTCACCATTAATTCAAACCCGTCCCATATATCTATTTAATTCTCTTAATTTTTATCTGTTGGGAATCCCCCAAACATTGAAATTCTTTATTGGGTTTGCTTCGTGAGAGGTGGATTTTATTCTTGCGCTCAAATTTATAAGGCATGAGGTTATTCTAATTCTATATCAAACTCATTTGAAACGTGTTAATAAGTACAATGACATTCAACTACGTACGGGCAATCACACTCCTCTTAGAAAATGTGATGACAAGTCAAAAAACTCAGTTTCTTTTATACATGGCCAATCACGACACTTTTTTTTTTTTTTTTTTAAATTGAAGAGCTTTCTATACATCAACGGCTCTATAAATCTCATTCAAATTTGGTAATTGGCAATTTTTGTCTTTCAAAATTACATGAGAGAGAAATCAAGCGAAAGCTTCATAAGAAAATCTTAGCAGACTATAAAAAGTCAATTGATGGGGGTTTGTTTGACGTCATACCAATAAATTGCAACTCATCTTCCAATTTGAAACAAAACGACAAAGCTATGGCCCCTTCTTTGCGCCTGGGAAGTAGAAGTCATGCAAAGTGCTATTTTAGCCCAGCAAAAACCCATGGGGATTCACGTATACACATTACACAAACAGACATTGCATATGCAACCAAGCTATTTAACCTGTCAACATCAGACGTAGAATTTCTGAAAGTTCATCACCATCCAATTACTAAAATTCATCAAACAAACTAACCCCACAGTGATTTGATCTCTAAGCAGAAAAATGGACAAAAAAAGAAATGTCCAAGAAGAAATACAGAAAGTGCCAGAACGATTAGATATAGAACCTGAATTTTGGTTCCCACGAGATTGTAATTTCGACGAGGGATTGCATTAGATTTGTGCAGAGAATGGGAATTGTTCCTCATCAAGCGTCCTTCTCTGCGGTCAATCATGGCGTCTCTTCTCTTCCGCCCCAACCTTAAAATGTTGTGGTCGGACCCTTTGATTCTTCTATAGGGTATTGGCAGGGGCAAAGAATGGACGAACCAAGATTGTGTTGAATGGCATTGAAATTTGATGTTGAGGAGGACTGATCTTGAACCAACGTATTCCTCCAAGATCTGCTTGTGGAGTTATCCTAACTTCCAATCATAGGAGTGTATATATGGATTAGCTGCATGTTTAATGTTAGAATATATTTTATAAACACGTGCGCCTGCAGGGAGGGAATGAAAGTGAAGTAAATAAATAATAATATAAATAAACCATGCGGTCTCTAAGTCCATAGGCCATGGTAGGGATTAACAGCCGTTGGCAGTTAGTTAGTTAGGATTAACTATTGCTGAGGCCTCTTGTATATAAAGCATATAACTTTTTACTGTATCTTCTATGTTTTTCCTGAATATTACTGCGAATTCTTCAGTTTCTCTCCTTCTCTGTTCTTCTCTCATTCTTCCCCTCCTCTCTCTCTCTCTACATTCTCTCAACAGTGGGTATTAGAGCCGTATATCCTTGGCTCCCACTGCAAATTTATTCGCCATGACAGAGAATCATCCATCTTCTTCTTCGAGTAAATCAGACCTCGAGTTATCATTGAAGGAGACGTCGGTGCGACTTTGGATTCTTGAAGGCTGCGACAATAATGAATCACTCTTGCTCAAACAGGATGGGTGTCTTGGTTGCTTCAATCTGGAATTCGATCGTGCCATTGGCGATCTTGCATTCAGTGATGATGAATTGGCTCGTGCGTATATGGCTGGCCTTAAGGACGAAATTGCAGCATCATTGCGTCCCTTTGGGCCGATTTCTCTGTTGGAAGCAAAATATCGTGCCGAGGAAGTGGCTACAAGGTTAGATGCAGAGAAACAGGGCCCTCGACCCCAAGAAAGTGATGGGACATCTTTGTCGACTCAAGAAGTTCAAGAAACACCGTTGCTCAAACAGCATGGGTCTATTGCTGACTTCAATCAGGACTTCGATCTTGTCACAAGCGATCTTACACTCACTGAAGAAGAATTGGTTTGTTTATATATTGCTGGCCTTGAGCACGAAATTACAGCACCAGGACGTCTCTTGTGGCCGCGTACTCTGCGGGAAGCAAAACATCAAGCTCGCTGTCATGAACTTCTCATTCAAAACCAAGATTCTGGCGCACATCTTGACGTGATTAAATCTTTTCTTAAGCTTTCCTCCGGTCATTTCCTCTCTACACTGTCGCTCTTTCTTACTAAGCTGCACGTCTTTCTGTAGGAAGAATATGTAATCACAAGTCTTATTAGGTCAGGTGCTAGAAAGCGCAAGAAGGTATGCACCTAAGTGTTGGAAATGGGAGGTATGGACAGATAAAGAACAAAATCTTATTATAAGAGAAACTCAAATAAAAATACAACAATATTTCTCTCACACACTCAAAGTAATTCTCACACAAAATAACTTTCTAATATTTTTCTCTAAGTGCTACAGCACTTCTTTGCTATCTCTCTATTTCTCTCTTTTTCTAATCTTCTCAATTCTCACGGACACACACACTTCGGATGCATACAAATTTCATTCTAACATCTAAGGTCTATATATAGACATCACAAAACCGCCTAATATAAATAAAATATTATTTTCCTATACCGCCTTCGTTGCATCTTGTACCTTCAGGATATCTCCACAATTTTCTTGTCAAACTACCTTTTTGACTTCTTTGCTCAGCTTTTTTGTATCCTTCGTAGTTAAGTAATTCATCTCATTTTTTTTATTCATTTAATCTACAACTTCCATTTCCAGCTTCATTCTTTCACACGTATAGCCACCAATTTTGACTTGGTCTTCCTTTATTTAATAATTAATTCTTCTTCCTTCTTTTCTTCGTTTATACTTCTTTTTCTTCATAGCTAAGTTTGCAATATCTCCTTCTAAACTTCTCTTGTAACTTCTGTTTTTCACGTGACTGAAAATACTTACCAGAGGCTTCAACAGTATTCTACTCTTATCATGATATTTCCACATATTTCCGATTGGCGGTGAGAGGAGATGAAATCGAGTTTGAATTTCTAACACTCCCCCTCAAACTCGATTTTCCATACCAATCATATATTTCAACTTGTTGAACACATCACCTTAAGTGGCTTTGTAAGGATATCTGCTAGTTGGTCTTCGGTTCGCAATAAACTAACTCCACAACTTTATTTTTGACATGCTCCCGAATAAAATGATATCTCGGTGTCAATGTGTTTGCTCTGTTGTGAAATCTTTGGATTCTTTGCTAGTGATATTGCTGACTTGTTGTCCACATATATGGGAATTGAACCTTCTTGCTCATGATGTAATTCCTTGAGAATATTCTTCAACCAAATTGCTTGACTTGTACATCTTTGTCAGAAAGTGACTATGTATTCAGCTTCACATGATGAAAGGGCGACTGTCTGTTGTTTCTTTGACGACCATGAAAATATTGCTGAGCCAATATGAAATGCATATCCTGATGTGCTTTTTCGATCATCTAAATCTCCAGCATAATCACTATCTGAATAGCCAATCAACTTTGAATCTTGGGAATGTGTATAGAACAATCCATGATTGATTGTTCCTTTGATATATCTCAAAATTCTCTTTGCTGCACGAAAATGATCTTGCTTTGGCTGCTCCATATATCTGCTAATTAAGCCAACTGCATACATAATATCTGGTCTAGTGAAAGTTAAGTACCTCAGGCTTCCGACTAGGCTCTTGAATAGTGTTGGGTTGATTGGTCTTCTATCTGAATGCGCTGTCAACTTCATTCCTGCTGCTATCGGTGTTGAAACGGGCTTGCAATCCTTCATTCTAAATCTGCTCAATATTTCTTGTGCATATTTCTTTTGTGACATAAATGTTCCTTCCTCCATTTGTTTCACTTCAATTCCAAGGAAATAAGACATCTCTCCAATATCTGTCATTTCAAATTCTCTAGTCATAGCTTTCTTAAACTCAGCAAACATACCTGGATTATTTCCTGTGAAGATTATATCATCCACATACAGACATACGATCATTATATCTCCATCTCCATTTCTCTTTGTGTATAAAGCATGCTCATATGGACTCTTCACAAATCCATTCTTCTGAAAGTATTCATCTATTCTCGTGTTCCATGCTCTTGGAGCTTGTTTCAATCCATAAAGTGCCTTCTTTAGCCGGTAAACTTTGTCCTCTTTTCCTTCTATGACGTATCCTGGTGGTTGTTCAATATAGACTTCTTCTTCTAGGTAGCCGTTAAGGAAAGCTGACTTCACATCCATCGGTATATCTTCCATTTGTTTTGAGCTGAAATTCTTTGTAAGAAGCGATAGTGTCAATCCTTGCAAGCTGGTGCAAAGACCTCTTCATAATCAATTCCGTATTTCTGTTTGTAGCCTTTAGCCACTAATCTCGCCTTATACTTCTCCACCTTTCCTTCTTTGTTGGTCTTTGTCTTGTATACCCATTTTACGCCAATGGGCTTATGCTCCTTAGGCATGGTTGTGAGCTCCCACGTGTCATTCTTTTTAATTGCTGAGATTTCATCATTCATAGCTTTCTTCCATGTTTCATCATTAGCTGCTTCTTCATATGTTACTGGATCACACTCAGCTACCAAGCAAAATAATGAATAATCAAGTGTAGTTTGTATTGGATCTGTAGCATCATAAATATCACTTAAGCTTCTCATTTTTGCTCCTGCTCCCCCTGAATCGCTACTACTGCTACTACTACTGCTACCTCTACCTGATATTGATGATGTAGATACAGGAGTTGTTGGATTAGGACTTGGTGGAGGAGTTTGATCATTGTCTAGCTCGACCGTTTGATCTTTTGAATCAACATCATCTTTAAAGAATAAACCTTCCACGCCTTTTTCTTTATCGCTCCATCTCCAGTAGTCTGCTTCGTCAAATTCTACGTCTCTTGAGATGATTATCTTTTTGGTTAGGGGATTATACAATTTGTAGGCTTTGCTTCGATGCTCGTAGCCAATAAAAATGCATTTTTCTCCTTTGTCATCCAGCTTCTTCCTCTTCTGATCCGGAACATGAGCGTATGCTATGCAACCAAAGATTCTTAGATGGCTCACCTCTGGCTTTCTACCACTCCATGCTTCATTGGGTGTTTTGAATCTGACACTTTTTGTCGGACAGTGATTTAATAAATAGCAAGCACACTGAACAGCTTCAGCCCAAAATGTTCTCGGCATATGTTTTCCTTTAAGCATGCTTCTTGCCATATCAAGAATTGTACGGTTCTTTCTTTCTGCAATTCCATTTTGTTGTGGCGTGTAGGCAGTTGTCAGCTGATGAATTATTCCTTGTTCCCGGCAAAATGCTTCAAATAGTTTGGAAGTGTATTCTCCTCCCCTATCTGTTCTGAGCACCTTTAAATACTGACCACTTTGCTTTTCTGCTACCGCCCTAAACTCTTTGAATTTATCAAGAGCTTCGGACTTTTCTTTAAGAAAATACACCCAAGTCTTTCTACTGAAATCATCAATAAATGTAATATAGTACCTGTTTCCTCCAAGTGAAGGAATATCAAGTGGACCAGCTATATCTGAATGAACTAGTTGCAGTGGCCTTTTTGCTCTCCATGACTTGCCAACTTCAAATCTTAGTCTATGTTGCTTTCCTCGCATGCATCCTTCACATAGTTGATCTGGATGATTTATTGTTGGCAATCCGGTCACCATCTTTGCTTTCGATAACAGCTTCAGGCCAGTGAATCCGAGATGACCAAATCTAAGATGCCACAACCATGAACTATTTTCAACGGTGGACTTCATGCATTTAATTCCATCTGTCTGTATATTCAACTTGAATAAACAATTGCTTGTCATCTCAACTTTTGCTATCAATTCTCCTTTCTGGTTTTTCATGGTGAGAGAACTATCTCTTATATGAATGTCATATCCTTTCTTCGATAGTTGACCAATACTGAGGAGATTGCTCTTCAAGGCTGGTATATAATAGACATCTGTAATGTATCCTCTATCTCCATTCTTTGTAAATATTAAAATCTTACCTTTGCCTTTGACTGCGGTTTTTGTGTGATCACCGAATGTGACTTCTCCTTGAATTCCTTCATTCAACTCTGTGAATAACTCCTTTTTGCCACACATATGGTTACTTGCTCCAGTATCAAGATACCATACTTTTTTTCCAGTATCTTCTTCACCTTTGGAAGTGAACAAGACGGTTGGCTCATCAAGTTTTACTTCATTTGCTGTGTAATGACTTCTTCCCTCAACTTTAGCAGCATCTCTGCACTCATAACTGAGATGACCAAATCTATTGCAATTATAACATTGCAATTGGGATTTATCACTTCGTTGTTGATATCTGCTTCCTCCTCTGGATGAGAATCCTCGACCTCGGCTTCGGCCACGACCTCGATTATATGATCCTTGACCACGTTCATATTCTGTTGTATAAGTTCCAAATCTTCCATTTGATCGGCCATATCCACCACGTCTACCACGACCACCTCGAACATTAAAGCCGCCTCGGGTGTTAAATCCACCTTGATTTCCTCTTCCACGACCATAGGCTGCTTCTTTGGCTTGGTTTTCGTTTAGAGATAATTTACTTTGCGGGCTTGCTCCAAATTGCTAGAGCCTTCATTTAGATTCATTCTTTGCTCGTGAGCTTGAAGAGAACCCACAAGCTCATCAATAGACATAACTCGACAAGTCTTTCGCTTCTTCAATAGCGGTGACAATATAATCAAATTTTCTTGTTAACGAACGTAAAATCTTCTCTATTGCTCTGACATCATCTAAGGATTCTCCATTTCTTTTCATCTCTTTGGCCACCTTTTGCACTCGTGAGACATAATCTGTAACTGGCTCCGTACTTTGCATTTTTAAATTTTCAAATTCTGCTCTAAGTGATTGCAATCTTACCTTTTTGGCTTTGTCTACTCCTTCACAAAGTTGTTCGTAAAATTTCCCATGCGCTCTTGGAAGATTTTGCATCGATATTTTCTCAAAGGTTGATTCATCAACACCTTGAAAAATAAAGAATAAAGCCTTCTTGTCCTTCTTTCGCGAATCTTTGAGTGTCTTTCTTTGAGCATCTGATAAGGCTGCCTCAGCGGCTGCATTAGCGGGCTCTATATATCCATCCTCCACAAGTTCCCAAATATCTTGAGAACCTAGTAACGCCTTCATCTGAATGCTCCAGTTTCCATAATTGCCTTTTGACAATTTTGGAATTTGTGGTTGCACCATCTCCGCCATCTTTGATCGACTCGGCTCTGATACCACTTGTTGGAAATGGGAGGTATGGACAGATAAAGAACAAAATCTTATTATAAGAGAAACTCAAATAAAAATACAACAGTATTTCTCTCACACACACAAAGTAATTCTCACACAAAATAATTCTCTAAATCTTCTTCTCTAGGTGCTACAGCACTTCTTCTTCCTATCTCTCTATTTCTCTCTTTTCCTAATCCTCTTCAAATCTCACGGACACACACACTTCGGATGCATACAAATTTCATTCTAACATCTAAGGTCTATATATAGACATCACAAAACCGCCTAATATAAATAAAATATTATTTTCCTATACCGCCTTCGTTGCATCTTGTACCTTCAGGATATCTCCACAATTTTCTTGTCAAACTACCTTTTTGACTTCTTTGCTCAGCTTTTTTGTATCCTTCGTAGTTAAGTAATTCATCTCATTTTTTTTATTCATTTAATCTACAACTTCCATTTCCAGCTTCATTCTTTCACACGTATAGCCACCAATTTTGACTTGGTCTTCCTTTATTTAATAATTAATTCTTCTTCCTTCTTTTCTTCGTTTATACTTCTTTTTCTTCATAGCTAAGTTTGCAATATCTCCTTCTAAACTTCTCTTGTAACTTCTGTTTTTCACGTGACTGAAAATACTTACCAGAGGCTTCAACAGTATTCTACTCTTATCATGATATTTCCACATATTTCCTGATTGGCGGTGAGAGGAGATGAAATCGAGTTTGAATTTCTAACACTAAGAACATCGATTGTGGCCACTGTAGAACTTTCTTAAAAATTGTTATTATTATAGATTATGTAAGAGGCAGTTTTCACCATGCTTCTCTCTGATTCTCGTCCCATCTCCTAAAATTTTTCAAGTCTCGTTTTTTTTTTTTTTTTTTTTTTTTTTACTCAAATTATCGCGTTCTTTTAAGAATCCATTTATCAGATGTCAGAAGTTAAAAATATTATTACTTTTATGGTGTGATATTAGTTTTTAAGTTTAGCCTCCTCTCCCCTCAAACCAAACACATTTTAAAATTTGTGGTGTATGTCTTGAATAACATAAAGATATTTTTTTTTCATTATGCCTTTTATATTGAAAATTGTTATATATTTTTTTAATAAATGGTAAATTAAAATATTTATATACCAAAAGCATTTTTTTTTTAAAAAAATTTGGTCTATAGTTTGATGTTTTGTTTATTTTTTCTTTCTTTCTCAAAAAGTCGCAGCAGAAGGAAAATCTAACAAATATTAAGCTCTCTTATACAATTGACGCCATTAAGGTATGTTATTTAAACTATAATTTATTTGTCATGTATCATTTTCAAATGGTTAAAATATTTTATAGTCATGTCTAATAACCAAAGTTCACTTCTCTCAGCATCACTTTCTTTTTGAAACAAATCTAGTCTTCAACGCAAATTTGAATTTACGATTATCTTTAGATAAATTGAGATTCTCATTCCAGCTAGGAAGGATCATTTGGCTATTCATCTCCTTGGTTGTGTGTGTGTGTTTTTTTTTGGGTCAATCAAGCATGATGAAGTCCCCTAAAAAGAGGTAGAGGAAGACCAAAATGAATACTCAAATTATAGAGCGGATTTATTAGTTAATACTCTATCTAAATGTATGGTTTACGATAGAGTATAATGACGATGTCATAGAATTTATATAGCCGACCCCATCTACTAGGATACAAGTTTTATTTTGGTTATTTGTGTTATATTGCCATGACTAAAGATAACATTATTAATTATTAATTTCTCATGTGTAGTATATACATTGAGATTATTATGCTAGTAAAAGAAAATTAGGATCATTTTTATCATCCATTTATCAGATGTTGGGACTTCAAAAAATGGTGACTTCAAGAATTTGTAACGTACGTGTTGAATAATATGAAGATATTGATTTTTTCATTATGCCTCTTAGATTGAAAATTGTTATGTAGATTTTTTTTTATACATGGTAATTTAAAATACTTATATACCAAAAGTAATGTACTTTTTTAAAAAAGTTGGCCTATCATTTGATGTTTTTCCCCCTTTCTTTCTAAAAAAAAAATTGCGGCAAAAACTTGAAGAACTACAAAATATAAAGGACAATCTTATATGTGAAAATTCTGATAGGAAGAAAAATCTACTGAATTTTTGCAAGGATTGTATGAAGCTTTCTCGTTCAAATGACATCAATGAGGTATGTGTTTTCAATAAGGTATGTCTGTATCACTTTCTTTTTTTTGTAAAACAAATATAGTCTTCAACGCAATTTGAATTTACCATTATCATTAGGTGACTTGAGATTTTCACTCTAGGAAGTAATTTGGCTATTTCGTCTTTTTTCCCCCCTTCTTTGGTTGGTGTTTGGGAGAGGGGCCTGTGTTATATTGTCATGCCTAAAAATATCACAATATTAAATCCTCACAACTTTTGGATGATGTCAAATTTTGTTGAAAATGATGTTGTCTTAGCTTATGGCATATGGTGCTTTCATATCAGTGTATCATGCACATGTTTTGATCAGTATCATATATGATATAATGCTCCAAATTTTCTATTACTAGCATAATAATCTCGACGTATCTAAGACCAAAAAAGCTTGTAGATGTTTGCTCTTACCTTCTCTAAAATTACACTTGACTGACTATTGTCATTTTAGTAAATAAATACTCAATCTAAAGGAGTAAACCATAGTAAGCTTAGAGTTTTAACTCGAACAGTATCTTTTCCGAAAATAAACCCAATTTGTAGTTCCTGTTATCACAACTATTCACCAAGTTTTGACGGAATTATTAAGGTAGTTGTGTGCGTTGAGCTAATGTGCAAGTAGCTGATTATGATGCTTTTGGTTTCGGTTTCGGTTTCATTCTTTCAAGTTCTTCTTCTTCTTTATGCTAATTCCTGTGTCAAACTTTCATTTTGTGTGATTGGTGGTTGGACAGGAAGACACCCCTTTTGATGAAAGCTAGCCATAGTCGGTAGGAAGCGGTCAATCACAACCAACGAGTGACGAAAGCCATAGTCAGGGGAGTGACTGATCATAATCATCAACTGTTGTTACCGGCCGGCCAGTCTTAACCCTGCTTACTAGATTGCGCCTAAGCCTAAATACCTTTTCAAAGAGTAGATGCAATGGTTTATGGCTTCAACTGTAAATTCTACAAAATAATAAGTAAATAGTATGAATGATTTTCACATTCTCACTTCTCTAAATGTCTGTTCAGTGCTAGGTGGGAAATCAATCATGTATCTAAATCTTGGTTTTGGCAATTCCCACACAATGCAAACACCTTCCTTTAGCTTAAGATGGATTTTTTTTAGCAGACTTATGATAATGAATTATGGTCGCTGAAAGTGATCATGGCTGTTTTTTCCCCCAAAAAAGTAATAATGGCTGTTACACATGCTATATATGTCAAAATACCCCCTTTACTTAAAAAGTTGCATTTGTAGCTTATTTTGTGTAATATTACCTTATGTTTGTTAGTATGTTTGAGTTGGTGGTGGAAAAATATATTCACACAAGTTGAGATAAAACTCATTTCACAAACATACATTGTCTGGAATAATTTATGAGTGAAAAAGTATTCAAATAATAACATTTTAATTTCGCTTTTAGAAAAACATAATGAAACTTTGTTATTCGTACAAAAATCTATTCTACTCAATTTTATCCAAAATCCATTCCCCCACCATTAATTCAAACACATCCTATATATCTAGTTCCCTTAAAAGTGCTTTTCAATTTTTATCTGTTGGCAAATCCCCACAAGCCTTGAAATTCTTTATTGGGTTTGCTTTGTGAGATGTAGATTGTTTTCTTGTGCTCAAATTTATAAGGCACAAGGCATGGGGTTATTCTAATTCTATATTAAACTCATTTTACCCGTGTCAAAAAGTGCAGTGATATTTAAGGTTTAGGAGAATAACCTTCACAATTACGTAACAGGCAATCATACTCCTCTCAGAAAATGTGATGCCAAGTCAAAGAACTTGGTTTCTTTCATTAATGACAAATCATGACACTTTCTTTCAAGAGCCTTCTATACATCCACGGCTCAATATATATTGCATTCGAATTTGGATCATTGCCATTTTGGATTCAGATTTAGTGCCTATTATTTATTTATCTCATCTGGACCGTTCAGATCTCCTAAATTTCATTTTTTTTACTTTCTATTTTTTTAAAAAAATTCATTTTAATAGGTCGAAAATCTTAAATAAAAATAATCTTTTAACTAATATTTTTTCAAAAAATGATTTTTTATTATTTAAAAATCACTATTTTAAAAAAATCAAATCTGGACGGTCTAGATAGAATAAGCAAATGGTTCCTATCCAAAATAAAGGCACCAAAACGGGTTCCTTGGCATTTTTCCTTTCAAAATTGTAAGGACAAGAAATTGAGCGAAAGCTTTAAAAGAAAATCTCACGAGGCCATAGAAAGTCAATTGATGGGGAATTTGTTTGAAGTCATACCAATAAATTGCAACTCATCTTCCAATTTAAAAGAAAACGACAAAGCTTTCTATAGCTAGCAACAAACATTACAGAAAAATTTTAGAAGCCCCGCCCTAAAGAAAAGAAAGAAAGGAGGGGAAAAAAAAACACAACCATCCTTGAAAGAGGCAGGAGGCATCACTACATTGTGCATATATTTTAATGAGATCGACCTTTCTGGGACATGTAACATCCCCAATTTTGATGTAAATTAATTATTGAAATATGAGAATTTCACCAAGTAGTAGTCAATGATACATATATTTTTCTGACAAGATAAATTAATTATTGGGGAAAATAATGTGAAATTATTGAGACGTGGTTAATAAATTTGGTTATAGATAATTTGAGATAAGTAATGTCAAGAAGGCAAGAATATATTTTTCCCTCATTATTCTTATATTTATCGTTTAATAAAAGGAGGGGAAAATTTTGATGAAAAATTAGTGGAACTTCAATATAAGTCTAGATTGCCTTTTAAAGGTGGATATGGGATAAAACTAAATCCATTAAAGGGAAGGTTGTGCACATCAAATAAGGCATGGAAGAGAACACATTTTTCTTAACTCCATTATTTCCTATCACCCAACGTGTGGAAGAGTAAAAGAGAAAGGAAAAAAAAAAAAAAATATATATATATATATATATATATTATACACATAGGACGTGTAAGTGAAGAAGCAAATGGGAATAGTAGGAAAAAAATAATAATAATACTTTCCCTCTTAGAAAACCGCCGACTGTGAGAACTAATTAATGAGACCACATTGATTAATGAAGGAAGGAAGTGATGTGCGTGGAACCAAGGCAAAAATCAAACACAAAAATATTTTCCCCAATATTTTTCCTTAGCACTGCCGGACAAGTGAAAAGGAGGGAGTAGGTAAAAAAAAAAAAAAAAAAAAAAAAGAGGGTTGATTTGGACAATAGGTATTAATGAAGGAGAGAGAGATGGTGCACGTCGTTTAAGGAACAAACACCAATTTTTTTCATTTGTTTCCCAATGTATCTGACGTGAGAAGAAGCTAAGGTAAATGAATAAAAAAAAAAAAAAAAAAAAGGAGAAGTGAATGATGACCTAGGACTTTGGCTAGTTTGATCACATCTGCAGCCTAAGGTGATGATGATGGGATTAAATAAATTAATGAAGAGTGAAGAAGTGAGCGTGTGGGGACAAAGCAACAATCTACTCAAATCATTTCTCCAATACTTTCTCTTGATGCCGGATGAGAGAGAGAAATCAAATGGGATAAGGAACATTTTTTTTCTCTTCAAGTTTCTTCAATACGTCGGACGAGAGAGAGACCAAGAGAAAAATATATATTCTCCTAGATTTCTCCAGAAAGACGAAGAACGATCTAGAGGACAACTTGGAGATTTATTTAAAGAGACTTGCCTCTCCCATTTCTGCTGCTGGACGACTGGAGAGGGAGGGAAGAAGAAGAGCCAAAATCAATAAGAAGATACAAATAGGGCTAAGCAAAACGTTCAAAGAGGTAAGTAAGGTCCTTGAATTTTCAAACCACTTTCTTTTGCCTTCTCTCATGTAAACTCAGACCTTAAGGAGAATCATTCATGGTGGGTTGAAGGTTGAGGTCGAAAAGGAAGGAGAAGAATCACTAAGGATCAAGCCTCAATTCGTTAGAAGACCAAGATCAAGTAAGTAATAGTCCTATCTACCTTATAACCTTATAGTTGCTAAGTTGGAAATATTTGTTTCTTGAGTGTATAATCGTTGGTTGGGTCTGAGTAATGGACAAAACGGGTCAACAGAGAATCAAATATGAAATTTTCGGTCTAGAAAGAAATATTACTATGAGATAAGAAAAGTTGGTGGTTAAAATTGGTGGATTGATTGTTTAATCTAGAGGAAGAATTTCGTCCAGCCTCCTTAACACCAGGATTTGATTCATTTTTGGAAGTTTTAATGTCTTTGAAGTGTTTAAAATGATTATTTGTATAGGAGTAAGCCTGGATCATATTTTTAGAATCATGAATAAAGATTTAAAAACATTGAAATCTGCTTATTGAAGGATTTGTGAGAGTCAGTTGGCTTTCTTATGCGTTTTGAACTATCAAATGAACATTGTAAATTCTGAAATTTTACAGATAGAAAGTAGACATCCCAAGGATTAATTTGATAGGTAACACGATTTTTTTTGAGATTTGTACTAAGAGAACCAAATTTTTGAAAACAGCCCCTGAATCTGAAACTTTTGTCTGACCTGAGATGGTGTTCGGATTTGTGGCTGGAGTTTCGGTTGCAACTGGTCCAAATGAATATTTTTCATTGAAAATAGACACACTAAGGATCAGTTGGCCTTTTGAACCACCTCAATCGGATTTTTATAGATTTAGTTACGATTTTGTGAAGATCAAACACGGTTTCTGGAATTTTTGAGAAAGAGGTCGAAATTGGAAGGGGTTTACCAACAATGAATTCATTTTTGAAAAGGAGTTTAGAGTTTTTTTAATGGTAGGGTTACTTATATTTATATTTTGGTTATTTTAGGGTCACTGTGATTTTCGTGCATTCGGGGAAAAATTTTACTGATATTTGTGGTCGACTGCCAGGTAGTAACCTTAATCCTCATATGTCTTGTGTTGCTTTGTATGTTTGCTTTTCCATGATTGTGGACCCGTGTCTCCTGAAAAGGGACATGCGTTTGTGTGCATTCAGTGTGGTCTGTCGGGTTGAGCCCGA
The DNA here is from genome assembly GCA_019022655.1 of Acacia acuminata. NCBI lineage: Eukaryota > Viridiplantae > Streptophyta > Magnoliopsida > Fabales > Fabaceae > Acacia > Acacia acuminata. Next base: position 1,197,347 of record JAFJYI010000174.1, read on the forward strand.
CTACGTGTTTTTCCTAGCGCCGTGGATCCGGGGCTTGCTTTGTTGAGCGATCCTGCGTTTGTATCTAGGACATGTAGTCCTTCCCTTGAGCTAACACGGTATACTTGGTATCTTGTATTTGTGTTCATGCGCGTTTGTTACCGAATGCTCTTGTTTGCTGTTTTCCTAATTATGGTTACATACATACACCGTTTATGCATTACATATGAGATTAATGGTTACTCCGGGATCCATTTATGAATCCCAGATTTTTGTAGAGCCACTTTGGAAGTTCCTTGAGAGGGATTTTGGAGATAAGGGTAAGACTAATGCGAGGAGTAGATGGAATTGTCGGTGGTGGTGGAAGACTATTTTGTTATTTATTTTGAAATTGGATAACTGTATATTCTTTTGGTCTCATAGACGTTCGTGGATGACTGTATATTTTACCCTTCGGGGACTATATTTTGTTACTTACTTTTAATTATACCAGTATTGTCCAAAATCCAACTGGGAAATGCTCTGTAGCGATTAAACTCTGATGCATGTTATTAAATAGAAATTAAATGATATATGGTAATTATTAAAAGGAATCCCTCTATCCGCCACCCGGAAGGGCGAGGCCGGTAGGGGTGTTACATTTGTGGTATCAGAGCCCGGTTTGGACAATACTGGTAAAGAGAAAATGGAGATAGGTAATGAACTAATATAAGTTTGGTTTGATTGGTTAGGAAAAGATGAGTGGACTTGGAGAATGAATGAATCTAGGGTTAGCGAGCAAATATAAGAATTGATAGCTCAGGGAATAGAAAATCTAGTCGGGAGCGATGAAACTTTTTTTCATGGTATAATATCTGGGCCTCTATGGAACTTGAGGATGAACTACACTTGGCATACGGCCTAGCAGAGTTAGATACACGGGATCTGCTGAAGCAATACTTTGAGTTTTTGAGAGGAGTTGAAAGACGTCACGAGCTTTGGGCGTCTTGTAGTAGGAATCCTTCTGTCTATGGTTGGGCCCATGCTACACTAAGTTTTTCCAGACACCCCATTTTGGACCAAGAAAATGAATGATGTTATGACCCCATGGTCTAATTTGGATTTTCAGGTCTTTTAAGTGATAGGTACTGGTCTTTGCAGGCTTACTTCGATATCCTGATCCAATTGTCGGTGTATGGTAGGATATTATGATAGCCTAGTAGGATTATGTAATGGAAGTACGTGGACCATTCAATATTTTAAAGCAGTAGTATGCTTATTGTTAATGAAATATTAGTACGTGCGTTTTGGTACGAACATATGGTGCCATTTAAATTTTAATTATGCAAAATTGATATTTATTTATTTCTGATGCGGTATAGTTAAAAAAAAATTAAAATGTTAAGAAGGGAAGGGCCCAGGCGAGAGCCAGAACCAGAACATAATCCGCCATAACCCAATCTAATGCAACAAATGATGGGTTTGATACGAGAACAAGGAAATATGATTCATGAAATGAAAGCTAGTCAGGACTGCGATCATGCAGAAGAAGAAATTGTTGATGGCACAAAAGGAAGATTTTGTTGCTCATCCTAGGGCTTTTGATGATTCAGTCAGGATATGATCCCCAGATCCTATCAGGACATTAAGATTAAATGTGCTTTGGCAGAAGAAATTCTTGAGGTAGGTGATCACTTAGGGAGTATCATAGGAATTTGAAATCCTTTGATTTAAGGCCTTAGTAATTTAAAATACGATATATGGTGATTCATAGAGATACTATGAGGATGTTAGATTGAATAAGAAAATGATTGAGACTAGGCTTAAAATTGATCCAAGTTAAAATAGTGCCTAGGTCAAATGTGATTAAGATTGTACTAAGGATCTAGTACCCTAGAGTAGGAACCCTGTAAGTAGTAATTGATGTTAAGCTATAAGCAATACTTTGGGTATGATTGAGGATAGATGTTTGATCTTGAGGCGAAATAATAATGCTAGAATATGCCCTTGTGATATTGAGGTCTGAAAGGGAATTAGAATCTTGGGCGTAAGGTTGACGTTACTTGAACATTTCGAGGTTTAGACTAGGAATGTGAATTATAATCCTAGTTTATATATTAGGTACTGTTGAGGCAATATGATCTCTTAGCCCAACTAATGTTAAGGTTCTAGGAGTTAGATTGTGGATTTGATAATTATTGATTTGGGGATATTTGAGGATAGTGTCTAAATGTAGTAGGCTGTGAAATCCTGATGATCGTAGCATGTTGGGTATGGTCTAGGTTTCAGAATTAGGTTGATGAACCTAACAATCTGATTCAATAATGAGTTATTCTTTAGGCATATGGTGGATCTGAATACACTGAGGCACTAGAGTATACTACCAATATGCATGAGGTGTTTGGAGGTTACTAGCCGCTAGGGAATGACTTTAATCTCATAATATTCCCTTAGAAAGAATGATTGAGAATAAACACCTTGATAATATTGATTGATGCTGTTATTTGAGGTATGTTTGAGGATAATACCTATATGATATAAGGTATTTTGAGGTTGTTAGGTGTTGTATCAGCATAGGGAAATGTTTTGAATATAGAATATTCCCTAAGAGTGTATGATTGAGAATTACTGTTTCAATAGAACTGAATGATAGCTAAAACCCCAGTAGCCCCATGTTACGATCTCATGATTGGGAC